>CM033628.1:14689189-15289189 GCA_019453435.1 Rhinogobius similis
GGAGGAGTGGCTCCAGCAGATCCCTGGAGGAACATCAGACATCTCAGTCCAGAAGAGTGCAGTGCTAGGAACGGCTAAGATACTGCTCTGAACCCTCAAGCTCCCTGGCCTCTGGTAGAGGACCCGAGCTCAGAGATGGATGAGAGGGTGAGAAAGGAATATTTTGAGAGGGTGAGAAAGGAATATTTTAAATAAATAAAAAACACAATATAATAACCTAATAACCAAAATCATTCTCCAAAATTGAGTAACAAATGGTGACATTTCTTTGCTACATGATGAATTACACCATTGGAGCAACCCAAAAGTCCCCTTAGAAAAGGTCATGTACACTCAGAGTTCTGAGAGCAAAAAGTTGCATCAGGCAGCAAACCAAGCCACAGCCATGGACAGAAAGGGATCAGTGTGCGCTGAGCCCCATGTGCCCATTTACTTGTAACTTTACATGCTAAATGAGATTCAATAAAGCCTCTAATAGTGAATGGTAACGGTGTGCAAAGTAACCATGAGTAGAATGCTAAATGCTGCCCAGTCTGAAAAAGGGTAGACAAGATCAGTGCTTATAGAACGGGACATTCACGAAGCTTGTATTGATCCTTTCTAGTCCTTGACTGTGGTGTGGGGTCTGCGGTCCTGCCTGTCCCATTGGAGCTCTGAGTGACTTGGCCTTTTCCAAGGGGGACTTTTAGGTCAGTGCATTGGTTTAAAAATATATATATATATATATATATATATCACCACGTAGTAAAGAAATGTCCCATTGTTTGTAATCCCAATTGTGGCCAATTTATACATATAAATAAATAATAATCCTGAATTTCTATTCTGGATGTTCATTTGTAAAACTGAAACTGAATGACCAAAGTGTACAAGGCGTCATTTTAACTATTGCTGTAACAGCATAAACATGTGCTTATAGAAATATATTTCTGTATGTAAAAACCCTTAACATTAAACATGGAGCCTCAACAACTTTACCCTTCCTTCTCAGAACATATGGTCCTGTGGTAAGGTTTGAGCAGAGTCTCCGACAGAACGCTGGGCTCTTAGGGCTCTTTTCCCGCCCCTGTCTCTTGCTCCTGTGAACCATTTTGAAAGGGCAAGTTCAGCTTCCTTTTGATTGACATCTTTAGTTAGGATGTTCTTCTTCAGTCCACCTGTCAAGATAAAACATAATTGTTTAAAAGCCTTGCCTGAAACTAAAGACTCAGCACTGGATCAACAGCTATTCAAGCGCTGGTGTAGAGACTGTAGTCCAGAGAGAAGACAGGACACGGATAATCTAGTCAAGGAGTATAGAGTTGAGGGCCACGGATTACATGACTGATTCAAAGTGTTGCATTGAATATAATTTTGACCTTTAATATGGTTTGGAACATTTATTTAAGGTCTGTATAACATCAAAATTGCATATTAATCTTGTTATTCAAGTTATGTTAGCTGATTTTCTATATTTTATTGTTAATACAGTATTAATTTTGATTATTGGCGTCAATTTCAGGCCTGAGGGACAACAAACATTGGTCTGAGAGCCACATTAGCCTCTGGGCCTTAGTTAGGACCAAAAACAGACAGGACATGGAGCAGCATCAGTCAGTACTGTTCAAGTGTATGGGACATTGCAGAGGGGTGTGCACACATGGGCTAGTGCACATGCATATATCTGTGCAAAGGCGTGCACTCACCTCTGGCACAGATGTTGAGTCAGGGCCAAGTTATCATTATTGTTGACCACTTGTTTCACTTCCACTTTCCCTTTCTCCTTACTATGGCCATTTTACCCATCTGGTTTCATGTCTATCCTCTCTGTTGTGCTGATGATAGCCCTGTGCTTGTCTAATGATCCACAATATAGTTTGCATCTCTACAAATGTTAATTTGCAATAGTCTCCAAGCACATCTCAGAACGACATCCATCCATCTTCTGTCATTACCCAAAGCTCATGACCATGTAAGGGTAGGAATGTAGATTGACCGGTAAACCCAGAGCTTTTTCTTTACCACAGCGGTCCGATACAGCATCTGGATCACTGCAAACGCTGCACCGATCTGTCAATCTCCACGCTCCATCCTTCCCTCACTGGTGAACAAGACCCCGAGATACTTGAACTCCTCCATTTGAGGCAAGGACTCTCCACCCACCCAGAGAGGGCAAGCCAGCCGTTTCTGGTTGAGAACCATGGCCTCGGATTTGGAGGAGCTGATTCTCATCCCAGCTGCTTCAAAAGCAGCTTTAAAAACTTTAAAGGAAAAATAGTGTGCATTTTTCATAGTTATTAGCCTTTAAACATGCTCTTGAGGGCCTTAAAGTTGCCATCTCATGTTTTGAAACAAAACAAAAAGTTTCTTATTCATTCTATGACCTGTGTTGTCAGTCACTATGAAATGACACTGAGTGCATCCAGCCAGCAGATGGCACCAGCGCAACATACAATCTAGTTAATTGAGTGCTGAAAATAAGTTCTGATGTGGATTTGCTTGCAGTGTTTAGACAGAAATGGTCAGCACAAGTTTAGCAATGATTTAAGAACTTAAAACAGCTAAAGCTTCTCGGATAAGTGACATATGAGGTCTGAAAATACATTCTGGATAGAGGCAGTGCATGCGACATGTTTGACGCTCAGAGGGAGGAGGATTTTTGAATAAACATTCCTCAAAACAGAGTGAATGCAATTTCAGGTATAGAGCATAGTTTACAGCTCAAAAAAGTCACTGTAACATACAATGCTTAAATTTTAATCTGACCTGTGATTGACTCCAGGACTCTTCTGCTCTGTTTTAGGTCGATAAATCATTGACAGACTTGTTCTGAGCATGTCTGCCTCATCTAATCATCATCTGAGTTGGAAGCCTAAAAAAGCCCCTGTCAGTTCCATGTATGGGTAAAGTTAGAGGTGTGAGATTGTTTTTTGTTTTGTTTTTTTTTTAAACATGAGCAAAGTAAAGGTGTTCAAGAGCATGTTTAAAGGCCAATAACAATACAAATAATGCATATTTGCCCTTTAAGCCAGTCCAAAACCATAATGGAACATGTTTTGTGGTAAGTTTTTTTTTTGGTCAGGCCGTCTGAATAAAGTGTAACATACCATATACAACGTCAAAGAGACGCAAATCCCTAAATCTCCTCTTCCCATGACGTCCACACAGGTTATATTCAAGTGCCACTTCATTAGAGAAGAGAAACTTCATCATTCTTCTTATTGCATCATCGACTGACGACCCACCAACATCTGCAACTGTAGAAATCTGCAGACACACAATCACAAGTCTGTGTTGTGATTTTAAATAAACTAACATGACAACAAATAACTTACTACAGTGGTCATCAACTTTGAGTCCTGCAGTTTTAGATTTAAGATTTCAACCTCATTGTTTGAAGACAGGGGGAAAACCATATCTTCTGGGAGCTCTGGTAAGGAATCCAATGTGTTGTTTTTAGCTAGAGTATTCAAAAGGTTGCTATGAACTCTTTGGGTCTCTTTGATGTCTTCTAGCATAGACAAAATTTTGACAAACAAAGAAAAAGTTGAGGATCTTGCAGGAGTGACTGTGTTGTGTGCAGAAAAAGCATCAGCGGATTTTTGAGGACTGAAGCGGTTGCACGCAGCGGAGGAACCAACGGATCTTTGAGGAGTGATGCTGTTGTGCACGTCGAAGGAACCAGCAGATCTTTGTTGAGCGATGCTGTTGTGTGTGGCTGAGGAACCAGCAGATCTTTGAGGACTGATGCAGTTACGTGCGGCCGAGGAACCAACGGATCTTTGAAGAGTGGTGCTGTTGTGTGCGGGAGTGATGTAGCAAGCAGAAGAAGAATCAGAAGATTTTGGAAGAGTGACATTGGCTGCATGAGGAAACATATAGTTTTCATGAGATTTCATGTAATAAAAATCAACATTTCTCAGATTATTCAACAATTTAGAAAACTAGAATTAGAAAATTTGAATTTTGTTCTAAATTGCTTTTTACCTGGATTTCTCTGAGGCTTGCTGGATAATGGCAAGAGTTCGAAGGGTGGTGTGGGTGGAATTTCATCAGATTCAGAACTGGATCCTGCACTTGTTTCCTGTACAAATTTCTTATTAGGCCTGAAAAGATAACAGGAATAGCACTTTATATAATGTAATATAAATATATAAAATAGGCTAATAAATATATAAAATAGGCTAAATAAACTCTCTATCCCTCAGAGTTCACTGTTCCTAACACTCTCCACTGCTATCCCTTGCTCCTTCTCCACCTTCCTTCTGTCTATATCCATCTCCATGCTCCTGTCTCTCCCTGCTCCAGTCCATCCATCCATCCCCCTCCCTTCTCTTTGCAAAACAAAATTGCTGTTTTATTCCTGCAATGTATTGGCATTCTCAACAAATCAGTCACATGGGTACAGGAGCACTCTAAAGGAGCGGTAATCGTAGACTTACAATCTTCTGCGTTTTTTTGGCACTTCAGAATCCGTTTGTAGATCTGATGTCTCCTCTGCTCGTGTTAACTTTTCCCTTGCAGAGGCATAGGATTCTGAGAAAAAAAAAACTGTTAGTACCACAATATTTTACCAAAATGCCCCTAAGAAGTGCTAGATTACCTGCAGTCCCAATGATACGAATTGGGTATTTTGTCCAGTCCTGCCCCGGGGGCAGTTTGTTTTTCACAGCCATGCTTATCTTGATCCCCTTTCCATTCGGCCAAAAGCAATGATCTCTGTTCAGTCCAGTTATCCAATTAGTCGGTACAACATCAACAGTTTGTCCTCCATCTCCCCATTCGTTGGTGAACTCCACAACGTTGTACATCCTTAAAAAAGAGTCAATAGTCATGCAGTTGAGGCTGGGCCACAAACTCATGATGCACTGGCAGAAGTACATATTTCTTCACAAGTTCATCCACAGGAACCACAAATAAATGTCCATCAAGTTGTGATACAAGAGTGATTCCCAAACTTGATGATGGAACAGGAAACTGAAAAAAGCATACCCCTTCTTTAAAATATTCACAGACTGCAAACAGAGTGTCACTTGGAGATGCCAAAATATTTCTAACAACTGCAATTCTACTGTTTATTTCGAAGCAGTTGTTCCCTGAACAACATGAGATTATACTTCCTTTGTAATGGCATTGCTTGTATTGTCGGAATGCAGAATATCCAGGCAGAGTTGGTCCAGAGTCATGGGAATGCTGACACAGATTTTCAGATGGCAATTTAGCACCGTTCATTAAACCTTGCCTTTCACCAACACGCCTTACTATTTGTTGTACTGGATTTTGAGGTTTTCTGACCATTTTTTTTAAATGTCCCAAATAAGTTTCAAAAGGAAAACAAGATACAGAGTCAAGAGCACCATATTTGTGAGCATCTTGTGCTACATGGATAAGACTGTGTACATTATAAACAAGAAACTCTGAACCATATAATTTGGAAAAATTTGTAACAAAACATTTCAACAAATTGTCAGCATATTCACAATAATTACTGCACAGCTCTGGACTTAGAAGTATTCTAATGGCAACAGATAAAGTAAGAAAGTTTTTATAAAAACGTCTAGGCAGGGCATTGAACAACACAACAGGACCACTGTAAAGTAAAAACTGCCTGAACTCTGTAGCTTTCCATTGACTATATTCAGAAAGAGAACGTGGTTTTCTTGAGAAGTTTCTAGGCAAATGTTGCCTGAGTGACCTTAAATTCTCTGATATCACTGAAATTACAGTGGATGATAACCTACAAGACAAAGGACCCTTCACCCACAGGGAAACCAGCTTCCGGACAATACCTAAACAAACTAAATGCATATAATCCAGAACAAAACTTGAAACCATGCCAACTCCCAAATCGGACAGGGGTGATGCATCATGGTGGTGCTCTTCATCTAACATCTCATTAAACTGAGCATCGGTCCTTAAGGGTGCATTCATGTCAGGGTATACCACTTTACCATTTACATAAACACCACTCTGTACACAGCGTGTACAAGCGCTGTAACCTGTGTGACCTTTTATACATTTCAGAAAAGCTCTTGCTGGAGCATCACATATAAATGCATCAGGCAGAGGTACACTGTAATGTTTTTCATTGAAGACTAAGCCTTCAACATTTAGTCTTTTAAATTCGTCAACAAAGTCTTTCATGAACTCGTGCACTGACTGTGGTTTAGATGGGCCAGCATACAGACCAATAATAAACACTTTGGAACTAGGAAGTTCCTTAATTTTACCTAGAATTGGCCACAATTGCATATTCGAACTTCTGAATAATGGCAATCCATCAACATTGACTCTTACAGTTATTGTGTTTGCCAGTTCCTTGGCATTGGATAACTCAGAACATATTCCATTAGAAATGCCAAAGTAATAGTATCTCCCATTTCCAATGGTTTTAACCTCACAGTCTTGCATTGTTGACATAAGAGTTCTAGGATCCTTTGGCAAATCAAGACCTTCATTTATGAGTATGAGCAGCAATTCAGACAAAGCAGATTGGGAGATATTCTTCAGAGCTGCCCACTCAGCCAACCTTGTTTTTAAGTCTAGTTGAGGTACCAATTCATTGTCAGAATCTTGAGAAAAATCACTTGCATCATAAATCATAGTCCGATCACAAGCATCAAATAAATCCGTTCCCAAATCCTCTTGTTCCTCGATTGGGTCATAGGTGATCTCATCTGTAATTTATTCAAAATGATTTGCAGCTTCATCCATCAAATCTAAGGTGTCCAGAGCCATGTCCGTTAAATGTTCTTTCACTTTTTTTTTTATGCGACGCCTTCTCGTTCGAGAACATATGTTGAAGGCATCCATTTCTAAAACATAAGTGCATATTATGGTCATTAGATACACTTTACAATACAATAAATTACTTTTGGTAAATTGATAAATGAGTGTAAACCTCTGGCCATCAAGAGCCTTTAATCCCAGAACCCCAAAACCCCTTTTTTGCACCAAGCCTCAGGTGAATTTTGTGATTGATCAAAAAATGAGACTATCCTCACATTCAGAGTCACAAAGGAATGAAAGTTGGAACAAACATGAGAGAGACATTCATTAAAATAAACTAAAGAGCTCTGGAACAACCTGATATGTGTCACTATGGGTAAATGAATTTATCAATCTATAGTGTTAGGGTACTTTACAGTGATTGCTAAGTTTAGTAATTAACGTCTTAAAATCTAGGCTAACTGCATTTTCAGTTAACCCAATGTGATCTCTATGGACACACACACCAGCAACGAACATGGCAAATTTCCATGGTAAGTTCCATGGTAGTTGTTTTTTTTTTATGTTCCATCCTGAGATCTATTACAAACCACAGTGAGACCCAAGCAAAACATCTTTACCTGTAGCCACCGATCCAGATTTTGCACAAAGCCGAGCGATAGGTGCAACTGCAAAGCAAAGAAATTTATCATTTTTAATCCAAAACGTTTTTAGGGGATGATTACAACAGTCTGACAACCCAAAATTACCACATCTGTGACATGGTTTAACAATAACAATAATACACAAAAAATAAAAACATCCACTAGAGGGCACTACATCCTCGTAGTAAATAAAAGGTACATCAACGGTCAAAGGTGTCAGTAATTTGTAATGTAAATACCCCAAAATTATTTCGGAATGTCGTTGGGTTAATTAAATTGGTCATGAAATGTAAAAGATGAGTGAAAAAGTAGTTTCTTATTAAATTAACCAAAACGTTTTCCCCCACTACAGATCCCAATATGATACGTTGCCAACTGTTACTAACATGAACCATCAAAATGGCGGTCGCTCTTGTCTCAAACTGAAAATGTACAACATTAACACATATTTAACTTAATTAACTAAAGTTGATACATGAAGACTATCCCATTTGTCCACAAAATACGACCCGAAATGATTTTTTGTTCATAATTCATCTACAATACCACTTAAGTGCCAAAACCGCCATTTCTAGGTTAGAGCTTACCGTTAAAAAAACAAAACTAACGTCTTTAGAGGCTGCGATATTTGTATAACGTTACAATCATTTAAAAGTTAACTATGCTAAAATATGCATACACTTAACAATGAAATACGTTTAAACTCACATGATAAGTGTTTAATTTACCTTATTCAACTTCAAGCTGAAGGTCTCAACAGCCGCGCGATAGTCCTCCTGTACCCTTCAGCGGGAATTCACCACCGAGTTCTACATCCGGGCTCCTGATCACGAGGGGCGGTCAGGAGCCCGGATGTACATAGTCAATGAGAGTTAAACGTCTCTAAAACCACTTTAGAGCCTGGCTGAAAATACGGCTTTGGTTTCAAACGTTAGCTTACGGCTCTGTTACAACGCTGAGGGGGGTGGATTTTTTTGAACCAGGCTTGTTAAGCCGCTGTAATAAAAAAAAAAAAAAAAAGTTTTGCATGTCTAATGAAGAAGGCGGTCTTTCCTGGCCGTGTTCTCGGAGCGCAGTACATCGTGGTTAGATGCTAATGTAGCTACATGCTAATGTGGCTACTGCTGCGGGCTAATCACAGCTAACTCTAATCTGAAGAGTTTGCTTTGGATATTTGTGCTGCACTGGAAAGGTTTTACACAAGATCATCAGTCTTTCTAATGACCTGCACTCAAAAACAGGATACTTTTGGTAAGTAAAATGACAATTTAAAGTGAAGTACTACTAAAGATATGTAAAGGGTTACTGAAATAGAGCTAAACATTTAAAAACAAGACAAACGTGATGTTCCATTGATATTGATATGAATATGGAAACATGAAGTATCAGGTTTTTTTTTTTAGGGAAAAAAACAAAACACTGAAATATTTAAATTTCAAATTCAAGGATAAATTGTATTTTTATTAGGTTTAACTATAGCTATATATTGACAAATGGATGTTTCTCCTGTCACAATCTATTTTATACTTCAGTTTTAGACAATTGATCCATCAGGTAATGTACTACACAACCGCTCTCACATTACAATAACAAAGATCATTGGAAGTAAGTTGTGTCAAGTAGGTACAAATATTACAGGTGGAATAAAATAGTAAATAAAAAAACGCTCAAAAAGTTGGTGATGGTGAACTGTAATTAAGTGTTTTGTTTGATACTCGAGCTGTTAGAAGTAAAATCATTTTACTTTTATCCTTTAGGTGCTGCTGGCAAAACCAAACCTGCAGGAGAAGGACTTTTCCTGTTTGAACCTTCCAGACACACGAGCAGAAGCAGCAGACTGCATATAATGGACATTTAACTCTGCAGACATATTAACTAATGGTGTTTTATGTAAATGTAGGATAGCGATTACAATATCATGGTACCTGCAATGTACCTGTTATTTCTGTAATTACATTTTCTAATGCAACTAAATCTAGATATTATTATTATACCCCCTTGGTCAAAACCTTTACTTTTAAGGATTATAAAGTGAACTTATAGAAAAGATGCTCATTCATCTTATGTTCGGTGATGTTTGGTTAAAAGAACATTTCTGCACTCCAAAGAATCATTTTCCATTCCTCACATTCACCTCTTTTTCAAACCAAATCACATGTTTTAGTTTAGTGTTGTATTCTGTGAACTGCAGACAGTAAAAGTGATGATAGTAAAAACAGATACGGAGCTGTAGTAGATGCTAATCTTTATTTTCAGTTGAAGAATGAAGCAAATCTCGTGATACAGACGTCTGCGACAGAAGAGACACGTCTAGCGCTGCGCCACACATCAAACCCATGTTAAAAATACAGTGGAACTTAAATACTTAAATATACATCATTGTTTGATGAGCTCTGAGGTGGAAATGTTTTGTGAGAAACTGCTAAAAAGATCTTGACATGTTGTTATCATAACTAAGTTTCATTTTATGGCCGGTTCAAACTGGCTCTGTGTCTCTCCTCCTTTGTGAAACCTTCCTTGTGATATGTAGACTCAAGTATAAATACTGTAAACAGCATCACCCCCTTTGGGGAAGATTGTAACTCTGCACTGATAGACTTATGTCTTCTCCCTCTTTGCTGCAAAGATTCTTTTATAATAAAACACACAAAAGACATTCTGTTTTCCTCAGATTTCTTCATTCATTTATAATTAATTTCCACAACAGCTCCTTACACATTTCTTTAGTCTAACTAAAACAAGTAATACATAATTAAGTTTAATTTTCAAGAGACCTTTATAGTAATAATTGTACTAAAAGAGGTTAGTTATCAAGTTTAACATTTTTTGTTTACCTTTTGGATTTTACACGGTGATGTACAAAGTAATAAAATAAAGGATGAAAAACCAAATCACCTTGTAGGATGACCTGAGGACACCTTTTATTATTTATGTTATTATTATTATTATTAAAATTATCTACTTCCTATATGTTTAAACTTTCATTTGTCAGTTTTCCTTCACATATTTACCAATATGATAAAATTAACCGTTAAAAAGTCACAATTAGAAAATATGATAAAAGACTTCAAAAGTGTGACTATGTTTAGATGAACACCAAATCATTGGTGTACAAACATTTGATAATTTTCTGGTTTTATTTAATTGCTGTATGTAAATATCTAAATTTGATGAAGAGGGCAGGACAGTTCTGCAGCTACAGCACCAGAGCTTGTACACAGAGGAAGGTCATCTGAGGTAAAAAAAAAACAAAAAACAACAAAAAACATCACCATTAGACAGGACAGTTCTACAATTTATGACATTTGTCTGGAACTCCATGTTTGCAAACTATTCTGTAGTAATAAAACCCACACTTCATTTGATTTTAATGTATTAAAATGTACGTTGTAAAACTAATTTTGAAACTTGCTTGGAAAATTGGTTATAGACACAACTTTTCATCCCACAAATGTATAAGTTGGAATAATGTAAATGACACAATTAAAATTAAATTATTATATTTTATCAAAATGATTTAAAAAGTGAGTTAAAAGTGAAAATGATGTATGATTTATTTATGTATGTAATTCAAATCACTCCCTCAAAGACGCTTTGATTTTGGAAACATTTTCTGATATGTTTATTGGAACAGTTTTTGCTGGTGATGTCATTGGTATTGATTCTGATACTGAATTAAGTGTCAAAGAAAGAAAGAAATTATCATTATTATTGTTATTATTGAAACAAAATCGTAACATTGTGCAAGTTTTAAGTCTGCATTCAGTCTGGGAAATTTCATATCCACAAAACCAAATTCCTTTATTAGAAACCTCTATTTAAACTACTTCCAGCGAACATAAATCTCTTAAAATATACCCAACAAGAAATACATAAAAACCTTTAACTAGAGTCTAGCAACTCTAGATGATAAACCTGCTGTAATGACTGAATAGTGAAAGTCTCACCTAAAGAAAAAAAACTGTTAAACAAGGATCCCTATTGTATTTTTACATAGTTTATTGTTGCATCTTAATTCATTCTTTGTTTGTTTGTTTGTTTGTTTGTTTGTTTGTTTGTGTTATTATTGGTTTGGTTGTAATAAATTTAATGGATTCTCAATGTTATTTGATTCTGATATGTAATTATGAATTTCCTCGCTTTGCGCATGTGGTGTTTTTCGAATAAGATGTAGAAGTTAGTGATGTATTGGATTTGATGCTGTTTGTGACTGGAGTAACTATTCTTAAAAAAAAAACAAAAAAAAACAAAAAAAAGGATATGGATGTGCAGGTCTCTGTCAGTGATATGATCATATTTATTGGATATATTTGGTGCATTATCTTCCAAAAGAGTTCTTCAATTGTATTATTCATACAATACTTTGAGGCACCAGACGGCCTTAAATAGTGACAAAACATGTGAGTTGGTCATGTGAGTCCAAGTGACTACCCATGTTATTATCTATCGATCGATCGATCGATCGATAGATAGATGTGTTCCGCTTTTTGTTAGTTGCATGTTTATAAACATGACCAGTAAGTTTAAATAATAAGTTTAAATAATTTTTTTAAAAGCCTAAATTATATTATTTGTATTTGATATGTACATAGTTGTATTATTGTGAGTCTTTTAAAGCAGAAAGTAGAACGAATTTGACTCTAAAAGTGAGTTAATGGCAGTTTGTCTGACCCACTATCACTTTAACCAACTGCCCACATACCCCGCTTGGATCCTGCATGGGGCCCATACAGTACTACCCACATGGGGCCCAGCTTGGCTAACTCAAGTGAGCCCACATTGATTTTACCCACTTATAAGATATGCCCACATACCCCACTTACAACCCGCTTAGGGCCCATAGAGTACTACCCACATGGGGCCCAGCTTGGCTAACTCAAGTGGGCCCACATTGATTTTACCCAGTTATAACCCATGCCCACATACCCCACTTACAACCCGCTTGGGGCCCATACAGTACTACCCACATGGGGCCCAGCTTGGCTAACTCAAGTGGGCCCACATTGATTTTACCCACTTATAACCCATGCCCACATACCCCACTTACAACCCGCTTGGGGCCCATACAGTACTACCCACATGGGGCCCAGCTTGGTTAACTCAAGTGGGACCCACATTGATTTTACCCCGTTATAACCCATGCCCATGTACCCTGCTTACAACCCGCTTGGGGCCTATAATGGACAACCCACATGGGACCCAAGTTGGTCAACCCAAGTTGGGCCCACATACACTTGCCCAAATGTAACCCATGTCCACATACCCCACGTACATCCCATGTGGGGCCGATGCAATATAGCCCACTTGGGTCAAACCTTTGGCTAACCCAGGTGGGGCCCACTTGGATTTGCCCACTCACAGCCCATGCCCATGTGAAACCCACACTGCCTAGGCAAAACCCATATGGGGCCCATATACAATGTTGGCTGTGATGTTATTCACAAAATTAGAATATCAAATAGAATAGAGAAGTGACCCTTCTGTGTAAAGTGAAAAGCCTGTTTCCGTGCAGCTTCGACTCTGTCTGCACTTCACATGTTCAAGGGGGACTTGTCCAAAATACTCTGCTATAAAGCAACATAATGATATACAGACGCAAATGTGTTTTATAAAAAAACAGCCAGACTGGGCACAATCAGACAGAGGAAAAGGAAACAACATTGGCTGGGTCTATAAAAGCTTGGGATTTTTCCCGCACTTACTCAGATCTGCATGGGAGGGAGAAGATTCTGTATAACTGCAAACTACTACAAAATGAACGTCCTGACTGAGAGCGTCGCTTTACGGGGGGGAGACATGTACACTCCCAGCAGCACACAGACTGTGGTGGTCCAACACACCAGACTGACCGTGGAGCGAGAGATGCCCAAGGACCACTTCATCTGGTCGCTCTGCTGTTTCCTCTACAGCCCCTTCTGCTGCCTGGGACTGGTGGCCCTCGTCCACTCCATCAAGGTCAGTGCGGCAAATGCTATTAAGATTTAATTACTTACTTACTATTGAAACTTAACCATAATTTATAGCTCTGAATATGACACACAAGATAAAAAAGGGCTATATTATTGAGCTTCATAATTGATGATCAGTATCAGCAAGACTACAGTAATCAATACATTTATAACTAATATTAATATAATTCTATTTATACAATTTATATAACATATAGGCCATTCTATTAGATGGTCAGTATAGACAGTAAGATAGACAGTAATACCAGTGTCAAATAATATCTTCATTTATTTATTTGTGATTGACATTTGATGTATTGAGATGGTTCTGGTGCTGATGTTTTGATGATCAAGGACTCGACTAATATTGCGACTGACATTCAAAAAACACTTTGGTGGACTTTGGGCTAAAAATGGGATTTACGCAAATGTGGCTGTTTTATTTTAATTTGTTGTTTGCTCTCTAGTCCTGTTTTGTGTTTATATGATTTAAATTTTAAAAGTTTGAAGAAGAAAAATCCCCGTAAAATCATGATTTTCACAAAAATGTGAGTACTAAATAACTCTTGCTTCCTAAATGTTGTTCTGTTGTGTCTCCTTTAGGCGCGGGACAAGAAGATGGTGGGGGACATAGAGGCGGCGCAGAGTTACGGATTGACCGCTCGGACATTGAACATCATTTCCACTGTCATTTTCTGTCTCTCTGTCCTCATTTTGGTCATTGTCGTCACAGTTATCTCCAGACAGGGAGCGCATTTTGTACATTCAATGACGAGTTATGGCAGAGGCTATTCTGACAGAGGTTTTCATAAAGGCTAACATCAAAATATAAAATTCTCTGTGCAGCAAAATACATTGTTAAGCTGCTCTTTACCAGCGGGTGGCGCAATTGAGTTACATATAACATATTTTAGTTTTTTAAAGTAGAACTAAGTAACATTTTAACCTCATTAAACGTGTTTGTAAGCCTGTGTGGTGATTCTAAATGTATTTTCGGGCTGTTTGACGTGCATGCCGTCGCCCCCTGCTGTCTCTACGCGGAAAACCAGCCTTGCAACTTGACTGCAACCCAAAGACAACTCTCCTGAGAATCCTTGGCTCTCTTTTATATTTGGCGACATGAAATGTTTTTGTATGTGATTAAACTTCCTTATTTCAATAAAAAGGAAAGGGGAAAAAAATTCACAAGAGACCTGCAGGGGGAGCTCTTGTCGCTGAAGTTACTTTGTTCTGCTTTAAGAGTAGAAGTTCAGTGCTTTTATAATGTCAGTATTAATTAATAATGTGTATTTTGAAGTAATGATAAAAAATGCTCTATTTCACACAGATTTGTGGCATGTTTTTTGTGCATTAGTTATTAGTAATATATTTATACAATTAGACTTTTTACTTTTTGTTCTAATTTCTTAAAAAAAAAAAAGAAAAAAGGAAAATAATTGTTAGACTTGTATAGACTTGTATTTTGTTTACAACAGCCTATGTATGTGATTTAATGACTGCCCATGCTTTAGAAATGTCATTGTAATTATATGCTTTTAGTAATGACAATAACAATAAATTGGTGTCATCTTGCTGGAAGTAAACTTCATAGACATTTAATTTCAAGAAAAATCTTTCAAAATTATTAAAAATATTTCTATGATTCATTACTTTGTTCCTGCTCTAGTCATGGTTTAGTTCTGTGCAAGTCCAGGTTTAGGTCTGAGTTTAGTCCCAGTTTTGATGTGGTGTGTGCAATTGTGAACACAAGCCACAGTTGCATTTATGGCAACAGTCCTGCTGTATTGAAAGTTTGGAGTTAGTAAAAACTATGTTGTAAATGAATTTCATAAATGCAGATACTAATATACTTACATGCTGTAACTTTGTGACGTGACAGTGTTGACCTGGTTCATGCCAGAGCTCAGGATCTCAGGCTGCAGGAGGTCACTCAGATATTTATGTGCTGTATCTGTTTTGTGAAAAAGTAAAAAAAAAAAACAACAACAAAAAACATAGGGACATTGTGGTATAAAATGCAATATAAAATAATAATGTAATACATTAATGTATTTACACTTAGGCTACTTTTGGTTGGATTTAAGAGATCCTTTATTTGTCCCACACTGGGGAAATTGCACTGTTGCAACACACAGTTTAGAACAGGAATGAATGAAATAGGCGCATGCAATAAAAATATTTACTGAAAGTATTGGGTTTGTTGGTCTCAAACGCAAAACTCTGAAAATGTAATAGAGGAAAATAATAGAGCAAAAGGAAAGCGCAAAAGTCACACCATGCGTTTTGTTGACAAGTCAATGGTATGTGATTGCAGCGGAAATGGTGTACCACATGACCCTCCACAAAGTTTAAATAGAATACTAGAGAAAAAACCTACATGACATCAACCAATAGCTAGTTCCAGCAGCCATGTTCTGACTGTTCTATTTAATTAATTGTTATAGTAGGTGTGATGTAAACGTAATAATCATCCATAGCTGTGAGAAAAAAATGTCCCCCTGACACATACAGTTGGTTCCCTTTATTAGTAGAACCACACATTTGTAACTATTTATTAATGCATTTTCTAGGTAGGAGACGTCATAAAGTCTCACTGGCACCAAAGTCTCCACTGTTTTTCAACCTTGGTACAATTTTTGATTGTAACGATACCATTGCACTCGACCTACTAAAACATTACCTGATCTTTTAGTAAAAAGTGTGGTCTATAATGTGGCAAATGATGTCCACGTCACTGCCTGGTTCTTTAAAGTTGGCCGTGGTCATTATTGCGTTTTCTTTTTAGATAAATACTAAATTCAGGACACTCTAAAATGGCAAAAGGCTTTAAGTTTACATTATCAGGTCCTGTTTTTGTACATTATTTTATTTTCTAATAGACGTACGCTTTCTGCAGTCCCAAGATGGCCGCCGCAATTACCACGGCAACAGAATCCCAGTTTTCTCTAGCTTTCATTACGTCATTTTGACTGTTCGGCGCAATTTCCCGCCTTGCCATGATTTTTTAAGTTCCGTAAACAATCCCGCAGACTTCTCACCCTCTTTTATTCCTCCCGGTGAACTTTCCGTAACGAATGACGGTTGGATCATCACAGAAAAGCCTCTCCATGTTTTTTTTTAGCTCATAACTTTTGGCCAAGTCTTGCTATTGTCACTTTGTTCATCGCTTCTGTCATTATTTCTGCAGATACAGGTATGTGTAAGCCATAAAGTACACCTAAAGCCTAATGTTCATGTTCCTGATCCATTTTAGCACACTAAATCTTTGAGTATTGTGTTGGATTACTTTACATGGCCAAAAGTAAATAATCAGATAACTAAAATAATCAGATAACATAATAACTGATTTTGTTTACATGCTCAAGAGAAATCTCGTCATCAAAACTCATTTAATTAGTGGAGTAACTGTGGTATTTTAGATGAATTATATAAAATAACTTTTCTTTTTCATTTTTGTCTATGCAACATACTACTACTTTCTTTGTGAAAACCATGCATCTCTAATATTAATTGATTGCAACTGATTTAGTAATTGATGAATACATAAATGAATAAGACGATGTTTTATGACGGAAAATATACATCAAAATGTGTAATTATTGGGTTTTTGATAAAAATAATTGAAAATCTATAGTTTCCTCGATTTAAATCACTTTGCTTTATCCGTGTCAAATTTAGTCATTGGAAAAAATATCTAATTGTGATTTTTCTGACCAGTACTGCGACTATGATCAGATTTGCTTTTGTTTTAATAATGGGGTTCAGTTCTTTTAAACACTACCAGGAGAATTGACAAAAAGACAGAAATAACTGACAAATAAATAAAAGAATCACATGTTTCTGAACATCACTTTTTTGTCACTTTAAGACATGTTTTTGCCGCTTTTTGTCTCATAATAAAACAAGATATTTGGTTGTTTGGAGGAAATTATTGCACTTGAAAAATTGCAGCCCTGGCGATTAGTTAACAAAACGGTTATTTATACAATTTTATTTTACTTTCATGATCAACTGTTTACGTTTCATTAGTCTGATAACTCTACAAATCCTGTTAGATATTTAGTGTGAATGCCCAGCCCATTATTTTGCAATGAAAGGTCTTTTCCAGTTGGTGGCGCTCTAACATAACTTTAAGTGCAATGGGGGGAAAAGTGCTGGTCAAATTGTGAAATGACACAATACAGAGACCCAAGTTGTTGATTTCAAGATCTCAACATTATTCCACAATAAAGTACGCAAGAAATCGTAATATACAAGACAAAATCATGACGTTTCTTCTCACAGTAATCGTAACACTAAATTTAACATCATGACATCCTTACCGTGAACACAACATTGATCTAAAACGGGTTAATAATAGGAACAGGTTAATTGTAGGGCTGTCGTCCTTTAGTCGTTTAGTTGATTAGTCAGTCGATGGTATCTTAGTCGACTAATCATTGTATTTATTTATATTAAATTGTTATAAAATGATTTAAATGGCAAAAACGAGAAGATATGAAATGAGTTAGCTAAAGATTTTGGAGTCTTAATGTATAAATACACTGTCTCTTTGTACTTTTCTGTATAAATAGTTGTTTTTGCATGAACTCCTCTGCAAATGCGTTCTCTTGAGTGCAGTTTGGTTTACAATTTTGATATATTTTTGCCACACCCCCTTTTAGTCTAATCGGTCAATAAAGCAGATCTTTAGTCGACCAAGAATTTCTTTAGTCGACTACAGCCCTAGTGACTAACGTGACTAAAAGCGGCAAAACTTGACTAAAAGCAAGTGACAAAAATGTGTCTATAATCAATAATAAAGTGACAAAAGCGTGACTAAAAGTGACAAAAACTTGACTAAAAGTAGCGACAACACATCTACAAGTGACAAAAACACATTTATTATCAATAATAAAGTGACTAAAACACGTCTAAAAGCAACAAAAAACACCTAAAAGCAACAAAAAACATCTAAAAGTGATAAAAATAGGACTAAAAGCGACAACAATACGTCTTCAAGTGACAAAAACACGACTATATTTGAAAACAAAGTGACCAAAACACGACTAAAAGCAGCAACAACACGTCTACAAGTGACAAAAACACATCAATAATCAATAATAGAGTGACTAAAAACCAACTAAAAGCGACACAAACACATCTAAAAGTGCAAAAAAAAAATCTAAAAGTGACTATAAGCGATGACAACACGTCTACAAGTGACAAAAACATGTCTTATAAAGTGACAAAAATGTGACTAGTTCATTGACTTCTTGTCTGATTTTATTTATTTAAATAATCACAGCTGAGTACAGGGATGTGGGTGGGGATAGGGTGTAGGTGAAAACAGGAATTTACTGTGTGCTCGAGCCTAGAACAATTTAGAAAAAAATATCTAACTGTCATTTTTCTGACCAGTATTGTGATTGTGATTACATTTGCAATTTATGTTGTAATAATAGGATTGTGTTCATAAGTTCATATTTTAAACACAACCCGGAGAATTGACAAAAAGACTGAAATATGATCTGACAAACTATTAGAAGAATCACGTTTTCCTCTCGTTTAGTTGCGTTTTTGTCTTTGTTAGTGTTTTTTTTTGTTTGTTTTTTTTGCGCTTTTAGACACGATTTTGTCACTTTTATTCACGTTTTTACTCTTTTACTCATGTTTTTATAGCTTTTTCGTTGCATTTTTGTGCCTTTTATGCTTTTAGACTAATTTTTGTCACTTTTAATTGTGTTTTTGATGCTATGAGACATGTTTTTGCTGCTCATAAACACAATTTTAGTCATGTTTTTGTAGCTTTTAGTTGCATTTTTGTGGCTTGTCACTTCATTTGTGCGCCCTTTGCTTTTTGCTCATTTCTTCCATTCAGATTTCACTTCGATTTTGATTAATTGTGCATCCCTTGTCGCAGGATAGTACAGGATCACTTAAACATATACCAAGTTAAAAGCTCGATAAAAGTGATTTTGCAGAATCTGTCTCCTTTAAAAGACAGATGTAGTTTTGACATTTGCTAATGCTTCATTGACAAAAAGCACTCGTCATTATTTGTCCATCGTCCCGCCCGTTCTCCCCCCTTTCGCTCGTTCTCTGGTACAACGATGCGCAAAAACAAATTGGCACTTGGATCCTCGTGTTAATGGGGTCCTCCTCCTTCACAAACTTGCTCCGTCCGCGCACCGATGTGTCGATATAGCGAGCAGGTGGGGCGAGGATGGCACGCAGCCTCTCAAACTGAGTCCCAAAGACGTTTCCGTGGCTACCGGGCGTGCGTTCGGAGCGGCAGGATCAAAGGCGACGACTCCTCTCAGATTTGCTGTAAGTGTGGAGTTAAATGCCCGGGGCTGCAGCGGAAAAGCCCCTCATTAAACTCACCCAAAGACCCTTCAGCACGAGGAGAGAGTCTGACTATCAATCGAAATCGTAATAGGAAAATCGCGAGCGCTGCAATTTTTGAAGTGCAATAATTTCCTCCACAAATGACAAAATATCCCGTTTTATTCTGCATAAAAATGGATTTCTTAAACATGTTCTGAAACAAGCAATAAAAATGTGTCTAAAAGTGACAAATATGTGTCTGTAATCGGCAATGTCTAGAAGTGACGAAAGTGTGACTAAAAGTGAAAAAAATGACAAAGTAAGAGAAATGTGATTAAAAGTGACAAATATGTATCTAGAAGTGACGATAAATGTGACTAAAAGGGAAAAAATGTGACTGAAAGTGAAAAAAATGACAAAGTAAGAGAAATGTGATTAAAAGTGAAAACTAAAAGCGACAAAACTTGACTAAAAGCAATGACAAACACGTCTACAACTGAAAAAAATGTGTCTATAATCAATAATAAAGTGACTAAAGCGTGACTAAAAGCAACAAAAATGTGACTCAAGGCAAGTTTATTTGTAGAGCACAATTCGTACACAAGGTGCTTTACATAACAGGAAAAATTGCATTAAAATCACAAAACGCATAAAGACATACTGAATCATTTAAAAATGCAAATAAATCTTTCCGCGATTTATCTGTGACAAAACCGTCACTAAAAGCAGCGACAGCACATCTACAAGTGCCAAAAACACATCTATAACCAATAATAGAGTATCTAAAACACAACTATAAGCAACAAAAACACGTATAAAAGGGAAAAAAACAAATCTAAGAGTGACAAAAATGTGACTAAAGCAACGACAACACATCTAATCGATAATAGAGTGACTTAAACCCGACAAAAAAAGCATCTAAAATGTGACAAAAGCGTTCAGAAACTTCTTTTATTAGTTAATCATATCACATAATCACAATGGCAATACTAATAATAACAGAAAACTCTCAGTTAGATGTTCTCCCCACTTGGCGCCGCCGTGTGAGCAGCAGCATTACACTGTTGGTGGTCTGCTGGTGGTCCCAGACTCTTCAGCTTTCTGACCGGAGAGCGAGCGAGTCCAGTGAAAGGCCACGCAGGAGACGAGAGGCAGTCAATCCTCGCTAAGCCTTTTGTCATTCACGCACGGATTTAATTGTCATTGAGAAATAATCAGAGCATCCGCGGCACACTTTGTCCTTCAGCTCAAAGAGAACGTCCAGCTCGAGGAAGTACGGGTTTGAAGCTGGGCTGGATAGATGTAGACAATTACGATATTGGTTGCTGGGATTTAAAAGAAAAACTACACAAAAGGTTTTCTATCATACCTATTGACATATTAAAAAATCTTGTCTTAATGTAGCCATTTTTGCGACTAAAAGTGACAAAAACGCCTCCTAAAGCGACAATAACATGACTAAAACATGCCTTAAAGCTTTAAAAACATGACAAAAAGGGATAAAAACGAGTCCAAAAGCAACAAAATCACAAACGCAACTGAAAGTGACACGCAACTAAAAGTGACGCGCAACTAAAAGTGACACAAACGAGACTTAAAAGTGACAAAAACACCTCCTACAGCGACAAAAATATGACTCAAACATGCCTTAAAGCGTTAAAAACATAACTAAAAGCGATTTAAAAACGAAACTAAAAGCAACAAAATCACAAACGCAACTTGTGACATGCAACTAAAAGTGACACAAACGTGACTAAAAGTGACATAAACAAACAAAAAATTGCAAATCTAATCTCAATTGCAACACTGGTCAGATAAATCACTATTAGAAAGTTTTTCCCACTCATGCAGCTCTAGCTATAAAGACAATATAATACATATGTTCTAAATATGTGTTTAAAATGCTCTGTCTGTGTGAATAGTCGCTTTCACCCCCTCCATGTTGGGCTTTAATAACACTTTCCTGATTTATTGGCTGTTCTCAGCAGTATCTTCTTGGGACAGGCCTCTGCCTCCTGCTGTTTTTAATAGTTACCAGGATGTGCCCCAGAAACAACGTGGGGGCTTCACTTCTCACAAAAGTACAGAAGATTGAGTGACTTAAGTGAGGTTTTTAAATGATTTTAGGAGTTTTAGGTCTAAGATGAATCATAATTAACCTCCTCTGTAAAAGTGCAATGTGTAAATTTACCCATGAAAGGTGCACTACCCGCTTGTCTCCACCTAGATGTTCCAGAGGATGGCATTAAATGTGTCTATCTCTGTGGAGAGGCGAACCCACTCACAGTAAGAAAGTGTGTTTTTCAAGGTATTTTTAGCAAGTAACAGGCCCCCTACCAGAAAAGTTACATCGCACTGCAATTCTTGAAGTGCAAAATTTTCCTGTTCTGAAACAACAAAAACGTTACTAAAAGTGACAAAAATTTGACTAAAAGCAACATAAATGCAACAAAAAGTGTCTGATCTGGACAAAAATGTGACTAAAAGCATCAAAAACGCGTCTGAAAGCTACAAAACACAATATGTATGCAATATGTATGCATATATATGCAACAATAACGCGAGTCCATGACAAAAATATGGCTAAAAGCAACACAAACACGTCTATTACAGACAAAAATACAACTAAAACTGACAAAAGGGGATTTAAAAGCGCCAAAAACGCTCCCTCTGCTCAGATCATTTTACAAAGAGCTGCTGATCTCGTTAACAAATATGTTCTGCACAGAAAACAAAGCAGTTTTCAAGCTGCCAAAAGAAACTGTGCATTGTTGACTTGTTTGAATGCATGAACATTGAACATTTTACACAAATCAATCTACTTTATATCATATTTTAGCTGCAAACCTTTTCCCTTGTTCTCCACTTAAGTGAACGGAATTCCCGCTCAACGAGAAACGCCAGAACAACGGACGTGCAAATCCACAGCAAAAAGAGGGAAAAATGGGTGGGCGAAATAAGTGATAAAGAAACATTTTAAAAAGACCAGCACTAGTAAAGAAAAAGTTCCCATGACAAAAATGACCCATTCTTTTAGTGGTTAGTACTTGCAGGGTTGGTTACTATGTGACCTGCCCAAGTCACTTAAGTGGTGTCTTCTGGGGGACAAGGGGCAAGACAACTGTGTTCAAAGTGATAAATACTGGACCAGTGGGCTGTGTCCGGCTGATTATGAAATATAAATATAGCACATTATTTGAGGCTGCTGCAGATTTCAGAGGGACGTATAGTGGACCATGGACACAGACTGTGGAGATGGACGAGCTGCTGCTGGATCTGTTGTGAGCCGCTGTGTGGAGCCTCTGAATCCTCCTTGTTTATGGGTTGTAGTTCTTTTGTGCTCTTTGTGCGCTGCTGCCTGATGGCCCCTCTCTCATTCCTCAGAGGTGGTTTCACCCCGGCCTCTCGCCTCATCTTCTCTTATTGAATGTGTGTATCATTTATCTGTGCTCTCTCCGGGGGCCGTTAGGGGGCAGCCTCTTTTCACTCACAGCTGGGTTTGTTGACACACAGTGGATGTACGGCTCCTTTCACCTCTGCCTCGGCCCTTTGTGGAGCCGGGGCCCTCGGTCCTGCTCCCGGCCTTTCCCTGAACAGTAAAGCTGCCACAGCTGTGGACTGTATTAGCATAGCTGCGCAGCACTAAAGGAGGGGGTTAAATATATTGCAGCCATTAGCTTTTGTTCCACTGTTGACACTTTAAAAACGTGTGAGGCTCAGTGTGCAAAGCACCGACCTAAAGAGGCTGATTCCAGTGTAACAACTTTTTAAACGCACCATTTAAGCCCATGAAAGAAAACAGAAAATAATATTTTATGACACAAAAGATACATAAACAATCAACAGATAATTGCTAAACAAAACATGTCGGACAAACAACAGCATAGAAAATAGGGCAACTTTTCTTGTCTTATTTTGATGATTGTAATCATTATCTGGACTCTACAGACTCTAAAACACATACAAAAAGAACTTTTATAACAAAGACTGGGATTATTGAATCAAAATGGATAAACAATCTCTGATTTGTTGTCAACAAAATTCTAAATAATTATATTGAGTATATCACTCATTTTAGAAACAAACGTTAAGAGTTGATGAGCTTACAAATAAATAATAATATGTTTGCTCCTCCTTCACAAATTGGTGCTCAAAAACTTGGAAAAAAGATTAGATGACTTGTTGTCTTTTTTTCCTTTTTGGGTCATGCTTTGCTTGCCATTTCTTACTTTGGCACTGATATTTAATTTAGGGTAGTAATCAATCTGTACACTAGAGATTCTGGTAATTGAACTTAATTTTTTTCAAATAATAAATAAAGATGACTTTAGTGATGTCGTTTATCTCCAAAAATAGTCCAATATTCCTCTCTCAAAATTCCACTCTTTTCCACTCTACTCAAAACCACATGCTGATCACTGATAAGTTAAAAGAACTGGATTAATCTCTTTTTTTGTTGTTGTATTTTCCAGTTGTTGTAATGAACAAGTCCAAGAGCAGCGGTGACAAAACCCGGACGACGCGCAGCTCTCAGAACAGACCCAGCACCGCCGCCTCTGGAGACTCAGACGAACAGAAAACGTACGGAAAACAGCGCAAGAAGCAAACTGACTCTGCGCTGGTTCAAGACCTGAGCCAGATGAGTGTCAACGGGCTGGAGAGGTAACTTTATTATTCTAAATGTGTGTGTTAAAGGCGCTGCACCTAATTTTTACTGTTTTGAAGATGAAAAACCGAATGTACATGTTTTTTGTATGTGATAAAGTAAAGTCTGTTTTGCTCCAGCACAGATATATTGTAAAAGCATCTATTTGAGGGAAAATTAGTTCATTGTGCTTTCTCTGCATCAATTTTTAGAGTGTTTTATTCTACGAGAAGCAGGAAGTGCGCCCTGTTAGCATGCTAATGTTTGTTAGCTTTACCCGGGACGGCAAAAATGCTCATAAACTCATCACAGTGAATATTTATGATGCTGGTACTGCATTAGGAAAGTGAGCGATACATGTGACTAATAAAGAGTTTAAATCAAAGTAGTTTTATTTTTTACATTTCAAAACAGTAAAAATCAGGTACAGCACCTTTAATCCTGTTGACATTTGGTCCTAGTTTTGTCAACATTGTTATTTTGCTGAAAAAAACAAATTCAAATAAAAGTAATTGACTTGGACTCGAACTATAACTAAGGATTCGTTCACATTTGTCATTATTTGCTCCTAAATTAAGCCAGTTTTGGTTCTGATGTGGACTTGATTTGGTCCTATTCTAGTTCAGGTTTAGTTCTGGGTTTAGTCCTAGTTTAGATTCAGTTTTGAGGTGAGTGTTAAAGTTTTTTTTTGCTAAATAAATCATATAGCACAATAAGAATCCACATTTTTCAGGCTATTTTGAGCAATAAATATGGTTAGTGTGGTTGCTAGAAATCCTGGAAAATGCTACATTGTTTTCAAGGTTGGGAAAGTGCTTGAATTTTGGGGAACAGTGCTTGAAAATGCTCGAAATTTAAACTAGCAAAACTTTATCCTGCACATGTTAACAGTAAAGAGCGCTAGTCCTCAATGTGTTGTTTGGAAGTGGTATAATACTGTTTTTGTTTGGTTGCAGAATGCGCTTATCGAGTTGTGTGATCATTTATGCCGCTTTCTAAAAATAAAGCTTTAAAATACAGGGAATTATTTCAGATTTACCTTAAATTTCTAACAAAGCACACTTCACCTTGCCCTGTTTTTGTACATACATACATTTGATCATATTCTCAAACTGCAAATTGGGAGAGAAACTATTTTAGAACATTTCGGAAACTACAGTTGAGATCTACATTTACAAGTTTGTTACTTTGTCGGGAGTTAATTACATAAAAGTGCTGAAAAAAACCTGCGATTCTACCTTGAAGGTGCTTGAAAAGTGCTTGAATTCTATCTTAAAAGGTGAACAAACCCTGAATAAAAACACCTGCTTAAAATTGTAATTAAAGCAAGATAGACAAGTTAAATGCCAATCTGTGGAACATTCCAGAGGAGGCTGTTACATCGCCATGGAGACAAGCAGGCGGTTCAACATTACACCTTTTTTTAAAAAACATTTCAAACCGGTTCAAAACGTCAACCTGCTTTCATAAAAATAACAATAACTCCTTCTCTTTCGCTGTTTGTTTTCTTGTTTTGATTATTGTTTTTTTTTTTTCTAGAATTGTTAATCCAGAAAATGGTGAATCGTCCCGTGACAGTGCGTCCAGTCTGAGGCCGTCGTCGGGGAGCGCTGGGCTGGAGGCTGTGGTCCGACTCATAAAGCTCGGCCGCTGTAAGAACATCGTGGTGGTGGCCGGAGCCGGGATCAGCACGGCCAGCGGGATCCCCGACTTCAGGTAAGAAAACCATCTCAGGTTTAACACGCAACGCTGACATTATGTTAAAGTAGAGTTAAAGTGCGTATGACAGGTTGAGCTACTAATTTGACTAAAATGCAGTTAAGATACATATATTTCAAATTCTGCTCAAATCTTTACAAATTTTACCCCATTTAGCAATTTCTGTAGGTTTTTTATTTTACTTCCTGGTTGTAAATGATGACATCATGCTAGGAAATTACCATAGCAACCGCACTGTCCACTGGGCCAAAACTCCTCTAATGTCACAGATTTTTTCATTTGACAAAGAAAAATGCATTATTACATTTATATTGTTGAATTAATGTTTAAAAATTGTAAAAAAAAAAGTGGTTTATTTTGTGTAAATTCTGCATAACCTTTGTCTCCCCAGTGTGATGTCATCAGTCTGTTTACTTCCCGTAATTTTCAACAGATTTTTCAACTTTTCTCCTCAAACAGTGACCTGATTGGCGTAATACTATCATTTATATTTACAACAAGTATTAATACACCGAATAAAGTCAAAATTAGAAAATCATAAAAACCTGTCATACGTACTTTAAAGTGAAAATATTCTGCATTTTTCATATCGGCATTAGCCTTTAAACATGCTCTTGAGTGCCTTACATTTGCCATCTCATGTCTTAAAACAAAAAAAAGTTTATTATTCATCCAATCACCTTTTTTATCAGCCAGTATGAAATTACATTTACTGAGTGCAGTCCAGCGCAATCTACAATCTACTGAAGTTAACGCTGAAAAGATGTTACGATGCGGATTTGCTGCAGCGGTTTTTATCATGTTTAGACGGCAGAAAAGCTCAGAACGAGTTTAACAATGATTTAAGGGCTTCAAACAGCGGAAGATTCTCAGATAAGTGGCATAGATGATCCAAAAATACGCCCCCGATCGAGGGATGTTTTTCAGGAAATGTGTTTGATGCTCAGAGGGGGAGGATTTTCTGATAAACATTCCTCAAAACAGCGTGAATGCAACTGAATGCTACTTCAGGTGTGTTTTTGATGACTGAACATTGTTAGAGCAGGGTTTAAAGCTCAAAAAAAGTCACTGTAGCAGAATATGTGTCCTTTAAAGTTTAAAGGTCCCATAACATGCAAAATCGACTTTTCAGAGGTTTTAACCTTCCTACAGTGCTATTTGGGCCTCGTATGTGTGCCCAAAGTGGTTTTTTGATTGATTCCCGCATGCTTTCGCTAGAGAACTGTCTTTTGTCCCCTCGGCTGAGCAGCAGGCGGGGGCTCATCCCATGGATGGCGGCTTCCCATGGATGACGCGGTGTTTAAGCTTTCACGCCTGGAAGCCAAGAGTCGCAGAATAAAAACAGCTAATGCTAATGCTACACAGTAATTACACGATGGATACGACAGATCAAGAGTTAGCTTGTTATTTACCAAACGGCAACGCGTCCGTCGAGGTACTGGAGCACGCCAAACTCCAGGTCAGATCCAGGGCGTAGGACTCAGCACGACGCACCGGCCAGGACGGATAAAAGGTTTATTCCGTGTTTGTGTATCGCTGTTTACTCGGAGCACACGGGCGATGCGCACTATCTCCGCTCTAGGCTTCGCACAGGTTGGGCGGGGAGGCGCGCGAAGTTGGGCGGGAGCAGCCTGCTCTCTGTTCGGGGGTCAGATCTCAGAGTGAGCCGTTTGCTTTTTGCAAGGAGGGGGCCAGTCCAAGAAATGGGTGTTTTTTGGAAACTGTTATGTTATGGATATTGCACAACGCAAACATTTTATCAACAAAGCCCTTAGAATAGACTGTGTAAAGGGCAAAATAGCAGAATATGGGACCTTTAAACAGAAATTGCTGTTTAAGTTACAGATGATATTTTTCGTTGTTGTAATTATTAGATGTCTTACCAACATGAAACTAGGCCTGTCACAATATTTATTTCGACTTAACAATATGCTAGGGAGCTTTGAGTGTAACATTTCTCTGCACGAATGGGAAATTATTATTTTTGTGTTTAGAAAGATCAGATTTGAGCAGTAAAAGGTCGAATAAGTAACTCCACAAACTGATTATAGATTCTAACGAAGTATTTTATTCTGATATTTATTTATTTTTTTATGTTATTGCCGTTCAAAATAGTGGAAATCTGTGGAAATATATTGCACTTATTGTGTATTGTGGCCTACATTAAACACTGGCATTCAATTTCTCTACGAATTACATTTTTAGTTTATCACAGTAGAATCACTCAAGACTATTGGTGTTTTAATAACAGCATTTAGTCGGATACAAACCCCTAACATAAAATGATGTTCTTCTGTTGTTGTTTTTGTTCTGCGTGTGATAGAAATTGTGCCAGTGCATCATATTTTGAGATATGTACAGTTCAGTGTCTTTCTGTGCACATCAATATAAATGTAATAAATCTATTGAATGTTCAAATGTTCTTTAAAATGGCATCCGCAGCAGAAAAAAGGTCACATCGATTATTTTATTTTTCCCCAGAACTCCAGGAACAGGTTTGTACGCCAACCTGGAGAAGTACAACATCCCGTATCCAGAGTCCATTTTCAACATCGACTACTTTAGCAACGACCCGCTGCCGTTCTTCTCTCTGGCCAAGTCTCTGTATCCAGGCAACCACCGACCCAACTACATCCACTACTTCATCCGAGCGCTGCACCAGAAAGGCCTGCTGCTCCGGATGTACACGCAGAACATAGACGGGCTCGAGAAATGTACGCGGAGAGATAAGCCGGGCCGCTTCTGGGTCACTGAACACTTGAGTATACGTAAACAAAAATCGCAATTATTATCATTTTTTAATAACCAAATACAATGCAAACAACATTTCTTTCTAGGACTGTAGTCTTTTAGTCTTGATTAATCGGTCGATGGTGTTTTAGTCCAGTGGGTCCCTACCTTTTTTGCCTCGAGTACCCCCTAAATTTTGTTTCACACTCAGAGGACCCCTTAATTTGAGTTTTAGGCAAATAAATGGATTTACTAGTTGAATATAGTCAGTTATTACTATTATATGTATTGTTTTAATTCTATTTATGGTCCAAGATGCTACAAAGAGAAGCAAAATTGTCAATTAATCACACATTTTTACAGATAAAAGCACATTTCATCTTCATTTAAAACCTAAAACCATTCCAAGTACCCCCTGGTAATTCCTCAAGTACCCCTCGGGGTCCCCGTACCCCTGGTTGGAAAACACTGTTTAGTCGACCAACATTTTCATTAGTCGACTGATTAAAAGGATTTATGCGGCAAAAACAGTGAAAAAGTGAAGATATGGAGTGAGTTAACTAAAGATTTTGGAGTGAGTCATGAGTTTAATCTAATTTATATACATCTAACATATAAATACACGGTTTCCCTGTACATTTCTGTATATTTTTTGCATGAACTCCAGTGCAGTTGTGTTTTTTGGTACAGTTTGGGTCAGATACAGAGAGATACTTCATAGTTTTGCCACAGCCCCTTTAGTCGATTAATTGGTCGATGGGGCAGGTCTTTAGTCGACTACAGTTCTATTATGAAATACACCAATTTTTCTCTAAACAAGCAACAACATTTTTGCGCGGTCACTAAATATGACGATATATTGATACTGTATGACCACATTTACTATCACCTTTTTTCATATTTTGGTGTCTTGGCACACACCGAATGACGTCTATGTTTTATTCTCCAATGAATGTGCTTTAACTACAAGAATAACTGTAGACCTACAAGAATGACTTAAAATAAATCTGAAAACGATCTGCAGTCAGTTTGACGATTTTTTGCATTATTTATCATTTTGTCCTTCCGTTTACATTTATTGTACTGTGACTAGTTACTCATTTAAAACAGTAGCTTCTTTTTAAATTTTGTGTACTGTTGATTTGACAAACATTATCTTACTTTAGTACAATGTTTGGTTACTCTCCCTTCTTCTGTCTTCAGCAGGATTAACTCTTAAATCGTTTATTTTTCAGCGTGTGGCATCCCAGAGGACAAGCTTGTCGAGGCTCACGGCTCCTTCGCCACTGCGTCGTGCCATCTTTGTTACACTCCGTATCCAGCTCAGGACGCAAAGGTACGACTGTGCTCCACTCAAACAAACCCTGATCATGTGACTGTGGCCACGTGAGATGGATCGTTTGTGTTATATTATTACACAGAAGTCATTCTTTCTTTATGACGTTAGTAGTGTCTATTTATAGTCTCTGTTTATAATAACTACATCTTATTTAGCCTTAAGAAAGCATTAAAGACTTAATTAATAATGAATATATAGTTTATATATAGTTTATTCAACATGATTCAGGATTAGTAACTACTTAATTAAGGTTAAGGTTAGAAATTGGGGTTGGAATATTTGTTAAATCGCTACTAAACCTGAATCATTCTTAATAAACTATTTGTTGATTATGAACTAAGTCTTTATTCGTGCTTTATTAAGGCATGAATAAGTGTAGTTATTATAAAGTGTTATCGTGTCTAATATCACACATTCATGAACATAATTGTACTTGTGTTTAAAAAGTGAAATATTGTTATAATCTTGTATTGTTATTTCTTTCCGGGCAAAAAGGCACTCATGGAAAGAGTTTGCTTGTTTAAATAAAGATAAAAAAGAAAACAAAATCATTTAAATGAATAGGGCTGTGAATCTGTCATCGTTTAATTGGTCGATGGTGTCTTGTTTGACCAACATTTTTATTAGTTAACCAATTATTCTGAATTATTTACATTCACAAAAGCAGGGGGCCTTTTGTACATAGAAGACCTAAAGTGAGTTATCTTCAGAAAACGTGTATTAGTTCATTATTAAGATTACAAAGATTTAAATGGACAACAGCAGAAAAAAGGAGTGAGTTAGATGAAGATTTGTGAGTGAACCGTGCATTTTTACATTTAAATGCACCATTTCCAGGGATTTTTCTGTATAAACAGTTTATTTTGCTTGAAAAAACGATGTAGTGGTGGTCAGGTCATAGAGATGCGGAATAGTTTTGAGAGCTTTTTTTAAATAAATTACACAAGAGATAGGCCTGTCACAATAACAAAATTTGAAGTGCGATTGCTACAGAAAATATCACAACAGATAATATTGAAACTTTATGTCAAGGACAAAAGAAAATACCCCACAAACATTGCAGTTTTGTTAAAAAACCTTGTTGCAATGAACAAATCTCACAATGAAACACTTTTGTAGTTTGTCGGTGTCAATAATGATTCATTAAAGTTGATTATTTCACTCTCAACAGCTCAAATTGTATAAAAAAACTAAGAAAAACGCACACAATAAATATTGAGCAGATAATACGATATACTTTAGTGTTTATCGTGACTGACCTAACTAGAGACAGATGTTCGAGACTGGTTCAGTGTCTTCTCTTTCAGCAAAAATGATCTGTGAGATATATTCATCATTAAATAATTATATGAAAAAGGGGTGGCTTTACTTAAAGACACAGGGGGCTGTTCAGTAAACCAAAGCGCCAACAAAAATGAGGTTCTACAGTGTGTATTTTCTGCTTTCTTTCAACAACAGTGAAACCACCCAAACAGTGATATCTCCATCTCATTGAACAGTCATTTTTTTTGGACATCTTTCTAACTTTTTCTGTTTTTTGCTCAGGATGCCATCATGAATGACAAGATCCCGACTTGCTCGTTCTGTGCCGCTACTGTTAAACCTGACGTCGTGTTTTTCGGAGAAGATCTTCCGCAGAAATACTTCCTGAACACTGAAGACTTCCCGAAGGCTGATCTGCTTTTAATCATGGGCACGTCCTTACAGGTGAACATCAGCTCTCTTTCACGTCCTGCTCTTTTTTTGTTTGTTTTGTGGCCAGTTTGCCATCTCAAAATAAAAGATTTCACTTGGAAACTACAAAACTATCCAACCTTCCAATCAATATGTTATTTAATTTTATTTAAAGGCACAGACCTAGAGACCTAAAGACCAGCAGCACCTACAAACAGCAAACTTTATAACCTCATACTTAAACACATTTGGACTGAAAGATCTGTTGATATCAAACTGAATGTCGAATTTTATTAAAGTTTTAACTCCAAATTAATAGTATTATTGTTTTCTACACCCATTTCTAAGCCAAAAGAAACATTAATCTCCATTATCTTCCATTAATCTTTGGCAACGTGGGTCTCTCCACCAACTTCCAGAAAGTTCTAATTAACATCGTACAGTAGAATTTACATAAAAGTATTTACAATGATAATGATTAAGATAAAAAACATATTAAAATTATTTCAAACGTTTTTACAAATATTGGAATCGCTAAAAGGTGTCACATAACTGATAGAATCCACAATGTATCCCCCGGCAACCGTGCGTAGCAACGGTGCAAAGCAACTGCAAACGGCAGTTACAACATAAAAAGGCATTTGATACACAGTTAACGTCAACTTTTACACTTTTAGAGCCTGATTATATTGAACAAAGAAACAGAAGACTTCCATTCATCTTTGGCTACGCAGGTCTCTGTAGGACGGAAGAAAAATACAATAAGCACCTTCACTATTTATTTGAGTAATATCAAAATATTCATCTTAATTTGTTTACAGAAATTAATAAAAGTTACAAAATACATAAAAACGTGCTTATGTATAATTAGTAGACTTTAAATTATTTTATTACATGTAAAGAACAATGTAAAGTCATGAGAGTTACCTCCACCAGGGTCCATGGTTACCCCTAACAACCAGGCTCTAACCATGATCGCCATGGTAACCTATAGTAACCAATGTCCAGCTCTGGCAGCCATCTTGTGTGTCAAATTCTACAAACTAACAGGGAGCTGAACTTTAATCATAATTTTGTTATAAATAGTTAAATACAAAAAAAGTGAAATAAACAAACTCTCTACCAAACTAATGTGAAAAAAATCATGAAAAACATTTTTAATTTTAGGTAATACATTATTTTATAGTAATGGTTGTGAAATAAATAGAATAATTATTAAAGTTTTTGTCAATATGGCATATTAAAACAAACATAGTGTATTTCTGCATAAAATATAGAGAAGTTCAGTGTTTTTCGGGTGAATATTCCTTTTCAAAAGTCAGAGAAATGTCCTGACAGGCACAAGAGATTTGCTGCACTATTAGGACCACAAATAATATACCATTATATGTATGAAAACACTTTTGGATGGTTGGAAATCAACATAACTTTACAACTCTGTTACACCAGTTTGTATCAAATATGTCAACAAAAAGAAGGAAATTAAAACCTGGCTCTATCCATTTTTCAGATTTATATGTCACATGTGCAATTTTGGTCTTTTTTTTTTTTTTACACATAAAATGCCTTATTTGTATAGATTTATGTAAGTACGCTACGGACCAAGTGTCAAATTGATACCTCAGATTTTAAAGATTCTTTCCTCTTCACCTGCAGCGTCCACCCTTTAGCCAGCTGTCCCAGAGGAAATTCTAGCGCCACCTGAAGCTACACAGCACAAACGCACACATATAAACCTCAATAAATTCTGACCTCTCAAACGTTATGGTTTAGATCGAGCCGTTTGCCAGTCTGGTGAACACCGTCCGCTCCTCGGTGCCGCGCCTGCTCCTGAATCGAGACGCCGTCGGGCCGTTCACAAAGACCCCGCTGCGGAAAAAGGACTACGTTGAGCTGGGGAACCTGGAGGATCTGGTGAAGAAGTTTGCTCAGATGCTCGGCTGGAACGACGACATTGAAGAAATCATGAGAGCGCAAGAAACTTTAGTAAGATTTGATGCTATTTTTTTAAGAAGTCGATGAGTTTTTGTCTTAAGCTCGACACTAATGGAAATGTTGCTACGTTTTGCAGATGAGCAACGCGTCCTTCTGCCAACAATCGGAGCTGCAAACCAGGAGTTAAGAACCACTGACGCGTTTGAATATTTGACAAAGCTGTAGATCAAACGTAATACTTTTCAGAGCAGTTTTACCAAGATCAGGTTCATAAATAATGTCCCAAAGCACTAATCTTAACCAAAATACATGTTCCTAACGCTAATCCTAACCCATAGCACCAAAACAAAGCTATTGCTTGGTGTAAATGTTTTAAAGGTGAAAAAAAAAATTGTGTTTTCACTTCTACATCATTGATTTTCAACCACTGTGCCTCGGAAAACAATCCCATTTCAGTTTTTCACGCATTTAATTGAATACTTTACCATTCTGGAGTGTCCTGAGCAACTTCTAAACCAGTCGATGAAGCAAAACGATCATTGTAAAGCTGAAATGAGTTAAACAATGAATCGCAACTAAAATGTAATGCGCTGAGAATGTTTTATCGCTTCAACGAAGCAGAAATTAACACGAAATGACAACAAAATGGGTTTCTCGATAATAATACTACAAAGTCTTGTTCTCAAGCTGCTTTTTTTTTTTTTTACCTTCCTCGCAGTTAAATAATGTAAAAATCTTATTTACCGGCGATCCAAGCTACTAATTGATTAATCGAAAGAATACAATCGATTACCAAAATAATTGTTCGTTGCAGCCCTACATCGCTGCCAAATAGTAAAAAAACAGACACCGGTTGAAAGAAAATGTGTTTTTTTTTTTTTCTTCTAAATGGTGTAATTTGGTGTTTTATTGGGGGTTTTCTACAGATTTTTTTAGCAAACAAAAAGGGGGGCACAGTTTAAAAGAAAGGTTGATAATCACTGCTTTCTCTATCAGTTCCTGCCAGACACAGGACCTGCCAACAGACCCTGGTCGCTAATGTAAACAAATGCAAAGTCTAAAGAGAATCTGCATAAACTGCTCAAATATCAGTCCTGATCTTTACTGTCAGCTGTGGCTCTGACAATTATACAACAACAAAAGAACAAGCGCATCTAAAAACACACATGTGGCTTTGTTGTAGAGTTATGTGGAAAAGGCTAATGAATGATTAGCAACAGGTCAAACAAATTGGAATCTTCAAACAACAGGGTTAATTTCACACTTAAAAGCCATATTTCTGTGCGGAAATAGCGCTTCACTGAATATTAATGAAGTCTGTATGAGATTTTGACGTTTTAGTGCTTACTTTGATTGAGGTTTTGCTGGTTAGAAGTTCAATTATGCAAAAACGAACATCTTTCAGGAAACATTTGTGCTCCAATTTTGCATTTCTATAAAGGTAAAGTACCGTATTTTCCGCACTATAAGGCGCACCTTCAATGAATGGCCTATTTGAAAACTTTGTTCATATATAAGGCGCATAGAATAGAAGCTACAGTAGTGGCTGTGGTTGCGTAGTTGCGGCTCAGTATTGATCCATATTTAAAGCACACCGGATTATAAGGCGCACTGTCAGTTTTTTGAGAAAATTGAAAGCTTTTAGGTGCGCCTTATAGTGCGGAAAATACTGTACAAAAGGTAAACACTTAGAAACAATGTGTGTCAGATCAGTTTCAGTTTAATTCTATTCTTGAAATGTGACGTAAATTGGAATAGATTGTGTGTTTCAGCTGCTCATTATGTTCGTTTAAGTTACTGCTGAATAACGTACCAATCACAGAAGCACTTATTGCAGAGCGTTTGACTCAGATGCAACACTTGTAGAATAGTGCAATAATTCCTAAAGGATTTTACCACTTGTTTTTATGCACACTATACCATTCTGTTTAAAGCATATTTAATAAAAGGTTTGTTTTGTAAATAAGTGACACATTTGCTCTTGTCTTTTTATTTCAGTGGTAGAGACTGACTACATAAAACGCTCTTCAGGTACAAACATGTGCAAAGAAAGAAAGGTTTATAGTTTGATGTAGGAGTGACATGCAAGTTTAAATATTTTCTTAAGTTACAGAAAAAGATTTACTCATAAGCTTTACTCTAATTTGGTCAGTACATTTTTATCAAGTAGGAAATACTCAAGACTCGAATGGCAGCATTACCTTTTAAAAGTACCCACAAATATAGTGACTATCAAATTTGTCAATAAAAAATTCACATTAAGAAAAAAAAAACATGCATTCGGCAAAATCCATTTTAGAAAATATTATCAGAACAGTATTATTCTATGATTGTACAGATAAATATATCATGTGCACTTTAACTTAAAAAACAAATGCAACAAAAAGGAATGGTATTTTAATAAGTAAACTCGTATGCTAATGGTGATCTCAGATATGAGAAAGTAAAATAAGTGCACAGCTCCCTCTTTGTTTGACATCGTTCCTTATTAAATCATTCGTGGACATAATTTACGAGTGCAACTACGAAAACAAAGTGCCTCTCCCGTGGCACCTAATTTGAATGCGTTTGTCAAACAAAACAAGGCGACCATAAGCTGACTTAGTGCACACAACTCAACAATAAAGATAGTTACATTCTTTTTCTGACCTTAATAAACTTTATCTATGAAGCACGATAGCTACTCTTCACTCTGTCTTGATAAAAGTGGACTCTGGTGGAGTTTACAGCTGTGCACTAGTCTGAATCTGAGGCTGCGTCGTCTTCGATGGGCTCGTGCAGTTTCTCCTCCAGAGGCCCCAGTCTGCCGTCCGGCCTCACCACCATCGGGCGGATCACGTCGTGCCTGTGGACGCAAAGGCAAGTCCCATTACGTGCTTTGACACATTTGCGTTCATATTTCATTTACCACGAACGGGACAAGTTTTCCAGCCAGATTTCTCGTTCCTAATTCGAGCACTTTTCAAACACCTTCAAGGTAAATGTTCAAGTTTTCTTCTTTATTCACCTTATTCAGCCCCGCCCACTTTTTGTCAGATACGCACTTTTGTTGTAAACGCACTTCCGTTTGACGAGAACTCCGTTAAAGCTAATGACAAACGAGGGAAAAGTCTTGCCGCTAAAATGTTACATAAAGTAGGTTGATTTGTGTAAAATGTTTAATGAACACGAGCAACAACAAGTCAACAACGCAACGATTTCCTGGTCAGTCTGAAAACTGCTTTTTAGTCCATGTAGAACTTATTTTCTGTTGAGCTCGTCTGCTCCATGTAAACGAACACAACAGAAACAAGACGGCAGCGTGTATGGAATAAGGTGAATACTAACTTGGCTCCAGTGCGCAATATATTTGAAGAGTACATTTTCAAAAACAGATAAGTGCCATTTCAAAAAGTAATTGGAGCCTTATAGTTAACTCTTTGTATAGTAATGTTTTCAAAGGCCAACCATATTTCACTACAATCAAAATATTATTCCATCCTTCTTTTATTAACTCCAATAGATATTATTTTTGTTACTAATATCTGTAGAGGATGGTAACAAAAAGAAACATACATTTTTATACGTTTTTCAAATGGACATATCAGTTTTTGCAATTGAACTCTTCATTTGTATTTCTATATCAACAAAATAGGTTAATGTTTCGCTCCTAATGTGCACTTTGAGATATTGACAAAAGGATCACAAGAAATGATTGATAAAGTGAGCTTTGTTGGAAATCTGTGGGAAATTTGGAGCAAACCAGGAGTAATGTCTTGTATTTTTGTTGTTTTTTTTAGAAAGTGACTATAGTAAGTAAGTAAAGTTTGTTTTTATTTATTTTTTCTCTTGATGCGAAGGATGCAGATTGGCAAGCTTAAATTTCAAGCATTTTCAAAGCACCTTTTCCAAAATCCAAACACCTTTCCAACCCTGAAAACAACATAGTTAAATTAAAGCATTTAAGGTTCTGAAGCACCCGAACGAATCCTGTTTTTAAAATGACTTTTGATTGCTGAGTGTGACCATAAAGCCATTCAAACATTTTCAATAACGACGTGTTTTGGAGAGCAGAAATATTGGGCTGAGATTAACAAACGGTTTTTGATGTCATCATCTCACTCATTTTCAGAGCTATGTGTTTGGGCCTCAAAACTCCTGCCCTCGTCAATAAATGGATACCTTTAGACGGCGGGAAACAAGGTCAAAGAAATGGATGGCACAAAATGCACCGAAAATCAAGGACTGAACTAATGCTGCGATGGACATTCACAAAATGGGAAAAAATACATTCGGACTAAATTTGAAGCTAAACCTTTTTGACAGACGTCTGCGCTGGACAAAATGTGCAGTGATTTGTGGGATGTTTTATGTTACTTGTGTTTTTTTTCTCTTAAAATGTGGTTTAACATGTAAATCTTGAAGAATAATTAAATAAAGTACATTTAATTTGTCAAAAATTGTTGTGACTTTTTTTTAACCGGACTCTTTGAATAACCGTAAGTTTAATTACCGGGCAGTGGGCGGGGATAGGGGTTTAGGTAAACTGACATTTTCTGAGCACTCGAATGCAGAGCAGACAAGCATAAATCAGTTCACTTTAAGTCAGTTATTGATGAGGAAACAGTTATAAATATGGTTAAAAGCTCATTAAAGTTGATTTTACATAATGTCCCCTTTGACTTCAAAATGAAATGATACATTCAGAGAAAAAATAACGATTATTTTAGTAGTTGATTAGTCGACTGGTCAAACGATTATTTCTATATATATATTTAAACTTTTAAAATACATTATCAGGCAAATAAATGTTGAAATATGGTGACTAAAGGCTTCTAGATAAAGAATATCTATGAATAAAGTGTATTATTGTATTGTATTATTATAAATCAGCAATAATATCTATTTGCAATGCCATATTTGCACTATCTGCCAACTGTACATTTCTGTATATAATCTTAGTCTATCTATCTTAGTCTATTTTATTCTTAATTTTATGCATGCCTCTTTTATATATTTTATTCATTGTTTTATGTTGCACCTTACGCCGAAGCAAGTTCCTATGTTTGTGAATTTTGATCACTGACAATGGCAATAAACCGTTTCTGATTCTGATAATCTATTCTTTTTTGACATTTTGATGTATTAATGTCACGGTCTTTGTTATAAAAAAAGACTTGACACGTGTTTTAGAGTCTGTATAGTTCAGCTAACAATTGGTTGACTATAAAAAAAAAAAAATAGTCGACTAGTAAGGATTAGCCGATTGATCGTTACAGCCCGAGCTCAGATATTTAGGAAAAGTGCTGATAAACACTGTGAATCTTTAGGGTGCTGGGACTCCATTAGGAAAGTGATAAATGTGACTGTTGTAAAGACTTTAAAATAAACTCGTTCTGTTTTTCACGTTTCAAAAAAGTAAAACTCAGGTACAACGTCTAAGTTTTAAACCCCAAAAACTGTTACCAATGACATTCAAACATTCTTTTGGTAAAGGAGCTCTCATCTGTTCTAAGTCCACAACAAGTAAAAGCCTGGAGAGCCCTCAGAAGGCGACCCCTCGGTCATCCTCCCCCAAATGGCCCTTCCCCGCTCCTCGTCCTCTTTGGCGGTTTAATTACAGGATCGCCACTCGGACTAATCTCCTCAAAGCCACAGCTGCCCCCTCACGCTAATCCAATTATACCTGCCCTGTGCGCCACAACAGCCCTCGCTCTGAGACCCCGCGCCCCAATGAATTAACCATCAAGAATTTAAGAACACTTACGCACACATTACACGGGATCAACCTTTGTGCGAACAGATGAGCGGTAAAATCGATAATTGTGATAAGACGGGTTAGAAACAACAAAATAACCATGAGAATTTTAGAAGGTAAAGTAATTTCAATTCGATTTACACTCTGAAAAGTAAACAAGCGTAAAGCACGGCTGGGTGATACGGCAAAAAATGTATCACGATTTTCTTGGGGCCAGATCAAGATTTCGATTCATGTTCACTTTGTATTTTTCTATTGACGTTAATAGAGCTGCACGACTTCGGAAACATTTGTTTTAATAATAGGATTCAGTTCAAATTCACATTTTAAACACAATTTTGTTTTAGTCATGTTCAGTTGTCTGTCACTTTTAATCGTGTTTTTGTCGCTTTTAGTCACGTTTTGGTGCATTGTGTCGCGTTTGTCGGTGCGTTTTTGTCACTTTTGAACGCATTTTTTAATCGCTTTTGGTTGCGCTTTTGTCGCTTGTTTCAGAACATGTTTGTACAAATCCAAACTACACTGTTTTTATTCAAATCAAAGCAAGACATTTTGTTGTTTGTGGAACAAAGTAGCCTTTGCGATTTGCGAATAGCATCCATTAAAATTGCGATTTTGTGTCAATTTGGTTTAATTGTGCAGCTCTGGCCTTTAAGAGGCAAATAAAGTCATCTGCTCAGAGGCTTCAGAGGCTAAACAACAGGAGAAAAAGTGTGTTTGAACAGACAGCTGCATGAAAGAGACAAACAGGGAATCGACGAGTTCATAAAAATAGCAGATTGTCACCGGGACGAGCTCATGATTCGATTTTTATCACCGTAGCACCCAGCCCTAAGTGCTTTTTTTTTGTCCATTTGTGTCACATTAACGTTACTTTATCATTCAGAAAGTTTGATTTCATAAAGCTTGTCACATACAAGAGGAAATGTATGGTATACTTTTACCAAACAGCAGTAAAATGTTATAGTTGTGATGTTTCTTGTAATCCTAAAAGTAAATTTGATATTGTGACGTTCCTCAAACAGATCAGTTTGACTTTGTTTTCATTTGATCGTTCTAAAATCAGGACTATTACGACTGAGGGTGAAATAAGCTCTGCCAAAATGAGCAGCGTATCAATTCTGAGAAAGATCATGTTTACATAAGGAGTAAAATGTAATGGAGTTATGGGTAGCTGCCTCTGTTTAAAATAAAAGCCCAAAATATGCAATTGAATTATGATAAATTGCGATCTTTGGGCAAAACAAGACGCATAGATAATACGCCACACCTCAGCCAGCCATTGCATTAACAATAAAACAAATCTGGTGCAACAAAATTCAAAATTAATTCACTACAAGAGGTCACAAATTTGACACCACAGAGGGACAAAAAACCATTCATTCATTCATTCATTCATTTTCTACCGCTTATTCCCGTTAGGGGTCGCGGGTGACTGGAGCCTATCCCAGTGACTTTGGGCCTTAGGCGGGGTACACCCTGGACAGTGGCCAACTCGTCGCAGGGCTGACACAGAGGACAAGGAGGACAAAAAACCACACTTGAAACAATAAAATGTACACAGCCTGTCCAAAATAGAAGTGGTCACAAAAAATCAAAGGTCACACGCTCTAATATTTGATAACAGCACACGTTTCACTGTGCCATTGTTTCAAAAGATTCATTTCATTCCAGTGTTGCCTATACTTTTCATCTTGTATTGATGAGTGTGGTCACTGCACAAAGCCCTCTCCAGCTCATCCCAAAGAGTCTCAGTGGGGTTCAGACCTGTAGTGGATAAGTTTTTTTCAGTCTCCTCAGGGTCAGGGTGTTTTCTCAGCTTGATGCCAATTATTTAACCCTTCTCAAACACTGACATCTTATCCATGACCTCAGGATTTGTCTTTCCACGTGATTCTTACAGAAATGAGAAGCCACTCACCGCATCAGTTGGGTTTAAGTACCGTGTTGCAGCTTAAAGACAATCACCCATGCTGAAATTATCCAACAGGAGGCTTGTACCTAGTTGCTTAATAGTTAAATCCAGGCTACTTTTTTTTTTTGGACAGGCAGCGTTATTACACAAACATAAAATGATCATAACATTTTTAAAAAGACAAATATGATGCATTATTTGTTTGTTATTGGCCTTTAAACATGCTCTTGAGTATCTTTACTTTGACATATAATGTTTTAGAACTAAAAATAAAATGTTTTAACAATATAACTTTGGGAGACGCCATATTAACTTAGCTGTGGCTCCATCTACTGGCTGCAGTGGCAATTACACACATTTGTATATCCATAATGTTTTGTAATGCAGCAGTCCAGAGCTGTGACGCAGTTGTAATGATCGTGTTTAGACGGCAGAAATGCTCAGAGAAAGTCTGGCGATGATTTAAGGACTTAAAAAAGCGGAAGATTCTCAGATAAGTGACGTCAGATATCAAAAAACGTCACACATCGAAGGAATTCGGAAAATAGTGTTTTTGACGGTCGGAGGGAGAAGATTTTCAAACCTGGATTCATCAAAATAGCTTGAATGAAGCTAAATGATAAGTCAATTTAGCATAATATTTGTCTGTTAATGTTACCATGGTCTGTTATACTGGTGCTGATATAGTTCAAGACCATTCTAAATCTATAAAGGTTATGCACAAATATAATTTTCATAAAGAAAAGCCACTCAACATTTCAAGTGAGCGATAAACTCATGGGCAGCACAGATAACAGCAACAGATAAAATATGTTACTTTGCTTTTTTTGTCCATTGAGTCTTACTCAAATATGCTTTTAGTTTCCATTTTGCAGTAGATTGTTGTTTCTCTATGTTGCTTTTTTAGAGTTTAGTTAGCTCGACAGCAGGGGGAGATAAAGGACACTTTTCATCAGAACACAACAATTAATTTCGTCAACAGAGACTTAGAAATATCAGAAATGTATCATTTAAGGGGAAAATTTTTTTATAAGTTCAATTGCGTTTGACCCGTCTCAGTTATAAATGTGTAAGTAGCCTGCAATGTTGTTTTATCGAGTTTTGTACAACTTTTTACTTGTTGTACTTATTTTAGATATCAGCAGTGAGCTAAATATGAGGCACAGTATACTTTTACATTTGTTATTAGACTGTTGCTCCTTATTCGCATGTTTTGAGATTCGTTTCAAAGGCAAACTTCATCCGTCACCATTGACAATCGCTGCTAAAATACTGTACCAAACGTTGCGCTGTCGTCTGCATAACCTCAAGTCAAGAAAGGCCTTTTTTCAATATCGATACTTGTTCAAAAAAGTGTCAAGACTAGTTGTAATTGTAGAGTAGAGTATTTTCTGGCTATCCGACTATATAAATAACACTAGTTGAAATATTTACAGTGCTAAAAGTTATGGAATTCACATAATTTTATATCATGCCATTGCTAAAATCTAACATTTTAGAGCCAGAAAACTGAACATCACGCCATATATATCAGTTTTCCCAGTATTGTCACATGTGCTCTACCTCTGGACAGTGACTTGACATTGACAGACATGACGAGTGCGTGGGCTGCAGAATATGCGCTAATTGGGGCACCAGTTAAGCAGTTAGCCCGTGACATTCCTGCGAGGCTGTGGCAGGTCTCCTTAGCGCCCGCTCCGTGGACGCACCTCAGCCACACAAGCGCATCTTCTTTTACGGGGCCAGGAGAAGAAAAGAGGACGCTGCTTTTTTCGGGAGGGAGGAATTCTGCTCTTACTAGCGGCGCATGTGCCTCATTAAACCCTTTCCTCGGCTTTCCACAATGACGAGGTCGGCCTTCTTGTGTCGGCTCGTTTGTTCACCGCGCTCTCTCCAGGCCCTAATGTCTTTGTTTAGCGTGTGTCAATGTCCACTCCTGGTTCGGGCAATGATTGGCGCTGCACAATGGGGAAAATAAAATCAGAAGCATTATTAAAAGCTAAGGATGTGTTTTCACTCTCAATTAGGTGATAATTAAAGCCGCTATAATGATGCCGGCAGCTTTCGTTTACTCGGGGCAGAATGCAATGGCGCACAGGGTCTAATTGAAGTCGAGGCTAACAGCAAGAGATTCTTCTTTTGATGAATTGGTTGGCAAGGAGCGAGCGCAGAGTTACCTTTGTGCGGGCATCATGTTTGACTGGGCTCTCAAAGCAAAAGGTCAACACAAATAAGGAGGGCCCTTTACAGAGGAGACAATGCAGAATATGAATAATTTCAACAAGGAGAGCATGGGCTTTTCAGAAGAGAAAGTTCAGAGAAGGTTTTGTTGAGAAAACACAAACTGGCTTTTTTAAAAGAAATTGTGGAAGCAAAATAGTGCCACGAGTCATACAACCAGTGTCTGTGTAAACAGGTAAACATGAAAGGAATAGCTCTTTAAACATTTGACATAAAGGACATTCTCAAACCTGAAGACTTAAAGGTAATAGCTGTAACGTAGGTGATTCTACTAGTTTAAAAACGACAGTACAGTCACAATTGAACCTTAGATCTCACTGTGGTAAACACTGAGAAATATATCATAGACTAGAAAACACTTTTGGGTTAATGGCAAACCGTTTCCATTTCATCTTTACTGACTGAATAAGCCCTGAATCCTCACTGTCGCCCACGAGCAGGAAATCATTCAGTGCTTTTACCGGCGCCTCTGGCAGGCATTCAAAGAACCATAGTTACATCAGTAACAGCCATTTTAGTGGCAAGAGGAAACCCGAAGAGCTCATTCTGCTTTCTGATGATTGGATCAGTTGAAACTAGATGTTTTGTACTTGTAAATAAATAAAATAAATAATAAAATAAAAATAAATTAAATATTACAGCTATTAAAATCTTTTGTCCTGCAGTGCCTTTAATTCAAAAATGTTTTGCCCCAAATATCGCCTAAAGTGATATTTGGGTCTTTTCCAGTAACACATTAAAGAAGACATGTTTTTTCCCTGGTACTTAGTATTGATCCATAACATGAAGACATTCTACATTTTCTTCAATGTAAATGTCAATATTGCCAGAAAAAGGTCGACTTCCTGTTCTTGTGGTGTCATTTCACCGTAGTGAGGAGCGGATTTTCATTAACCCATTTTTATTTTTGAAAAGTGGCTACGCAGCATTTTAGGATCCTACGTTTGTGACTCGCAGTCTGAATTTTTCAAACAATCACAAGTACAGAGCAGTGGGCGGGGCATGGGGGCAACCGAACCGAAAACCGACATTTTGTAAGGACTCGAGTCTTGAATGCAGGACATTACAGGATTTCTCAAATATGGATGAATCAATCAAACTCTGAGTACGCTCCTGGGGCGGGAACGCTGTTACATGGTTAAAAGTTCTCAAAAGTTGATTTTGCAAAATATGTCTCCTTTAAACTGACATAAATAAAAAGGCGTGAATGGAAAATCAATCAGTTCTGAGCTGGAACTAAATTTGGGACTTAAAAAGGTCTTGTATTCTATTTTTTTAAAGCTGCTAACTCTAATCATAAATACCCTTCACCTACTACTGACAGATATTTATTAGCGCCTCACATCGAGTAAATTAAGACGATTGTATCTTTACCTTTTCATCTCATTGATGATTTTGAAGAGTTTCTCCGCCTCGTACTCCTTCTGCTCCTCCGTCATCTCCTCAATGGGATTTGGCCGTGGCTCCTCTTCACAACCACTCATTATGTCAAAGCTAGAACGACAAAACAATTATCCAAACCGCCACTAAAACGACTGTAATCCTGGTGGAATGTTTATTGAAATGCCACACTCACTTGGTGGCAGATTTGTATTCCTCAGTGTCTGAATCTTCTCCTTCTGAGTACTGCGTTTCTCCTTGTCCTCCATCCAGAAGTCCTCGTGCCATGAGTAACCCGGCTGCATTTCCATATCCCGTGTACTTTAACAGCGACGCCACTGCAGGCCGGGACAGACGACAAAAACATAACTCACATGATAGAAGGGATGTGGGATATTGACAAAAATGTATATCTTGATTTATTTGGAGTGTCCTTATAACGACAGTCAAGATGATATTATGTGACAACAACAACAGCTGAGGTTTGATTATCAGACAAATGTAAAATATCTGTAAAAATACATCATATATACCCTTTTTTTTATGGTTTTTTTTTCCTTTTTTTAGCAGCTCTTTTTGCAACATTTTTCACTATAAACAATCTACTAAATATCTCAAAAATTCAAATTATCATCTAAATTTAGATATATTGTCCGCCTCAACATAATAGTAGCCTAAATCGTTTTGTAAAATACTCTATAGGTACAAAATATGCATTAAAAAAGTAAAAATAAAAGACGTAAAAGTATTGAATCAAAAAACTCAAAACGTATATACAACTCTTTGGGTGTCCGATTTATGTTCAGTATTGTCAATCTGTTTGACTATTTTGTACAAACAATTAAAAAATATAATATGTGGGCTGGAAACTGTCATATTTAAGTTTTTTTTAATCAAACTGCTTTTCGAGTAGAGGGTCCGACTCCTGCTTGTCTCATGAAAATATCATTGCTTTACCAGAAAGTTCCACTGTATGGTATAAATGAGCTTTATTCAATAGAAGATGATATATGAATACTTTATTGATCCTCACAGAAAACTATCCAGTTGCTGCAGCTCCCATAAATATCAAGACATGATAAAAACACAAAACAGCGTTGCCAAAAAAAAAAAAACTTGGTTTAGTGGAGTTAAATGTTTGTCTTTATGGAGAGTTCCAGAGAAAACAACACCATTTCAGACCCTTCACCTTAAAACCTATGTGTCCATTTAATTTTGTGAGGGGAAAAGTAAGATTACAGTTACTTATAAGTTATAAAAAATTACTGAAGTAAAAGTAAAAAGGTAAGTTGTGATAAAGCTACTTAAAGCCTACGTGACAGAGAAATTCTTCAGAAATGTCTAATTATGACTTAGTTTGTTACGATGTTGTAAATATTTATCATAGTTTTACATCCGTGAAGTTGCAGTTTGTGAAGATAAAATAAAAGTTTAAAATTACAGGAAGTAATGTTGTTGAGTTCTAAAACGGAATCCCTCTGTGACGTCATCAAAAAGCGACGTGCCATTGAAATTACAATTTACAGCAACTGACAGATTTTTTTGATAGTAAAGGTGTTATTATTTGTCAAATCATAACTATTGTGTAATTTATATGGATTTTGGCCCTTGTTTTCAAAATGGTTGCTAGGTAACAGTTATGGAATTACCCCTAACTTCTTTGATGCCTGTGTCCAACCAGGAAGTAACGCTACAAACTTTACAAAAATGATCAAACTGGGGAGAAATAGACAAAACGTTTAGTAAAATCTTGAAAATAATCATAAACGTGTAGTCTAACCTGTCATGTAGACTTTAAACATAGTCGATTCAAAAGTATAATTGTTACGGAAGCTCTTTCACGTCAGTTTGTTTCACTTTAGTGTTTAGAAGCTCACCTTTTTCTTTGCAGAGCACAAAGAGGAACTCTGCAGCTGAGTGCTTCACCCCCAGGTCCACGTGTGTCATCAGGCGCACCAGCTTGTTTCTGATGGTGTTGCCGACTTCGGGCTTGACTTTAAGGTTTTTCAGAGGCGGGAGTACCTAAAATGGATGTCAAGATGAATCACTTAATCGATGATCGTGATTGATCAGGCCACATTATAATCGTAAAAACTAAAAATAACTTATTTTAGAAGCAAAATCAAGCCATCTCAATTCAGTCTACTCCTCTATAAAGTGCTTTGTTATATGGCTGTTCATGCCACATTAAAGTGCGCATGACGGGTTTTCGTGATTTTCTAATTTTGACTTTATTTTGTGCATTAATGCCAGTTGTAAATGTAAATTTCAGTTTTACACCAATCAAGCAGTCATTTGTGGAGAAAAGTTGAAAAATATGTTGAAAATTACAGGAAGTAAACAAACTGATGACATCACACTGGGGAGACAAAGGTTATGCATAATTTACGCAAAATAAACAACTTTCTTGATCCTTTAAACATTGATTCAACAAAATGAAGGTCTTCGCATGTATTATTATTCGTTAAATAAAAGAATCTGTGACATTAGAGGAGTTTTGGCCCCGTGAACAGGATGGTTGCTATGGTAATTTCCTAGTGTGATGTCATCATTAACAACCAGGAAGTAAAACAAAAAACCTAAAAAAATAGCTGAATTGTGATAAAATTTGTAAAGCATTTTAACAAAACTTTAAATATATTTATCTTAACTGTATTTTTGTCAAATGAGTCATCCAACCTGTCATAATCACTTTAACATTGATTTTATAAAGCTGGTCACATTATTCGGCATGAATGAATGGTTTTCGTTTGGTCATGGTGTCGTGAAAAATGTTCAAATTGTCGTGTTTTGTCATAAAGTGTGATACTGTGACATCCTTAGAACTAAATAATGCAGATTTTAAGACATTATAATGAATTTAGATGAGAGAAAAGAGTGAATCAATAGGTTCCTCGAGTAGAAAATCAGGTGCTCATCAAGAACATGTAAACAATATTAAAATACCATTACCAAAATACTCATCAAGGAGCGTTTGACAATTTTTTCAGGTCCTTGGATGATTATTTTGGTACAATTTGAAACTTCTGCTATAAAAGAATGGACATATAAGATTATTTTAAACCGTTTCCCGTCTGTGTAAACGTACCTGAGCCTTGAGGTATCTGCGGATCTCCCTGTGGTGTCTAGAAGCTTCCGTCAAAAGGCAGAGGACGGGAGTGAGACCTTCCTTGTAGTTGGAGCCCTGGGAGAAGACACAAGACACTTAGAAATATTGATGCTGTTCATAGACATCACTTTGAGTTCAGCTGGAGGTCAGTTACCATGGAGACATACACAAACACAAGGAAACAAGGGCACATTTACTTTGAGACGGCATGAAAGCTCAAGAAAAACAAGAAATTTGTTTGAAAATAGATTTTCAGAAGCCTGTGATCAATACGACTGTTCATGGTCCTGTTTGTGTGTTCAATTTTTGACATTAACGGTGAGAATGACTAACTGAAAAACAGTTGGCTAACGCTAGCTTGATCGTGAAATTTTAATTGAATTTGAAACGGACTTTTAACAGCACAAATAAACTCACCTGCTGTCGTTTCAACTAAGTCCGTTCTTTATGGTCAGATTGTGTTAAAGTGCGTATGGCAGGTTTTTATGGAATAATGGTGGAATAAACACTATTATCAATATAGGAGTTTTACACCAAGCAAGTGTTTGTGAAGAAAAGTTGAAAAATATGTTGCAATTTACAGGAAGCAAAGCTGAGTTCCAAAACATAATCACACTGGGGAGACTCACCGGGGACAATTTACAACCAAGAAACATTCTTTGGATCCTTTAAACATTAATTCAACAAACTACAGGTGTTCCCATATATTTTCATTCGACAAATAATTATTTCTGTGACATTAGAGGAGTTTTGTAACAGTTACAGAATTCCTAGTGATGTCATGATTTACAACCAAGAAGTCAAAATCTAAACCTAAAAAATGGCCAAACTGGGATAAAAATGGGATAAAACATTCTGCTAAAGAATTATCTTAACTGTATTTTTTAAAATTAGTACTTCAACCTGTCATAGGCACTCACAAAGCTCAGATTAAAGTCTATATGACGAAGTTTCCATGTTTTTCTAATTCTGACTTAGTTTGGTGGGAGGGCACCTGTGGTAAATATTTATCATAGTTTTACAAAAAAGTTTTAAATTACAGAAGTAGTGCTGAGTTCTAAAATGGAACCCCTCTGTGATGTCATCAAAAAGCGACATATAGTTGAACACAAACTGACAGTTAATACTCAACGGGTGCCATTTTTTTGACAGTTTAAACAGTCATTTAACAAAATGAAGGTGTTATCAGGTATTAATACTTGTCAAACCATAACTATTGGTAATTTATATGAATTTTGAACTTTGTTTTCAAATCGGTTGCTAAGTAACAGTTGTGGAATTACCTCTAAATATGTCATATTTGGTGCCCATGTTCAACCAGGAAGTAGCCTTATAAACATTACAAAAACTGTCAAGCTGGGGACAAATAGGCAAAATGTTTAGAATAATCTTTAAATATAATCATATAATCACTATGTTTTAGTGACACATGTTGTCTGACTTTAAAGTCTCAGATCTTCACACACAGTAGTTCCCCCAGTTAGCTTCACGCCCCCAAGGATTATGTCGTCACATCTCAGAATATTATCAGTTAGGGCTGAACATGACACGTGTTCTAATGGAGTATTTTTGTTTGGTCCCCAGACTTTCGCTTTTACACTGACGTTGGCGCTGGCTCTGCTGTCGTCATGACAACGGGAGTGTGCCTCATAAACGCTAAGTGTAATGAAATGAAGATAATTGTTTTTTTTCCTTGTTTAGGAAGCAAGGCAAGGCTTCTGAATTGGTGATTGGCTAAAAAGCATATTGTCTAGATCGGGTATGAGGTGTAAAGTGCAGCACTGACGCGCAGTCTTGTTTTCATCTTTCCAAAACATGAGCAAATGTGGAGATACACGAGTGGATTATGTGGATAAACATCACTATTTGGCTCATAGCTGTGATGGGATTAAAACGGATGACAAGTTATGGAAATGCTATGTGAATGTGGAGTTTATAGATCACTAAAAAGACGTGAGCTAGACGATAGTGGCTGTCTCTCACATCATAATTACAGCATTTTACATATTTAGCGCTTCATCCTTTACTTTTAAGTAAACAAGGGCTGTCATTTATTTAGTGTGAATGTGTTCGTTATGTTCAGATATTAGCATGTGTTTTTACAAAGCTCGTTTTGGTTTGTCGCCTGTGTGAGAGAATGCGGAGAAAAGCCTATAAATTCTGAAGTTAATTTGATGATTTGAAGGCCACACTGTGTCACACTGGCCCTGTTCTCACTTCACAGGACCAGACCATGTACAAAATTATAAATCTAGCGTTCATTCAAAAGTATTCTGACAGTGTGATAAATATATTTACATATTTAATGACCCAGTTTATCAGTGTGCTCCGTGGCTCTTTCCTTTTGTTTACTTTTTTGTGTTTTTGCAAATGTATCTCTACATCTATGGACGTTTGGCACATTTGGAATTTTTCACGTTCTATTCCAAGCGCTATCTAACAAATTCAACATATTGTAATAAAGTAAAGACAGCAAGTCAAATAAATGCTACAACCAAGTGACCTATTTACATTACATGTTTTTATCACTTCATTAAAGCATCTTGTTGCCAAATTGAACAGTATAGTAGCTCAGATTAAACATACCCGGTCAATCCTCTTTTCCATGAAGTCGAGAAGGACCTGTACGGCGTCTAAGTTCTTCCCATTGTAGTTCTCTGATCCTCCTTCAACGGGCAAATCGATCAGCACGTCCAGACAGGCCATCGGCAAGTTGTTTAATAAGTTCACGCCATGACTAGTACGAAGAGACAAACAAGTGTACTTTAGCCAATTTTATACTGTAATGACGATTAAGAGAAAACATAGAAAATGTAACATTTATGATACGTTTCAGAAAAAGTGCCAAAGCAATTGAAAATGTAATTCAGATTAAACCTCCTGCATCCAATTTTCTAAAAACTAAAATCCTGTACATATTTAAAGCAGCAGCAGTAGCAGTGCAAGGTGAGTTGTAGTTTTAATGATAGTAGTAGTAAAAAGAAAAAGTCTTCTCTTTAGTCCTTTACACTCATTCTTTTGAACAATAGTCCAAAGCAGCGTGACGAATATGCCAGGGCAAGAGGATAATCATTCACTTTTACACGTCAGTTTAAATTTCAAACAATGGGCTCAGATTCCAAACATTCTTGCATTTAATGAACACGTGGAGGCCATAAGATGCAAGTGTTTTGTACATAAGCTATGGAGATGCAGTAATTAATCAATTTACATTCAACTGTGACTTTAAGAGTGGAAAATAGTATAAATTACAAGTACTTTGTTTTTATTTACTTAACTGTAACTGTTAACTGTAAAATATATGACGCCAGCATGGTTTTAGAAGGATATACCTGTGCAACTCTTCAGTTTTTTCCATTGTTTCAGTTTTCAACATTAACAGGTGACGGAGAAGGCCGACAATAACTCGGAACTGATGCGCCTCCTCCTGTGAAGAAAGTACAATTAAAATCCAAGCACGCCAACTTATGTTTGATTTTTAAACTAGGTTAATACTACTACAGCAGCTGTAAAGTAGCCTATACCTCTAGACCTAACAGAATACACAAATAGGACATGGCAAGGCTTCTAAATATAAAAGGGCAATCTTTATGGAATGGTATTTGGTATTTACTACAGGAAAAGTGGCCTTTGTGACAAAAACTTACAGAAGACATGAGACTTTCAATCCTGCATCCATTTCAATTCTTAAGAATAATGACAAAATATAGATTAAGTGTAGGCACTTTGTAATGACATCAGTCATCTACTACATATTACCTTTCCAGGATTTGAATTGAGCTACAGTTGGATTTATTTTGTTGGGAATCTCTTTGTCCCTACATTGGTGCTTGCATTTTGAAGCTCTGAAGAAAATATGGATGATAAACGATAATATAAAAACAAATGTATGACTCTAAAATGGAATGGAATATGGTTAAAAAACATGAGGTGAAATAAATAAATAGCAGAATAGCACTTTAGTAGTCGTTTTGATCCATAATGAGTCATAAAAGTTATTTATTACACAGTCTACAACTCAAATCAACAGAAAAATAACAAAAAGTCCCCCACTAGTTTAAAAACAAAAAATACACACAACAAACATTGATGAATGATAAGTTGAAACAGAAATCATCTGGACAGGCATAATCTATGTTCAACATACTCACCTCTCCATCTGGATCATTGAGTGTGAGGTTAAACAAGGCTTTGAGTGCCTCCATGACCCTCTCATTGCTCTCTGCAGGAATAGGCAAGGCCTGTGGATCGGGGCGGCCAGCTTCATAGGGACCCACCCAGTTAATGTCCAGTGTGTGCTCCAGCATCTTTGTGAGAAGGGTCACAGCTCGACAGTCTTTGCGTAGGCACACCCTCAGATCGGGCCGCAGCGCCGACAGCAGGAAAAGGAGACGCAGTGTGAACAAGCCCACTTCATGGTGCCACAAGTCAGCGCCGTGCAATTTGCCACACAGGGCAGTGGCCAGGTGCACATCCACACTGACCTGCTGGGCTGCAGGGCTGTTGAAAACCACATTGCATAGACATTTTAAGGCCTCGACCACCACCCTCTCCTCCTCCTCTGAGAGACTGTCCTCCTGAAGGCCGTTCTGGCTGCACTCTGCATCTTCTCCAGGGTTTAGTTTGGCTTTGGAGCTCAGGGTCAGCATCCCTTCTCTAGTGGCCACAGGCGACAGGACACGTTTGTCTCTGGACATGATGCGCAGTGTTTCCAGACATGTCTTCTGACAGCTGTAAGGCACCTGCCTCCTGAGGACTGTCAAAGTGCTCTGACACAGTTTCTGCAATGACATTAGACATTAAACAGAGCACCTTTTAGATATATGTAATATTATTTAACACGAGATACACGAAAACAAACAGTTCGTACAATACAGAGAGTTGTGCTATCATTTCTAAGCTTAAGTATTGCTCATTGTTTGCAGTTTGTACTGTATCAACTGCTTACTGTTTACTGTGTGTGTTGTAATGGACCGAGCACATAAACACAGAGGCAGGATGTGATACTTACAATCCGCAGAGATTCTTCTTTCTGGTCAAATGTGAAGGTGCGGCTGTTCTGAAAGACAAAAATCATCCCCATGAGCAAATGTCTCAAGAGGACAGATGTCCTACATAGTTAGTGTATGGGGACATAGCTAGGTTAGCATCAACAAAACCATTAGCTAACGTGGGATTACTGTTTGTACATATGAGCTAACTCAGGGTGGAGACGGTCTACTGTGTGTTTTAATTGGTATTCGATACGTTTTAAATTGTTATAACAGTGAATATTTAGTTTTAAGACACGTATACTAGCTGTTAGCATGCTAGCGGTGATACTCTAATGTTAGCTTCCCTGTTTGTTTTGATGACATTAAAGAGCAGAGTCTGGGCTCACCTCTCGGTTATAACGCTGTAAAAGCTTCTCGATTTCCTGATCGTTTCCTCCTTCAATCCCAGATAACATTTGATTCAAATCCATTGTGAAAAAGTACATTAAGCGGTAGATAGATGTTGTTAGCGTCAGTGCTGCTGATAGCTCCTATGCGTCCCTCAGCTGACACCAGGCTGACACTCCCCCCTCCTTTCCCTCCTCTTATCCCCACAGTGCCTGCCTTCTGGTCCCTCCTGCCTTCCTTCTCGGAACCAACTCTGATATTTATATTTCCGTCGGTTTATGACAGGAGGTCCGTGGTCAATGCTTGGAACAAGACCTGTTCACGCAACAATGACGCAAGAAGAAGTTACCGTCAACTCTCCAAGACAAACGATGAAGGCAGGGAATAATGATTTACCTCCACCTACCAAAACATTACACCCATTTTAAGTAAAGGACATTCACTATAGTGAATAGTTTGTTTTGCATTAGTTTTTTGTTCCTCAAGTCTCCTGTTGAATTGGTTTAAATTATCATACCATACAGTATATATATATATACTTTTAATCGTAAGTAAAAACTTACTTACGATAAAATTCTACCACAACAATCTCAATACATCACATTGCATTGTGAAACAGACCTAAATTGAATGTTCCAAGTCTTAATAAAGGTACAGTGGCTCTAAACCTGTATTAAATGCATCTGAATGAATCACAGAGGCCTGTCCTTCCGCTTCAAATATGTTTCATTATGTGACCCTCAAAGAAAACCCTAGAGTCGGGGTCAAAAGTTCATGACCCGACAGGCAGAAGCTTCTCTCCATAAAAGTGCCGTTTATGTCAATAGTGTCCTGCTGTCACTTTTCCAATCTGCAAATCAGTTCTGTCACTTCTCCAAAAAGAAAATAAATTCTGGATAGTATTTATTATTTCCAAATTAAAAAGGAAAGCGTGACATTGTCATGAGAGCTTACATTTATTGTAATAAATAAAATTAGGACACATCTAAATGTCTTTACCATTAATGGCAACACAAAAAACTTGACCAGTCACGGTTTTGAGTTGGATTGTTTCCATTTTACACATCAGTTTAACACTTCATAAAGACAGCTTACAGTGCTTTTATTTACAAAAAGTTACAAGACTTCATCATACTGTACATATGTATAATTTTCTTTTTTACAAATACCCATAGGGTAATAGGTCCTCAGATTTGAATGCATTGTAAAACACACAACCCTAGGTTAATGCATCGTTCACTAGCCATAAAAACATGTTACAAAGTTACACAAAATACATACTATATATTTATATATATTTATATATTGTCACACAAAACCACAAAGATGACATAAGTCACACAGCTGTTTTACACAGCACATAATTAAAAAAAGACCAATACAAAACCCATGAGTTCACTGCTGTCTGAGAGTGTTGTGTGTTTGAACTGTCTGAGTACATTAAGGCAGAAGTGTCTAAACACAGGCCCCTGGTGCGGCGCTGGTCCACATGAGACAGCCCTGACCACAGAGCCAGAGCACAGGTTACATTCCTAAACTCAAAGGCACATCTTGGCAGCAGCATTGCACTCTCAACATGATTTTGCTGCAGGTTTGGACAATCTTTATCGTTTAAATGAGTACAAAAACAATCTAAAATAGTTCTGATATTGTCAATACATCCATTCAGCTTCCCCGATAACATGCATGATCGTGATCCACTAAACGCTGCTTGTCCTTCACTTAGGTTTCTTTTAAGTGTTGAAGAGAAACCGCAGGTACTGTTAACTTCCAGTGTCTATTTGGCCCATCCTGTTGTGGCCTCTCCGTTAATGTAGGCAAAGCCGGGGAAATGTTGTGAGTGCTCATATTCTGTATTTCTGCGTGATCCAATAGGTGAGTACATGTCCCCAGAGCCAGCATAGCGTGATGAATGCATAGGTGGGCTGGTGTAACAGCTGTTCGCTGGAGACACATCTGGCCACCGGGGGGCGACAGGTGCCGGGTGCAAACGAGGAGTAGTGCCCATTAGACAGGGCTCCATCCTTGACATCTGTCCATTGAGCTGGTACTGTAAACACAAATGTGAGTGTTTAACTACAACTTCATTATTAACAAATGTCTAAAAAACCCATCAATTGAAAAGGAAACATGTTCTAACCTCCCATTCTTCAATCAAGGCTTTTTGATGAGATTTAAATATATGTGAACTCTATGGCACAAAGTATACTGACCCTGCAAATGGTAATTTCCTGTCAGTGGAAATTATGGTGCCTGTTAAATTACTTGAATGAAGATAATGTGCAAAATGCCCTGTATTAATGTCTAGTTAAAGTGCTAATAGCAGTTTTCAGACCATGCTCATCGTGACAGCTCTGAACGTCCACTTGTTAACTAAAATACTGTGGGCAGCTTCAGCTATATTAGCCACTTCCTACACAGACAAAGCACTGGCATTGTGCAGATTTTAGCACAGACTGCCCAAAAGAGTTCCTTTTTCACACTAAAAATAAACACAGGCAAATTCATTATCAGGCATCAAGCCATGGAAAAAGATGGTCAGAGCAGGTCAGAGGAGAACACACAGCAGAAAAGAGACCATTGAATGACAATATTTTACTAATCGGCCCTTGCCCTCTGCAAGGGGCCAATGAGAAGAGAGATGAGGAGATAATCGAGTAGTAATAGCCCTTTGGACAGCGTCAAGCCAACTTTCACTGAAGCAGTTTTTGAAGAGCATTTCAGGCACAGTGAACACTAAGGCCCAAGTGCAGAAACACCCAGCAACTCAAAGGCCCTCAGCCGTAAAACGTATTCTTCAAGGCTGAAGGGGTCAAATTATACAAAACTATTTTGTGAAATATGAATTATCTTTCATTTAAGAGTAAGCTTATTCTTTGTAAAATACATATTTTTGTCATTTGAAGGTATTTTTAATAAAAGGACCTTTGAGTTTCCCTGAGAAAACTGACCTGTGCAGAAGAGCGGTGGTAAGCCGAGTAGTGCAGTGGAGCTGCGATTGGAGGCTCGTGTCCCAGACTCGGGTACTGGCTCTGGATCGCGTGAGGGTGCTGGTTTGCATAACCTCCATAGTTGTAACTCCCAGTATACCTGAACAATTCATTATTTTAGTTAGCTTTGAACTTGTGAGCAAAAGTGCTTTTGTTTGCGTAGTCTTCTTACCCATGCTCCTCTCTGTAGACTGGCACGCGGTGGGCTGAGGAGGGGGGTGGCACCGGGGCACTGCTCCTCATACACGACAGCTGATGACCCGCCTCTGCAGAGGAGCCACCTGCAGTAGTCACTGTGTATGTAAGGGACCAGGTATATGACTGAACAGCGCCTGGCAGACACATATGTAGACACAGAGGAAACCGTGTTGTAGCCGCAGTGCTACGCTTGGCGTTCTGTGTGATGGAGGAAAGAGCAGTGCCTCACCTGTGGTAGCGGGTACTCCGCTGTACTCTGGAGACACAGCCGCAGTGGGAGAGCCGGCTGAGGAGACGCCCACAGAATGGACCGATCGAGCGGGAGAGTACGGGCCTGGAGATGGAGGAGTGGGAGTCGTCTCCGTGAGCGCAAATTCCTCCTCTCGCTCTGCTGAGAGTGTATTGAAAGAGTACAGTTGAACCAAACTTTTTAAATATACTTTCTAAAGGATGATGAACAAGAGGTTCGAAAAATATGACGCACCAAGACTTAAACCTCCTTAATTTAATTTCAAACCTTAAACCCTTCAACTTTAAACACATTAAGTACATTTGATATACTCTGACAATTTTGGTGACCCCATTTTTAATTTTTGTTTTAGGACAAACCTGTGGTGCCATCGCCCTTCATAGCTCTCATCAGGTCGTTGGCTCGCTCCTGACAGTGCAGGGACTCCATCAGATACAGCACATAGTCATCAAACATGAGATGGATCAAATGGAAGGACCCTGTGAAGAATAGAATACGTTTTACACACATGTTTTTCCAATCAAAGGAGTTTTTGGACAGGACAGATTCAAGCACTGGATGAAGAGTGGGAGAAGACACTCAGATTAATCTCATAATGCTGAGGCTGACACTGGCATCTATCGAGCTGTTTTATTCACATGTACTTTCTCTTTTTCTCTTTTATTTCCTTTTACATTCAGTGTTGAGGAGTAACTAAACACATGTACCAAAAATATGTATTCAGAACATTAATTTTAATCTTGTCCAGCACAGTTAATCTTTCATTTGTTGGTATTTAGATTATAGTTACTTTCCTAAAATAAAAGGAATACACTGTGATACTTAGTCTAACTGTGAGAAATACAGAAAAGAAGATACATTTTTAAGCAGTTTGACCTATTCAGTATTCTGTGACTAAATACGCTTCCAAAGTATTCTTCCCAACACAGATTACATCACATCCACCATAAAAGCAGGTCAGAAATAATTGAAATATGTCTGATGAAGTTATTGGCGGAAATATGTCGAGTGACCTCAGGGTCGTACAGCTGAGGTGGCCGCGGTTTGTCACAATTGTGCCATTGTGCTGGTCACTGCTGCTGCCGTGTGCATAATAAACACTCGGGACTATTCAAGGAGCCGGGCGCTATACTGACCGCTCATAAAATGGAAAAGACGGGCAAACACGCCGAGGAAGGGGAGGAGCAGCGCCATTTGTTAATTAGCTGTTTGTGCACAGGACTTTCTTTATCAAAACACCGCGACCAGCTGTGTCTTTGATTCTCTCGGACAAGGCAAGAGAAGCGTTATTTATTCTACCGCTTTGTGTTTTAAACTACACCTGTAAACGGAAAACTAACAAAGTACGCAGAGGTGGGTAGTACTCATTTACTTAATTCACTTTTTGAAGAATTTGTACTATTCATACTTTTATTTCTACTTAAGCAATATATAGTTTGAATACTCGATACAACTTTAGAATAACTACACATCATTCCTGCCTTAATAAAGCATGAACAAAGACTTAATTTATAGTGAAAGAAGAGTTTATTAAGCATGATTCAGGATTAGTAAATACTTAATAAAGGTCAGGATTAGGAATTAGGGTTAGAGCATTAGTTAAATAGATACTAAGTCTGAATCATTCTTAATAAACTATTTGTTCAGCATGAATTAAGTCTTTGTTCATGCTTTATTAAGACAGGAATAAGTGTAGTTATTATAAAGAGTTACCGAATACTCTTATTTGAGTAAAAGTTTTGGTTACTCTTCCTACAGTGAGTAAAATCTACAAGTGACAAAAGCTTTATGTCGTCAATATTAAATTATTTGAAGATTTCTGTTGCTTAAATATTGCCATTTGATTTGTTTTGGTAATTCTTTGTAGTAACACTTTATAATAACTACACTTGCCTCAATAAAACGTGAACAAACTTAATGCATAGTGAGTAAATAGTTTATTAAGAATGATTCAGGCTTAGTAACTTCTTAACTAATACTTAACCCATAATTCCTAACCCTAACTCTGACTTTAATTAAGTAGTTACTAAGCCTGAAACATACTTAATAAACTCTATGTTCAATGTGAATTAAGTCTGTTCATGCTTTATTAGGGCAAATTCAGGTGTAGTTCTTTTAAATGGTTTCTTTTCTGTTTCTAGTCTTTGAAAATTCCAGAATCTGTGCATTATTTTATGTTTAATCTGTTCAATTACATTAACTTCATCACAAATCCAATATTAAATACATTTTACATCCAACTGTTACTCAATACTCACAATTTCTCCAAATACCTTTTTCAATCTTATACTGGCAAAATTTAAATAAGATAATAAGTGAAAAGACGATTGAATTAAGAAGTATTTTCCTTGACTCGAGTATATTTTGACAGTCTTAAAATAAGATTTGCCGGTAGAATAATTAAGTTTTGTTAAAGTGTAAAAGCATTTTTTTTAAATAAATAAAGTTAGAAAATGCTTGTCGTCTTTTTATTTGAAGTAAAACAAGCTATTTTATGCTTGTTCCATTGGCAATCTTATTTAATGACAGTCAAAGTATACTCAAAACGAGATAAATACTCCTTATTTCCATAAATTATTAACTTGTTATTTAATTTCAGTCATTTTTCCAGTGTACTTGAGAACTTATTTGGGTATTTTACTTCTACTTGAGTAATATTATTTTAAAGTAATGTTACTCTTACTTGAGCACAAATTTTGACTGCTTTACCCACCTCTTAAATAGAGAGACATGTGGCATTTTGACACAGATATTGTAAAACGTTGGTTATTTGCTTGGATCTTTTTGCAGTATTGGCTTCAGTAAAACAATCTCAGTTCAATTAGCGGCTCACCAAAGCTCGGGGCGCTGTGGAGGGTCATATCCCGAATGACTCTGGTACCAAAACATGACCACATCAGCAGGAACTGTTGCGCCACCTTCTTCAAGCAGCCGGGCCTCTTCAATGCCACCTAGAGAGAACATTTCCATGAGAAAAGAGGGGGATGGGCGCGGGGGGACGGGTAGTTTTAACCCCTAGGTCCGCGCTGTGGCTTAACCCTCGCCGACGAAAAACATGTCAACAAGTCAACTATTTAATTTGCCCCCGGGGACACGCCTTCCTATTGAACCATTGTCTGGGCAGGCCAAGACGTTGCCGGGACGACCACATTTTACAAGCCCATATCTGGCACATAATGGGACGCAAATGGGACGCTTGAAGACATCATTAACTGGGAGGATTGCACCCGAAGAGCCTCCGAAAGGGGACAGGGGAGTGGCTTTGAGTTACAGGTGTCTCTTTGGAGGCAAATGACAAACTCAGCTGTTAAAGAACAACAACAGCGACGTAGAGAATGCTTTGACGCGAATAAACATTGCAGATGAGTTCAAAACAAATCTCTTACTAGACAATATAGGTTGCTTTCATGTTCTATTTGAGGTAGGACTGGGTGAAGTGGCAAAAAATTTACCTTTTGGCTTCAAGTATTGATTTTATGGACCTAAACAAGAGAAACTTTCTTTATTTCTTCCCTCACAGTTCAAACTCTGCTCCAAACGAAATGCTTTTACAAACAGATAATTGGCTGTAGATCCTCTCAATTAAAAAAACCCAAAGCAGATCATGACTGAATCTTGAGCTCGAGTTACATTTGATTAATTACGCAGCCATAATTTGAGGTCATAATTTCAGATGCGGGACAAAGACCAAAACAACTCTATGGGAGATTTTTTTTTTCTTTTAAAGACATAAAAAATCCATAAATGATTAACTTCATCGTTGTTTGTTAGAGAATTGCTTCATAAACTTGCCTTCATGCCTCTTACCTCTTCTGTTCGTAGAGGGTTAGCATTAGATGAAATGTATTTATATCTGAATTTAAAAAGTATTATTAGTTGTGAATTGTGTGTCTTTTTGGAGTTTATTGGACCATAACATTGAGTGCTTTTAAATCTGGGTTAAAAACATTACTGCTTACCTCTTGCGTGATGAATTGTTGTAACTTATTTAATCTATTGTGTTGTCTTTGTGAACCACTTTGGGTTGCTTGTGCATGAATTTGGCTTGCATTGCCATAAATAAAATAAAAATATATAGATTAAGGCTGCACAATATATCGCAAAAGTATCGATTTCACAATATTGTCTGACGCAATGACGATATCGCAAAAAAACAAAATATATCGCAGTAACACCAAAGTCTTCATCTGATAGAAATGTTCTGTTTGTAAAATGAAAACATTGAAAAGGGAAAATCCTGAATAAAATCTAGCTTTTTCAAACTAAATTTGCAGAAAAATGGCAAAAAAGAAAAGACTATTTCTGATTTTCCTCAATTTTACACTTTATTCATAAATATTCTCTGTCTAGAAGCCTTCATTCACAATATTTCAACATTTATTTGGTTAAAAATGTTACTTTATTCTAAGTCTCAATCTACAATAGAAATAATCACTGACTAGTTGAACACTAAAATAATCGTTGGTTTCAGCCTTAGTCAAAAAGTGTATTTAAATGTTGAAATAATATCGATATCGCAGATCTTAATAGCCATATCGCAATAATTTCCAATATCGTGCAGCCCTAATATAGATAGTAATAGTAATAATTGACAATATGCGATAACAAAACACCTTTTTAGCCTGAAACTCAAGTTAAGTTTTGAGTGTAAGTCAAAGCTTGGAAGGTACTCGAGACAGAACCACTGAATTACAGAAATAAAAAAAAATAAAACAAAAAACTGCAATCTGCAATCTTAAAGTTAAAAAGCCTGTCCTCAATGTTCGACTACACAGATTATAAAATGTGGTACACTGACCTTGACAACACAGCGGTCCACCATGGAGTCCAGCCAGTCTATATACGCCTCGATGGGAGACTGCTCTTCCAGCAAGCGGTCGAACTCCTGATACACTGTGAAAAGACAAAAAGACAAACCCGACGTGTGGTGTAAATGCAGTCTGACCATCTCCGACCCGACACGACCAGGGCACAGGAGTGAAAGGACCAGCTCCACAGGGTGCTGCTGAGAGAGCTCAACTTGTTTAACCTTTAGGACTCTGCTGGTCGTGGGAATAAATGTTGTTGTGTCACTTAGACGTCTTTAGTTATGAACGGGACCGGGCCACGTTATGTCCTTCGCCATTTATAGTTGTTGGCGTTGGGGGCAGGGCTTAAAGTGTCTATGACGGGTTTTTTAAATTCTGACTTAGTTTTCCGGGAAAGCAAATGTAAATATATATCATAGTTTACATTTGTGAAGTTGCAGTCTGTGAAGAAATTTAGAAAAATAAAGGTTTAAAATCACAGGGAGTAGTGCTGAGTTCTGAAATGGAATCCCCTCTGTGATGTCATCAAAAAGCGACGTACCGTTGAAGATAAAGAGACGGTTAACGCTCAACTGACACATTTTTCTGACAGTTTAAACAGTCATTCAACAAAATAAAGGTGTTGTCAGGTATTATTCTTTGTCAAATCATAGCTATTGTGTAATTTGTATGGATTTTGTCGCTTGTTTTCAAAATGGTCGCTAGGTAACAGTTGTGTAGTTACCTACTATCATCATATTTGCTGCTCAACCCTAACCCGTTATGCAGAACGTACGTACCAGTTATTTAGCATTTCATTACCTTTTGTGTGTGCTGTGTTTTTAGAAGTGCCACTGTTCTGTAAAGCACTCAGGTCCTCTTTGTGTTGTTCTAAAGTGCTCTATAAATAAACTGTGATTGATTCATTGATTAATTATGGGTGTTTTTACTGCTCAAAAATCCTTTCAAAAACATGCATTTCTGCTGTGAGTTGGCTTGCCTCTCCACAGATTTTACCTGTAACTTGGCCTGGTAGTGCTATCTACTTGTCTCCATGGTGACAGACAGGTTTAATGCCATACTATGAGACATTCCAGGCAAAGCAAGGGTGAGAGGTCCATGCACAGCAAAACATTTGAATCAAGTCTATCTTAAAATGATTTGAATTTATAATTTTCATCTGGATTTGTGTAGTTTTGACTCAATGAGATTTAATTGCTTTTGTGATAAGGAATATTTCACTGGTTTTAAGGTGTTTCTAACTGATCATACAATAAATTAGCTTAAAATTATAAAATAAGGGTAAGTAAAATGATTTGAACCCAACGGTAGATAATTTGGCTTGAAATAAGAAGTAATGTATTGAAACAAGTAAGAAACGATTTGAAACAAGTAAAATAATCCAGTTCCAGTTAAATAAATTGTCTCAACTGGTCTTAACTAGTAAAAACATCTGAAAATGAGATAAATATCCTGAAATCAAGACTTTTTAACTCATCTAGAAATGTCTTTTTTGCAGTGCGGGGACAAACAGGCGGCAGGCCATTTACCAGAAAAGTGATATTTATATTTTCCAAGGTTTTTTTTGAGTGAATATGTTGCGGTGTCATTAGTTTCGTGGACTTACGGTGGATGATGAGCTGCCGGTGCTCGTCCTGTGAGTCCTCCATGGTGTAAAGTGTCTGCTTGGTGATGCTGTTCAAGTCCACATTCCTCCAGTCCTCCAGCATTTGAAACGTGATGTCAGCGCTGTTTATCACCGTCCGCGAAGCCTGTGGACAGATAAATCTACAATATTACCAAGGCACGCATACTCATATCTCTTATCAGCGCTCGCTCGTAGGGATTTTAATAAAATTTCAGGCGGTGATAGGCACCTGGCAGAGATGATTCAGTGATGTTTGTCGCTTTAAAATCTGAGAAAACCTCCTGGACACTAAAAAAGAACAGAAAAGAAGGAATGAGCAGTTAAGTTCGTGTAACAGGTAAATGAAGGAGATAAGATGAATAAGCTTACATTCGAATTTGATGTTCCTCAGGTTTTCAGGGAGGTCGTGAAGTGCAATTTTAAGCCATTCGTCAAGTTGTTTGGCAAATTTTCTTATAACCTGAGTCAAACTAACAGAAAAATAAAGAAACCAAAAAGTTAAAATGATAAACTTTACATTTAAAGACATTAAAAACAAATTAAATAATGTTTTTGGTCAACAAATATTGGGAAAGATAAATACTAACAATTGGTTACAACAATCCATTTTTTTTTTAAATTTAAATTATTTATTTATTTATTTTTATCTATTTATAGGGACAGCGCTTATTGATTAACATCTGTAACATAAGATCTGTAATATAGATACACAAATAGTAATAAATTCACTTAAATTCAGCTTAAGTCAAAAGTAGTGTTTCCCACTTAATGTGTTATTGTTCATAAAATAACAAACAAATGTATTTTGTATAAAGCATTGAAAAGATGCTAATTTTAAAGCATTTTACATTATATTTATTTATTTTTATTTAGCGCATGAAGTATTTTGTTAGTACAGATAAAAGAGCAAAAAAACACTTAAGTAAAAGTAGCACAAATCTATGTATTGTATTGTATGTAAAGTATTGAAATTTAAATTTAAAAAGTACTTTCATGTAGACTTTGTGAACTGTTAAAGAGTTAAATGCAGTTATTTTACCTGGTCAAGCCATTTGAATCTATTTCTTGTCAATTTTACATGTATATATTTTTTGTTTGCTCAATGTCCAGGTTCCACTGCAAAAATTATTTAAGTCTATATGACAAGTTAGACGACACATTTCACTAAAACGTAGTGATTATTTTGTGTATTTGTACAGTACAGTTTTCATAATGTTTATAATGTTACTTCCTGGTTGAACATGAGCAACAAATATGACATAGACAACAACTGTTACCTAGCAACCATTTTGAAAACAAGGATCAAAATCCATAAAAAATACACAATATTTATGATCTGACAAATAATAATACCCGATAACACCTTTATTTTGGTGTTTATTTATCAAAAAACGTGTCAGTTGAGTGTTAACTGCCTCTGTTACGTCGCTTTCTGATGACATCACAGAGAGATTCTGTTTTAAAATGCAGCACTACTTCCTGTCTTGTTAAACTTTCATTCATCAAAATATCTTTACAAACTGCAACATCACAAATGTAAAACTATGATAAATATTTACCACAAGTGCCCTCCCACCAAACTAAGTCATGATTAGAATATCATTTAGTTACTTTCCCCCACTGAAAATCAAATACAACAAAATTCAAACTTATTACACATTCAGCCTCTTTAAATCTTGCACATATTGCACATATTGGGTCGTGTGGGTGCCCAGTCGTACCTGTCAGGCAGTGCTTGGAGGACGGTGGGCATGAGCACACCAGAGATGGCCTTATACAGGATGGAGTCGCAGACGCCCACGATGTTGACCACAGTGGGAGACCCCAGGACGGGCAGCATGTGTGGAGGCATGCCCTGCCAAAAGTGCAGCAGAAAACTTTGGACCTGCAAACAAAAATATGCAAGATATTATTACTATGGCTGCACAATTCATCGAAACTGAAGCGAAATTGCAATTTAAATTCATTTCTTTCACAAACAACAAAATATCATGTAATATTCTAAATAAAAACTGCTAACACTGTAGTTTAGATTTGTTAAAACATGTTTGGAAAAAAAGTAAAAAAAACTAAAGGCGTGACTAAAATAACAAAAATGTGCCAAAAACTGAACAAAAAGCATCAAAAATGAGTCTCAAAGTGACTGAACGCAACGCAACAAAGAACGTTATGCTTTATTTCTAATAAAGCATAACACATCTTCTTTAAAGGTGCACTATGTAACTTTTCTGGTGGAGGGTCGATTAGTTTGTCTTGTCAGTCTCTAATGGAAATTATATTGTTTAACCCCTTGATTTTCAACCAGTGTGCCCGGGAACACTAGTGTGCCTTAAGATTTGAGTTAACGATTAATTTGGATATAATTGACAAATTTTCCATTTTGGAGTGTCCTGAGCAACTTCTGCATCAAAAAAGAACACAAAACCATCACTCTTGGTAAAGGGTTGGCTGATTATATACCACATTTTTAAACTAAATTGTCTGATTTGGTGATGTTTTAGTAGTCGTGTACCGTGGTATCTGTTGAACCGAAAAAGTGTGCCATAACTCAAAAAAGGTTGAAAAACACTGGTTTAGCCTATAATGTTTCACAGTACGGCATAAAATATATCTATCTCCATCTTCCATCATCAATATTGTTGTACCGTATCATGTATTGAAGTATGATGATTAAATTACGCATCAAATCTCAGTTATTTACTTGCTTCAGTGTTCATTAATGAGCATATTCCCTTGACCAAAGACATAAAAAATGAAAAACAAATAAAAGCAGTTTGAACAAATGTCTTGCCTCGTCAAAATTGGCTCGTATGACCGTGTCCAGTATCCTCTGACAGTGCGTTCTGTACATCATGATAAACGTCGACACCTGCAGGGAACACGACAGTTTTAAGGCAAATCACACACACACACAAAAAAGAAAGAAAAACTTAACATTTACTCTCAGTGGTGGGAAACTTAAACGCGTTGCAAAAACAAGAAAATAAATCTCGTACAAAGCATGTGAACCAATAAACGGGCATTAAAGGTCTGAGCTGCAGTGGAGGGGTATAAAACGAGCTTTAGAGATCAGGAAAAAAACAAACCATTTAAAAAAATCATGGCCCCTCTTTAAAAGTCGGACAGCCAGTGCATGTCCTTTGTCCACACCTAGATCTTATTATCTCCCCCCAAAGATTAAGAGTTAGAGAGAAGCCAGCGCATAAATCCTCGAGGTCCTTCTCCAAATGCCGCGGATAAAAGAGCCAAACCAGAGGGGGCACGCTGACGGTAAGATGGAGCTGAGACGAGGGGGGAAAAGGAGGGTGTCGTTGTAAGGATGTACTTTTAAAACAAGTATTTACCCTCTCTTCTGGCAGACTGGCCCGAAGAGAGAGGAAAAATAGAGAGTAAAAGTGACTAAAACGTGACTAATATGAACAAAAATGTGTCTAAAAGCATAAAAAACGTGACTACAAGTGACAGAAAGCAACTAAAACTGACAAAACGCAACTAAAACTGACAAAGCATGACTAGAAGTGGCAAAAATGTGTCTGAAATGGACAAAAAGCGACTAAAACTGACAAAAACGCGACAAAATCTGACCAAAACGAGACTACAACTGACTGTTTGCAACTAGAAGTGCCAAAAACGTGACTAAAAGTGAGAAAAATGCGACTACAGCTGACAAAACACGACTAGAGGCGCCAAAAAAGCATCAAAAACCTAGCTAATTGTGATATAAACTCAACTACAACACAACTAAAACTGACAAAAACGCGACAGCAACTGACAAAACACGACTAGAGGAATCAAAAACACGACTAAAAGCATCAAAAACATGACATGACAAAATACAACTAAGTAACTAAGTTGACTAAAACTGACAAAAACATGACTGCAATTGACAAAAACATATCTGCAACAAACAAAAATATGACTGCAACTGACAAAACACGACTAAAAGCATCAAAAACTGCCTAAAAGTATCAAAAACGCAACTAAAAGCATAAAAAACGTGACTAGAAGTAACAAGAATGCGACTAGAACTGACCAAACGTGACTAAAACTGACAAATCACAACTAAAACTGACAAATACACAACTAAAACAGACAATAACGCGACTGCAACTGACAAAAACGCGACTAGAAGCATCAAAAACGTGCCTAAAGCATCAAAAACACTACTAAAAGCATCAAAAATGTGACTAGAAGTGACAAAAACGCGATGAAAACTGATAAAAGGCGACTAAACTGACAAATTGCGAATAAAACTGACAAAAACACGACAAAAACTGGCAGTCGCCACTGTACGAGACAAAACTTACCTATAGCTATCAAAGAAATGCCTAAAAGCATCAAAAGCCTTGCTAAAAGCATCAAAAACAAGACTAGAAGTGACAAAAATGCGACTGCAACAGACTAAACTGCAACGGCAACTTACAAAACGCAACAAGAAGCATCAAAAACTTGCCTAAAACATCAAAAATGCTACAAAAGCATCAAAGACATGACTAGAAGTGACATAAGTGCAACTAAAACTGACAAAAACGTGACTAAAATTGACGAGACGCGACTACAACTGACAAAATCACAACTAACAGCAACAAAAACGTGTCAAAAAGCACCAAAAAACGCAGCAAAAAGTGACAAAAACGTGACTAAAAGCAACAAAATAGTGATTAAAAGTGACTAAAACGTGTCAAATCCCTTGTGTACACTGAGCCCAGTCCGGTTGCGGCCCGTGGCCCATTGCGGGTCACTTGCAGATTGCCTGTTAGACCAGCTCCGGTCTACTGTGGTCCGCTTTTGACAAAAGCCACGCCGATTCACGTGGTTTCGCCCGAGAACCCTGGTCTCATGACCTGAAAGCCGCACCAGACCGCGGTGGCGTCCGGCAAAAATAGATTTCTCAAGCACTTTCTAAGTCTTGCGGGACCCGCGTGGGTGCTGGACCGGAGTCAGTGTACACCAGGGGTTAAACTGACAAAAACGCAACTACAACTACAACTGACAAAACCACGACTCAAAGCAACAGAAATGTGGCAAAAAGTGCCAAAAACACAACATAAAGCGCCAAAAATACAGCAAAAAGTGACAAAAACGCGACTAAAGGCAACAAAACCGTGACTTAAAATGGCAAAAACATGACTGAAAGTGACAAAAACATGTCTGAAACCCATTAAACCCGCGACAGAAAGTGACATAAATGTAACTAAAAGCAACAAAATCACAATGTTCAGTAGCGTCTTTGTCACTTTTAGTCCCGTTTGTGTCACTTTTAAGAAAAGCCAGCATATAAATCCTCGAGGTCCTTCTCCAAATGCCGCAGATAAAAGACTCTAACCAGAGGCACGCTGAGAAAAAAGAGGGTGTAGTTGTAAGGATGGACCGTTAAAACTAGTATTTACCCTCTCTTCTGGCAGACTGGCGGGCAAATTTAGGTCTTTGACATTTGGGAACTCTGGCAGCAGCGTCCCGAGCTTGGAGCGCGGTGAATACGCCACTGTCTGCTTGGTGACCTCTTTCTTGCCCGTTTCGTTCACCCACGCCGCGCCCTTTTTGGAGTACATCACATCGTAATACTGGGACGTCTCCTTGACCGCGATGCCGTAATAGTGGTACCTGGAGAGAAAATGTGTCAGAAATGTTTCATGAATGTCTAAATCTGCTTTTTAAGATGAGTTGAAGGCACTTACTTTGACTGCCCCCTCGTCCCAAGTCGTCTGGTGGTCAACGCTGGAAACTGTTGCCGTATGATCTGTGTTAAAAACAGAAAATTACTCCAAATTATCTCTAAAAGTTTAAAAAAGTCACTCTAGCAGAATATATGCCCTTTAAAATAGATCTGCACGATTTGGGAAAAATATCTTATTGTGATTTTTCTGTAGATTTGCAATTTACCGTACGTTTTAATAATGTGAATCTGTTTAAAGTTCACATTTTGAACACAACCTGGAGCAAAGAGTGAAATATGAACTGACAAACAAAAGAATCGTGTGTTTCACAGCGTTTTTGTCGCCTTAATGCATCAAAAACAAGTCTAAAAACGCCAAAAACACAACTATAAGTGACAAAAACATGACTAAAACTGACAAAAATGCAAATGAAATTGACAAAAACGCAAATAAAACTGACGAAAACACATCTAGAAGAAGCAAAAACATGACAAAAAGATAAAGAAATATTCTGAAAGACGGTATTCTTTTATTGGGGCTGAGGTAAGATCTCATGAGATAAAACTACGACTAGACTGTGCGCACATGATGATCCTGTGACAAAATGAGACACGTGAGATGATTTTCAATGTGTTTACATTTGGTTTGGACATTAAAAAAAATTTAAACAAAGTAAATTAAAAACTCTGAGGCAAACATTATGAGCTGAAGTTATAATTAAGCCAGAATCTTGTCTTGTTTCTTTCTCGTGAACCAAAACTCACTTCTTCCTTAATAACTTGTTATTTTAGCAAACAATAATCCTATAAGATCTTCAGAATCAAAATATTTTTGTTACAGACTTGGAACCGAGCAGCAGAAGAAAATATAAAATTAGACTAAACTTGTTCAAAATAACAAACTAAATTAAAAGTAGAATATAGGATAAAATAAAATAGATCTGTTGTATGAACTAAACCCCCAACAAACATTTAATATTTTAACTGAACGTATAAAGTATCTGTTTCATTAAAACTGCAGTACTTCATTTTCACACATCAAGCCAAAGTGTTTAAATGTGTCTAAATAGTTCCTCACTCTCACAAAACCCTTTGACACATCATTAAGATCCACAAGCATTCATTTTCTGGCACAGGCTCATCTTTTGAACATATTTTTTCAGACGACAAAGTGAAGCTCGTGTGACCGCCCCAAGTACAGCCAATCAGAGCGCTGCGTTCAGCTCTTATTCCCTGGCTTTATTATGAGCTGCAGACAGCACAGAGCGGTCCCATTTTTGTCACAAAGTGCTGCTTTTACAATGTTCTCTTTGGGAAAAACACTCATTTACAAAAAAGAGTTGGGCACACCAGCTTTAAATTAAGGCGAGACGCTGCAGGTGAATAGGAAAAACTTAAATTTAAATATATCAATTTGAAACTTCTCCTGTAGTTTAGTCTTATAAATGTAGGAAAAAATGTATTACAAGTTTTTCATCATGTCATGTTTTTATGTAGAATTAAGGCATTTTATGTGTAAAAATGGCCAAAATTGCACATATTTGGGACATTTAAATCTGAAAAAACAGACAGATCTAAATTTAAATTTTGTAGTTCATTTTGTACAGATATTAGTTATTACAGAAAATTACAGAGGGATTTTAGATTACGGAAACACCTTAGATTATGGTTCCTTAGTAAATAATTTATAAGATGTTAATAAGCACTAGATGTTTGTTTATGCACTTATAACGCCTTATACAGGTTAATAATTAGAGAGCATCAATACCCTGCACATTAAACGGTCTTCAACTGTCATACTAATCAATGCTTGTAAATGCCTTATAAGTGCTTAACAAATAACAAGTGCTTATCGATGCATTATAAATAATTTACTAAGGAACCTTAATCTAAAGCATTACCATGATTTCTTATGTCGTTTTTTGAGTAAACTAGATCTGGCAAAAAATTGGACAAAAAATTCAAATTTCGCCTCATTTTTCAGACTTAAAAGTTTATTAAATCAGAATAAGAATGAGATATCAATAAATCCTGTACGTTTTGTCAAAATCTCGTTAAGTACAAGAAGTTTGTAGTAATAAGTAATAAAACATCTTTAGGAGCAGATTGGAAGTTTGTTGTTTCCCCATGAAAGTCGATAAGTTGAGAGAGCAAACTGACCAAGGGTTTTTGCCTGCAGTGTCTCGCCTGAAGTTCAAATGTAAATTGTTCTGCACAATCCACTTTTCTTTGCACTAAGTAGAAAACCTGTCGTGTTTGAGGGCATTGTGCAAATCTCATATCTGTAGCCGTGGGGTGTGCTTCTTTTACACACATTTATGACATTCTGGATTTTACCGCTTCTCCACAGTGTCCCCTGAATCATCCAGCCGCCCTCACTCCTCCTCGCTCTCCCTCTCTCTCCCTCCTTCTTCCTCCTCTCTTTTTGTCCAAAGAAGATTGGCTCCTGGGTCCGGCTCCCGGTGCAAGAAACTTTAGCAAACAGTGTAGCGCTCCATTGTGTGGGATGAAAAAAGAGGCCAAGCTGTGAAGTTTCTGTCAGGCCCCGCTTGATAAATGAGCAGACAGGGAGGCAGTCCAGGCCCTCTCGCGTTTTTTTTTTGTCCAGAATCAATGAAGCCTTCCCAAAGGACACCCCACACTGCTCCAGCCACTGATCTAACATTCCGCAACATCTCACCCTTCCAAATTTCCTTTAATTACACATTAATCCAGGCCCCTTCTCTTTTTCAATATCTTCCGACAGGAGCGGTGGCCCGGGCTGGGGGTGGGGAGCCGGGGGAAGCTCAGTAAACTCCTCGGGGGTTGTGGGAACAGACCAGAGCCCGTCTCAGTTGGCTCTAGATGAGGTGTTTCTGCTTCACACCCATGCGCTCGCGACGACGACGACGATAAGCCGTTCGGTCCGGGCGCTAAACGCTCACAGGGAAAGGTTCGAGGTGGCTCCAGGAGTTTGGGGAAACGCCAGAGAGAAACGCCAACTTTGCTCCAAACGGGCAACAAGAGGTTTAACCCGTTATGTAAGCAGAAACTGGAGGCTGGTGCAGTGTTTTTTGGTCAGTTTGCTCTCTCAGGCTTTCGCAAACTTGTCCAATCTGCTCCTAAAGATGTTTTATTATTTAATTTAATCCACTTCATCCATAGATTTCTCTGGGACATTGTAACTTCAAAGGCTGTTTTCTTAAAATACATTTTTCTCCCCGAAAGACCTAAAGATCAGCCTTAAAGTATCACCTACAAACACCAAACTGTACAATCTGGAACTGAACAAAATTTTGACGAAACATTCAGAGGGATTTGGCGATATCTAATTCTAAACCTGATTTATACTGTTTTAAGAGTTAAAAATTAGTCAAAATTTGAATTTGTTGTCAATTTTCAGTCACTTTAGTTCACTCAAAAACTAAATAAGAAATCCAAAATCCCCTATTTACATTTTTTTGTAACTAATATGTGTACAAAATGAACCAAGAAATTACAACATGGTTCTGTCTATTTTTCAGATTGAAATGTCCCAAATATGTGCAATTTTGGTCATTTTTTACACAGAAAATGCCTTATTTCTAAATAAAAAAATAACATGATGAAAAACTTATACTACATTTTTTCCTATTCACCTGCAGCATCTTAATATTTGATCCTGAAAATCAAGCGTCAAACTAGAGCTGCACAATAAATCACAATTTTAACACAAAATTAGCAAATCTGCACATATTTAAGTGACATAATTTCTTGTGCAAACAACAAAATATCCTGTTTTCTTCTGTCTAAATCTGTTCAAACCTGCTCTGAAATGCATGTGATTCTTTGATTAGTTTATCAGTTCATAGTTCAGTCTTTTTTGAACACTTTATGCTCTTGGACGTGTGTAAAATCTGAACACTGAACAGAATTCTACAACGAAAACATGAATCGCAAATATCGCAATGAGATATTTTCCCAAAATCGTTCAGCTTTGCTTCAAACTGCACTGAATTACAGACAAAAATAGAAAACGCAGCCGTTATAGTGAGAGCAAGTGGGACTTTTCCTTCTCTATTGTGTGTTAAATGTCCTCTGATCTCATAAATAAACGTAGAACAAACAATGAAACAAAAACAAAAAGCTGTCATTGTATTTTCACACTATAATACAACACAACTCAATGTAAAAGTATCTGAATTCTGATTATAGTAATGGAATAGATTTGTATATTCTGTAACTAAATACATTTTCAAACTATTCTTACACTATTTAAAGGACAAATTTGTATTGATTGTTGCACTTTTTCCTTTCACAAACGCATTAGACTCATCACACTTCGATTATGAAGACACCTGTTACCTTCTGTCGACTAAAGCTTTTACAAATTAAACTATTTCATGGCGTTAATTGCACAAAACGCACAAGTCTCAAAGAGAATTCTGCAAACAACCACTAAATAAATAATGTAAAACAGCAAATACAGGTACAACAAATAACAGGTGGGAAATACACGTGAAGATGATAATCGTATTGCAACTGTTGTATCCAAAATTAATTAATAATCAAGTATATTGTCTGTAGAAACAAAAAACAAAACAATATGTAAGAAGATTGCTAAAAGAGCTGCTTAAAAACAAAATAAAATGGTCGAGTAATCTTTCAATTAAGGGTATAAAGTGATATTTTGCACTTTTATGATTAATTTGAACAGTTTATTCCAATTTTTAGCACATTTCTGATTTTATAACCTTTAAATCTTGTCATCAACACAATCAAAAATGTGCTTTCTGTCAATAACACCATTCCTACTGCAAACACTGCACGATATCACACACATTTCAGCTCATTTTGACCACGTTTCGAGCGTAAACAGTGACGATAGAAATCTGAAAAAGCTCTTCTGGGGCTCGCACCTTTCCGAAGCTGGCGGCGTTGACGGGCTGCATGTCGTGTTTCTCGCTGAAGTCCAGGTAGTGCATGTACAGGGCGCTGCGGGGGATGCACACGCCCTCCGCAATCTCGTAGTTGTCCTCCAGCCTGCCAACGGAGCAGAGTGTTCACACAAGCTCCGTTCGATCAAAACAGAGAAGAAACGCAACAAGAACAGGACGGCTGCACTGTAAAAATGTGCAGTATAACGAGCCTGACTTAAAATTACTTGAATATATCGTTTTTTTCATCTGGATTTGAGTAGTGTTGACTCAGTGAGATTTAAGCTTTTGTTATGGAGAGTATTTTACTGATTTCAAGCTATTTCTGACAGATAATGTGATAATTTAACTTAAAATAAGAAAATGAAGCAAGTAAAAGTATCTTACTACCTACTGGAAGATAATTTGACTTAAAGTAAGACGTCGTAATGCATTGGAACAAGTCAGAAACTGTTTGAAACAAGTAAAATAATCTACTTCCATTAAATAAATAGTTTTAAATAATCCAAACTAGTCAAAATGTCTGAAATTAAGATTAATATTCTGAAATCAATGCAAGAAATCGCCTAGAAATTCATGTTTTGCAGAGTTTATTTGAGCTTAATGTTAATACTTAAATAATAAAACTACATATTTAGGTTGTATTTGCTTGAATTCAAAGCAGAGACAGTAAATTAAAAGCATAAGAAAGTATAGGACTGACCACTTGGGGGCAGCACAACAGACTCAGGCAAATAATTATGTCATGTTTTGTTTCATTATTACCTGTGTAGTGTGTTTTATTTCTGATCAATTGACTATTAATAGCGTTTGTGGTAAAGAAAAGTAGCAAAAAACATAACTACACACATAAAAACACACTCAAAGCCAATTTAAATATAATTGTTTTAGATTATTTGATTTTTTTTACATGTCATCTTTGTGTCTGGTCGCAATAACTGATCAGTTTTCATTCTTAAATTACACAAACACAGATTAGTTTTGCTCTGTTGTTCTGCCCATGCTTATATTTTGTGTATTTTTATTCAACACCTGATTTTGTATGCCTTATTTTTATCATAATTTATATTTTACTGTTATTATCCACTGTTTTTGTTGCACTCATTGCTGAAACAAATGCCTAGTTACAATAAAACCTTTTCTGTATCTTATTCCAGACCTTTATTTTACATATTTTTTATATTTATGAAATGCTAAGACAACAATTCACGCCCTGTTTAATGCCAACAGAAATATTTTAACTGAATTTAAACAACAATTATCTTTATTTGACTATTTTAATTAACAATTTGGCTAAAAGGTACAGCAGCGCCATAAAACCATGTGAGCAGCTAAGTATAATCTGTCAAATATTATTAGTTTTCCTTGTCAATTGTTGAACATGTAAGGGTACAAAATTAACAAAAGAAAATTATTATTATTTTAAATTTTTATAAAGATAAGCAATTTATGACAACACATATTGATAGAAAATACCTATGGCCTGGGAAATATGACAATTATGATCAAAATCTTTGCTTTTTGATTCAGTTTTCGACTTGAATTTACGTTTTTTCTTCACCAACAACAGCTTTTCTCGGCCCATGACAAGGTAAAATCAACATACACTATTCTACGATAACATCAATTATCGAACGTAATCGTAAAATCTATGTTAATCTTTGTAAATAGCACTAGAAAAACAAACGTACCATTCCAGAGTAGCAGGCGTGGAGTGTGGTTTGGATGCTCTGTTATTCTCTTTTTCTTCATCTAGAAAACACAAAAACAGAACAGAGTCAATCCTGTCGTTTAAAAGTAAAAGTAAAATATATGCACGTTTAACTTTTTGCTTTTTTAGTCTTACTTTCATCGTTGGACATGTTTCCCAGAGACGTGTGGCTGGAGTAACGCTTGCTCTCGCTCTCATTGAGGCATCTTTCAATCCAGCTCTCTGGAAACAAACAGATTCATCGACTTTTAGCGACATTTTTTAGCATTTGCAGTTCGATCAGGACTTTAAGTGCGCATTTTTACAGCGTCAGAGATGAAAAGAAGCATCTCTATCTCTAAATACTGACACAAACTCAGCTAAAACAGAAAAAAATCCAATCGATTTAACAAAAACAAAACTCTAGTGACATCAACACACTGCAAAACATGAATTTCTAGATGAGTAAAATGTCTTGTTTTCAGGATATTCATCTTCATTTCAGACATTTACATTAGTTAAGACAATTTATTTGATGGAAATAGATTATTTTACTTGTTTCAAACCCTTTCTGACTTGTTTCAATACATTACTCCTTACTTAAAACCAAATTATCTGCAACAAAAAAAGATAATTTTACTTAATTTTCTTATTTTAAGATAAATTATTGCAGGATTAGTCAGGAATACTTTGAAACTGGTGAAAAATTCTGGATCACATCTGCAATTAAATGTCATCGAGTCAAAACAACTCAAATCCAGATAAAAAAGAGAATAATTTTTTAGAGTGTACCTGGCGTAATCACCGAAGAAATTTAAGTTTGCGTAAAAAATGTAGTTGCCCTCGATGTTTTCTGCACTGATCTGTCTTCTTAGGTTCATTACTAGCGATTATGTTCATATTAATAATGTCATGCGTGAAAAGAAGCATCTCTTTATGTATAATGACAAAAACAAAGCCACAAATCCAAAAATTCAATCGATTTAACAAAGTGACATGAGCAGCGACATGGCGACCAATAGAATACACATTAAAGGTCACTAATGTGTCAGCCTGAGCTCACAACAATCGATTGTGTGGGCAGCCGCGGCTCTGTTTGAGATGTTTTCACCGGGACGGCAGGAATCCAGCATTGTTCCAGACTCTGAGCGAATACACTGACTTCAAAAGGGCCGGGAGCATCGCTGGGCCGGTCTGCAGGAGCACCAGCCATTGTCCGCCTTTAATTTCTACCTAAAACTGCTCCACTGGTGTTCCCTGGAGCACTGAGCAGCAGCAGCAGCGGGGAAACTTACTAATGTTTGAGAATTATACATACTTTTTATATTTTTAATGTGTTTGTACAGTTCTGCACTGCAAAAAATGAATCAAGGTGAGGTAAAATGTCTTGATTTCAGGATTTTTATCTTAATTTCAGACGTTTTGACTTGTTAAGATTAGTTAGTTTGGTGGAACTAGATTATTTTACTTCTTTCAAACCATTTCTGACATGTTTCAATACATTATACTTCTTACTTCAAGCCAAATTATCGCCAGTGGGTTAGGATACTTTTACACTCACTCCATTGGCAAATTCATTTTCTTATTTTGAGCAAAATTAGAGTCAGAAATACCGTGAAAAAAAGTGAAATATTCTGCCTTACATCAGCAATTCAATCTCATCGAGTCAAAACTACTCAAATCCAGATAAAAATGATAAATTCAAGTTAATTTAAGCTTGGTTGGATATACATTTTTTTGCAGTGTGAGGTTAAAATGTAAGAATCTAGTTTAAGGACTTCCAAAACAACTTCTACTCTTTTTTTTTTGGCATACAATCAAATCTTTATTTTTGTTGCTGATGAAGAGACAACCTGTTGCTCCAGACGTGGACTGTCATTTTCAAATGTTTATTCTATTACATGAAGTAGTTTGTTGCAGCCACTGGTTTAACTGTTCATTTTCTGTAGTTCTTTTTAAACGTTTCTAGTGTTTGTTTGTTCGTTGTCTGATAGAAAAAACTTTAAAATCTATAAACAAAGTAGACCAAATTAACCTTTTTCGGAGTTGTACGTTTCCTGCTCGTGTAAAATTACTGTTGTCGTTAATTTTGTCGCTAATTTTGATAAACAAACTGCAAAAAAGCAATTTCTAGATAAGTTAAAAGTCTTGATTTCAGGATTTTATCTTAATTTCAGACTAGTTAAGACTATTTATTTCATGGAACTAGATTATTTTACTTGTTTCAATCCGTTTCTGACTTGTTTCAATACATTATTTCTTACTTAAAGCCAATTTACTTGCCAATGGACTAAGAAAATTCTACTTACCTCATTGGCAACTTTATTTTAAGCTAAATTATCCCATGATCAGTCAGAAAGACCTTTAAACCTGAGAAGTATTCTGCATTGTATTAGCGAATCAATCTCATGAAGTCAAAACTACTCAAATGCAGACAAAAATGATAAATTCAAGTCGTTTTAAGTCAAGATTAAAATTTTTTGCTGTGTGATCTTAACAAACAGGTTACGCAAAGTGCCAAACATAACAGACGACGACTCTGAATCTAAAACTAATAAAAAGCTCAGTCTAAAAGCTCGAAGTGCAGCAGCTGAGAGTGAATCCGCTGAAGTGAAGCTAATTCTCCTCAGAAGCTCAGCCTCAAGCTTCATTTGCCACAGGGACAGACGAGCTACGGATCCAAATAAGTGGATTAAATCTGATCAACAAGTGACAATGGGGCGCTTAAATGTGGAATTTAAAACCACAAATCAAATAATTATATGTGTTTTACGTATTTCTAGTTTAATGACGAAAGATATCACCATCCAAACTGATATTTTCAACAAATTATTCCATTTCTTTTCGCATAAAATCACAAAAACTTCATCAAAACGAGCAGGTGCACAGAGTTTGTTGCTTTTACTGTCATAGAACACTAGATTTAGGGATGAAAAACTACAATCACGATTATTTGGTGCATCATTGAGATCACGATTATTTCGAACAATTACTTCTCTGTTGTGAAAATGAATAATGTTTTAGAAAAGTGTCTTTGCTCCAGGTTTTGAGTGCACTTTAAAACACTTATAAGTCTGAACAGAAGGCAACTAATTGTCTTTTACAACATTTGGTAACACTTTATATAATAACTACACCTTAATTTTCCTTAAAAAGCATGAACAAATACTTAATTAACAAAGAATGATTAATATTAGATTAGATATTTGGATTAGTAAGTACTTAATTAAGATCAGAGTATTCGTTAAAAAGTTAAAAAGCCTTGATCATTCTTAATAAACTATTTGGTTATTTTTAATTAAGTCTTTGTTCATGTTTTATTAGGGCATGAATAAGTGTAGTTATTATACACATTTTTGTAACTGAATCGAGTAATAATCGAGAAATGACAATTATATACACGATTATTAGTTACAGAGCCAAAACTTTAAGTAGAAATGACGGTAACATTTTACAATAACGACACTTATTCCTGTCTAAATAAAGCCTGAACAAAGATTTAACTTATAGTAAACAAATTGTGTACTAAGAATGTAAATGACTTGTACTCTAACCTTAATTAAGTAGTTACTAAGCCTGAATCATGCTTAATAAACTATTTGTTAAAGTGCAGTTATTATAAAGTGGTACCGAAATGACAAGTAGAACTTTTTCGAAATTCTGTTCATAACTCTCCAGAATGCCGTCTCTCCAAATCAACTAAAACAAACGCGAGTAAAGTTCCCGGGAGTCGTCCGCAGCTCCAGCCAGGGGCCCCTCGTCCAGCTCCGGGAATCCAGCTCGGAGCGCACTGACCTGTGGACTCCATGTCAGGCTCCTCCAGCAGCCCGCAGTGCATCCTCTTCCCATCCACGGCACCTGCTCCCTCCGACGAAAACAGCCCCGAAGACGACCAAAACCGAGAAGACGACGGCTCGCTGTCCCCCGGGTCCCGCTTCCTTCCTTCCTTCCTTCCTTCCTCTCCGTCCGTGACCGCAAGCCGTCACTGAAGATGTGGAGAGTCCGAGGAGGTTGCGCCCGGAGAGGAGGTGGTGTCGGTGGGTGGGGGTGAAGAAGAAGAAGGAGAAGAAGAGGAAAAAAAAAAGGAAAAACAAGGGAGGGGGGAGTAGTGAGTAGAGTCTCCAGAAATCCAGCGGGGGGAAAGCCAGAGCCGTCAAAATGTTTGCTGATGTTTCATGGGAAAAGGGCTGATTTTATTGGAGCCCTGATGGGGGGACATGTCATTGATAGGCTTGGACGGCTGATGAATGGGTCCGAGTCAGATGGGGATGTGGCAAGGCTCACTGGAAGTCTTTTGTGAGCCTGTTTTGAATAATAAAGGCTGCCTCCCCACAAAAAAGAGAGAGAGAGACTTGGATCTACACAAGTCTTAACACAGTGGCCTCCCCGTCTTCCATTGCGCCGTTTAATACGTTCAATCGCACCGAAAATAAACACCGAAAGTCGCCTCTCGTGACGGTTAAAACTGCACGCCTGTTGCTAAATTGTGCGGGAATTTCTGATGCACGGCGAGGAAACTTGAGGACTTTTGGCTCGCCACGCTTTGAGCAAACTTCCCAACATCAATACGGCACAAGTAGGGAATTTTTCTTTGCAAGTTCTCGCCTCCTTTTTGGCCACTCTTTTTGGAAACCTTATTTTGGTGCGCCTCTGTGAAGAAAAGCAAGGGGACTGGCCACAAAGGGGGGGAAGTAAAAGTGCAAAGCTTGAGGCTGGGAGGGCTCTGATGGAGTGCCTGAGAGTTGGAGAAGGGAAAGTTGTGATTAGAATATGAATAGGTCCACGGGAGAGAGGGAAAAGGGGGAGAGCGGCGGAGGAGAAAGGAGGATTATGGCTGAATTACTCACCACACTATGGGATGGCTATGGAGGAGGCTTTTTTTGGGGGACGGTCGGTGCGCAGGCGTGGAGACTCGGGCACGCTGGTCGCCCCGTGGACACCTCCGGCACATGTGAGAGGAACAGGACACTCCACGGCGTCTGAAAGGAAGAGAGCAGAGTTAAAATGAGACACTGCGGGCAAAACTTGTTAGTTAGTCAGTTTGCTTCCTACATGTGGAAACAACAAACTTGTCCAATCTGCTCCTAAAGATGTTTTATTATTTTGTTTAATCCACTTCATCCATTGATTTCTCTGACATTATAACGTCAAAGGCTGTTATTTTCTAATTAAAATGCACTTTTCTCCCACAAAGACATAAAGATCAAGCCTTAAAGTAGCTCCTGCACACCAAACTTTACAATCTTGGACTGAACAAGATTTTGACAAAACGTACAGAGCGATTTGTTGATATCTAATTCCAAGCCTGATTTATTAAAGTTTTAAGTGTAAAAAAATAATTTGAATTTTTAGGACAATTTACAGTCAGATCTAGTTTACTCAAAAACTGAATAAGAAATCCAAAATACCTCTGTACATTTCTGTGTGTACAAAATGGACCAAAAATAATTTAAACCTGATTCTGTCCATTTTTCAGATTTATATGTCCCAAATATGTGCAATTTTGTTCGTTTTAACACATAAAAATGCCTTGCAATACATTTTTCTTGCATTTAAGTGAGTAAATTACAGTGGAAGTTTCAAATTGCTATCTTTAAATTTAAGATTTTTCACTTGCAGCGTCTCGCCTTAAAACGAAGAAGCAACTTTGAACATGACAAATATATCGAAAATGTGCTCAGTGCCAGTGTTTTGTTTTTAATGTGATCTCACTGCTCTAGTTTGGGAGATGGAGGTGTTATTGCATTTCCTGGAATGTTCCACAGTATGGCATTAAACATCTCAATCTCTTTTTGTCAATTATAGGAGTTCACAATATAATAATACAACTTATTTTTTTACATACAACGCTTTTCAGGACATTCAGAGACGCTTAACGTGCATTTGTACTGTGAAAAAAGTCCCCTCTTCATAAATCTGACTTGTCTCCATGGAGATAGAAGTATAATGCCATACAGTGGGACATTTCAGGTTAAACAACAATATTTCCATGAAGAAAAGTTACACTGCCAGCTTTTACGCTTATTAACAGTGATTATTCAGGTTATAATATATTCGTAAGAGCTAAAAAGAATAAGAAGCTTGACTAGAGCTGTACGATTTGGTAAAAATTGCTATTTATGTTTTAATGATGGGATTCTGTTCAAAGTTCACATTTTAAACACAACCAGAAGAATTGACAAAAATACTGAAATATAAACTGACAAAAGAATCACATGTTTGACATGTTTTTGTCGCGTTCTTGCAGCTTTAAGTCACGTTTTTGTAGCTTTTAGTCGTGTTTTTGTTGCTTTTGGTTGCATTTTTGCATCTTTGTCATGTTTTTGTCGCTTTTGGTAGTGTTTTTGTTCCTTTTAGTCGCGTATTTGCAGCTTTCAGTAGTGTTTTTGTCGCTTTTAGTCGCGTTTTTGTCGTTTAAAGTCACGTTTTTGTTGCTTTTAGTTGCGTTTTGGTCGCTTTTGGTAGTGTTTTTGTCACTTTTAGTCACATTTGTGTCACTTTTAGTCACATTTTTATTGCTTCAAGTTGCATTTTGGGTGCTTTTAGTAGTGTTTTTGTTGCTTCTAGTCGCGTTTTAGTTGCTTTTAGTCAATTTTTTGTCATTTTTGGTTCTTGTTGCTCCCAGTCACTTTATCATCTCTTTTAGTCATGTTTTGGTCACTTTTAGTCATGTTTTTGCTACTTTTACTCACATTTTTGTCCATATTAGTAGCATTTAGTTGCATTTTAGGGTTAGGAGTTTTTACGCATAATAGCCGTCTGAATTACTGATTCTCACTGTTCAATAATCGTGAATAATCCCAAAATTGTGTCTTTGCACAATAATCATAACACAAACGTTCCATACTGTGACACAAATTCTTGGGAGTGAATACAAATATTTACTATCCAAAACTGTTGATTATGTCTGAGATAAAGAGCTGTCATTAATTCCAGTCTGATAAAGCAGGAGGGGCGTTGGAGAGGGTTTGTGTGGCCTCCTGTAGAAGTGTTTTTTCCGCTGTTATCTCCTTATTAGCGCCAAATAAAATGGGACAGGTGCAGCCCCTTCCACTCTCAGGCCCACAAACGGATGTGTATGTCTTTTGTTCAGTCAAAAGGCACTGGTTGAGTGGTGCGTGCATGTGCGAGCGGGGGCCACGGCGGCTACGCTACACGACGTGTCAAAGATGTGCTTTTAACAGGAAAGAAGATGAATTCAACTTTTGAATTGATGTTTCACACTGGCGCTCAACAGCGAGGGGCGTAACAGGACACAGTTTAGTCGGAAATGGTTATAAAGAATATGGAAATGTTGCTGATGAGGAATTATACGCAACATAACCAGGAGAATTCAAGAAATCACGTGTTTTTAAACGTTTTTGTAACTTTTTGGCATGTTTTCGTTGCTTTGAGACACATTTTAGTCTCTTTAATCAAGTTTTAAACGTTTTTAGTTGCGTTGCAGTCGCTTCTAGCCGCATTTTAGTCATGTTTTTGCCACATTAAGTTGGGATTTAGTCACTTTTAGTCACATTGCAGCCACTTCTAATTACACTTTAGGCAGTTTCAGTTGAGTTTCACACTTATAGTCACATTTTTGACCATTTTAGTTGCGTTTTTGTTGCTTTTAGTCATGTTTTTGTCCCTTTTAATCATGTTTTTGTTGCCTTTAGTCATGTTTTTGTCCCTTTTAGTCATGTTTTTGTTGCTTTAACTCTCATTGCAGTCGCTTCTAGTTGCATTTTACTCACGTTTTTGGCAATTTTAGTTGTGTTTTTGTCACTTTTAGCCACATTTTTGTCTCGTTTATTTACGTTTAAGTCACATTTTTGTCGCTTGTTTCAGAAGACGTTTTAACAGCACTAAATTACAGGCTCAGCAGTTTTTATGTTGAATAAAACAGAATGTTTTGTTGTGTGCTGAGCTTTTGAGATTTGCTAAATGCGTTGATTTAAATTGCGATTTCGCAAGCCTTATAATCTCCTGTTTTAACATGTTGATATGTCAATATTTTACATCAAGAAATTGTATTGGGAACACTTTAAAATAAGGTTCCTTAGTAAACTATTTATAAGGCGTTAATAAGCACAAGTTATCTGTTCATAAGCACTTACAATTACAAGCAAGTAGTAGTAACTGTAGATGGGTTACAAACCTTGTATAAAATGTTTGTAGAGCATTAATCAGCCGCTTATTAAACCGTTTTCAGTAACGAAGTGATGAACGTTTGCAAATGCCTGATAAATGCTTGTGAAAAAGTAACTAGTGCTAATTAACGCATCCTAAAGAGTTTATAAGGACCCTAACTTTAAAGTGTTAATTTAAAAAGGTCTAAATTTAGGAACAACAGAAGAATATACTGGAGTAAGATCATGAGGAACTTTCAGACAAACTAGGGTTAAAGAAACCAATATACATAAATCTAGAAACAGTAACAAACAATAATTGATGAAAGTAAAATTGCAATTGAAACATAAACATACATTTATTATATACACATAAAACAACAAAAAATATCCTCAAAATCAGAGTTCTTTTCTTCGTCAGTGACATTTACATCGTTCATTTCCACTCAGTCCACTTCAGCTCAAAACTAATTATGTGCATCTTAACGGGACAGCTCCTCCTGAGTGTTTTGAAGAGGTCACGTCACTCGTTGTAGCGCGACAGTTTGAGTCGGGGGATGATGTTCATGGACTGCAGCTCCTGGAACAGCAGTTTACAGGCGTACGGGATGCGCAGAGTCGACACGTGACACGAGGACTTACAATAGTGACACCTGCAACGACACAAAACAAGATCAATCACATTCATCTGATTAGGCAATAAGAGTAAAAAAGTACTGCACTTAATAAACCATGAATAAAGACTTAATTCATAGAGAACAAATCATTTATTAAGAATGATTCAAGCTTAATAACTATTTAACTAACACTCTAACCCAAATTCCTAACCCTAACCTTAAGTATTCAATTTATACTAAAAGTCTAAAAACTAATAACGGCTTTAAATAGACCCTTTAAAATGGGATGTCATCAAAATTCCAGAATGGAGGCAACTGGAGGCAAAAATTAAGTTGACTACTTCTATGATTAGATCAAAATTCTACTGGTTTTAAGTGTTTGTGTTGGAAAAAAGCAACACAATTGAATTTCCAGGGTAGAAAGGTCAGTTAGTTTGGTTTTCTATAACAAACGATGGACAAAATACAATTTTCTTGCCTTAAAGTTGTATTTTATCTTGAAAATAATGTAATTTATGGTATAGTATCTAATATATCTCCAGATAAAAAGAAAAATGATTGTGGGCTCAACATTTCTGTGAGTATTTTTCCAGTAAAACCCAAAAATGCAAAGAGTTGATCATAATTTCCTTAAACATAATGTAAAATATAATAATACTTGTGTTTAAAGCAGCTCTGATGTCACTCACGTGTCTGAGAGGTTTTCATTTTCCAAAATTATCTACATTTTTCATATTTTGTGATATTCTGAGGTTAAATCCCAGTTTCTCCAGTGAAATCACATTATGTCCCACTTCACTTTTGCCTCCATTCTGAATTTAAAATGTTTTTGTTTACAAACTTTTAAAAGGTTCTATTAGGGCTACAACTAGCAATTATTTTGCTAATTGCTTTCAGTTAATCGATTAGTTGTTTAGGACACGAAAAGCCAGAGAATAATAGATTTTTACTCAGTTTGACCCAGGTAAAGTTAAGGTGACAGCCCTTGAGGACGTCCTGATGAATATATTAACACACAAAAAAGGTTGTTGATCAAAACACTAAATTTACATATTTCCTGTGTCTTTTTTAAAGTAATTCTTTGTACAGGCCAGAAAGGTCTTTCCGTACGCGTTGTAGAATCTGAAATGTCCAGATTACGATTACAATTAGCTTTTTGAGTCGACAAGTCACGTTTAGTTGATGAATCTTTGCAACTTTTTGTTCAATATCTTTAGACTTATAGACTAATAATAACAGACTTTTAACACAATTTTTTTTTTTTTATTTCTTCCTTGAAAGTTTGAACTCCAAATCACACACTTTTACTGACAGAAAATTAGCCATAGACATCTAAATATAAACGACTCAAGCTGATTACTGACAATTAGAAATGACTGAATTACGCTCTAAATCAACATTTGGATTATTTGCAAAGCCTTACAATATTCAGTCACGATTCTACATTTAACTTCTATCTACAAGTCTCAGGAATAAACAGGAAATAGCGTGCACAGACCAGCCGGAGTATCCCAGCAGGCCGCACTGTCCGCACACGTCGACCTCGAAGGCGTCGCTGGAGATCATGAGGCGCTCCAGCAGTAACATACTGGCCCCGTAGCCGATCAGACAGTCTCGCTCCATCTCCCCCAGACGCAGCCCTCCGTCCCTGGAGCGACCCTCGGTGGGCTGCCTGAGGGACACGAGCTCAGAGTGAGTGAACAGTTGATATCCAGGTACTAATCAATCTAAAAACTAGTTCAGAAACGACTTTACACTCATTTGAATTGAATTGGAAGTATCTACACAGAAAAGATAATCACATAAATATGAATTGGACCTTTCTCGAATAGTTTTAGAACGGTAACATTTAAGAAACTTGGTCGACTAAAGACATGCTCTGTGTGTCGATTAGTCCCTTGATTTCCAACCACTAGTGTGCCTTAAGGTTTAGCCATATGTCTGATTTGAGTTAAAGGCGCCGAGCATGATTTTTACTGTTTTTAAACGTGAAAAACAGAAGTAGTTCCTGTTACTGTGGTCTTTGCATCAGTCACATGTATCGCTCACTTTCCTAATGCAATCCCAGCATCCTACATATTCACCACGATGAGTTTATAAGTACTTTTCAAGAGTCACAGAGAGTTTTACTGTCCCGCTAACAAGCTAACAAACATTAGCATGCTAACGGTGCACTTCCTGCTTCTTGTAGAATAAAACACTCTGTAAACAGATGCAGAGAAAGCCTTGTGGCCTCATTTTCAACTGAAGAGATGCTTTTACAACATATCTGTATTGGGGAAACGTTTCAAATTGCGTTTCAAAACTGTAAAACAATCATATACAGTGTCTTTAATCATTGTAGTAGCAAAATCAGTATTGAGTAATTTAGTTAGTACTGCGTTTTGATTTTAGTATCATGACAAACTACACTTTAATATTGCTAATAGAAATGTAAAGTTACCTGGTGAGGACGGCCCTTGGTCCACGAGCTCTGGCATGCATCTTATCCAAAACCATGTGCTTCAGTTTTTGATAATAAATTGGTCCAAAGTAGATGTACGCTTCCAGTGGCTCTCTGCAGAAAACAGAAGTTATCAGAAATAATAATCCCTGAAGGTCATTGTGGAGCAGTATGAGGGTGTTTACCCCGTGATGCCGGAGGTGACGTAGTCCTTGCCCTGATAGTTGTATCCATAACGGATCAGGTCCTCGCACACGTCCTTCACTTTACTGCCTCCAAACGCTGTGCCATAGTGAAAGCGCCCGTCCAGAACCCCTGCCTTTCCAGCCAAGAGTTCAATCAGTTTTCCTACCTAAAATTAAAAACAAGTTTGATTCGACTGATTGGTTATTTTGATGAGAAAATATAAATCCTCCATGTCATGTGCCTCTAATCCAATTGTTTCCTTACAATAAACATCATCATAAACAATGCACACTTTGGGATTATTAGTGGGCCTAAAACACAGTGTTGTGGTGGACAAGACAGGCTGTTGTTGGGATGACTGATTCTAACAATTCCTCTGGGGTCACATCCAGGTGACCTCTGACCTCGCCACATAAAAGGAAACACCTACTCTCATTTCACTCTCGAGCTCAGAGACATCCACTGGAGCCAAACATTTCACAGCCTTTTCCATGACAACCGCAGCGAGCAAACACACAGGAGCTGACAACTTCAGCAATAAAGATTATTCAGCTTTTTACAGTGTAAAGGATAAGACCAGACACTTGTCTCCGCCAAGTTTCATGTCATCCGTATTCAGCGCCGTTCCACAGTAATGTTTGATCAAACTCGCACAGACCGAGCGACAATGGAGCTTCGCTGCCAGTCGTTTCCGCAGCAACAAATATCTGTTAGTGAACAGTGAGACGGCTGCTTAGCCGTGTCAATAGACGTGTGCTCTGGGAGCTCATGATAACGCCAAGAGCAGAGGAGCCAGATAATGAGCGTTTTGTCTCACAAGAGCCGACACAAACTCATGAAGAGCAGAGGTCAACACAGGACCAGGTGATCTGAGAGGTTACACTCCACTCCAGACTCAGGTCTGCTCTTTACAGACTATGACATGTCAGGAGTTCTGTGACGTACAGTGTACACGTGAGGAGAAGTTACCGTCATTCTGGAGGGATATCCATGAGGGTTCATGATGATGTCGGGGCAGATCCCAGTGTCACAGAAAGGCATGTCCTCCTGCGGGACGATGAGGCCGCAAACACCTGATGCACAACACACATATGAAACACAGATAAGTCCTGTTCCGTTTCTTTCTTTATTGATGCATTTATTATTAGTATTTAAACAAACACCCTTGGGAGACAGTGTTGGTTATTGGAAGCAGCTTGTGACTTTCTGGTGAGACAGACCTGTGTTGGCTCACATGACTCGAGGCTGAGCGCTCTAGTAGCCAGGTTTTTAAGTGTGAGTGCAAATGTTTGCGGAGGGGTCGAAGCACTCTTCCCTGGCCATGGCAAACAGATTGTAGAGCCATTTGCAAATGAAAAAAAAAAGAAGAGGAAACAAAAGAAAAGCACAGGAAGTGGAGAAAGGTGCTTAGTCTGACGGAGGCTGGGATTACACAGCCATGCCTTCAGTTCAACTCGGAGGAAGTGCAGCGGAGCAAATGAGAGACTGAATCGTGCACGTGGGAAAAATGCACTATTAGCTGAGCAGATGATGCCCGACGCACTCTGCTGGAGCCTGCAGGATGTTGTAACAGGATGTGGACTAGAAACAAGTGCAGCCAGTGCCTGAAAAGTCCTCTAACAGCAGGACGTGGAGTAGGTGGACAGAAACCATAATAGGGCCACTTTAGTCGAACAATGAAACTATTAGAAGAGGGTAATGTGGCAAATTATGGATATTAATACTGTGAGGTGTGTTGTTTGAAGACCGGGTTTGTGTAAAGGTGCAAAAATAAGATGATTCAAAGGTAAAATGAAACAAACTTGTGTTGTAATCTTTCAAAAAAGGGTATTTCTGCACATTTGTGGGTGATTTTACAGTTCAGTTACAGCAGCTTCACTTTTGTCTCACACTTAAACCTCAATAATGCATTTATAAACACGCTGTCAATTTGCTAAAATATTTGCAGATTGTTATCGTCAGGATACTCAAAAAATTTTGCCAATATCACACCAAGAAACAATTCAACTTAAGATATTAGAATAATGAAGTTAATTAAGTCCAGAAAACAGGATGAGGACACAAGAAAGTCATTATTAATAGAGCTGCAATGATTAATTGACTGGTTGTGACTCGTTGACTGTAACAAATGACTGTATTTTGATAATCCTAATAGTTATCTGGACTATACAGACTCTAAAACAGATACGAAAAGACCTTTTATAACAAAGACAGTGGTATTATTACATTAAATTGTCAAAAGAGATACATTTCTGATTTTCAGCCATAATACACTTCATAAATATCTATCTAGAAGCCGTCAGTCACAATATTCAAGGCTTTATTTTGGCTGATAATGTATTAAAAAGTCTCAGTGAATAAAAAAAAATTGCCGTTTTCATTTTTTTTTCGCAGCCCTAATTATTAAACTACATTCACGTTTTTTTTGTCTTTTTTGTTTTGTTTTAACTATTGTGATTGTGATTAGATTTGCAATTTGTTTTTCAAACCTGTTTAAAGTTGTTTTTTTTAACACCAAGGGGCATTCACGTTTGAGAGAAGATGGAAATCTGAACTGAAAAGTAAAAATTATAGAGCTTTAAACCACAGAGTAGTCTTTTTTTTCCGACAAGAACACTTTCTGTTCAATGGCAAGGAAATAATTCTACTTAAATAATTGCAGTTATTGCGATGCACTTCTTCAAATTGAGATTTTGATTTGATACTACAAGAAAAAGAACTGGCTTTAATCATTTAAATCATTAACTAGACTAAACAGACATTAAAACATAAGACAGCAACGTTATTACATCAAAATGTCAAAAAATGATAAATGAAAGCTGATTTTAATTAATAATACATTTAATTAATAAATATTCTCTTTCTGGAAGCCTTAAATCGGCATATTTCAACTTTCATCTGGTTGATAATGTGTTTAAAAGTCTAAATATACAATAGAAATAATCATTTGACTAGTTGACTACTAAAATAATCGTTAGTTGCAGCCCTAAATATGACATATCTTGCAACTTAAACTTCTTTCCTCCTTGTCATTAAGAGCTATAGTTTTAATTGTGAGCCACTGTGTCTGAGTAATAATCCTTGGGGGGTCAATAAAGTTTGTCTAACTCGAAGTAAAACAGTGGTGCAGTGGAACAGACTCTGGTCTCCAAAGCAGACAAGCTCAGTGTTGTTTGTTTTGTGTGAAAGTGAATGATAAAAGAGGCATGAAATCGGCAGAGAAAAGAAAGACAACAGCCAGAGTGCCGGGCCCTCCATCACGGCTCACACAGCTCCACAGTGGCGGCTCGCACAATGGGCCCCTGCTCCTGGACCCCCCCCAGCCCTGCAGCGGCCACCACCCTTCAGCGGGGCCTGGTTAATCAGTGACTTATTCTGCTCCTCTGGACGGCACTTAACGGGACCGGACAGGAGAGGCTTCAGCAAATGGTTTAAAAATATGTCTAGATCTGCAAAATCTGAATCTCAGGTATAGTGTTTATAGTGAAAAATGTTTTAAAAAGACCAACTTAAAGGTCATAAAGAGTGACTAGTCTAAAAATAGTGTAAAACAGTGTTTCTCTGTGGGACGCCAAGTTCTTCTGGTGGTACGTGCACTCCTCTTCAATTGAAATGTTTACTTCATTTAGAGCAGTGGTTCTCAAACTAGGGGTCGGGATCCCAAATGGAGTCTCAAAATGATTTCCGGGGGTCCCCAGATGATGGGGAAAAATTGATACAATAGTCTTAAACGAGGCTTCAAATGCAGTGGTAAATGTAGATTCCTATTTGTTGGCCTATTAAAGTCATTTTCTAGGTCTATATTCTCAAAATAAAGTCATCAACATTAGATATAAGGCTAATTTATCCCTCTGCATGTCGCCTATTTTTTGTGTTTGGTGTCGCGAATGTGAATTATTGTTATTTTTTGGGGTCGCGACTGAAAAAGTTTAAGAACCACTGATTTAGAGTACATTTTATTAACATGTTTTGCTCTTCCTTTAGTAAATTTCTAATTAAAACTACTGTGGCAATGGTGTAGTCATACTAAAGACCTGGTTTATCTCCAATTTAGACCTGAAATTGTCCTGTTATAGATTTGGTGGTACACAGAAAGCCAAATCTTTTCTTTGGTGGTAAAAAGTTTGAGAACCACTGATCTAAAACAAAGTCTGACACCCTCTAAATGCAGCGGTAACTAAAGATTCCTCTGTGTTGGCCAATCAAAGTAATTTATCTAGGTCCATATCTCTCAAACATTGGATTTAAGAGTACTTTATCACCTCGTGGGTTGTCTGTTTTTTGTGTTCGGGGGTGTGAATGCCAACAGTTGTTATTTTGGGGGTTGTGACTGTTTCGGTCACTCTTAGTCTGTATTAGTCTTTGGAGGCGCTGTACATGAAATAAAGCCTGTACCCAATCTTATTAAACTTCACTTTACCCCAGTGGCAAAGAACACTACACTATTTGTTACGATTATGTTTACTAAATCGGTATTTTAAGCTAGGTTCAATATTAAATTTAGTCTTTATGAAAGTTCTCATGTTTTCGTTATTATGGTTTAGTTTGGTGGATAGCTCCTGCGGTAAATATTTATCATAGTTTTACATCCCTAAAGTTGCAGTTTGTGAAGAACTTTGAAAAATTAAAGAAGAAAAGGAGCAGTACTGAATTCTAAAACCAAATCCCTCTGTGACGTCATCAAAAAGCGACGTACTATAGAAAATACAGGGACAATTTTCACGCAACTGACACATTTTTCAGACAGTTTAAACAATCATTCAACAACATAAAGGTGTTATCAGGGATTATTCATCTTCAATTCCTAATTATTGTGTAATTTATATGGATTTTGACCCTTGTTTACAGTATGGTTGCTAGGTAACAGTTGCTATGTCACATCTGCTGCTCGTGTTCGACCAGGAAGTAACATTATAAACTTTACAAAAACTGTTAAACTGGGGACAAATAGGCAAAATGTGTCGTTTAATCTGTTCATTAACATTCATTTTTACAGTTTTGAGACTTTTATTCTACAAATGGCTTTTTCTTTCTCAAAAACCGAGCACAGTTCTTCAGTCCAGGGTTCTCGCACACAGTTCAGGCTTCTACTCTACCTAACCCCCTGATGACCCTGGCCTCATCTTCACTTTTAGAGCCTCGACACTGCCCCATCTTTAGCTCCCGCTCAGAGGCCGGAGCGTTAATCAAGAGAGTAAATTATGCATGGCGCCAGTTAGCCTTCTGATTAAAACGTCATACAAGCCCTCTTGTACCTCTTGGGAGGTGGAGCTGTAAAAACAATAGACGTTGTAAACACTTTTTTTCCAGTAGCGGCGGAACACTGCTGGGTTGTAATAAATTTGCATAGTCTGGCACAGGACAAAGAGCCAATTAATTGAAAGGAGCTCTTGAAAGATGAGGACAGGGGGCAGAAACAGAGCAACAGCCAGTAAGAGTTGACTCAACAAATGCCTGAGCAGTGAGAAGACCACAGTGTTTTCGGGTGGATTTCACACTTGTACACGTACGGCAAAACTGGGGCTAAACCGGGACGAGACAAGGACTTAAACCAGGGCTAAATCAGGACCAAGGATGTCAGGTTGTCAGATATAATTGGTGCGATTATTGCAGGAAGAGACGATTGTTTAGGATTATATTCACCAAGAAGAAACAGTGAAATCATCAACTTTCCTTCACATTGTCAATTATATCACAATTCTAGTGTGTGACCAGCTTTATAAAATCAAAGTAAAGTGACTGACATAAACAGCCAGATTAAAATACACTTTACATGTAAATTAACTTTAGATGTAATTAATAACTCTGCATCTAAAATTATTATTTTCTTTATATTACCATTAGATTGTGACCTAAACAAAGACGATATCCCTAATCCAGACTAAATGGGCTGTAAACGCCTCCTTCAGATCTGAATTCAAACTTTGTGAACTTTGTGAGGGTTTTTTGCTCAGAGCAACGAGCAACAATCCTATATACATCGTCTGTGCTTTAAAATTTAGATCGGTTTTAATATCTTACAATGTTTTTTGTTTTTTTGTTTTTTTTACTTTAGTACAAGTGTGCAGATGTTTCATGTTTGCTGCAGTCCACTTTTGATTCAGGTTGCTCTACATGGGTTTTTACCTGATTACATGAAGGTTAATCATTTACAATAAATCGTAACTGAAGCCTACAAACAGTTACAAATGACAGGACTAAAGATGGCACCTTTTTGTCCGTGTCGGCTGCTAAATTTATCTCCTATCTCAGGTCGTCTGGTTTGTCGCAGAAGGATCTTGATGAGGAAAGCGTCTTCAGCGTTGGACGAGATCATGACTTTTTCAATGTACGAGTCTGTTGATCCTTTGTAACTGAAAGAAGATGCATCCAGAGTTACAACTTGACCTGAGTGTAAAGGATAAACAGCTCAGGGTGGACGTGGTGTTACCTGATGGGCACGTCTCTGTACTGGGGCTGTCCTGGCTGGGTACTGCCCTCCAGTGGTGTTTGGGTGATGGTTGGCATGGACTTGTTCACCAACACCTGCTTGTTTTCTACCTTCTCACCTACAAATATTAAATGTGTTACATCGGGGAGGTCAGTGCAGGCAAACTTCACCATGTTTTAATGAATCTCTGTATTGAACGGGAAAGTTTAGGTTGGATTGCTTTTAAAAACAAACCAAAAATACATAATTGTTAATAACACTAGCGTTGTAATATTGATCTGGAATGACTCTTGACTGAATGACTCTTAATTATTTGTGAAAATTATGGATTTCCAGCAGAGAACGTCAGAAATATCAAGACTTGTTTTACCGTATCATTCAAAAGCTCAAACTAGAGGAAATAAACATAAAGTAAGGTCAAATACAATAATTTTAGTGTATATAGCATAATCAGCCATAGTTGTTAACAAAGTTGTTAACAAAAATGACAAACAAATTTGTCATTTTTGTAACTAGCTCTCTTTTTAAGTAATATTTTCAAGAACAAACTTTAAGAATCAATTGTGTAGGCCTGCAACAATAAACAATTTTGAAGCGCGGCTCTATATATTGTTAAATAAACTATTACGATAACATTAAACTACTTTATGCCGCTGACACAACAACCCAAAGGCAGGAGTATTCCATTAAAAGGAACAACTTTGGAAAAAACGAGAGCTGCGATTAATTATGAGAACGTTACAAATGAGCTGATTCTGGACTCACCGGGGGAGCAGATCCCGTCAGCGTCCAGGATGTTGTGCCTCCAGACTGGTTTTCGAGTTGCAGCGTCCAACATCGGCCCCATTACTTTGTCAAAAGTTTGGTTTGTGTAACGTCTTAGAGTGCACTTGGCGTTTTTATAGACAAGGCACCGACCAAACCCTGGAGTACAAAAAACACAATAAAATATTTTAAAAAGCGACACAACCCACATGAAAAGTAAGATTCTTTGGCTGACTAGATCTAACCTCTGTCCAGAGAGGCTTTGTTGAGGACCAGAGCGTCTTCAATATCGTACCCGCTGTAGCTCATCACCGCCACAGTGGCATTCTGACCCGCCGGCAGCTTCTCAAAGTCGATCAGCTCGATGGTTTTGGTTTTGACCATGGGTCTCATTGGGTAGGCCAGCAGGTACATCAGAGTATCGATGCGGTTCCTCTGGTTGTACCCAATCGTGCCTTCACCGACAACAAGAAAGTATTAGGCCGTGTCACATATTCACCTTATTCTGCCCCGCCCACTTTTGCCGTTTTTTGCCACAGATGTGCACTTTTGTTGTAAACGCACTTCCGTTTGACGAGAACTCTGTTAAAGCTAATGACGAACGAGGGAAAAGTCTTGCCGCTAAAATGTTACATAAAGTAGATTGATTTGTGTAAAATGTTTAATGAACAACAAGTCAACAACGCACCGATTTCCGTGGCGTCTGAAAACTGCTTTTTAGTCCGTGTAGAACTTATTTTCTGTTGAGCTCGTCTGCTCCATGTAAACTAATACAACGGAAACAAGACGGCGCGTACGGCAACTTCCGGAATAAGGTCAATACCAGCACCAAGAACTAAGGCCCTATTTCCCCCAGTCCCTTTTTAATTTGAGGAACATCCCAGCCCCCTTTGCTCGCATTCGCACAGCAGCAGTGGCTGAAAGTGGGTCTATAATACTCACTAATTCAATTACATTATGATTAGTAAGTTTTCCTCTCCTTTATCCTGCTCCATTTGCGCTCTGTAAACCTGCAAATAAAACTGTGATGCACCAAAAGCTCAAACAAACACTTAAAATAAAATAAAACACAATCATTCACAGTTGTTCGAATTTTTGTTACCATTTACAAACTAAACAACATTTTATTTTTTAAGCTACTGTGTCCAAGTTAATTCTCTCTTTGCAAGTTTGTCTCAGTCTAAAAATGAACGAAACATATTTACCAATAAAGTTAATTGTTTTAAGAAAATACCTGGCCCTGACCAAGTGCTAAAAAGGTCCCTAAAGTGTGGCCCTAGTCCCTCGTCCCTGCTCTGTTTGAACGCGCATCAAATGGGGACTAAAAGTAAAAATGTTACAGGAACTGAAAAAGATTCCTTCAGTGGGAAAACACCTATTGTGTCATTAAACAAAAACTGACAAAATACATGTGGTTTGGAGACAAGTTCAGACTTTAGAGGAAGAAATGTGACTATTTCATGGCAATGATTAAAGGTTTGTTACTGGTGTTTAAAGCTGCTCTTGAGTGTCGTCAATCTCATGTTTTGGAACTAAACATAAAATGTTTTTTTTACAAAGAACAACACAAGTTCATCACTATGGAGGACTAAAATACCACAACCTTGGGAGACACCGGAGTAACTTAGCTGTGGCTCCATCTATTGGCTGCAGAGGCAATTACACATATTTGTATCTTTGTAATGCGAGCAGTCCTGAGCTGTCACGCAGTTGCAATGATGGTGATTAGACAGAGGAAATGCTCACTGCGAGTCAGTTTATTCTTGATCTATACTAGTATTAAAAATAGATAGTAATTTTATCGATGCAGTTCCTCTGGTTTTACTCAGTCGTGCTTTCATGGACAAGAAGAAAGTATTGTGACATTTGACTTTGTATCCAACTCTACAAATGGTATTTATACAATCGAAAAGGGATTGTATTACAAGTGTACAGGTGTGTACTTTTGAGGAACTTAAAAATGTAAAGTGTCTCCTCATTCTGACAAAAACTGGTACCAATAAATATTTTCATGCACTGAGTCCTGTGAGCGATGAAGACTTATTATTACTGAGCATGTCACAATATCGAACTTTATAGTTACGATGGCAGTGAGAAGAAACACCACAATATAACGATTACTGACAATTAAGAACACAAAAGTGACTTATTATTAAGTTATTGTGACAAAAATGTACAGTGCTTTTTAAATATGTAGTAGTTTATATGTTAGATGTATAGAAGTGGGCATAATGGCAAAAATTATCACGATTTTCTTGGGGCTAGATCATGATTTCGATTTTATCACGATTCGTGTTCACTTCACATTTTCAATTTTCAACTCACAATTTAAACACAATTTTATCACGTTAAGTCTTTGTCACTTTTAGTCGTGGTTTTGTCGCTTTTAGTCACGTTTTGGTGCATCGAGTTCCGTTTGTTGTTTGTAGGTGCATTTTTGTCGCTTTTGAACACAGTTTTATCTCTTTTGGTCGCCCTTTTGTCACTTGTTTCAGAACATGTTTGTACAAATCCAAACTACAGTGTTAGCAGTTTTTATTCAAATCAAAGCAAGACATTTTGTTGTTTGTGAAAGACATTATTGCACTTCAAACATTGCAGCCTTGTGATTAAAAGTTTAATTGTGCAGCTATGGCCTTTAAGAGGTAAATAAAGTCATCTGCTCAGAGGCTTCAGAGGCTAAACAACAGGAGAAAGTGTATTTTTGAATAGACAAATGCATTAATGAGAGAAACAGTGAATCACGATACGACAATTTCACAAAAATAACAGATTGTCACAGGGACAAGCTCACGATTTTTATCACCGTATCACCCAGACCTAATATAAGTTAGATTAAACTCATGATTTACCCCCAATCCTTCAACCAACTCATTCTACATCTGCTTGTTTTTATTACTGTTTTTGCCATACAAGCCCTTGAATCTAAATATACCAATTTGTCAAGTAATTGCTATGTTGGTCAAATAAAATACCATCAACAAAACGACTAAAGCACTAAATGAAATGAAATGAAATTGAATTCATTTTGCCACTAAAGTAATCAGGACTATTATTTTTTTGTTCTTAATCACAGTTATTGATTCCTCTAATAATCTTGACTTCCCTAACTATTATTAAAATGTTTTTGTTCATTTAACTTTGACATTGTGACGTCTCTGAGTAAGGGTTAACCGATGATGTTACAAATAATCTCGTTACAAGCTCAGAACCCATCGCAGTGAGCTAAAATTTGCATATGTATAGGACCGAGTGAAAAAAAGAAACGAACAACAGAGAAGTTACTGGCCCAGATATGGTTCCAGTCTGTGTTTTTGTAAAGATGAAGACGAGGGAGAGGTGGGAGGAGGCAGACCAGGCGTGCGTGGGGCGACCGTGGCTCTTCCGAATGTTCGAGGGGGCCGTTTTGGTGGAAGTTTTGTTACCAAGGAGCCGCGGGTGTGCTCTCGGTGGTGTTCCGCAGCTGAGCACACTGACCCCCCGAAGCACAGCCAGAGCGGCCACAATGAATTGCTAATGACACTCTGGGTGACTGGCAGGGAAAGGGCCTCCGCACACACTGGCCACAAAGAACGACCTACGTAAGCGCCCCGTGTTTGATGTCCGTGTGCACATTTACACACACAGACACACACAGACACAAATGTTAGCTCTGCAAGTCTGGTACCGTGTGCGTTTAGATATCCCTTTCAGATTTTGAATTTGCAAAAGCTTAGGAGGGTTTGAAATCATGTTGACGCAAGAATACAACTGTGAACATCTGTGTTTGAGAGCACTGGTGTTAGAGTTGTTGAAAAATAACAAAAATTGACACTCAGATACTGATACTAAAACTTGTAGCGGAAGTAGAGTAGATTTTCAGATAAATAGGACTGTATTGGACCTTTGTTAATGCTGGAAAGAAAGCTACAAAGTAGAGCTGTAGTCGACTAAAGAAAGTCTTGGTCGACTAAAGACCTGCCCTATTGACTGATTAGTCGACAAAAAGAGTGTGGCAAAAACATATCAAAACCATGTATCTGACTCAAACTGCACTCAAAAGACCAAAAATGCACAGGAAAAACAACAATTTAGACACAAAAGTACTAGGAAACATAGTATTTATATGTTGCACTTAAAATTGTTTAGCTAACACACTCCACATCTTCTTGTTTTTGCTTTTTTGTCATAGAAATCCATTTAATCTAAAGAATAAAAAAAGATTAGTCGACTAATAAAAATGTTGGTCGACTCCATTAATCGACTAAACGACTAAAGGTTTACAGTCTTACTATACAGTCTTACTACAAAGTGATTAAGTTTAGGAACCAGGAACCATATTTTAGGATAGAAAATGGTTATGGTTAAAGCTGAAGTACACAGCTTGTTCTCTAACCACTAAGAAACTGTAAGAAAAAACCACATGCGTCACGATATGATGCTTTGAGATACTGATTGTGTGATGATGGTCCAGGCTGCTCTACTTCTGTCTTAAAAAGCTGTGCTAGTGGCCAAAAAAATCCATGCATGTGAATTATAGTGATGTGTCAAAGTGTTAGTGAGAAGTTAGATACCCCAGGCGTAAAGGTGAGCAAAATGTTTAAGGTTAGAGTTTGGTTACGTTTAGGAACAGGTTGAAGGTTAGGAAAATGGTTTTGGAATGTAAATGTGTTAGAGGCAGTAGTAATTTTCAAGCGTTAACTTATCACCAGTTATCTTACATCATAAAATAAAAGGTCAAACAGTCAAAAATAAAACTGTTTAGGCCCATTCATAACAACAGAAGTTTACAAATCCCCATTGCAACCAGAGCTACGTCATCGCTGGTTGCTACGTCAAGACTTATCTAAAACCCAGATATCTGTACCTTTATTTGTTTTAGCAGCGAACCATCTACAGAACTGGAACAGGTTCGCAGATAACAGCTGGAGCGTGTTAGTGTTAATAGAGATACAGTATGTTATAACTGAGGACAAGATAGACGTTGAAAAAGTATCTCAAATTAACTTTGTACGGTTGCTTAATCGTTTTAGAATGATTTAAATCTTTATCAGGACTAGGAAAAGGACCCTATGGAAAAAAGTATGATTAATTTGTGTTGAAAATTAAACTAACTTTTTTATACAACATAGTCTTTTTTTAAAAATCATCATTGCAGTATAATAATGAGTACCCAGTCTGTTCCTTAAAATTAGAAATTTGGGATAAAAAGTATAAAGTGACACTTAAGCATTGGCTGCACAATTTATCCAAATCAAATCAAAATTGCAGTTTGAAAGGAAACAATTCGCAAAGGGTGCATTTTTTGAAATGCAATGTTTTAATTTGGTGAAACATATTCTGAAACAAGTGACAAAAATGCAACTAAAAGCTCAAAAACGGAATTAATAGTGACAAAAATGCACCTAAACGTGACAAAAACAGGACAAATATGCAACAAATCCGCAACATAAAGCAACTAAAATGTGACAACTAAAACATCACTGAAAGAGACTAAAATCTGAAAAGATCGTTCCAAAACATGTGATTCTTTTATTAGTTTGTCAGTTCATATTTCAGCCTGTTTGTTAATTCTCCTCGTTGAGTTTAAAATATGAACTTTGAACAGAATCCTATTATTAAAATAAATCGCAAATCTAATCACAATCACAACCGGTCATAAAAATCATAAATATTTTGCAACTCGTGCAGCTCTACCGAAAATGTATTTCCAATATTTTTTTGCATCTTCTTGACCACAATATTTGAGCAATGTATCTGGAATGTGATAAAATGTGCCTGGTTGAGGTTCATATTTAGCTCAAAAAATGGAATGGAAAAAAGGGCAAAGCAGAAATATCCCTCTGTTGTTAATGTTTGTCTGTTTTTGAATTCAGTTTTGATAGTAGACGATATACCCATTCTAATTTTGCATTTCTCCAAAACATTATTTGCAATGTTATCAATTTTTCAATGTATCTCCCACCTCTTTGTGTTTATTATGAAGCCGGTTTTTGATGGCTTACCCATGGCTTGTTTGCCCATAGCGCACTGGTACGTGTTCCTGGGCGACTGGTTATGATGAGGGTACGGGATGAGACCAGCGCAGACCCCAAGTAAAGTGAAAGGCTCGATCTCCAAGTGTGTAGTGTCTCTGAAAAATAAAAAATAAACATTTAAAACAAGCAGAGAGTTAAAAACAGAAGCCTAAGAGCTGGACCTCACTTGTTAATCATGCGTTCATATACAGCGATCTGACAGTCGTTTTCCTCGTTGACGTCCAGGTACTCCACCAAACCCTCATGAAGGAAGTCCTCGAATGTTCTTGAGAAAACAGGAAGCGTTAGGCAGCTGTAAAACTGAAAAAAATCCTGAAAACAACAAACAACTGTGCGATAACATACCTGTATCCTTGAGAGAGATCTTCCATGTGTTTGTTTTTCACCATTGGCTGTCCTTTTTTGACTATGATGTATGGTCTGTTCAAAATGATAATAGTTAGTCGGGCTGCACAATATGGGAAACAGTGCGATATGGGTGTTATGTGTTGCAATAACGGTATCATCGCAATATTTTTCCACATGTGCATATATTTTTCTTATTTTTTCCTGGTATGAAGGATAACTCAACTCTTGCTTTAAAATATAGTAACTTAGGTGCAGATATACACACATTGGAGACCTTTAGAGTGTTAAAACTTTGTTCATTACTGTGCAAACCATAAAGATACATTACGCAGGCATTATAAACATTTTAGACATTTTATTCACCTTCATTTATGTGTGAATGAAGTAGTGAAAAAAGTAATGAGGATTTTGAAGCAAGAGGTTTAACTAAACACTTAAACATTCACTTCTGTACTTAGCAAAATGGCGCTTTTGAGTCTGATTGGTAAAAACAGTACAGTACTGTAAATAGTAAAGTAAAACCAAGCCTAGGTGCACCAGAAACACAACATTAATGCATTTAACCATTAGAAATTATCGCCCTTTTTTGCAATATGCAGATTGCGATAACAAGTGCAATAACAAAATGTTTTCGATATGCTGCGCAGCCCTAATTGTAATCGTATGGCTGTATTATCTGAGAGGCTGCAGGAGGAATGTTACCTGTACATTTGTTGCTGCTTTGTGTAAATAAACCCACTTAAAATGCATCTTTTTGTTTGAACATTTGTTTAATTTGTAGGGCTGTTGTCGACTGAAGATTAAAGGTCGATTAAAGACCAGCCCCATCGACCGATTAATCGACTAAAAGGGTGTGTGGTAAAAATATATCAAAACTATAAAGTATTTTCATGTATCTGTGGGGGTTGGGAGGAATGAGCTGGGGGTGGAGAGTTGATTTCAAGATTTAATTTTGATTAATATGACACTATTGACTGAACGACTAAAGGTTTACAGCTCTATAATCTTGCTGAGTAAAGTCAGCACCTGGACAATACCACAGTTGCTATTTGATTTGTTTTGTTTAAGTTTGTTTTCTGGACAAATCGCCATCACAAATATTATGGTGACTGAGTACTTTAAAAAGCATAACATGTCTTCTTTAACAGTGATTTAAATGTGCATGCACAGGTTCAGTTTCACCTGCAGAGTCGTCCTCCGTCAGACGAGATGTAGACGCAGCGGTCCGTCAGGTTTGTCGAGATGGACACAAACTCGTTTATAAAACCCGCTCTGCGCATCAACCGGAACGTGTTGACCAGCTTTCGGTGATCGCGGATTACACCAAGAATGTTACCTGCAGGACGCAAAGTAAGTGTGAAAACGGCACAATGTTTATAACACAATTAACGTCTACATGACAGGTTCTTATGATAAGTTTGTAGGAGGGCACCTGTGGTAAAGGTTTATTATAGTTTTACATTTGTGAAGTTGCAGTTTGTGAAGAAATTTTGAAAAATAAAAGTTTAAAATTACAGGAAGTAGTGCTGTTTTCTAAATCCTTGTGATGTCATCAAAAAGCGACGTGCCATTGAAAATACAGAGACAATTTACACACAGCTGCCACATTTTTCTGACAGTTTAAACAGTCATTCAACAAAATAAAGTTGTAATTATTATTTATCAAATCATAACTATTGTGTAATTCATATAGATTTTGGTCCTTTTTTCAAAATGGTTGCTAGGTAACAGTTGTGGAATTACCTCTACTCATGTCCAACCAGATTTTAAGCACGTCCAACATTAACATTACATTTTTAAAAACAACTGATAACCAAACATAGCTTAATTAATAACAGCCCATCTAATCCGACTTGTAAATACACATGACAGAGGCGCAGGAGTGTAGTCCTGGCCCTGGCCGCAGAGCTCATATCCAGTGCGACAGACAAATGACTGGAGAACAGAGGAGCACTGTGCACGGCCTCAGTGTGAAGGCGCATTCACACGGCACACTCTGAAGGGCTTTGACACCTGCTGCTACCAACTAATTAAATGCTATGACAGCTAATATAATTTGACAGTTATCAGAGGCGAGACAAACATATTCATTAATTAAGAGGCCGACTTCTGACTCAAAAATAATGCGGTCATGAAATGAATGACTTATCAGCTTTGCAGCAAAACACTAAACATAATATATTTTGTTCACAAGCGAGGCATTCAAAACACAAAGGATTAGACTTCCCTTTGAAGTGATCTAAAGTCCAAGACACCACTGCCATGTCGCTCATGTTCTGCACACATTTGTTTGTTGGGCTTGACTGGTTAGAATAGTGTTAATTTTACCATTAAGAAACACAATGAAGACGCTGGGGTACGAGAGCTCCTCTCCACACAGCAGGTTGACGTCTTCCACTCCCAGATTGAAGGCCAGTTTGATGATTGGCCCATCCTCCATGTCAGTGGTGATATGGGTCATCAAAGCCAAGTTCTTGACTAAACCACAGGCCTAACAAAGACACAGTCAGTCGTACATTCAGTGGTCTAAAGTGTTGTGTTCCCTCACCTCTCCCTCAGGTGTGTCTGAGGGGCACAGCATGCCCCACTGTGAAGGCTGCAGGGAGCGCGGCCCGCTCACTTTCCTGGTCTTCTCAAACTGAGACGAGATCCTGGTCATCATGCCCAGGGCGGAGATGAAGGACAGTCGAGACAGGACCTGGGTCACTCCTTGACGGTCCATTTTAAATCTCTTCAGAGACCAGTTTCCCTGTGGACAGAAGTGTGGATTAGAACAGTGTGATGTTGATGAGTCATAGCTGATCATGATCCTCACAGTGGATATGGCGTTGACCATGCCGTTAGTGATCTGATCCTGGCGCATGTGTTTGACCACATCAAACTGCGCTGCTCTCTGTTTGGGGATGATCTGATCTGCTATTTTCTTCAGTTCAGAGTTGAACTTTTTGAACAAATCTTCAAACAGCAGAGACAAAAGCTGAAAGGTAAAACACGTGTTATTAAAGAGTCCTGTTCTGTAGAAAGTCAGTAACGTGTTTTTGTAAAAATAAAACAAAGCAGACTTTAGTAGTCTGTTTACCACTGTGTGCTTATGAGAGATTTAATAACTGAGTATGTTGTTTTACTGATAACCCTGAGCTGCCAGGTTCATGTCAGCCACAGCTGGGCCTATACAGGAGGCAACCTCTGAGCCCCCAGCCGAGCGCATTAGCATACATCCAAACAAACAGCCTATGCTGCTTGAAATTAATAAAGAAACCAAGCTTCTGTTGTGCAGCCAGGCCAATTAGTTGAATGTCAGGGAACCATAATTGAAGAGTGAGGAGATTGCAGGCGTTGTTAGTGTGTAAGCCCCCTATTGAAAGACGGCTCTGTGCACCCCTTCCTCCCATCTCATGCTCCCAATACAGAGCAGGTTGGGGGGAAATTAAAGGCCTTAACACAGCAGTAATTACATTATCAGAGCTGGGCCTGCGGATTAGCTCAATCGCTCCAGTCAAGGCAGCATTTCTATTGTCACGCTACAGAAAAATCCCCATGCTTCCTCAGCCTTGGGATTTCAGAGCCACCGCATATCTCGTTCATGACAAAGACGGGCTAAAATACACACGGAGGAAAGGAAAGAGGAGGGGGAACAAAACAAAACAGAGAAAAACAAAGCTCAGGGAAAATAATGAGTCTTATTAAAAGGGCCAAGCAGAACAAAGATGCAGGTGAGAGATCAAGGCCGAGCCAACACTCTGATCCAATGCACCGAACATGTGCAGCAGTGTCGTTCTGTGGCCCATTACGAAGAATCAAGTGTGTTTTGTTTTCTGAGGCAAATTAATTAAACACTTTGACATTGAAGAACTCATAGGGGCTGCTGTGACTAAGAAGTACGGCTGTCAAAAGAACTGAAACCAAAATTGATACAAAAACTTTGGACTAAATGGGACTTCAATGTTTATTTGATTGTGCCATCATTTTTGTCTTTTTTGTTTCATTTTTTATTTTTTGGTCTTTTGGACAAGGTAACTGTACAAGAACAAGTGCAGTGTGAAATGTCTCAATTTCGATACTAAAGAAAAGGCTCAATACTGCATACAAATGTTGATACCACATACATTTTGTTGAGTGTTTAAAGTATATAATAAACTTTATAAACTTAATGTAATTTTCAACACAAAATAATAGTAGTTTCTTTAATATTAGGTCTTCTACTTGTTCAGATTTCTAAAACAGTTCCAATTTTACCCTGATTTATTGATAGTTTATTGTCAATGTCAACTTTATTTCTATAGCACATTTACAACAACACCAGCCGCCCAAAGTGCTTCACATGCACATCATGGTAAAAACACACAGTAAAGTACAACATTACTACAAACACAATTAGATAACAGTTAACTTGTGTTAAAAGCCAAAGCAAAGAAATGTGTCTTAAGAGCAGATTTAAAAGACTCTCGTGATGGAGCAGCTCTGATCTAAAGAGGAAAACTGTTCAACAGTTTTGGGGCGGCCACAGCAAAGGCCCCATCTCCTCGAGTTTTTATTGAAGTATTGATACTTGTTCAAATGAGTATTGAGTTTTAATATCGATTCGTATCTGGGTTTTGATACTTTTGATTCAAATTAGAACAGGCTTTTTCCAAGATGCCACACTGATAATAAAACAGATTTTAAACATAAAATAATAGTAGTTTCTTTAATACTAGTTCTTTTATTAGTTCTGATATTCAAATGAGTATGGACATGATTTTGGTGTATTGGACAACCCTCATTAGAACTTCTTTTCCAACACTCTTTGAACATTTGGGTTTACCTGTCCAGCCAGCTCCAGACGCTTGTTTCCGTAGTAATCTCTGTCGTCCACCTTGTTGTCTCCCTGTGCCAGGATGACTCTGCGCACCATCACAGCCAGGTAGATACACTTGGCCCGGAAGTTAAACTCTTTGACCTAGAGTTAATTATTCACGCTTTAACAACTGGTGCGACAAAACAAAAACAAAAGTTCCGGTCTTGTTTACCCACCGGCACATGCGTGAGAATGAGCGAGGCCAGCAGCTCTCTCGCCTCCTCCATCTTGGTCTTTTTTGGGCCGCCCCACATTCGCTGCCTCCGCACTTTGTTGCCCAGATATCGCAGGGCCTTAAAAACACAATCAACAGATGACTTTTCAGGGTATATGCAGGGTCTAAAATGTCTTAATAGTGCATGAATAAATTTAGGTAAAATGAAGGCCTTTAAAAAGTATTGAAGTCTAAACATGATTTTAAAAGTCTCAAGTTACTTCCAAATAAAGTTTCAAAAATGAGGTTACTCTGTTACTTTGCACGTCTTTTGCACATTCACTTTTTGTTTAAATTGTAAACGCTAAGACCACACCGTTAAATATGCTATTGATATTGTATACCATTTATTTATTATTTCAATAAACTAAAATGTTTCTAAAATATGCAAGCTTTTCCTAAATATGGGGTGTGTTTGTAGTTCCAAAAATTGCAAGATGTGTTGAGATAAAGTCTTTTTTTAAAGGTTTTAAAATTGACTTTGGGATCTCTGCATGTACTGTTTTTATACCTTTCTTTGTTTTAGTTCATGCAAATCAGCCACAGAAACAAATCTCACACAATTGTAAGAGTTTAAGTGATTAACATATGAAAGGACAATCACAAAATGTTTATTCTTGTTTTGTCTGACTTGCACAAACAAACATTAGCATCATATTTGACACAGACAGTGCTCCTGCTGACCCTTTGAACTGAACCGGGTTAAAAAGGGTTACTCGAGGGGAAAGACCACCCAGATTGCCCCTTGTTTTGAATAAAGTGTTTTCATGAGCTGTAATATCATAATTTGCAATGGATATCGTAGTTCAGCCTGTCACAATAACACATTTTAAAGTGTGATATATTATTACAAAAAATATCACGATAAAAGATAATATTGAATCTACTTTATGCCACTGACACAATGACTTCAAAGCAGGAAATTCAAAGTAAACTCTAATCCAAATGAACTTTATCATGAAAAACCATGTGCTGTAATAAATAAGAAGTAGAATGAAACACTTATTTAATCATTTAGAAGCCTAATTTAATAATTATTCAACCCTCTACAGCTGAAATTTGAATAGATTACCAAAAAGTAATGAAAATGTTCCTATTAGTGGAAAAGATATTGAACCCTAAAAATATTGTCCTGGCTTTCATTTATTTAAAATCAATTTAGTAATTATTGTGACAGGCCTAATCATATTTTGGACAATTTATTATGATATAAATGCTAATATAAAAACTCTAATACGGACTATTTATTGACCTTTATTTACAGAGAAAGACTAAAAAGGAAGGTAAAATATTTTCGAACTGTAATTGTTACAAACCTGCATCTACTCTATCTTAAAAACTTCAATTTATTTATTTTTTATCTGGATTTGAGTAGTTTGACACAATGAGATGTAATTTCTTACATGATGCAGAATATTTCACTGGTGTTAAGGCATTTCTGACTGATCATGCGATAATTTTACTAATGGAGTAAGTAAAAAGCTTAACCAACTGACAGATAATATGGCTTGAATTAAGAAGTAATGTATTGAAACATGTTTTTAACAAGTAAAATGATCGAGTTCCATCAAATAAATAGTCTTAACTAATCTTAACTTGTCAAAACGTCTGAAATTAAGATTAAAATCCTGAAATCAAGACATCCTAACTCCTCAAGAAATTCATTTTTTGCAGCGTGATCTGATAAAAATCACACTTTTATGACACTACAAAGATCAGATTACCTTTTAGGGCAATTAATTCAACAATAATCTGATAACAGTGTTTCTTAAGCCTTATCTTCCTTTAATTATATAGATTTAGGCCTCATTGTGCTAAATACAATGACCAATGAATACCATGAAAGGAGATCAGTGCGGCTGCCAGACAGAGGAACACGAGGGGCAGCCGCGGTTGCTAGGACGCAAAAATGGCCTCATCAATGCACCGGCGGCTCCTCTAACAACATAATCTTTATAAAAACAAATTGGCACATTTCATTCATCTGTAGATGTCACTGGCAAACAAGCAGGCTTCTGAATGAGCCGCGAAAATCATTACTTAACTGGCGGGTAAAACAAAACCCACCGACAAGAGCTCGCACAGTAAGACACTTCACATGAATGGACGGCAAGACACTCCTCAACTGAGGACTCAACGAGAATGAGGGGCGCACCTGACATCGTGGTGTTTTTATTGGAGCAATAATCAATTAGTGCAGTGTATCGCAACTAAATATTATAGTACAACATGTTTAAATCTTCAAATTAGGCCAGAAACGATGATTATTATATGAACGTACACTGCAAATAATGACATTCAAGGGGAGTTAAGGATATTAATCTTAATTTCAGATGATTTGACTTGTTAAGATTAGTTAAGAATATTTATTTGATGGAACTAATTAATTTTACTTGTTTCAAATCATTTGTGACATGTTCCAATATATTACTCCTTACTTCAAAGCAAATTATCTGCCACTGGGTTAAGATAATTTCACTTACCCCGTTGTTTTTTTTCTCATTTTAAGATAAAACATTGCATGCTCTGTCATAAAAAACTTGACACCAGTGAAATATTCTGCATCGCATCAGCAATTAAATCTCATCGAGTCAAAACTACTCGAATACAGATAAAAAACTACAAGTAATTTTAAGCTTGGCTAGATTTATATTTTTTTATCGTTCAATAAATGATTGATGTAACAATATTTTTGTGGGCTCAATATTAGTCGTTTTCACCTTTTCTTTGCACTAGTGGGGACATTTTTACGGTACAAAGATAAGATTTGAGTTTGAGGGTCGAATAAGTAACCACAAAGACATCAATACAAAGAAACTACAAAAGTGTTTAATTCTGCAATTTATTCATTGATTGCAGGTAACGTTATTTAACAATTTTTTTTTTTTTAAATTTAGAGAAGCGTTTTCTGCTTATTCTCCTTTAAACCTGATGTCTCAGTGGTATAAAAGAGTTTCAATATTGTTTATATTTTCTGTAGCAATCAAAATGTGCTGCAGTGACAGGCCTGCTCCATATTCAGGTTAGCCAGAATTAATTTTAGAAAACATTAAGGTTGAAATCAATTTAATATTATTGTTACAAATTAAACCGGGTAATAAATAGTTGTTGGTATTGTTGTTTGTATTTTTACAGTGCCTACATTTACATACATTTAATAAAGACTTTTTTTTGTATGAATCAATAACAACCATTTACAGCCAGGTTTAGGTCTATTTTGTTTTTAGTATTGGGCCAAATATTTGAGCTTCTATTTGATGTGAAATGTTTGAGAGACCCTGATTTATTGTCGTTAATAATCCGTGATACCTGCGTCTGTGTGAAGATCTGCGCTTTCTGACATTCTTCCAAACTCGGGGCAAAGCTGGCCATGACGTGCTCCTCTGTCCCGATCATCTGCACAATCTCTTGGTCGCTCTCCACGCCCATGCCCTGTGTGAATGACATGTCAATACCACGACATTATTGCAGTGAAATACAACGGTTAATATCCAAAAGTCTACAATGAGTAAAGTAAAGTCAATACAGACAGTTTCCAAACAGATATTTAGGCGAGTTAGAACGGGAGGCGCAGAAGTCTTGACATTTGCTTATGGAAATGTGAAGCTGTGGGAACTGATCCACGCACACAGAAAAAACGAAAAATCAAGCTCTGGTTTCTCTACAGCTGTGCTCAACGTGGGGCACATCAGATGAAAAGTCACTCAGAGCAATGGGACAAATATTGCACATGGGCGACCTCTGTGGTAAATATTGTTAATCATGCCAGCTGGCAGACTGACATTTCTCCAATAATAAAAATGACAAGAGAAAGCTCAGGTGAAGTCGCTTTGTCAAAAATGCAAATAGTCACCGTTGAAATGTGAAGAGCTGAGCCTCAGTAAGAGCATTAAGAGGTTTTGCGCTGCCCTCTAGTGGACAGTGATTTCTGTTGAAGCTGTACCTTGAATATGATGGCGATGGGAGCATCTTCTGACAAAGTGTTGTGTCTCAGGTAGAAACGCCCTTGTTTTACAATCATATTAGTTCGGCTTTTCTTCTCATGAGTAGAGCTGTAACAAACAAATACAATATTTAATTCCAATATGTCTATTACTATGCAATTGCAGTTCATAAATGCTGGAGAATAAAAGCGTCCACAAATACCACAGTCAGCACAATGGTGGTCTTGTACCTGGTAACGGAGGCTCCAACAGCACCTTTTCTGTCCTGCTCCACAATGATACGGTTCTTGGACAACTGCTCCTGGATCAGAATGACTTTTTCCTGGCCTTTGACAATAAAGTACCCTCCTGAGCACAATAACACAAACACAAATAAGACAAAACTGATTCTGAACATCAAAAGAGTTACTCCAGACTTTTTGCGTTACGTACCTGGATCCAGGGGACATTCATTTAGTTTTGAAAACTCCATTGGAGTTTTTCCCGATAGAACACAGTTTGAACTTCTTAACATGATAGGCATCCTGATAAAAAGACGGGGAAGTACACTCATCGTAAGTTCAATGCAATCAGTATAATATAGATAGTATTAGTTAACTCATACCTCCCGATGGGCAAAGCATTGCGTATGATCCTCTGACTGCCTCGTGTGTACTCGATGTCCACCGTTATCGGCGCTGAATAAGTCATGTCTCGAAGACGACACTGGAAGAAACACACAACCACAGGTTCTTTAGGCTATTTTTCTTTCATTCTTTGTGCCTTAATTCTTGCCAAATGAGAAAGCACATTTTAAGATTTAGTGACACTCACCTCATGAGGAGACACAGGTCTAGTGACATTAAAACTTTCCTCAACATCTGGCATCCCAACATAAATATTCAAATATCTAAAAGGTAAAAACTATTGTAAGACATTAGTTTTCATTTATTTTTCATATTAAATGCAGCCAGCTTACTTTAGATACCACATTGGATCAGCATCACTCGTGATTTTTTCATTGGCCTTCATTATTTTCTTTATCTGCAATAAATCTGAACGTTTAATATCAAGGAAGATAGTGCAAAGACACTATTAAATGTGCTGTTTATGTTACCTCTACATTGATGAAATAATTGAAGGAATCAATGTGCTGCTTCACCAAACCCTTCACCTGAAACACAAGGTATTTTAAGGCTCTAAGCACATCATAAATTATTCTTTAGGTTCAATTTAAGCACACGGACTATGTATAACATGCAACTGAGAAAGACCAGTCCTACCTTTAGAAAGGCTGGTAACAGTTTCCATTTATCCTGACAAAGTAGAGCATTTGACATGAAGTTAGCATATTTTTTTCTATTTTGAGAACAAGAATGTGCACGTTTCATCCATTTTTTTGTTGTTGTTTTTGTGCAGTTAGCTTCGTTATACAGGTTTAACTGTTTTGTTCTCACCTCCACAGTGTTGATCGGAGCAGCCAGCTCCTGCGGGCTCAAGTTAGAAAACTCTTCCATTTTTAAAACAGAACCGCAAAAGTTGTCATAGTATTTATATTAGTTTAAAGCTGTCGGAAGTTGGAGCAGCATGCGCGCGACCGGTGCAACAGCGTAAGAACACCGTGCAGATGCATGTTAAAACAAATGGTTCCGCTGTCTGCATTTGGTGTTGTATTTGTATTTCATTTCTTAAAATAATAATAATAATAATAATAATAATAATAATAATAATAATAATAATAATAATAATAACGAAGAAAATTAGGATTGTCAATTCAAACATTTATTCCCACTGAAAACAGTATAATGACACAAGACTTGGGTATGTATTGTTGGGTTTAATTACGTTATACTTTACAATAAAACTGAGCACACAAATACACTATGGAAGTTTATTTGTAGAGCACATTATGTACACAAAGTAATTCAAAGTGCTTTACAGAACAAGAAAAGAAAGAAGAAAGCCTCTCTAACTGTGTTTGAGGATAATATTTGTGTATGGTTGTGTTTTCTGCATTCAGACTCTTTCTTCAGTGTGACTGCGGCTGCTGCTGGCGCACATGCCTGCTGTTGCTGCTCAACAGTTTGGGATAAGCCGTTTCAATGGAGCGTCCGTGCCTGATGACCACAAGCTCCATCTGACACTGGTCGATGTTGACCAGCACAGTGGTGCTCCTCTCTGTGCTCAGGAGGAACACCACAGTGTACAGGGCCATCTCAAACTCAGGACTGGTCCCAATGAAGGCACTGCCCACAGGCTTCACCACGCCGTGCCAGGTGAACTGTAGGTTCAGGACGTGGTCATCCTGGTCGGGCTGCAATCACAACATCCTGTCATTATTTCTATAATAATCTATAATATATTCTTAATTAACACTGATTATCTGCTGGTGCAGGTCCACTTACAAGATCATGATGGCCAGCCTTGAATCCCTTGTAATCCAAGTGTCGATTTTTTTCCTGGAGGTAAAACTGGACCCAGTTGTGGAAACCAAGGAGTTCATTTCCAGACCGTGTCTCACCCACAAAGACGTGCTCAAAGCCACAGGAGTCTAGTCTGAAAAACAACACCCTCATTTACAGAGGCCTTCCTGTTTACAAAGTGTCCCACGTGAAGTGGAGGGACTCACTGACTGTTCCTGTTCCGGTGATACATGTGGAACCAGATCAGGTTTAGCTGATTCTTGAAGGTCCTCACATCAGCGCTGGACAGTCTTCTGCTCACCAAGTACTGATGGGCGCGCTGCACACAACAACAATAACATGAGCTCAGGAGTGGTATTAGCTCAGAATCAGAATAAAAATGTTTTATTGCCATTGTGAGTGAACTAGATTCACAAACTATGTACTTCTTTTGGTGAAATAGTGCAACATAAAACAATCAATATTAATAGTGAAAAATTAATTATGTTAAAATAAAATCCCAACATATTTTTTTTACAAAATATTATGTTCTTGAACAATCAAAAGTAGATAAAAATATATGCTCATCTCACAAAGACAGAATTCTAGAAGTTACACTTTTTCCTTTGACAAGACTTTAGTGCAAATCATTACTGTCATACTCCAAAGAATCAAAATATAAAAGTGCTTAATAAGAGTTTTTTTATATTGTCTGCTCTGGATGGTGATGATGGTCTATGTACTTCATTGTTTCTTTAGTTGATGCTGCAACAGAGCAATACAATAAAACGGCTTGTTATTGTGAGACTATTTTTGTTTATTGTTACATCTCAAATTTCATGTGGAGTCAAACTGAGTTGCTGTCACTGGAACAATGTCGCAATATTTTTCTAACCTTCATTACAAACACGTGTTGCAATCATTCAGAAAAATAACAATACTTTGTAAAACTAATATGTAGAACAACCTCCAAACTTCACTAAAACAAGACCATAACAGACAATAAACGCTATGTACTGTGACTTTCTAATAACATTTCGGGGAAGACGTTCTTGTCAGTCAAATGCAAGTTTGCACATGTTAATATACCTTCATGACAGGAGTCTGTAACACTGCGTCCAGGAATTGGCTAATCTCCAAAAGCTCCTCTGCTGTGACTTGTTCTGCCACGCCTATCGACCGCTCATAGTTATCCAGAAGTTTGATCAACTCTAAGGTGCACAAAAGAATGTATTCATGATTAAACTTAAGATGTACATGTCTTCTTATTTACTTTTTGCAATAAGCTTACGTGAGAATGTGTTTACGGTCTGAAACTTGGTCTCGTTGACATTGGAGAAAAGTGGCAGAGAAGCATGATCTGGGACTGAAGTACTGCCTTGGTTCACAAATCCAGCCCTGCCCTGCAAAGTCAAACAACACCTACAAACATTATTTCACATTTAAATTCAAATAAAATAATAAATAGTCACAGTTTACCTGCACAGTAAGGGTGTAGTCAACCCCAGGACTCATGCGATGTGTGTCCAATCTCCACAACTCATTGAAGAGATTGGAGAGTTCTTGGTTTAGAACTGGTCTGTTGCAGAATATAGTAAATAAAAAGTCTTTAAAAGAAATTAGTTTGGTTTATTTCAGAGATGATTTAAGAGTTTTAATTACCTGGATGCATCTAGTCCAGTGCAGCAGACAAGGACAACCAAGATCCAACCCAATCTGGAACCAAAATCATACTTTAATCTTCAAAAATGTTGACAAAGATATCAAAAAATGTGTTTGTTTTATAAATTCTTAATAAAATAATCTGCAAGAATAATTACCCAGAAGCCATGACGCCTCTTGCTCGATGCGTGGTCAGCTTCAACTGAGTTTGTTGTTGATAAGTTCACTTTGCGCAGGCAGAGACAGAAACTGAATATTTGCAATGGACCGAAACAGACACTAGGGGGCGATCTTTTGCATGAAACTGTATGGAATGACTGGAGACCGAGGCCAATATTGTAAATTGTTAGTGTGTAGTTGTTTGATATAATGTTAGGAAAATTTATCTTAGCCGTCATTTAATCGATTATCTTAGAAACCAATGCCAATTATTAAAAGTAAATTTCAAAACACAGGATTCATAACCTCTTTTTAAATGTATCGAAATACTCATTTATATCATCTGCAAAATGTTTGTCCTCTCTATATCTATATCTCTATATCTGTCCTATCTATAATGTGTGTTGAATTATAATATTTGTTAAATTATTCTTGTCAAATGTGTTTTATTAAAGCTTCGTGCCTGTTTTTGTTCTACGTCTGATTAAAATTGAAGCTGAAGCTGTTTCTGAACCCTTTGGAGCACAAACTGTTTGGACTCTTGAAGCGGAGACTGTTGTTTTCGCCTCTTATGTCTGATTTACTCTAATTACAACAAGCTCTGCTCAGAGGAATATCAGATTACAAATTCTGCTCAGATTTTCTTTGTTAAATATATGAAGTTGTAAAGCTGGTGTCTGCAGCAGGGCCTGAGTGACACTAGGCTTTTGTTGGGTTTTGACAGTTCCTCTTTGAAAGCTGAAGCTAATTTCACTTAAAATTTGTTTTAGGGACAGGCGGAATCTATATAAGGTACTTTTAGTTTTTTTTTCTTTTAAATCTTTTAAATTTTAGGGTTTTTTGGAGGACAAACTTTCCATGAGTCACACCAGAATGGTTGATTTGACTGGAGTTAAGAGGGTTTTTAAAGTTTTCTTTTTTATATTCAACATGTTCAGCAGCTTGATAGTTTCCTTATATCAGATCATGGGAATAAAATAAGAAAAACCCCTACATTAATACATTTTCACTTTTCATGATGTGTTCTGATTATTCTTAACTATGGCCTGCTCTCAAAAATGTAAATAATAATAAATCTGCTACATTCACAGGCCTTTGGACACAGAGGTCATTCTTTCACCAACACAAGGTGATGTCCTTCTTTATTTGAGTCAAGCAGCTCTGACGACTACTTTAAAAAGACATTCAGACGCTTTTTGGCTGCAGGCGACACTTGTACTCTCTCAAGTGTAGTGTGTGTAGCGTCTGTGGTTGTCTGCTCTTGTTCTGAACGTTGTTGCTTTCTGTTCATTTCTGCAGAACAAGAACCTGCTGCGAAAATATTATTAACTCAGTCAGACCTGATTCATGAATTTAAATCTATTTTCCTGTATAAGGAAAATACAATAAAAGTAAATAAAAGTATGTGCATTTATTTTTGATAAAACTGAATTGAACAAAAAATGCATTTAACTTTCCTGGAGGTTTCTACTGAATGTTACAGAGTATGTAATTAAACCTATCTATGTGTAGATAAAGTTTAATGCCATACTGTGGAATATTCCAGGTAAAGCAATCACATCTCCATTGAGAAGTATGACATGTGACAAGTTATATTTAAGTCTTAACGGTGCACCAAACATAACTTAAAGTGCATATGAAGGTTCTCATGTTTTTCTAATTTTTACTTTTTTGCATAATATTTATCATGGTTTTACATCCATGAAGTTGCAGTTTGTGATGAAATTTTGAATAATAAAAATTCCAGGAAGTAGCATTATGTTCTAAAACAGAATCCCTCTGTGATGTCATCAATATGCGACGTGTCACTGAAAATGCAGAAACCATTTACAGCAACTGACTGACATTTTTCTGACCGTTTAAAAGATCATTCAACAAAATAAAGGTGTTATCAGGTATTATTTATTGTCAGTTCCTAACTATTGTGTAATTTAGGTGCATTTTGGACCATGTTTACAGCACGGTTGCTAGGTAACACAACAGTTGCTATGTCACATTTGCTGCCCATGTTCAACCAGGAAGTAACATTATAAGCTTTCCAAAAACGATCAAACTGGGGACAAATAGGCAAAGTGTTCAGTAAAATCTTAAATATAATCAAGTTCACTACGTTTTAGTGAAATGTGTCGTCTAACCCAGTGTTTTTCAACATTTTTCGAGTTGCGGCACACTTTTTGGGTTTAAATGATGCCATGGCAAACCACCTAATACCAAACATTACCAAATCAGAGCATTTTTTACCAAAAAAATATGGTAAAAAATGTTTGTGCCGCTCTCTGGTTCTTTCATATTGGGAATAGAGATGTGCGTTTGTTTTTGGTGCAGAAGTCGTTCAGGGCACTCCAAAATGGTAAATTAGTCACTTACATCCGTATTTGTGAATCTGCTGGTAAAAGCTCAAGGCGCACTGGTTGAAAATCAAGGGTCTAACCTGTCATATAGACTTTAAATATAACTAGAAATGATGTTTTACAGAGTTGTACGACCCAATTTAAGTCTCACCTCATATACAAGTCACTCTTACTTATTCAAACAATGAAACTGGTGAATGTACAAAACTTTTACTTTTATTGTTGAGCACATTACAGTCTGCATTACAATATTACTTATGGAATTGAAAATCACAGACTTCCATAGAAACTTCAAATATGTCAAATGTAAAACAATGATAAGCCCTTATTGGTACGTAGTGTTTATTACATACAGTCATATAAATAAATCTTTGTATTGAGCGTATTGCTTCATAAATGCCATTGAATTCAGTAAATATGAAATGTAAGACCTTATGAATATTAGTACAATTGTTTGGCAGCACACATAGATGATAATAAAGTCCATCTTTTTTTAATATTTTACAGTCACATGTATCTTTAACACATATATTAACTCTGTGGGAGCAAAGTATCTGTGTATTTCTGTGGTTTTGATTTTATTGCATACATTAAAAATAACAAAAAAATGCTAAAATAACTCCAGAAACCAGCTGGTAGGCAATCAGTGGTGTTGCCCCATAATATGTCCCCTCAGTCTTTAAAAAATGATAAAAACAGATTAAAAAAGCATAATACTTTTGGCTCATTTGACTGTAATACTAAGGATGTGGAATATTTTCAGGGTGGTTGCGTTGGCACTGGTTTTTTGTTCACAGCGGGAAAGTTTCTCGTGATGATGAAGGTTTCACGCATTTGACTCTTCGTCTGTTACACTCGGGTTTGGAGAATTTGAAATCTCTTTGAAGAATTGGTCGTCTTTTAACATGCTCTGGAAAACAAACAAAATAATATAATATAACAGAAGACCAATGTTGAGAGTTAGGGCATCAATTATAATCATTTTCTTACCGTCAGATTTTGGATTTCTTCGGAGAAAGCCCCTATTTGTCTCACAGTACCTTCAGAGTCATCCATCTGTGGAAAAAATACATTTGAACTACATTAAAGGTGGGCAATACATCGCAATTTAAATACTATCATGCATGTTGTTCTGTAGAAAGTGCTTCAAAAAGAGCTGATTAAAAATAAAAAGGAAAAAAGTTATGTTGTAAACTTTCAGATAAAGTTGTATATGGTGATATTTCTGCCCTTTTGTGAATATTTTACAGACATTTCACATTTGTCTGACAATTAAACCCCAATTAATACATTTAAAGACCTTTTAAAACCTTTTTACATCCTTGTTTTTGTTACTTCCTCGATGCCTAAGCAGAGCTGGGTTGTAAACACATGTTTTAACACATTTCTGTTGGATTAACATAATATAATCTGAAAATCATTATCGGGATACTTAAAGAAAACATCAAGATATTAACTTTTGTCATTATCGTCCATGTTACTTAGTTATGATAGAATAATACTGAGAAAACCTGTGTAAGAAATGAGTAGTGGCTGTTTACTGTTGAGAGATAAATATGAACAAAAAGACTTTTCCACATACATGATTAAAATGAACACATTATCTTAAGAGTCTGGATTTTCTGGGAGCTCTGATCATGAACGTGACGACACTCATGATCTGAGCGGGTGATTTAGGCGGGGCACACTGTGGACAGGGGCCAGCTTGTTAACAGAGACATGATGGACATGGACTGGCAACCGTTCACTCTCACGTTCATTCACTCGGAGCAATTCAGAGTTGCCAATTAACCCACACAGTCATGTCTTTGGACGGTGGGAGGACCCGGAGAGGTAACACGGAGAGGACATGCAGACTCAGACTCAGAGATCGTGTGATGTCGGACTGGTCTGGGATTCAAACCCACGATCTCCTTATTGGGGGGCAAGAGCGTGTAGTGTGACTCTGCAAAAACCTCATTGAGATAGAATTGGACGGAAAGTACTGCTCAATAGTACAATGAGCTAGACATAAAAATAAACTCTAACTGAAATTCTGTGGAAAGAGCCTCTTATTGTTTTGTTTTTTTGGTATTAGTAGGTCTCTCTCTTAGCTCTTCTTCAGTTTATTCACAGCCACAGACCAAATACAGAAGGTCATTCCACTCCTGCAAATCTACATGAGCTGCCTGTTGAGCGTAGGATTAATATGAAAATCTGATTGCTCGCGTACAAAGCACTTCATGGCTTTGCCCCTGATTATTTACGAGAGCTCCTTGTGTGACATGCACCAACATGAGCCTTAAGAGCAGCCAATCAGGAGTGTCCACAAGCACAGTCTAAACCTGGGGTGACCGCACCTTGAGGCCGTCGCGCCCCGACTCTGGAACTCACTCCCTGTTTAGGCAGGCGTTCCCTGAGTGTTTATAATCTATATGACTTTTATGATTCTTGGTATTACTGTTTGTATTTCATCATTGTTGTTGTTTCATAATCTGTATTTCATTACTGTTTGTGATTTGCGCTTTGTAAGTCTTGCTCTATGAAAGGTTCTCTCTCTCTAAATTGTACTTACTTATTTGTTTTTTTATGTTTATTTATTTATTTATTAACAGACAGTGAATATTGACCACTTAACAAAAATCCTATGTTAGATAGATACTTTTTATTAATCCATTCCTAAAATTTAAAGAAAATATTCTGCATTTTTCATATTGTTATTAGCCTTTAAACATGCTCTTGAGTCCCTTTGTGATCTCATGCTTAAAAGAAAAAAAAAAGTTTCTTATTCATTCTTTGACCTGTGTTATGAGTCACTACGAAATTCCACTTACTGAGTGCATCCAGCCAGCAGATGGCGCCAGCGCAATAAATAATCTAGTGAAGTTAGCACTGAAAAGTTATTGTGCAGATTTTCTGCAGCAGTTTAGACGGCAGAAAACCTCAGAACGAGTTTAGCGATGATTTAAGGACTAAAAACAGCAGAACATTCTCGGATAAATGACGTAGATGATCTGAAAATATGTCAGAAAATCCTGGAAGTTCAGCTGGACGTGTGTTTGACACTCAGAGGGGGGAGGGGGAGATTTTCGAATAAACATTCCTCAGAACAGTATGAATGCAGCTGAATGCTACTTCAGGTGTGTTTTTGATGATGGAACATTGTTAGAACATGATTAAAAGCTCAAAAAAGTCACTGTAGCAGAATATGTGTCTTTTAAAGTTTAAAGTTTGGTCTGTGCCACAAATGACTTACAGATCCTGTCCAAGAAAAACCGCCTCCAAAGGTGCTCAAAATCTTACTATGAGAATCTTTCACAAACTCAAGCCTGTTGAGCTCCTTAAAAATTCAGATTTCAACATGTTTTTTGTTTCTTTCAAATCATTGCGTATTTCTAACAAAAGTAATTTCTTTCTTGGCTTCTTATTTTCTTCGTGTGTCATGGTTGGTCACCTGTTCTAGTCGGTCAAGGTCGTCCTCGTAGATCTGCAGCTCGAATCCTTTCTGAAAGCTCCGCCCCTTTGGCATCTCCACATCCATCGGACACACGTACTCTTCATTCTCCTCCTGCTTCTTTTTCCTCAGGCTGCCGAAGTTACCAAACGACAGCTTCCTCGGCTGAAACACGCAACATTTACATGGATTAGTGGCTATGTTTACATGCGCAGCAAAATCTGATTATTATCTGATTTCTGGAGATATCAGATCATTGAAATGTCATTTAAAGTCTCATGTTTTCCTAATTTTTACTTAATTTTGTGGAATAGCAATTGTGTTAAATATTTATCATAGTTTTACATCCGTGACGTTGTAGTTTGTGAAGACATTTTGAGAAATAGAAGTTTTAAATTACAAGAATATCCCTCTGTGATCAATAATGTCATCAATAAGCGACGTACCATTGAAAATACAAGGACATTTTACACACAACCGACACATTTTTCTGACAGTTTCAAGGATCATTCGACAAAATAAAAGGTGTTGTCAGGTATCATTTATTGTCAATTCCAAACTGTTGTGTAATTTATATGGATTTTGGTCCTTGTTTACTGTATGGTTGCTAGGTAACAGTTGCCATGTCACATCTGCTGCTCATGTTCAACCAGGAAGTAACATTATAAACTTTACACAAACTGCCAAAGTAGGAACAAACAGGCTAAATGTTTAGTAAAAAAAAAGTAATTGCTACGTTTTAGTGAAATGTGTAGTTTAACCTGTCATATACACTTTAAATATTTACATTTGAAGTGAGTTTTGATATGAAAACAGGAAAATTAGACAAAAACGTAATGTGGCAAAGACAAAATGCTAAGATTTGGAATGGTTATTTTAAAATTCACTGAACTTAGTCTTCTGAATATAACAGTTACTCCAAAAGATCTACAATATAAATGATGTGTGCTTTAGATAATCAGATTTCTCTTGTGCATTTAAACACACGCCAAACATCAAATCTAATCATTAAGTTATCAGATTTTAGCCATCTGATTTTTACTCGCCAAGTAAATGAACCCACTGACAAGTAAAGCTGTGCATTTAATACATTTTTAATTAATATTCAGTCATCACTAATTGTCAGTGATCGGGGTGGGTGTTTTTAATCGAGAGACAATCTTCTGTCACTAAAAACATGTGGTTTCAGACTTTAGAGGAAGACATTTACCATTTTAAACCACAATGATAAAAAGTCTGTATTGTTTATGTTCAGGATATTAATATTGAACAGCCCTTTAATTTGTCCTAATAAAACAAAATACAACAAAAAGTCTAACGCTTTGCCCTGATGTCAAGCCCTGAATATAAAGTTTAGAGACATCTTACATTACCTTGACTTTAGTGGTGGCTGTGAGCAAAGTGTAGTCTGGGTTTTCGAGACACTCCTGTTTGAGCTGCTGCGCCTCTGAACCGATGAGCAGCGTGAAGTGAGTGGCCAGGTGGCGGCGCAATAGAGTCTTATTCGGCGGGATGTTCAAAAGCAATGCCATGGTCTCCACATTGAACCGCGGCTCCAACACCTGAAAAAGAAATACTTATTAGACATAAAAAGCTTTTAGGAATAAACCTTTTCATAAGAGCAACAGTATATTATTCAAAGTCGCCTTTAATATGACGATAAAAGTGAAAAAAATGTGTTCAAAAGCGACAAAAATGCGCCAACAAACAATAATTGCAACTCAACGCACCAAAATGCAACTAAAAACAACAAAAATACAACTAAAAACGCACCAAAAACGACAAAGATGTGACTAAAAGTGACTAGGACGCATTTAAATATGACAAACACAACTGAAAAGAAAGTGACAAAATTGTGTTTAAAATGTGAATTTGAACAGAATCTTATTAATATAACATAAATCACAAATCTATTCACAATCGCACTGGTCAGAAAAATAACAATTAGATATTTTTCCTAAATCGTACAGCTCTATTATAGGCAAAAGAAAAACACAAAGTGAACATGAATCGTGATAAAATCGAAATCATGATCTGGACCCAAGAAAATTGTGATTATAGTTTTGCCATATCGCCCAGACCTAGTGTAGATTGAATTGAAATGCTTCCAAAATGGTCAGTTATTTCAGTTTTTAAGATGATAACCTGAGTAATCACTATTATCGATTAACCAAATGATCTTCCCTGACGCAGTGCAGCTCTTTTAATGTGAAGAGAAAAGGTCCACTTGCCATGAGGCCTCCGTGCACACCGCTCCCTCTCAAGTTCGGAGCATATTCTGCCAAATCCACAGACCTGAGCCACTCCATCACTCTATGGTTTGTCCACTGGGAAATCTCTGCCGGAGTAACGTTGTTCTGCGAGAAATAAAGTTGGTTAGCCGATAAAAAGCACAGCAGCCATCGTTTTTATGCTGTCAAACGTACAAACCTCATCAGACGGCCTTCGACGTAAACAGTTGGCTTCGTAGTTGTTGAGGCGCAGGACCTGGATGGCCCTTTTGATGCTGAGGTGGTGCAGAACGCTCCCGACTTTGAGCGAAAGCAGGTCGTCCTGAGGGTCAGACGTTTTACAAGTTAAGGCTGCAAGATTTAAAGCGCCTATGACAGGTTGGACGACACATTTAGGTTAACATGCATATATTTCAAATTCTGCTAAAATCTTCACAAATTTTACCCCAGTTAAGCGATATTTCTTGTTTCTTAATTTCACTTCCTGGTTGTAAATGATGACATCACTCTGGGAAATTACCAAGAAATCACCCTTACAGTGCACCAAAACTCATCTAATGTCACAGATTTTTTCATTTGACAAATAAAAATACATGTGAACACCTTTATTTTGTTGAATCAATGTCAAAAAAGTAGTTTATTTTGTGTAAATTATGCATAACCTTTGTCTCTCTAGTGTGATGTCATCAGTTTGTTTACTTCCTGTATAATTTTCAACACATTTTTCAACTTTTCTCCACAAACAGCGACCAGATTGGTGTAAAACTATAATTTAAATTTACAAGAGGTATTAATACACTGAATAAAGTTAAAATTATAAACTCAGAAAAACCTTTCATACGCACTTTTAATCCATATGACAGGTTTTTATGTTTTTCTAATAGGAGAATATAGGTTTTCTAGTTTGTGAAGAAATTTAGAAAGACAAAAGATTAAAATTACAGGAAGTAAAATACAGGGACTTGCCGAATTTGAGTCAGTCATGCCAGTTGTCATCTTGACTATTTTTATCATTTAAACGCTTGAACTGTTAAAAGTGTAATCTGTCAGTTGTAGCCTTAGTTTGACAGTTATTTAAGTCAAACAGAGTTAGTTTCATAACGTTTCTTTTGGATAAAAACACAAAAAAATCTCAGACTTCAACAGTCACAAAAACATGAAATATTACACTGAAATCAACTGATCTCAATTTTTCTTTGCTCCGAACTTTTTATTAGCAGTTGAATGTTGTGTTTTTATGGAGTTTGAGCTCATATTTAACCTAAAATAAACTTGTTTTGAGACAAAAGTCCTTTATAGCATGTTAGATGTAGTTTGTCCTCATACGTGTTGCCATAGTAAAAGACTTTAATGCAAATTCGATACTGACTCAAAGTGAAGAATCAAAGTGACATTTTACACACAACTGACACATTTTTCTGTCAGTTTAAACCATCATTCAACAACATAAATGTGTTATCAGGTATTATTTATTGTCAGTTCCTAACTATTGTGTAATTTACATGGATTTTGGCCCTTGTTTAGAGTATGGTTGCTAGGTAACAGTTGCTATGTCACGTCTGCTGCTCATCTTCAACCAGGAAGTAACATTATAAACATTACAAAAACTGTCAAACTGGGGACAAACAGGCAAAATGTTTAGTAAAATTATAAATATAATCTTGTTCACTACGTTTTGGTGAAACGTGTCGTCGAACTTGACATATAGACTTTAATGTTAACGAATAAATGTCATTAGATGTCCTCCTCATGTTCACTTTTCACACTCACCACTGTCATGTAGTGCAGCATCCGACCGTCCACTCGTGCCTCGTCAAACTGAGTCTTGTACTGAGGAAGCCCGATGTCATCCAGCCATCCTGAGGAGACACGAGTGCGATTATAATTAGGGATGGAAAACATATCATTATTGTTGGGTTTTTGTCATATATTGGTTTAAAAATAGGGCTGCAACAAACAGTAATTCTGCAAATAGATTAGTTTAGCGATTTTTCTTTTGATTAACTGATGTCTAGAATGGAAAAGTTGAAAAAATGTCTAAATTTGACCCAGATGAAGCTGAAGTGAAGTAGTTTGAGGATCCTGGAGGATGTTTTCATCAAGCACACTGAATTTACACATTTTCCGCATCGTTTTCATGCAATTGCAGCTCAATTTGAGTCACAAAACTTCTTTTCCCAGCGCGGCATGTTTTGGAACCTGTGTTTAGACCTGTTAACGATTATTGGATTATTAAATTAGTTGATTATTATTTCAATAATGAATTGGTTGCGATTAATCGATTAACTTGTTGCTGTTCTATATAAAAATTCCCTGATATTTTTCCAAGCACTCACTCGTGACCCAGTTGTAGTCCAGTTTTCCCTTATTGTCCTCCTCCTCGGAGCCCAGAGACTGAAGAGCGAGCTGTAGCTTCTTCCTGTGCAGCGGATGTTTAATGCCCAGCTCCTGACAAACACACGTTAAGTTTTACTGATGGTACTGCAATACATCGTTTCAAGCTTAATTTCACATCATTTTAGTTGTTGAGTTCAATTACAGCTCCACACAGGCAGATAACTAGATTTTCACTTTCACTAAAATATCTATAAGTAATGAAGTGAAGTTTATGACCCTAAATCGAATATAGAACAAAAAAGAGAACAACTCAACAACATTACATTTGAGAATTAACAGTTTTTCCCTGTTGGTAAATATCAACTTATCAACACTATGATTTTGCTTATTATAAGATGTTTTAGGAGTGGATGGAGATTTATTTAAAAATGGCCGTTATCTGTTGTTTCGGAGATATACTTATTATTATAATTATTGACTATTATTTAACTATTATTGACTATTATTATTATTATATTATTGACTATAATTTTGCATTGTGTAGTGACACTTAACATCTCACCAAGGTCTAAAGATGAAAAATATCCATCTGGCTAAATCTAACATATTTACATGTACATTTTGATTAATATGCACTGTCTCTAAAAAAATAAATAAATAAATACAATGAAATAAATAAATAAAATACAATTAAAATAACCTAAAATTAAATTTAATTTATTCATTAAAACAAATAACAAAAATAAATAAAACAAATATAAATAAACAAAAATAAGTAAAAAAATTAAAGCCGCGAGCGCGATGGTAACCCTCGCTTGCGCGACCGCCTTCCCACGTGGCCTCGGACGGTCCAAAACCGCCCCGGTGCACCGTCCTCCTCCTCTGAGCGTCACTCGGGCCCCCGTGACCCCCCCTCCCCCCGCTCACGCCGGGTGGCGTCCCTATAGAAGTGCATTGGCGGGCGCTGCTCTCCAGAAGTGACGAAACCGCTCAAAACACGGCTTCGATGTAATTGACTTTTTCGATCGGAATGCTCTAAATAATCAAATCAAATCAAATCAATTTATTTTTATAATGCCCAAAATCACAACAACAGTTGCCTCGATGGGCCACAGGTAAAAGCAGTTCAGATAACTGTCCCAGAATGCCCCTGTCCTTTGACCCTCCTTTGCGGCGAGGAAAAACTACAAAAAACCCCATAATGCGTCTGCATTATGCGTCTGCCGAGTTTCACTGACTTTGCTGGAAATAATTTTGGCCTCTCCATAGACTTATGACATGTCTCATAGGAAATGCATGGGGAATATGCGTGCCCCCCCAGGCCAAACGATCCAAAATAGGACATGGATGTAATTGACTTATTTGCAGCTTTTGACACTTAAAATCAGATTCCAAGATTTCGTGGAAATCCGATAATGTTGGTACTTTTACATGACCAGCAGGGGGCGCTATAGTGAAAAGTGCTCATGTGCTCCTGAGTCTGTTCTGTTTAATATTTGATTCGGCATCTGTGGTTACAGTTTGTGCTCTGTGTGGCAATGCCTGTGGCTTGGAGAATAAGTTTAAGATACAGGAAGTGAAGGCGAATTCTGACAGGAAGTCATGACTAAACCGAATGAGACAGGCCAAAAATGTGGTTTATTATAAAATTTCAATGCGTCCTGATCAGGAGCGTGTATGTAAGACTGATCTTAGCCCAAAAACCTAGGACCCTTTTGCAATGTAAAAAAAAAACTTAAAGTGGCGTCTAAAATTAAAATCAATATGGCCGCCTTGCCGTTTGTCGGATCACGGCGCACAAATTATGTTTTAGGGTCGTCTTTATGTGTACTATCACCGTGCCAAATTTCATAGGCCTCCTCCAAACTAAATGCACGTCCTTTCCATAGGCCTGACACAACAGGTGGCGCTGTAGAGGCTGTATTTGACTTGCATGTAAAATATGGTTATGAACCATTAATGTCTCTTATATGTAGACATTGTGTTAAGTTTGGTGGCTGTTACTCACTGCTTAGTGGGTTTTTGCTGCCTCTTTGTGTGAGGACAGTCTGACTCCCATAGAGAATGCATGGGAGCTCTGGAGGGCCCTAGAGGCAAAAGTGTGAGAAATAGGCCATGGGTCCCATTGACTTTTTTGCATCTTATATAGCACAGAATCATGTCCCAAGATTCGGTGTCAATCGGACAATCTGGACACTTTTAAGTGAACTGTAGGGGGCGCTATAGTTATTAGTGGTCCTATGCTCCCTGGTCTATTTTGTGTAATATTCAATTTTCCATCATTGGTGGCAATTTGGGCTCTGTAGGCACAGTCCAAGTGCCTCTGAGGGATAAGCACAAAAACAGGAAATGATGGCGATATTTGACAGGAAGTCACGCGCAGACCCTACGAGATATCTCCAAAAATTGGTTTTTTATTGAATTTCAATGCGTCCTGATCAGGAACGTGTATGTTAGACTGATCTAGGCCCAGAACCCTAGGACAAGTTCTCAATGGAAAACGAAAACTTAAAGTGGCGTTTAAAATTAAAATTAATATGGCCGCCTTGTCCTTGGTCTGACGACTGAGCACCAATTATGTTTTAGGGTGCTTTTTATGTGTACTATCACTGTGCCAAATTTTATGGGCTTTCTCCAAAGTAAATGTATCTCCCTCTCCATAGGCCTCACCCAAAAGGTGGCGCTGTAGAGGCTGTTTATTAGTTTCAGGAAAAATACGGTTATGACCCATTAATGTCTCTTAAAAGGAGTCACTATATTGAGTTTGGTGGCTGTCCTGCAGGTTTTAGTTGTTTTTTATTGCAGCCTTGTGTGAAGACAGTCTGAGTCCTATAGACAATGAATGGGAGCTCTGGAGGCCTCTAGAGGCAAAAGTGTGAAAAATAGGCCATGGGTCTCATTGACTTTTTTGCATCTTATATAGCAAAGAATCATGTCCCCAAATGTGGTGTCAATTGGACAATCTGGACACTTTTAAGTGAACTGTAGGGGGCGCTATAGTTATTAGTGGTCCTGTGCTCCCTGGTCTATTTTGTGTAATATTCAATTTTCCATCATTGGTTGCAATTTGGGCTCTGTAGGCACAGTCCAAGCGCCTCTGAGGGATAAGCACAAAAACAGGAAATGATGGCGATATTTGACAGGAAGTCACGCGCAAACCCTACGAGATATCTCCAAAAATTGTTTTTTTTATTGAATTTCAATGCGTCCTGATCAGGAACGTGTATGTTAGACTGATCTAGGCCCAAAACCCTAGGACAAGTTCTCAATGGAAAACGAAAACTTAAAGTGGCGTTTACAATAAAAATCAATATGGCCGCCTTCTCGTTGGTCTTATGACTGAGCACCAATTATGTTTTAGGGTGCTTTTTATGTGTACTATCACTGTGCCAAATTTCATGGGCCTCCTCCAAAGTAAATGTGTCTCCCTCTCCATAGGCCTCACCCAAAAGGTGGCGCTGTAGAGGCTGTTTATTAGTTTCAGGAAAAATACGGTTATGACCCATTAATGTCTCTTAAAAGGAGTCACTGTATTGCGTTTGGTGGCTGTCCTGCAGGTTTTAGGTGTTTTTTATTGCAGCCTTGTGTGAAGACAGTCTGAGTCCCATAGACAATGAATGGGAGCTCTGGAGGCCTCTAGAGGCAAAAGTGTGAAAGATAGGCTATGGGTCTCATTGGCTTTTCTGATCAGGAGGCCGTCTAGGAATTGTCTGCAAATTTTCACTAATAAAAGTCAAAGTAATGGTTTTTTTCCCCATTGTAATTTAGTGCATTCCTACAGGTGGCGCCGTAGGGTTGATTATTATTGTGTGCATATAAATGGATTAAGCAGCTTTACGTTTACGAGTGTTTCAAATTTCATGTCGATCGGAGTATGCATGTGCGTGCAGGAGCTATTGAAATGATTTTGTGAGCACTCTTTGCGCCCCTGGTGGCCAACGATGATAAATACACCATATCACTAATTCAGTTTTTTTCATGGCGCCCTGCACTGGACATATTCCCCAAGTTTCGTCCAAATCGGACAAAGTCAATGTTTGACTTAATAGGTAGGGGGCGCTGGCGAGTACTTTTTATTCATTCATTCATTCATTTTCTACCGCTTATTCCCGTTAGGGGTCGCGGGTGACTGGAGCCTATCCCAGGGACTTTGGGCCTTAGGCGGGGTACACCCTGGACAGTGGCCAACTCATCGCAGGGCTGACACAGAGGACAAGGACATTGACAGACAACCATTCACTCTCACATTCACTCACTAGGGACAATTTAGAGTTGTCAATTAACCTGTACAGTCATGACTTTGGATGGTGGGAGGAAGCCGGAGAACCCGGAGAGAACCCACGGTAACACGGGGAGGACATGCAGACTCCACCCAGAGAGATCGTGTGATGTTGGGGTGGTTCAGAATTCGAAACCACGATGTTGGGGTGGTGCGGGATTCGAACCCACGATCTCCTTATTGAGAGGCAGAAGCTCTAGCCGCTCTGCCACCGTGCACCCCACTTTTTATTTATTTTTATTAATGCATTATATTCAGATCATAATTACACACTCGTGACTGAAATTACAGCTCTGTCAGTCCAAGCGTGTAGCCGTGACATGCGATCGGAAAAACAGGAAACGAAGGCGTTCGTCGATGGCGAGCCGCGGCGAGACCATTTTAGATATCCGAAAAAAAGTGGCAGATTATTACATTTCAATGTGTCCCGATCGCATAAAGGTGTGCCAGACCCATGTCAGGCAAAAGCCCTAGGACAAGTTCTCCGTCAAAAAAAAAAAAAGTCAAACTGGCGTGGCGACTTCGGTCCAATATGGCCGCCGTGCGCTTGGTCCGAGGGCCGCGCTCCAATGTCATGTTTTGCTCGGTTCACTGTTCTCTATCACTGTTCCGAGTTTCGTGTGCGTCGGGCAAAATTTGCTCGTCCCATTTCCCATAAGGGTCCGATTCGGGCCGGTGCTGTTCGTTCGGGCCAGGTCGGACGCTCTCGAGACGCGCGAAATACGAAATTTTTTTCCGGGCCGATCGCGACTATACCCCCATTGAAGACTTTTTGTGCATGTTTACTGGGTCAAAAAGGCCCGCGAAGAGTAAGAAAACAGCGCGTAATTATAAGCAAGAAACGGACGAAGAACAATGACCCTCGCCAGTTTACTGGCTCGGGCCATGTGATGTCACGTGTGATGTCACGTGTCATGAGACACGTGTCACATGACACGTGACATCACAACATTCCATCAGTCGATAATATTTAAAACAGATGGGAGGGCAGCTAAAATTAATATTACTAAAATGCAGATTTTTGTTGTAAAACAATTAGTTCTTAGGTCTAGTCACTAAGAGAACTTGCCAGATTAAACATTTGTGAATGAGATATTTCATGGTCCAATGCAATAGACAGGAAAAAGTGGCTCTTGGCTGAGGTCATGACATCACATTCTAGAACCTATTCGTCCCTATTGCCATGGCAACAGTTGCTTTAAGCATTTCAAAGTTCTTTGATTCAAAGCCAAGAGTTTACTTATAGACGTCAGTTCCAGTTCAGTTACCAGTTCAAACAGAGAAGCACACAGGTCACTTAACCCGAAACTTACTACATTATTAGTTAATTAGTTATAACTTCTACAATCCATTCAACTGTAATTACAAAAATGGAATCTAAACTCCAAAACGAGGGCAGCCCTGACCCCGTGGATCTGTATGTACCACTAAGAGTAATGGGAGAGGGTGTTTTTGGTGAAGTTTTGAAATGCCTCAATAAAGAAACTGAAGAAATTGTGGCAGTAAAGAAAGTCAAAATTGCAGAAAACACAAACTATGTGATCCAGAGAGAGCTTTTCATGCTTGAAACAATCAGCCACCTGGACCCAGATGAAAGCAATATTGTCCGGTTTAACAAATATTTCCAATCTAGATCAGGACAACACTGCATGGAATTTGAGATGTTGGACCGTAGTGTGTTGAACTTGATGGAACAGCGGACCACGCCATTTTCTTTGATGGAAATCCGGCCAATGGCCAGGCAACTCCTGGTCGCTTTGTCTGGTCTGCAGAGTCTCAGCGTGATGCATACGGATATCAAACCAGACAATATAATGCTTGTGGGTCATAAAAAGGAGCCATTCAAAGTCAAGTTAATTGACTTTGGCCTTGCCATTCTGAAAAGGGAAGCAAAAATTGGGATGCAGATGCAACCACCCGCATACCGTGCTCCAGAGGTCACACTAGGCCTGCCACTATCTGAGGCTGTGGATATGTGGAGTCTTGGTTGTTGCCTCCTGGAGTGGTACCTGCAATCCTTACCTTTTAAGGCCTACTCGTCCTACGACCTTTTAAGACAAATCTCTAATTTACTCGGTGTCCCAAATGAGGATCTGATCACACGCGCTAAATTTGGAACAGATTTCTTTGTCTACGAAGGGTCACAGTGGCGACTTAAAACTCCGAGTGAATATGAGGAGAGCAACGGCGTGGCTCCTGCAATGGGGTTGAGTGTTCTAGAGGCAGCAACTGATCTAAAAGATGCCGTCCTAAATTATTATCCAAAACAATCTGGACTAGAATTTGAGGACAGGAAGGCTTTTGCAGATTTGTTGAAGAAAATGCTTGCTGTAAACCCGGAGACCAGAATTACTCCGGCTGAAGCGTTACAGCATCCATTTATAACCTTGAGACACATTATGGACTACGTTGATGACTCTGTCCAAATAATGGCCTTCAAGCCAGTTCTGCGTTCTGGTCAAGGTCAGGCAAATCCAAACGAGACTGAGCAATCGCCCACCTCAGTATCATTGTTGGACTTCTCGAGTACTGAATCATCAATCGGAGATGAATGCCGTGTCATTTGCTTGAAGCGATATTTTAAACAACCGAGTCAATTTTTAGACAACTCCAGCTTGAGTGATATGAGCATAGGAGAAGTGAAAGACTTGGGATCAGAAATCCCACTCTTTATTCGACCCTCCAACTCGAGCCATTTAACACCACAGAGTCTATTTCCGCTAAGCAACGCCAACAGTGGAAATGAGGGCTCAGAAGAGAAGGAAGACTCTGGAACACAAAGCCCGGTCATTTTACCACCCCAGTCAACATCACAAAGTTTATTTCCAATACACTTTTACAAAAATGGAGACCAGGACATAGAAGAAGAAGAGGACGACTCAGGAACACAAAGCCCTGTCCTTTTAAGATCCTCCAACCTTCGCCAGTCAACACCACGGACTCTAAATCCAGTAAAGTACGGCAACAGTACAGACGAAAGCTCCGAAGAAGAAATAGACTCTAGTAGAGCTTCACTACTAAGAAACAGCCCACCAAACTTCACCCGACCAGAAGAGATGGGCTTTGGAGGAGAAAAACTGATCATCTTTCCACCAAAAGACCTCCGGTGGGTAAGACGAGTGGTGACGATCTCCAGTAGAGCTTCACTACTGAGAAACAGCCCACCAGACTTCAACAAACCAGATGAGATGGGCTTTGGAGGAGAAAAGCCGATCATCTTTCCACCAAAAGACCTCCGGTGGGTAAGACGAGTGGTGACGATCTCCAGTAGAGCTTCACTACTGAGAAACAGCCCACCAAACTTCACCCGACCAGAAGAGATGGGCTTTGGAGGAGAAAAGCCGATCATCTTTCCACCAAAAAACCTTCGGTGGGTAAGACGAGTGGCGATTGTGTCCTTGTGTTCCTTGTGTAAAACTGAAGACAACGGTTCTGGAGCAGAAACCCCGATAATTTTACCACCTAAAGACATTAAGTGGGTGAGAGAAAGAGTGAAATGCTCCCAGGCCGTCAAAAGTGCCAGTCAATTAGTTTTTTTAACAAGGAACAACAACAGTCTGGGAAGAACGGTTATGGAGAATTACGAAAACTTGTTTCGCTTTCCCTTTGGTGGCGCAATCCTCCAGCCAATGGAGAATGCCCCCTCCACCTAAAAAAATGACATACGCCCTGGATCAAACCTTAGCAGAGCAACAGCAAGTTGTTTTGATAAGGTTTACTTCAGTGAAAAAAAAAATCTTACAATTGGCCTCTTTAACCACTGGAACAAACGTTAGCAGAGCAACATCATGTTATTTTGATAAGGTTTATTGCAGTGAAACTAAATTGTTGCCCTTTTACCCAATGGATCCAGCCTTAGCAAAGCAGCATCAGGTTGTTTTGATAAGGTTTACTTCAGTGAAAATCAAAAACTTATAATTGGCCTCTTTAAGCACTGGATTCAGCCCATAGACATAAAAATAGTGGACAGACAGTTGTCGCTCCGCCCCATTCATGATAATGCGGCTCAGTCATGGAGAATTCAAAATGGCCGCGGGTTAGCCCCCACCACTCCCCCCTCGGTGGGGAGGCGACTTTGGGGCGGCCTTTTGCTGACGTACTGCCGTCGTTGCCCCTATGGTTACCGCCCACTCGTAGGTGAATGGCTGAGCCCTGACATTTCCGGCGCGTAAAGCCCGCCTTCTTCATTAGATATGCATGAACTTTAAAAAATCACAGCGGCTAAACCAGCCTGGTTCAAAAAAATTCACCCCCCTCAGCGTTGTCACAGAGACGTAAGCTAACGTTTGAGACCAAAGCCGTATTTTGAGCCAGGCTCTAAAGTAGGTTTTGAAACGTCTAACTCCCCATTGACTTGCATTGAATAATTCTACTTCCGCAGCCAGCCCCTAGCGGTCAGCAGCAGATTGCAAACATGGCAGCTTACAGTCGGCGGCTCAATTTGAGCGCGGTAGCCTCGCCCACTGATTCAGCCTTAGCAGAGCAACACACAGGGTTGTTGTGTCAAGGTTTACATCAATGTAGAAAAAAATAAAAATACAATTAGACAAAATGTTAATTTTGTATGAATTTATTATGATTTTTTTCTCTTTTTTAATTTTTGTTGTTGTTGTTGTTGTTATTATCAGAATTTACTACCTGTACTTTGTGTCTATACACATGACACCATGAATAGCAAAAAAATATAACTATAAAAATATCACCAAACACAATTCCAAGCTAATATACATTTATTTTAAGTGGCTGTAGGGGTTATTAAAAGGAAGGGCCAGAGAGCATCATTTAGTACGGACTGTTTTCATTCACACAACATCATCTTTTAAAGAGCACATGACAGGTTTTCATGTTTTTGTTATTATTACTTTGTTTGGTGGTATAGAAACTGTGGTAAATATTTATCATAGTTTTACATCAGTCAAGATGTGAAAAAAAATTTCAACGAAAGTTGAAAACTACAGGAAGTAGAGCCGAATTCTAAAACAGAATCCCTCAGTGATGTCATCAGTGTGCAAATTCCATAAAAAAAAATCGCAGGGACAATTTATACGCAATAGACATCATTTAACAAACCAAAGGTGTTATCAGGTTTTAGTTTTTGTGAAATCATAACTATTGTGTAATTTATATGGATTTTTGTACTTGTTTACATTATGGTTGCTAGGTAACAGTTGTCAAATTACCTCTGCCTATGTCACATAGGCCGACCAGTAAGTGAATTATAAACTTTGACTATAAAATTGTCAAACTGGGGAAAAATTTGAAGCAAAATCTTAAATATAACCATGTTTACTCTATACCCCTATACTATACCCCCATTGAAGACTTTTCGTGCATGTTCACTGGGTCAAAAAGGGCCGCGAAGAGTAAGAAAACGGACAAAATAATAAGCAAGAAACCAGCAAAACACAATGTCCCTCGCCAGTTTACTGGCTCGGGCCAATAAAAACAAATTAAACAAAATCAAATCAAATCAAATAAATACTTGAGCAATACCTTAACCAAGATATTTACAAGCGCGTTGAAGCACAGTTTGCTAAATGTTGTTAAATAATATCGTGCTTGGGAGAATGTATAAACATAATAAAATTTTGTCAATATCGCAGGCCTATTTTGTAGTAGTTCAATACATAATATATTCCTAAAGGAGAAATATTTTAAGTATATAATGACTGGCTTAATTAGCTGTAACTACAAACAACACTAGAAGAGTTTCCCTTTGAATATCTTCTCTCAGTCTCAGATATTCTTGAGATAAATCTGTATTACTTCATTTACGTGAGTTTAAATGTGTGGATTGTGTAGAATGTGTATTGGCAGGTTAAATGTGTGTATTGACAAGTTTTCCTCACCCTTTCCAAGTCCTGCTGTGAGGCCTGGAGCAGAGTTTGTCCAGAGTTGATCCAAACTCGGGCCATGTTGACATAAAGACCCAGTCCTTGCTCCTGCAGCCACTCGCAAACCTGATCTTTGGACCAGCGCGCAAACGGAGCGTCCACTTCACTGCTGCAGCACAACAAAAGTCAATAAAATGTACTGGTTTAGTCTATTTTAGGCTACAGTTAATTTAACATTGATGAGAAATGGTTTAGTCATACTAGTACAGTATTGGTTAAATCCCAGTTCAACATATGTCCATAAATTTGCATTCACCACATTAAAACTGGGACTAAACCTGAATTAAACCCCAAATTAACCCTGGACGAGATCAGGACTAAGCAAAGACTTGGACAAGACAAAATAAGGTCCACATTAGGACTAAAATTAGCTCAATTTAGGACCAAATAACGAACGCAAATGAACAAAGCATGAATGCACACTTAGTTTAGATCTGGTTTAGTCCATTTAAGTCCTGGTTAATTCCTATTTACATAATTTAGCCCTGAAAAGCTGATTTACAGTGGTAATTGTGCTGCATTCCGTTTCCGTTGTTCTGTTATTATTAAAATGGACAGCTCATTGTTCTACTCATTCTTCAACTTCCTGTCCAGTTGGGGTTTTTGCAGAGTTACATTAAAATTAATAAATAGCTAAAGATGAGGCAATGAACAGTGATCTGCAGGTGGATGTCACTGACAATATATTTAAGACTTTACAAATGAGATAAATACTTCCCCAGCGACCCTTCTGTGGCGATAAATGAAGGCGTCTGTGAGTCAATGCTAATGCTAATGCTAATTTTGAAGTGTAATAAATACAAACTTAAAACACATTTAACTTAAAAACTGACGTAATCCATAAATAAAAATAATCAAGTAGTCTTTACTGAGCATTTTAATTGGTTGTTTCTTTATATTTTATAGTTTGATGAAAGTTAGCATTAGCTGTAAGAAACAGTTAGCTTAGCCAACTGAAACACAAAAACCCAAAAGATTGGGTCCATGAGAATGATTTTTGCCAAATTATTTCAGATTTTTCTTTTCCATTTTATATTTTTGCCATCCTTTTAATACTGCTTTTTAAAATTATGGCCTCTGGAATAGATTTAACTCGCTGTAAACCCATTTTGTCAGTTCCAAACGTAAACACAGAAACAGAAAATAAAACAAGATCATTTTCCATCAGCGTGAAAAACATTGTGGCAGATTCATCCTGTGAGATCTTGTCCCATCCTTTGTCAATAGCGTTTCATACGTGCTTTAGTGGTACGATTGTGTTCTAAGAGGCATTGTCACTCCCACAGAGACAGCTTTGTTCAGAGCCTGTTCCACTGTAAACGGGAGATCAAAACAAGCCAACCGCATTCTGAGGGTCATTATTCGGGCTGAATGCACAGACTCACTTGTTGCTTCGCTGCAGATCACGGGACCAGCCCAGCCTCGGCCCGGCTGTGGCCCGCACGCCTCCTCGTTTGAACTCGCCCTCAGGAAGGTTATCGTCCAGGTTGAAAGTGGTGGACCGACTCCTCTTTAGCCTAGGGGGACCAGATTTTCAGTTATAGTAAAATTGTAAAAAGAGCATGCAATTAAGTACATTATTATACACTTGATCCATTCACAGCTCATTCACAATTTCAGTAAACCGTATAATATGAGAAGCGTCTATTTATAGTGCTCTGATTTTTGTGTTCTGGTCATTTTCAAGAACAATTCTCTCTATTTTGGCAATTTATTCCTCTCTTTATTGTTGGCCGGTATCAAATCGGTCAAAAATAGGTACAACTGGGACAAGCATATGCAAACAATTATTAAATTTGTCAAAAATAACAGGACAACACAACCAAACATGAATTACTATGTACAACAGTTAAAAATGTTGAAATTCTGAACATTAAAGGGGCTGTACCTGATTTTTACTTTTGTGAAACGTTAAAAACAGAACTAGTTCATGTTCCTGATTTTTTTCCATGTTATAATGTGTTGCCAAGGACAGATATATTGTAAAATCATCTATTCGGGTGAAAATGAGACCACAACTTTTACTCTGCATGTATTTATAGTGTGTTTTAATCTACGAGAAGCAGGAAGTGTGCAGTTAGCATGCTAATGTTTGTTAGCTTTACCCAGCGGGAAGGTACGTGACACTCTTGACCAGAAGAGACTTGTGAAAAGTACTTATAAACTCATGGAGGTGAATATTTAGGATGCTGGGACTGCATAAGGAAAGTGAGGGACACGTGTAACAGCTATAAAGACTTTATCATAAAATAGTTGTTTTTCAAGTTTTAAAACAGTAAAAATCAGGTACAGCACCTTTAATCTTGATTTCTTTATATATACAAAAATATACTGTAAACGCAACACTTTTCTTTTAGCTCCCATTTGAGCTAAACATAAAGATATGAAACTTTTTCAATAAACACAAAAGTGGGAGCGATGGGATTGGAAAGTGTCTATATTTTTGTTCAGTGTAATTTATCATTATATATTCCTATTGTAAAAGTGAACTGTCCATAAATATGAGATTTTTACAAAGCCAGAGCCAGATGTTATAGGTGACATTTTGAGGACTTTTCCACAATCAAAAGAAATACCATTTCATTTTAAATTGTGAATTGCTAAGGCAGCAGTTCTAATTTTTCATAATTCTGAAAACCATGGATTGACAGGTAGGTCAAAATGTGAAACATTTTTTCCCTGGAGCCCGTCTAGTTCATATAACATTTATTTGACATCTAAATTAGCAATTATTAAGGTTCAACGTTTGTTTAACTTGTCTCCTAAATAAGACATTTTTTTCTAACTCAATAGTATTCAGATGAATTATTAACTAATTAATTGTTTGGATTAGCGGTAATTGTTTTAGTCCTAATTGTGATCACACAAAAATAATACATTGAAGTTCATCTCGACCGCTTAACCTTGAACTGCATAAGCTACAGATTACATTTTCTCTTCCTGTCATGAGAAACACACATGATTAAACCATGTGCAGTAATGAAAGACCAACCCGACCCTGAACTTTAACACGGCTCCAGGCTGTTCAGCTGTGTACAGAGGAATTACAGCTGCACATTTTATACATATTATACCCTTATCTGTAAATAATTTGTCACATTTTTAATATTGTTTTCGAACAACCCAGCCTGCCTGTATTTATTTATATGTTCAATACACGATAGATTGCTGGGAAAAAACAAAAACCACTTGAGTCTGTCCATCAGTGTTTTTCAACGTTTGAGTCACAGTACACTTTTTTTTCAATGGAAAATAACCTGAGGCACACAAAAAAGTATTTAATGTAGCAAATATTAACCACACCAGTGTGTCTGGTTCTCTAAATCCTGATAGTTTTGCTTTCATTTTTGGATAAGTTGCTCAGGACACTCCAAAATGAAAAATTAAATCCATGAATGTGACATTTTTTTCAACGCAGTATTCACCGGCACACTGGTTGAAAATCAAGGCATTAAAGACCTGTACCTGACTTTTACTTATTTCAGGAATAAAATGTGTAAATTATACGGCCTATACATTGTAATAGTCATAAGTGAGGAGAACATTTATGTAAAAATCAAGAATAGGGCCCTATATTGGCCATTAAAGGTGCTGTACCTGATTTTCACTGTTTTGAAATGTGAAAAACAGAACTAGTTTGTATTAAAGTCTTCTACATCAATCACATGTATCGCTCACTTTCCTAATGCAGTCCCAGCATCCTAAATATTAAAGCTAACAAACATTAGCATGCTAATGGCACACTTTCTGCTTCTCGTAGAATAAACACTGTATAAATATATACAGAGAAAGTGCTGTGGTCTCTTTCTAACTTGAATAGATGCTTTTACAATATCTCTGTACTGGGGCAAAACACATTTTACTTTCTTACAGGCAACAAAAAAAAAAATCGGGCAGATAAACTGACTCAATTGTTTCAAAACAGTAGAAACCAGGTACAGGATGAGATGAGAGCCACGTTGAAGCAGCTGTTTGGGACAATCTCAGACAGTTGTTTCTCTGTAACATTTGAATATGAGAAAGGACTAAAGTGAGTGGTCAGTTCAAACTCCATCACGTTTCTCACTCATGGTTCAAAATTATGTGAAAGGTTTTTAATAAACTTGCAAACTCTCCACGTTTCACTAAAATACCACTCGAAAACTAAACGTTTGGACCGACATTAAAGCATTAGTGAAAATCGGGCTGTTTCATGACGATCTTGTGAATGTTGTACTCACTTTCCGAACAGTTTAGTGATCCCTTTAGATTTCTTGCGGCTCTCGGGGGTCGTGGGCAGAGTCTGGGTGCTGTCGCTGTTCGTGGACCTCTGAGGAAGCCCGGCCAGGTCCAGGTGGTCTGTGGTCGGCCGCTCGGTTTCCGCTGAACAAGGAAATTATACAGAACAATTTAAACATCAAAAACGAATAGGATAAGATCGATGGAGAGAAAGCAACGAAATAGAGAAAAACAACTGACGAGGTGAGTCGTAAGAAGATGCAAGCAACAGATTGTGTTCATGCAATATCCTGAAGTAGAAGCTGAAACAAAACCTGGACAAACTGAAAAACTGATAATGATGAAAAGAGAAAAGATAAAGAATATAATGAAGGGTTTTGGATTTGTAATAGTGATGGGCGACACCAGTGATGTTAATTTTATTCTTTCCGATTTATAAAACTTTGAGTACTTGAGTTTTAAAAGTGTACATATGGACACAAAGTTCCTCAAACTTGCACATTTCTCATCTTTCTGAGCACAAATCGCCTTCTTCCTCATCCTAGAGCTCTGATGAGCAAAGTTTTGAGTTTTTGGACTGCTCATTTCTTTGTTAAGTTGTCTGTTTAATGTGGAAAGTCACAATTGCGTAACATTTTTGTTGCGCACATGAGCTATGACTTGACCTTGTTGCTTGTCCTCAAATCAAATGCCATACTGTGGAATATTCCAGGGAAAGCAATAACATGTGACAGACCCTCTACTTTCCCTTTAAAATGCATTGAAACTTGCTCCTGAGTCCTGCTGTAACCGATGTAACATTGAAATATATGTGTAGATAAACTAATATATAAATAAATGTATTACAATATCATTAAGGCGAGACACAACAGGCAAAAAAAAATTTTTTCTCAATTTTTTCATCAGTTTGCTCTCTCAGCATATAGACTTTCATGTAGAAAAAACACTTCTAATCTGCTCCAAAAGGTGTTAACGTAATCCACTTCATCCATATATTTCTTTGGGACATTGTAAATTCAAAGGCCGTTTTCTTAAAATGTATGTTTCTCCCCAGAAAGACATAAAGTAGCTCCTACAAACACCAAACATTGCAATGTTGTACTGTACAAGAGAAGGATTTGTTGATATCTAATTCTAAACCTAATTTATTTAAGTTTATGTAAGTTTAAGTCTAAAAAAACAGGGGGAAATTTGAATTGTTAGGGTCTTTACTCAAGTCTCATCTGTCATTTTGTGACTAATACATGTACAAAACGAACCAAAATATGTAAACCTGGTTCTGTCCATTTTTTTGTTGTAAATGTCTCAAATATGGGGCAATTTTGGTCGATGTGAGACATAAAACGCCTTGTTTCTTAAAAAAAAAAAAAATTACATCATGAAAAACTCTTACATGTGCATGAGTAAACTCCAGGAGAAGTTTCAAAATCTTTAATTTCAAGGTTTTTACTGCTCACTTGCAGTGTCCCACCTTAAATAACAGTGCATTTTTTGATACATTTGAAGTATTATTTTTTTAACAAACGAGACAATACTGTTTTATATCTTGTCAGTATCGAAATACTGTTGTGTTGTCATCGATCCGCCCATCACTAATTCGTAAACCCCTTCTGGTAATGTGTGAAACTGGGGAGAAAGAGCGTGTAAATGAAAAATACATGCAAGAGACAAGCAAACCAACAAGACATTTCTTCTATGTTGGGCGCACTTGGTAGTTTTTAAGAGAAATAAATGCACGTAGAAGCATTATGAAGCGTCGATGTCTTCAAAAAGACTACAGGGGCCCTACAGAACCCTTACTGTACCTAGCTGAGGCGCACTGGCACTCCGGCTGCGGTCTTCATGTGTAACAAAACGCACACAACACACCACAGGGATCCAACAGAGAAAGCACAAGACAAAGGACAAATATTATGAATGAAACAACGTCTGGAGACTGAGAGGTGGCACCGACACAGACACATATGCACCCAAAAACAGCACAGAAAAAGGGCGACAGGCACACCGCGAAATAGAAACAGGCTTCCATAATTAAACACGGGACCACAGTTTGTGCGGGCGGCAAATTACGGACTCGGGCCCAAAAGTTTATCCCATGGGTGTGGCTAGAGAAAATAAAATGTTAGACAAAGTGGCAGAACGTCCCAAAAATATCAGTCGTTTACCAGCAGCAGGTTCAGATTTGAGAAAATGGTGAGGTCTGTTATTGAGATGTCAAGATAATGCACAAATACCACGTCAAACCGGGACAAAACACAGAAATAAACTTGGACTAGAGAAGGACCAAACCAAGTCTAGCTCTAGGAATGTCATAATATTCAAAATGTTTAGTTCTGAGTATCACAATTTAACAGTTATTCAGAATTAATGACCAAATAACAAGGAAATATTTTATAATTTTTCATTGAGTTTTGAGTCGCAACGCTGAAAATAAAAATAATTCACATTCACGACCCCCAAACATAAAAAATAGGTGACATGCAAAGTGATAAATTCGCTTTATATTTAATGTTTGATTTTATTTTGAGAATATAGACCTAGAAAAACAACTTTCATTGGCCAACAAATAGGAATCTACATTTACCACTGCATTTGAAGGGTGTTAAGCCTTGTTTATCACTAATGTATCAATTTTTCCCATCAACTGGGGACCCCTGGAAATCATTTCGCGACCCCCATTGGGGTCCCGACCCCTAATAGATCACCATTTCTAAAGTATGTAATTAGTTTTATGAAATTGTCAAGGAAAACGTAATAACACTGTGCCATAAAAGAACCCAAAAAAAAACCTTAACATGTACATACATTTTCTTGGATAAGAGGTGGCTGAGTAACTGTGCGTCAAAAGATTCTCACAATTATCCTATTTTAGTTCTTATGATTAAATTGTGACTTGTATAATCACATCTATCAGTTAAATAAATAATCTTGCATAAAAATATGATTTGTTGGACAATGGGGAAAAGCGGCGGGACTAAATAGGTTTATACACTTTTGCGAACAATTTACTTATATATCTTAAGTGTTATGGATTAAAATGAACTGTCATCTGCCTGGAGGAACTCATCTGCCTGGAGGAACTCTCTCTACACTAGATGATCCACCTTCCTTCCTCTCGAGTGGTTCTGGTCCAAATGGATGCGTCAGTCCTGGACCATCTGCAGTCTGTCCGTCTGTGGGAGTAGGATCTCTCCTTCACTGTGGTTCTACCACAAATTTTTACATTTTCCCCTCAGTGTTTTGTAGTTTTTTCTTGCCGAGAAGGGGGACAAGGACAGGGGATGCTCTGGGACAGTTAATTCTCTTGTACATTGTTTATTTAATCTGCTTTCTACCTGTGGCCCATCGAGGAAACTGTTGTGATTTTGGGTGCTACAAAAATACTTAAAATGTTATTGTTTTCTTTAAGTGCCAAGACCACCTGAATCAGAATGTTACGGTCTTCATTGGTTTGACTTGATACCTTTATTTAGTTTATGCACGTTTGAAATAAAGACAAACAAGCAAACAAATTATCTTGACATTCCTAGCTACATAAAGACTAAACTGTGTTCAAACAAGAACAAAACAAGGGCACGTTGGACAGGGTTTAATCTGTCTTATTCCTGGTTTATCCCGGCCCGAGTTCATTACTGGTCTAGGCCTTGTTTAGACCTGGTGTTTGACATGGTTTAGTCCTTGTGTAATCAGAGACAAAGGCTGCAAAGAGGCTCATTATAGAGTGCATCTTGTCTCTATAAACTTACAGTCCAAGTGCTTAGTTTGATCAAAATAAATAATAACTAAAGCAAAAAAAAAGACTTATTCAAACCATGTCTCAGAATTGGGTAAATTTTGGTTTAGTTAATTTAGTTAATCATGGTTCATTCGTTACACTCACAATATACTCTATAATGTATAAACTAAACATAGAATAAACATCGAGAGTCGAGATGAAGTCCACCCAATACTTTTCTATTGTTCATGAAAACCACAGGGCACAAACTGGTTGATGTCTTACCGAGGTTAGGGGTGCTGGAAGTCTTTTTGCCTCCACGGATCTTAAAGAAGCCTTTTCCAAAAGAGGAGCGAGCCTTCCTGGAGCCAAAGCTGTCGTCCTCAATGGAGGCGGGCAGAGTCGCAGAGGGACCCAAGGGTGGCTTTTCACTGAGTTTACTGATCTCCTCACTGGTGTTCTGAAGAAATACAGACACAACAGTCACAAGTTACTCTTTCTGTGTCCAAAGAGTTCTATGCACAATGGTTTTGGGCCGGGGTGTCCATAGTTTTTTCATCGAGGGCCACATTGAAACATATACAGAGCGGAGAGCCACAGGCCACATGACCAGGAGTGAATCGTTAAAAATGTTGCAAGGTCTGATTGAGCCACCACACCTTTAATAAGTCTTGAAACATAAATGCTAGGTCTGTATCACATCAAATGTTTGTTACTTACACTATGAAAGAAGAAGTTATCAAAATTTGCTGAAAACAAATCAACATTTTTGTCAATTTAGCCAATTTAGCAATTTAGAAGCCTGATGAAAAACAAAAATTGGTCTGAGGACTGCATTTGGACCCATGGTTTAGGGAAAGAAAGAGTAAACTAAACCCTGTCATGTATTTTATTGACAATTTTTTTTTTAAACTGTATGTATCCAAACATTAGAGCTACAACAATTAATCGACCAATCACCTAAACGTGACTAGTCGACTATAAACAAGAACTGTAATTGTATTTTGACGAATTGAAATTGTTATCTGGACTATTCATCTTAATCCGCCCACTTTTGCCTCTTTTTGCCACAGATCCTGCAGTAAATGCACTTTTGGTTTGACAAAAACTGCAGCTAAAACATTATGTAAAGTGATTTCGTGTAAAATGTTCAATGTACACTTGCAACAACAAGTCAGCAATGCAACGAATCGCTGACTAGTCAACTACTAAAATAATCATTAGTTGCAGACGTACCAACCACTCAACAAAATCTGCGCTCGGTCTTAACACAATGCAAATACAGGCTACTTTGACACAATTTGAAAACAGTACAATCTCATCTTTTCTTTTTCTTATTTAAAATGTATTTTTATAATTTTGTATAATGCTAAATGAAAACAGAACAAGACAAGAGAGCAAAAAGACAAAAATAAAAAGAGAAGTCCAAAGAAAGTCAGCCGGGTTTATGTCCCTTTTGTAAATGTGATCTCACCTTTTCATTATTGATCTTATCCAGTTGCTCCTGGCTGCTGGATTTTGTCGCTTCTTGAGCGCTGAAAAAAGTAGAAAGTATATCAACGATAAGCAACAAACCATTCTGTATGACAGTTTAACTGTATTAATGAGTTCTTTTGTAACTTCTTTTGGACATACATTTAGTGCTTTGTTGTAATATAGAGAACACTGGGTGGAAAAGTCAATGTTTCCAGAAGCTTTACTAAGTTAAACAAACTGTCGAAATAGTTTTAACGTGACTAAAAGAGTAGCTGCGTAGAGAAGGTGATTTAAGCTCTAAATTATCCAAATTAGTCTGGCAAAGATTAATAGACTTCAACGTAAATTATATAACTAACTTTTTGGGGGGGATAACCTCAATGACAATATTTAAGAAAGGAGAACTTTTATTTGTCCCACAGAGGGGAAATTCCACTTAATTAAATAAAAATAACTAACTTTAAAATAACTGCCTGTAAATGTCTTTGTAACTGTTGAAGTATCGCATAAAACATGAACAAAGTGTAAAATCAATCAATAAAAGTCCAGAAATCTCACATTTGACACGGCATTGTTAGTTATAATTTCTTTCATAAACTGCTTTCATTTTCTGCCCTTTTTAATAGTTTTTTACTAAAGGCTATATTGAACACTCAATATTATAATTTTGCATATCTTCAAAACATAAATTTCGATTTTATACTTTAAACTTACTTTATACTTTAAACATTGGAGTGATTTGAAATAATAATACACTTTATTCATAAATATTCTATATCTAGAAGCATTCAGTGATCATAAATCAACCTTTTTTGGTTAAAAATGTGTTGAAAAGGTCTAAATTTAAAATAGAAATAATCTTTTGACTTGTTGACAATTAAAATGAATCGTTGGTGACAGCCCTACTTAACATTAATCTTGAAAATGAAGAAAAGTCACCTCTCTCCATCTGTGGGCGTGGACTCCGACACTCGTTCGTTGTCTGATGGACTCGGTGACGGTGAAGACTCCGCGTTAATTCTACTGAAACTTTCCTGCAACATTAGAATAAGCCATTAACACATCGCCACACGCGTCTTCACACTGTCTGTTTGTGCCGAGACAGAGAGAACGACTGTCAAAATGTACGCGCTCAAAAGTGTGATAATTGAACTAATTGGACAGGCGCAGCAACACTCCATTGAGACGTGTTGCATTCACATAATGACAGTTGGCAGTTTTTGTTGTAACCTTCACCTCCTCTGGGCTGCTCTTCAGCTCTTCAGCGTCTTGTTGCTCTGATTCCACACACAGAGCCTGGGATGAGAATGTACCGAACGGACCATCAACAAGACCCTCGTTATCTTTGGTTTTGTCTGGAGGAGACACAAAAAGGACACAGCACATCTATGAAAAACAAAGGCCACTAAAGACATTCAGTTTGACAGGGCTGTGCAGAGGAAACGTTACACTCAGGAGAACGTCTGACCCTCTGTTTTATGTTGCTTTGTCAGTGTTAGTTTGGGCTTTAGTCTTGTTGAGAGGTGATGACTTCATGCATTTTCACGCGGTGATGTCACGCCTCGCATTGGTGTCAGTGCCCTTCTAATTTAATTTAACATATATGATCATTTTACCGCGAATATTAGGCGGCTTTTTAAAATATAGCTTGGGGTGGGCTGAATGAAAGAAGAAGAAGAACTGTTCTCCAGAGCCATGACCTGGGTTTCTCCTTTCTCACACTCTGTGTCCCAGGAGAGAGAGGGAGATTGAGAGGGAGAGAGGAGGGAAGTGAGAGAGAGAGAGAGAGAGGGAGAGAGGAGGGGAGAGAGAGAGAGAGAGAGAGAGGGAGAGGGAGAGGGCAAGAGAGAGGGAAAGCGAGAGACAGAGGAAGAGAGAGAGGGGGAGGGAGGGAGAGAGAGAGAGAGAGGAGGAGGACAGAGAGGGGGAAGGAGAGAGAGAGAGGAGGATAGAGAGGGAGACTGATAGGGAGAGACAGAGAAGGAGAGCGAGAGAGGAGGAGAAAGAGAGGAAGAGAGAGAGAGGAGGAGGATAAAGAGGAAGAGAGAGAGAGAGAGGGAGAGAGAGAGGAGGAGAATAGAAAGGAAGAGAGAGAGAGAGGGAGAGAGAGAGCAAGAGAGGAGGGGAGAGTGAGAGGGAGACTGAGAGGGAGAGAGGAGGGGCGAGAGAGAGAGGGCGAGAGAGAGTGAAAGCGAGAGACAGAGGAAGAGAGAGAGGGGGAGAGAGAGAGCTAGAGGAGGAGGATAGAGAGGGGGAAGGAGAGAGAGGAGGATAGAGAGGGAGACTGACAGGGAGAGACAGAGAAGGAGAGCGAGAGAGGAGGAGAAAGAGAGGAAGGGAGAGAGAGGAGGAGGATAGAGAGGAAGCGAGAGAGGGAGAGGGAGAGGGAGAGAGAGAGAGAGAGAGAGAGAGAGGAGGAGGATAGAGAGGGGGAAGGAGAGAGAGGAGGATACAGAGGGAGACTGACAGGGAGAGACAGAGAAGGAGAGCGAGAGAGGAGGAGAAAGAGAGGAAGGGAGAGAGAGGAGGAGGATAGAGAGGAAGCGAGAGAGAGAGAGAGAGAGAGAGAGGAGGAGGATAGAGAGGGAGAGAGGGGGAGGGCAAACAAAATGAACATTTAAAGAAGTTTCACCTTTCTTCCCCTGCACCGACATCACCATGTCCTGCACTTTCTTGTATCGCTGAACAGACTGCTTCAGCTCCTCGATCTTACGATCCTAAAGTCAGAGCACACGAGGATATGGTCAATATGCTTTGATTAACACAATACTTATATTACAAGAAAATGATCGCAATAATGCTACGGTTTTCAATTTGACAGAAACTGAACGTTTTTAAAAACTGTTTTCTTATCATGATTTGAATGAAGTATTTATTTTATTTGTTTTAATTTAACCAAGATTGCCGTGTATACAAATACAGGGAAATGTCACAGTCAAAAGTTGTTATGAAATGGTGCATATTCTTGTAATTGTGTGCAGCCCTAGTGCATCTGAAGCACTTGTCTAATAAATGAAATGTACCTTTTCTTCATTAGCTGCCATCAACGATTCAACTGCCTTTTTCATCCTCTGCACTTCCACATCTGCACGGAAGAAAGAAAACATCAAACCAAACGCAGATTTAAACCTGTCAAAATGTAAGTAATGCAATGTCAAGGTATCGGGATGTCATTTTCACATGAAACGGGCTGCACGATTATGTTCACACTCAAACATTTGAACACCTCAGACCGACGACAGACAGGATCAGACAGTGGGGTTAGTGACCACTGGCTCACACGTACCGCCAACGCTCGGATCAGACACACGGTGGGAACACAGGCACATTAGACAGGATGAGAGAGCAGCCTGAATGGTTATGACAAACAACGCAATCCATTCCTTATTCTTTCTCAAAACACGGACCACGCATTCCTTGTTGCTAATCAGGAAACAAAACAAAACACACATACAGTAGACGTGTTGTTGCTGGGTTTAGATTAAGAGTGTCACAATGAGGTGGAGCTGTCTGTTATTATCAAAATGTCCACAGGTTAAAATGGACAAGCAGAGTTCAGGAGGCTCATGCTCGTTCATGCAGACAGGGACTGTGCAGGTGCAAAGGTAAACACAAGCGTAAACACCCTTACGTTTTTCCTTCAGCCTCTTTTTAAGACTTTCATCTGGGTGAAAAACAAATATAACACTACGTATGTTACACTGGTTGGTGGTACAGTTTATTTTTTTCAACATGAGGTTGTGGACTAAAGACATTATTAATTGTCGACTAAAGATCAATTAATCGATTAAAAGGGGGTGTGGTAAAAATATATCAAAACAATAAAACATTTCCATGTATCTGACCCAAACTGCACTCAAAAGACCACAACTGTACAGGAATTAATGCAAAAACAACTATTTTTACAGGTAAGAACTAGAAAATTGTGTGTTTATGTTGAAAAATCTTCAGCAAAGTCACTCCATATTTTCTTGTTTTTGCCATAAATCCAAATAAAGTAATACAACCGATTAATCGACTAAACGACTGAAGGTATACAGCCCTAATGGACAGAATATATTTTATTACTAATGTTTTAGTAAAGTGCCTTGTAAATGTACTTGTAATTCTAATTGTGTAACATTTTTGTAATATAATAGAATAATAATTGAAATCACGAATATACAGGGTTACGATTAATTGCAGAGCCCCATAATGTTGAACACTAAATTACACATTGGCTAGTTTGTTTACAATCTGATTATTTAAAAAATGTGATTACCGGTATTACCTGATTTCTGGACCATTTTAGATTAATTAAATGACAAGCAAACCACAAAAATCTACGACTAATCAGAGTAATCATGATCAGAAAGAAATCTGATCATTTTGTTGTTAATATATCATTTTAATAATCTTTTAAAGTGCATTTGACAGGTCAGACTCCGCATGTCACAAAACCACAGTGATTATAATTAAGATTTTACTGAACATTTTTCAAATTTTTCCCCAGTTTTTATGTAAAGTTTATAATGTTACTTCCTGGTTAGACATGAGCAGAAAATGTGAGATAGAGGTAAATTCCACAACTGTTACCTAGCAACCATACAGCAAACACGGGCCAAAAAACATAAATTACACAATGATTAGGAATAAAGAATAAATAATAGATAATAACACCTTTATTTTGTGGAATGATCATTTTTCTTTCATTTGTCTGAAAGATGTGCGAGTTGTCTGTAAATTCTCTCTATGTGTTTACAACGGCATGTCGCTTTTTGATGACATCACAGCTGGATTCCGTTTTAGAACTCAGCTCTACTTCCTGTAATTTTCAACTTTTGTTTTTCAAAATTTCTTCACAAAATGCAACTTCACAAATGTAAAAGTATGCTAAATATTTACCACAGTTGCTGCTAATTTAAGGGACTGTGTGGAATGAACACAAAGCCGATACTCTTTGAACGTCCTCTTAATTATAGCAAAAAATAAACAAAAAGAAGTTTAAAGCCTGCGTGTAAAGACTCATAGGAGCGGTTCTTTTGCACTCTGCAGTCGGAGATGGAAGTAAAAAGCTTGTTACAGTTGTAGCGGAAATGATAATCGTAAATGTGCGCACAAACTTCCTGCCTCCGAGCTATTTCTACAGTCGATTTCAACAGTTTGGGCGCCAGGCAACGGGAGCCTGGCGCTGTCTGGCTGCTCTGATTGGCTGCTGTAAAGTTAATTGCAAGCAACTGTCATCAATATTTAAAATGTTGGGACGTTATAATTTGAGGCTTTGGCGCTACGACACGACAAATAGTGGCAAAAGAATGACACTGAATTGAGAAATGTGAGGAATGCACAATGAACAAATTATTATTTATGAGAAGCACGCGACCCAATCCTGGAGAAGCAGAAGAAGATGGATGGAGAAGCACTATTCATGGCAAGGCAAATTGGGCTTAAAATTGGGGAAAAATCTGGCTAAAAACCCTCGAGTGTGCAGCCAGGCTTAGTGATCAATTAAGTCTGTTTTAGTCTAATAAAAAGACAAATAAAAGTTAAAATTAAGGGTTTGAGAAGGGCATTCTTCCATCTCCAATTATCTGTGACAATATGGTTTGTTGGCCAAAAGTAACATAACGAAATCCTTCACAGATGGTTTTGTTAATCTTCTATTTCAAAACACGATGTATCTTTTTGCACTCACTTTGCAGCAGACTCTGGGATCCCAGAGTGTGATCTGACCGTGTTTTGACCCACCTTTTTCCGAGGGATCTCTGCAGCCCGAGGCCACAGTTTGAAAGCCTGTCTCGTCCTGTAGCCTCCTCATCTCCCCGTCCTTACCCTCCAGCTGCCTCCTCAGAACAGTCAGCTCCTCCTGTGAGAGAGAGGGAGAGAGGGAGAGAGAGAGGGCAGAAAGAGAAGGAGAGAAAAAGAAAAAGAGAGTGGAGGGGAAGAGAGAGAGGGAGAGAAAGAACAAGAGTGCAAGAAAAGGAGAGAGAAGGGGGGAGAGAGGGGAGAGAGAGGAGAGTGAGAGTGGAGGAGAGAGAGAGAGAGAAAAGAGAAGGGGGGGAGAAAGAGGGAGAGAGAGAAGGAGAGAGAGGGGCAGAAAGAGAAGGAGAGAGAAAGAAAAAGAGAGAGTGGAGGGGAAGAGAGAGAGGGGGAGAGAAAGAAAAAGAGAGCGAAGGGGGGAGAGAGGGGAGAGAGAGAGAGAGAGAGAGGGGAGAGTGAGAGCGGAGGAGAGAGAGAGAGAGAAAAGAGAAGGGGGGAGAAAGAGGGAGAGAGAGAAGGAGAGAGAGGGGCAGAAAGAGAAGGGGAGAGAAAGAAAAAGAGAGAGTGGAGGGGAAGAGAGAGAGAGAGAGAAAGAACAAGAGTGCAAGAAAAAGAGAGCGAAGGGGGGAGAGAGGGGGAGAGAAAGAGAAGGAAGAGAGAAAGCAAGAGAGAAAAGGTAAGAGGTGAGAGAGATGGAGAGAGAAAAAGAGAAAGAGAGGAAGCAAGAGAGAAAGAAAGAGGAAACATGAGAGAAAGAGATTGAGAGAAAGAGAGACAAAGTAAGAGAGAAAGAGAGAGGAACCAAGAGAAAGAAAGAGGAAAAGAGAGAAAGAGAGATTGAGAAAGAGAGAGAAAAAGTTAAAGAAGAGAGAGAGAAAAAGAGTGTGTATGTGAGAAAGAAAAAGAGAGAAAAATTTAGAGAAAGAGAGAGAGAGAAGGAGAGAGAGGACATTGGTGAGAACATTCCCTTCACACAGACTCGCCAGCTCCCCCTCCCCCCCAACCCTCCTCTACTACAAACAAACCACAACAAAAAGGGGGAAAAAGCTTCTTCCCAGATGGTGACGTGGCACAAAGGCATGCGGCGCACACCTGCAGGAGCAGCAGGTGCAGGGAACTTAATCTGACGTCTGCAACAACAAAACACTTGGAAATGTCTGCTATTCAGAACGCACAATGAACGCTTAAGGTCTAAAATGACAACTATTCAAAAAGTGCACAGCCAACATGAATACTTACATGAGTTTTAAAATGACATGAAAGTTCAGATTGTTTTGAGTGGTTGAGTTTATGTTTTGTAGGAATTGTAGACACATTGGCAGATTTAAAGGAGATTCTCACTGAGTTTCAAATATTTTTTCCAACAAAATAATAAGTCCTTGGTGAGAATAATCGGGAATTTAAGTCAAAAGCTTCTGCCAGCTTTAACACCTGATATCATCTGTGGAGACAAGCAAAAATCTGCACATTCATCTAATTATCTTATTAATTTAAGGTCATCGACTAACAGTTGGGGGTCTACAGTTGGTCATTTACATCAGTGGTTCCCAAGCTTTGTCTTCAACCTTGTGTCTAGTCGCCCCTAAACTTTGTCTCATACTCAGAGCATCCCTTAACTTGAGTTTCAGGCAAATAAATGGGTTTACTAGTGGAATATAGTCAATTATTACTATTATCTATATATTGTGTATTTGATTTATGGTCCAAGATAGTCCAAAAAGATGCTAATTTTACAACTAATAACTAACTTTTTTATTCAGATACAAGTACATTTCATCTTCTTTTAAAACCTTAAATTATTCCAAGTACCCCCCTGGTAACTGCTCATGTACCCCCAAGAGAAACACATTTGTGCAAGAAAGATGCAAGTTATGGTTTATTTAATTGCAGATGTAATGTTTGCTCGTTAAAGTAGATATGATAGGAGGTTCCAAAGCTTTAAAGTTATCTTTTGAGCAGGATAAAAACAAATCTCACTGTTAGCTCTAATAAACGCTGCTGAAGAGCGAAGTCTGTGATTTTGTTATTGGTGCAGAGCAAAAAATGTACATCTAGCCTGGCTTAAAATGACTTGAATTTACAATTTTTATCTGGATATGAGTAGTTTTGACTCAATGAGATTTAATTTCTCATAAGTGATGCAGAATATTTCACTGATTTCAAGGAATTTCTGTCTGATTATGTGATGATTTATCTTACAATAACAAAATAAATGTGCCAGTTGGGTAAGTAAAATAATATTATCTTGGCTTTAAGTAAGAAAGTAATGTATTGAAGTCAAAAATGGGTTAAAAGCAGTAAAATAATCTAGTTCCATTAAATAAAGACTCTTAACTAATCCTAACTAGTAAAAAACATCTGAAATTAAGATTAATATCCTGAAATTGTAACTAATCTAGAAATTCCTTTTTGCTGTGTGACATCAAGATTCTGATTTTCCAAGATAAAACTCTCATGAATTAAACAAGTCAAGAGGCCCCACATCTTAACTTTGCAGCAGCCAATCTCCTTGGAAACTCAAGTTCCCGAGACCCACATGAACGCAGCATTACAGGAAAAATCACACTTGGGCTTTGAAACAGGTCAGCCATGTGAAGCCTTTATTGAAACAAGACAAACATAATCTTGCGGCCGAATTCATGGGTTTTGGTTTGTTTCTTTTTAAGACAACTTGGCCCATTGAAAACACATAATATTTTGCTTTAAATTGTTCATTACTATGGCAACAGTGCTAGATGTTCATCACTCTCAAACCCGTGGATAAAATCAAAAGGGAAATCAAATTGACTTTTATTACCAGAGTTGAATTTAAAATGGTTAATGATTGATACATTTTTGAAAAATCCTCCATTGTCCTGCTTTTGAAAATTTCAGTTTTCCCCTACCACCCATCTCCACCCACTACTCAAAAACTATTCAAAAAGTTCAGACTCCGGCTCACACATTTAATGCCGTCACATAGACATTATTCAACAATAAAAACACTAGTTCTGCAGTTTTTAAACAAGAAGTCAATAAACCTGTTTTTATTATTTTGTATTGTTAGATCAATTTATGTTTTAGAATGAACAAAGTGTAAAATAACGATGTTACGTTTAATAGAATACACAAAAAAGCATAATATGTCTTTAATATAAAGTAGTTACTACAACTTAGATCAATATAATGAATTCAAGTCATTTTAACTCATGTAAATAATGTATTTCTTTGGCTTTGGGGAAGAAACAAGTAAAAACAGTAAAAAATGAGACAATAAAATAAAAGCATGCGTGAATATTTGAACAACAATGTGGTGTTTTGACTATTTTAAAGGGTGACATCATCTCGCATACCAGACAGAAACAAAAACTTGAAAGTTGGAGGATGGATTTGGAGAAAATAAAAACCAGGAGGCAGTTCCAGGGAGAGGGCCAAACCCATAATCATACAGCAGGCACAACAGAGCAGCGCCAACCTTCATCGCACTGAGTCTGTGCTCTCGTCTCTGTTTCTCAAACTCAATCTGACCCATTTTGATTTTCAGGCTCGACAGCTTGGCCATGACAGACTGACGGACCCGACGGCAAAGCGAAAAGCAACGCAAAAGACCAGAGAAGAAGAGAGTAAGAGAAAGGTTAATCAGGAACAGCAACGTTTGATATGGTTGGAAACGATTAAAAGCAGTTTATTGATGGATTTGATTAAAGGGCTGCAATGACTGATCTAAATAATTGAGACTATTTTAAAGGGCTGAAGCAAGTTAATCGATTAATTGCAAATAATCGATTCTTTAGTAAATTAATAAATGTAAACTAGACAATACATAGACACCAACAGATGCCAAAGAAGAGGTTGTATTACAAAGCAGAATTTACATCAAAATTAATGTAAATGTGTAAAATTGTGCGTTTTGATGTATAGGGTTGGGCAATATTGACAAAAAATGATATCTTGATAACAATATCCAGACGATGTCATGTCAGAAATTTTGTCTTTCAACGTATTATTTGAGGTTGACTTATCAGATAAATCTGAAATGTCAGTAAAATGAATAAAAATTGCAGAAATATCACCTTATACTGTTATTTAAAATGTTTTTAAATACATTCTTCACATTCAAATTTACCTTCAAAGCAACATTCACCATATTTTTTTTTAATTTGGAATATAAGTGCATTCGATCAAAAATATTCTCACTTTTAGCTTTATCTTGGTCAGATTTGTATAGTTAAAAATGTGATCCACAGGTCTTTTGAGAACTAAACTAATCGTGAGAAAATAAATAATCGTTTAATCAATAGCTGATTTACTGAAAAAAATGAATAACTGAATACAAGTCGACTACAAAAATCATCATTAGTTGCGGCGCTAAAATGTTAGTTGGATATTAAAAGCTCTTACCTTTGTGGACTTGAGCTTCTTTTCATATTGTAACTTCTCGCTCTCCAGGTCTGTAATTCTGTACCTCAGCTCATTGATCTCTAGAATCAAATCCTGAAAAACAAACGTAACATTATCATCATTATCATCATCATTACATTAGAAATAAAAAGAAATCATACAAAAAATAATCGTACAATTAAAGCGCTCAGAAATAAGGTACTACAGTTTAGTTTTGTCACTGTGCTAAAAAGCTAAATCAGAATAGAAGAGCTTAAGCTTTAGCATTAGCATTAGCATAAACATTAGCATTAACATTAGCAAAACAATAGTAGTTTCTTGGGGATGTCTGTCACAATAATTGCTAAATTGACTTATCGTTCAATAAATGAAAGCTGGAACAATATATTTTGGGGCTCAATATTTATCGTGTGTACATTTACTTTGGAATACTTCGTAGATTTTTATAAATTTTTTTGTGAAATGAAAAGATTTTTGCTGTAGAGGGAATAATAAGTAACTCTTTGACTGATTATTGTGTCATCCTGTCATTTATTTGTTACGGCTCATGACTTTTAATAAAATTTAAAAAAGGTTTACTGTGATTGTTCTGCTTTTGGATTATTGTGCCGGTAACATAAAGTAGTTTCAATATTATCCTTTCTCAAGCAATGAATCAAGCTTCAAACATTTTCAAAAATTTATATTAAAACTAGACACTCATTTGAGCAAGTGTCAATACTAAAAAGCCCTTTTCACAAGACAAAAATTTGACCTTTTGCGAACAGTTTTAGAATGATCTTGAGCGTTATCAGAGCTAGTACAGTATAAGACCACAGTGTTTAATAAAGTATTATTATTTAGTGTTCAAATTATCAGTCTTTTGTTAAAAACATTTATCTAAAAAAGAGAGTTTTTAATTATCTTTGTGATACTGACATGCAATTAGTATTGAAAATTGAGTATATTTCATAGTATCGAATTGAGTTTGAAATTTTAGTAACAGGAAATGTCTAATTGTGTACTTTTTATTGGGATTTCTTTCAGTACGGACACTTAATTCAAATAAGCATTGGTCATCTAGCTTTGCATAACAGATCAAGTATTGTTTCGTATCTGGCATCGAGTTCTTGGACAAACAGAACTACAATTCCTCCTGTGTGTGTGTTTTAGTGACAGGAGAGCGTGATGCTTAAATAATCCAGAGTGAAAACATGAGAGGAAGTCATTTGCAGAGACGCTTGTGCAGTGGAGCAGGGACTTTTTGTTCCGGGCGGAGGACGAGACGGCCGCTCTGATCCAACAACAACACAACATTTCTGACAGTTTTCCAAGTTTTTTCACCGAGCAAAGGGCACCGCCAGTGTTATCAGATTCAACAATGGCAGTATGTGTGCAGTAAAGACGCCGCAGACTCAAAATACTCCGACTGAACTGGACACAGCGGTGCAGTGGGGCGAGTTCATCCACCGAGCACAGGGTCAGCAGTTCACCCACACAGGCTCTGAGCCGGAGAAACCGCCTGAACTTTTATTTATACATATTTTACTTTTATTATTTATTTATACAACGTTGTTCTGTAGTTATTAGATTGTTAAATAACTTGATATAACACATTTGGATCTGTTTTGTTAGTATGAATGGGTGATTTTTAAATAATGAATCACTCGATATCCCGATAAAGATAGTCAGACGATATTATGTTAATCCAACAGAAATGTGTTAAAACGTATTAGTTGAGGTTTAATTCTCTGACAAATGATTAAATAGTCAATAAAATGTTTTTAAAAAGTGAAGAAATATCACTTAATGGTATAATTGTACTATGGATATATGACTTGACAAATTATGTTTACAGTTTGATCTGTTGTGTATCCACAGACATTACAGGAAGAGTTGAAGCAAGCCCATCGTCTTGCAGAAATGTTTAGAGAACAATGCATTACTCTTGAGACAGAACTGGCTCAAATCAGAGAGGAGGGTGATGTGGGCCGGGAAATTTTTAAGGTAGAATTTGCTCATTTGTACATTTTGTGACATTTGTTCCCGTCCCTTTGTTAATATAGCAATGTGTGTTTTTTAGGAGCGTTCAGATAAAATGGCTCAACGTCTTCAGCTTATGACCCAATGTTACGAGGCTTTGGAGAAAAGAAGAGCAATGGAAGTAGAAGGATTCAAGACAGACCTGAAGCACCTCCGACAAAAACTTAAAGATGTAGAAAAACAACTTCAAGGTTTGTAGTAATGTTATTATGCATGAAGCAGAGGTGGGTAGTACATGGTCAAATTAGCTCCGTTATATTTACTTGAGTAATGTTTTTAAGAAATTAGTTTTCAGCATACTTTTACTCCCACTTAGGTAATATTTTGTTTGAAGTAACAGTACTCTTGAGTTACATATACACTTATTTGAACGTTAACAACATAACTTTATTTCATTTCTGGTTCAAAGTAGATCTTTTTGTATCATTTTTTTAACGTTATACTCAATATTTTTTTGCATATCTTCAAAACGGCATGATGTTATTTAAATTTTGATGCATTTTCCTCCAAATTTGGTCATGTTATTTTCACCCTGTGCCCTATTATTGGGTAAAGGCACAAACTTAAAGCCAAAGTATCAATATCGGAACTAAAAAATCTGCATCTCTAGTTTGAATTTGAAACATATTTTGGTTTTTATGTGATGGAATACTTTAGCGACACTAGAAAATGGTAAATGGACCTAAATCAGACCTTGTTTTTTTCATAATAACAGTTGCTATCTCAAAGGAAAACAGGAAACATGGAGAGTAAATGAATTTCACCTTAACCATTCACAGATTAATCCAGACGTTATTACTGCCATGAAACAGGCGTTCATTCTCAAGCAGAAGAGGAAAAAAGCCAAACAAAGAGCGCTCTTATCCTACACGGCAGGGCAGGGCGCATACCTCGCTGTCCCTGAATCTATCGTCGAAGTCCAGTCTGTCCTTCTCGATGTGGTTCAACTTGAGTTTGAGGTTGGACACTTCAGAGATCAACTCCAGCTTCTGAGTTTCCAACGCCGATCTGCACAAAAGCTCCTGCACAACAAACAATACAGGCAGCATTCATTAAACAACTATGTATTCTACTCCATTTATCTTCTTTTTATACACTCAAAGTATATTTTAAACTGTTAAATTTAAGGACTCTTTTTAAAATTGTTATTTATCTTGCATAGTTTTTTATTATTCTACTGTATTTTGACATTAAAACAGAGAAATGTCCTCATTGTGGAACAAAAAGGTTAACAAATGTATCTTATGTGTATCTAAACGTGAAAAAATTAGGAACAAATGCGGTCTATTTTAACAGCAACTACAAGACTAACCTTTTTACTTTTTTACTATTTTATTTTATTTAAACCATTTTAAAATCCCATTGAGATCAAAACCTCTTTTTCAAGGGTGAACTGAGTCAAAGTGCATAAATGCCGCACAAAATCATAAAAAAACATTTGTACAATTACACAAAACAAGAGAGAGTTAAAACTACAACAAAACTAAATTAAAAAACAAATTTTCATAGCATTCTTGCGCTTTGTTTTTTTTTTTTAATAGTGTGAAAACCCCTCAAGGAAACAGACTCACAATTTAAAGATCCACAAAGGAAATTACTTAGACGCAGTAACTCAAAAAACACAACAGAAATTATCTGAGAAATAAATATCAAACTAGATAGTGATAAAATATGAATAATAGTCCTCAATTTCAATTTCTTCTTACATTTTTGCTATTCTGGAAAAATAACTAAGTGCAACAAGATTTTTTGATTTATGTTATGATTGTAGTCGACTAAAGATATTGTTAGTCGACTAAAGACATGCTCTGCTGATCAATTAGTCGACTAAAAGTGGGTGGGGAAAAAGCTCTCAAAACTACTACTAGGTGTCTCTGATCTGATCATTAGAGTTCTTGGAAAAGAATTATTTAAACAGAAAGATTATGAAAGACAGATTCAAACTCATGATTTATCGTCAAGTCTTCAGCTGGTGCACTCCATACTTTTCTACTGCTGTCTCGTATGAATCCTTATAATCAAAGTAAAATAATATACATTTTGGTCGACTAAGACAACGTCGACTGATTTATCGACTAAACGACTAAAGGTCTAGTAATAATTCATTTGATAAATCGATTAGTTGTTTAGAATGCAAGGCTTGTGAATATGAGATTTTTACTAAATTTTACTCAAATAAAGCTGAAGTGAAGGCGTTTGATGATGTTCTGGTGAGGAATATTAAAGACAAACAAGTATTTTAATCAAAAACACACATTTTACATGTTTCCTGTGTCATTTTTGTTATATTACTGCTCCGTCTGAGTCATAAAACCTCTTCTTTCAGCTCATAGAATGTTTTGGAGTTTGTATATTGACAAGTTAACAATTATTCGATTATTTAATCAGTTGACAACCATTTCTATAATCGATTAGTTGCGATTAATCAATGCCCTGTGGCGCTCTAATGTGCATAATCTTCATTGTTAAATCACTCTTCGTTTCGTTCAAAGAGACCCACCTGTTGCAGCATTTCCTCCGTGGCGTTGAGTTTCTCTCGGTGCTCGTCTAAACACACATCCAAGTCCCGTATTTTTTCGCCTTGCGCTTCCACTTGGTCTGTCAACACGCTTACCTAAAGGCGAACAAAACAACACAGTCATTTATCAGCATTTATTCATCAATTAGTGTCTTTAGTGGTTGCTCCCGTCCCACCTGAAGCACCAGAGACTCCTTGTCGCTCTCGAGTCTGGTGAGTCTTTCTTGGTAGTGGTCGCCTGCACTTAGAGATATGTGCCCGTTAGACTGTGGAGGAAAAGGAAATAAAAAGGGATTAGACGTTTAATTAAAGCTGGACTACTTTATTTTCACACAGCAAAACCAGAACCGGTATTTAAGTGTTGCTAATTCGTCACTCGATTGAACAAACTCTTGGGCACATTGTTTATTTCCACAAGCGTTCATTTTCAGGCGCGGGCTCAGCTTTAGAATGATTTTTTTCATATTTGGGTTGTCAAAAGTATCGAAAATCGGACACTAATCGTTAATAGAATTAGATACTCATTTGAACAACCATTGATATTTTAAAAAATCACATAAACAGGACAAAATGTGACCTTTTATGAAGTTTTAGAATGATTTTGCGCTGTATCAAACCATGTATAAGACCAGGAGGGGAGTATTATTATTATTAAGTGTTAACAATGTCAGTGTATTGTTTAAAATCTTGAGAATAAATTACTTGGCATCGAGTATGAAATTTTAGAATCGTGAGAACAGTTGTGTACATAGTCAGATTTATTTTTACAATCCATCAGAAATGTGCTAAAACGTGTCTGTAAATGTCCTGGCTGATGTTCAAGTATGGCACAAACCTTGAATGGCCTTTAAAATGCATCTTCATGTTGAATTTGTAAAGGTTGCTTCATGCCTGCAGGGTTCTACGGTGTTTTTCCACTTTTAATTGCCTTATAAATTATGATTATATGTGCGTTCAAAACACTGCACCTGGTATTCTGAAATAGAGCTGCGCCATTTGGGAAAAATCTGAAAATTTCCTGTGATTTTCCTGACAAATATTGCAGGTGTGATTGGATTTGCGATTTATGTTTTAATAATATGATTCTGTTCAGGTTCACTTATTATTTGACAAAAAGACAGAGGCCAATGAACTGACAAACTATTATAAGAACAACATGTATTTCAGAACAGCTACATGATAAGGAGTTTTTAAAACAGCTGAAAGTTTTTAAGCAGAAAAAAGACGTTTTGTAGATCTGTAGATACACCATTGAAGGAGTGAAGGAAAGTATGGTTCTTCAAAAATTGCATCCTTGTGATTTGCTAATTATGTCCATTGAAATTCTGAATTTTATGTGATTGTGATTAATCTTGCAGCCCTAAAAGCTCTCAAAACTAGGGCAATTATTTTAGTAGTCGACTAGTCGCCTATTATTTTTTTGATTAGTTGACTAGTCCAACGATTAATTCTATTGTATATTTAAACCTTTTAATACATTATCAGCCGAATAAAGGTTGAAGTATCATGACTGAAGGCTTCTAGATAGAGAATATTTATGAATTAAGTGTATTATTGATGAAAATCAGAAAGAATCTATTATTTTTTTTACATTTTGATGTATTAATGTCATGTTCTTTCTTGACATGTGTTTTAGAGTCTGTAAAGTTCAGTTAATGATTAACGATCAGTTTTTATAGTTGATCGTTTCTTATAGTCGACTAGTCGCGATTAGCTGATTAATCGTGCAGCCCTGCTCAAAACTATAAAGTATCTCTATGTGTCTGACCTAAAACGCATTCAACAGTCTACAACTGCACAGGAGGTCATGCAAAAACAACAATTTATTGCAGAAAAATACTAATAAACAGAGTATTTATATGTAGATAACTTAGATTAAACTCATGATTAGTTCAAAATCTTCATCATATCTTCACATTTTTGCTGTTGTTCCATATAAATCCGCAGTATCTAAACAAAATAAATATTCAACCAATCTAAATTTTGGTTGCTTAAGACACATCAACCGATTAATCGACTAAAAAGTGACTAATGCATGACTTCTCTACTGCTGTAACTTCACTTTTATCACTTTTATCACTTTCATCACAAAGCATCGCATTTAAATGTAAACACAGACATTTTGCTCACTTAATGAAAAGACTAATGTTTACCAAGTGCCATGCTGTCATTTATGTAGGACTGGACGATACAGTAATAAAAATGGAATCATGAGCTCGTCGCGGTGACAATCTATTATTTTTGTGAAATCGTCGTATCACGATTCACTGTTTCTCTCTTTAGTGCAGCTGTCTGTTCAAACACACACCTGCTGTTTAGCTTCTGAAGCCTCTGAAGCCTCTGAAGCCTCTGAGCAGATGACTTTATTTACCTCTTAAAGGCCAGGGCTGCACAATCAAACAAAATCGACACAAAATAGTAATTCTAATGAATGCAACTAGCAGATCGCAAAAGGCTGCAATCATTTCTTCCAAAAACAACAAAATGTCTTGCTTTGAGTTGAATAAAAATTGCTAACACTGTAGTTTGGATTTGTACAAAAAGCGACAAAAGCGCAGCCAAAAGCAGTAAAAATGCATTCAAAAGCAACAAAAACGCACCTACAAACAACAAACGGAACTCAATGCAACAAAACGCAACTAAAAACGAGAGAGACAGGACTAAAAGTGACAAAGACGCGTTTAAATATGAGAAACACAACTGAATGTGACAAAAACACATCTAAAAGTGTCAAAATTGATTGGGAATTTGAACAGAATCCCATTATTAAAACATAAATTGCAAACATAATCACAGTCACACTGGTCAGGAAAATCACAATTAGATATTTTTCTAAATCGTGAGGCAATAGAAAAACACAAAGTGAACACGAATCATGATCTGGCTCCAAGAAAAGCGTGATTAATTTGGATAATGGATCTATAGAAACATATTTATCATGGTAGGTTCCCTTTCGAACCAGAACAGTGTGCACTTTAACAAACAGGACCCTACATGGCGCGCGCTCAGCTGAAGCATTACACTCGAAGTATGGCATTCGTCTGGCGTTTGGCCCATCTACGCTTCATTCTCAAAAACTGCATTTAGCCGTGGCATTTGACAACACCGAGGAGCTTACGATGCATTCCTTTCGAGAGAGAAAACAGGCGAAGTATGAGACACTGCTGTGAATGAGTCGGTTTTCGGCAGCGACAGAAAAAAAAAGAAAAGTGGGCAAAAAATAAAACGCAAACCAAATGTGTGGAGTGGATTCAAGGGACAAATGTATCAAGAAGCTGATGATGAGAAATGAAAAAACAAGGGTAGTTTCGCAATAATATTCCTACACAATACACAAATGTATTCATCCACAATAAAAACAGAACATATGCTTGAAATGTCAATTGAAATCATTGTCAAAGACAATAAACTTGCAGAGGACAAAAGGCAGTGTCATATTACTAAAACATATTATTAACTGAAGCAAGGCAAGGGAGATGTATTTGTAGAGCGCACAATTCATACAGGCAATTCAAAGTGCTTTACATAACAGAATAAAACTGTTTTAAAATCACAAAACAGCTGAAGACACAAAATCATTATAAAAAACAGTATATAAAGAGATAATTCAGACTTCTTTCTCTATTTTCACGTTTCTTTTCATTCCTTTCTACCGTTGCGTTTTCCCACATATCTAAACATTCAAAATGGCTTATTATTTCAGCTATTTGTTTTGTTTGCACCGTCTTTTTGGGCAGAATTTTCAAACCTTTCTGTCAATCATCCTTCCATTAAATCCCTTCGCTTTGCACTTTTCAATTTTATCACAACTTCCTGAGTACTTTTCGGTCATAAAAAGCAACTCAATTCAACATTCCATCAATGCACTGAATAAAACAGATGGGACAGTAAACAGAAAAAAAAGCTTTTAATATATTGTACATAACGTATTCTTTGCAGCGAAATTAATATAAAGTTCAATAGGTCTTTTCAAATGTTAAGTCACCTGGAATGGAGGCTAAATTAAACAGAATTGTTTGTAATTCATTTTCAGTAATTTGCTCACATCGGATAAGGTGTGTTTTTAAGGTTTAAGGTTTTGAGTTGTTATGTGACCGGAAAAGGAACAAGTTAGAATTTTCAGGGTTGAAAAGTCAGCTAGTTTGCTCTTCTATTACAAAAGATGGTCAATATACTACTTTCTAGTTTTAAAACTGTATTTGAGCTTGATATATAGTATGTGTTGTATATGTATATGTATATGTATATGTTTCAGCCCTGCGACGAGTTGGCCACTGTCCAGGGTGTACCCCGCCTAAGGCCCAAAGTCACTGGGATAGGCTCCAGTCACCCGCGACCCCTAACGGGAATAAGCGGTAGAAAATGAATGAATGAAAATAGTATGTGTGGTAAGTATGTGATATATATGTAGATGCAATGAATAATTATTGTGGGTTCATCATTTCTGTCAGTATTTGTCCAGTTAAAACTAAAAATCTGGATTTTTCCTTCATCAAAAATGTAAAGAGTTTATCATACTCTCCTAAGACATGTGAAATACAATAATAAATGTGTTTAAAGCAGCTCTGATGTCACTCACATGTGTCTGAGTGGTTTTAATTTTCCAAAATCATCTACATTTTTCATATTTTGTGATATTCTGAAGTTTATTCAAGTTTCTTCAGTGGATCACATTATGTTCCACTTCTCTTTTGCCTCCATTCCACAATTTAGAATGTCTTTGTTTACAAACTTTTAAAGGGTCTATCCACCCTATTCCTGAAGTTGTTGTGGGCGCTGCAATCTTTTTCCATTGCATTGGTTTACTTGGGGCAGACGAGCTCAATGGAAAAGAAGTTCTACACGGACTAAAAAGCTGTTTTCAGGCTGTCCATCCATTTGCATGAATGGGTTTTTTTTATAACCAGAAGTGCGTTTACAACAGGAGTGCAGATTTGTGGCAAAAAGAGGCAAAAGTGGGCGGAGTGGAACAACGTAAATAGAGCTTCAATAACGTCGACTATGAAAAAATAATCGACTATAATGACTGATAATCGTAAACGTTAGCATGTGAAACGACGACAACATTTTTAAATCAAAATGTCAAACAAGAAGAAATTGACTTAAAAATACACTTTATCCATAAATATTAAATATAAAGAAGCAATCTGTGACCATAAATTCTTTCCTCCAGACTGACCATGTGCCCCTGCAGCCACTCCACCAGACTGTCCGCCGTGGAATCGGGGATCTGGCACCTCAGACTCTCCCTCTCGTCGGCCTCCATCAGCTCCAGGACGTTCCTCAGGTCCTCCAGGAGGTGCAGGGCGCGCAGGCTGCCCATGAACGGGGAGGTGGGGGACTGGCAGTCGAAGATCCCATTAGAGTAGTCCAGAGCCTTGGAGCCTGTCGTTTAACAAAACCAGATGAAGATATTTAGATTAAGGTACACTTTATTGTTCCTCTCCTCAAGGCCGGGTCTAGACACGTGTTTGGTGGGCCACAAGACTTTGTTTGTGGCCCACCAAACACACACTGTTTAAAGAAAATGACATAACAATCGATTACAAAATAAAGACAAGAAATCAGGAGTGGACTGAGGAGAAAAAGTGATTCAGGATCTCTAGTGGAGCAGGCCACATTCAACAGCATTTACATTTTTCTGTTTAAAGTTAGAGATAATCATTTGTAAAGGGGGGTTTGAGGGTCCTCCCCCAGAAAATCTAAATAAATCACATGTATGACCAGTATGCAGTTACATTTTAGATGTAATATTTAATTTGATCTAACTACTAATTTGAATAGACCACACAAAATATTATTATTATTTTCTATGCTGTATTTAAAGATAAGCTATAGTTTTAGAGTGGGGCATATTTGTTCATAGATATTAATTTTACATTTTAAATTGTGCTCATGTTTATACCAGAGCATGTGGCCCCCATTGATTGTGGCCTTAAACATTTGCTTCGATTGTTTATGCCATGGGCCGGTGCTGTTTGTCCTTTTGAAGAATCCTTTGTTGTCTCTGGGTTTGAGGACATGGGCTACTGCAGAACCATTTGGTGATGAATAAATAAAACAAATAAACAAGACATTGTTGTATGTTTGATGGGGGAAAACAGAGCATCCAGAAAGATTTCAGCTGCTCACACTTAGTTTGACAATGAGACAATATGGATAAGATTGTTAACGAATGATTAATTAATTTTATTCGGACAATATGGAGAAGAATGACATGCAACAAAGACAAAAAATGTATGCATTTAAGTAAAACATCACACTGATCTCTCAGTCACAACAGCATTTTCTCTCTCTGTTCTTTAATGTCCGAAAAAGACATCAACAATGGGTCTACAGTAATAATACTCATTTATTCATCTTTTACACCAGTAGTTCCCAAAGTGGTCCCTGATTTCAAGATCAAATTTTGATAAATATGACACTGTATTTGCTCTATTTCTTAATAAGATACAATTTCTTTTAGTGAAACACAATACGACAACAAACTATTCAAATAAACAACATTAAACCTTATTTAAATTATTACTACTGCTATTTTTATTACACTTTGGGGGTCCAGAGTCGCAGAGTTGGTTTCACGGTTATTTTGGGAACCCCTGACCAACACCATTAAACTTTCAGATAGAAAAAGTAAATATATCATCCTGTATACTTAATAATGAATTGCCAATAAATGTTTTTCTATTTCTTACTATGTTTAGCAACTAACAAACTCTATATGACAGATATCCAATATCCAATGCCAATTTTGATACCACAGTATAACAGGATGTGACCTTGAACAAAAATAACTTTCTTTACTGTTACCATGTAGTCTTATGCCATCTCTAAAAAGATCACATCATTCTTAAACTATTCAGACAATTTTTCGACAGCGTTAGAACTTTTAACAAGTTTCACATGACTAAAAGGCTATCACAGATAACACTAAACACAGACATCATGAGATCTACAGTCTATTTATTTATTTATTTATTTTTTGGTCGGGACAGTGCATGTTAATGAACATACATGATATACATGCTGTAAACACACCAGATTGTAGCCTTGGGCTAATTTCCATCTGTTGTCCCGCATTCACTCTCATTCATTCACACACAGACAGACAAGGACAAACAACCATTCACTCTCACATTCATACACTATGGGCAATTTAGAGTTCTCAATTAACCTACACAGTCATGTCTTTGGACGGTGGGAGGAAGCCGGAGAACCCGGAGAGAACCCACGGTAACACGGGGAGGACATGCAGACTCAACCCAGAGAGATCGTGTGATGTTGGTCTGGTCCGGGATTCGAACCCACGATCTCCTTATTGGGAGGCAGGAGCTCTAACTGCTCTGCCACCGTGCACCCCAGTCGGACCATAACATTAATCTACAGAAGCTCTTAGTCTTGTCTCGTCTCAGTCAAAGGGGAAAGTCAAATATTCAGAGGTTCTATGTTTACTGTACCTGCGATAATCCCATCCATTTGCTCAAGAGCAGCCGCCAACATGTCACTGGCGTCGGACATCATCTTTGCTCACGACCAGCCTGGAAAAACAACAAGAAAAAAACTAAAAATCAAAAGCCAGTTCACAGCGCACATTTTAAACAGGTTCATAAGCATTAACCTTTAAGAGGAGACTGAAGTATGGACTGCTAAATCATGCAATAATCTGTGTATGTATGTATTTTATTTATTTATTAACCTTTATTTAGAATCCATTGAGATCGAAACCTCTTTCTTCCGAACATAGATGTCTAGATGTATTTAGGAATATTTTTTGACATTTACGTTTTGTGCAGCGAAATCCCAGCAGAAACTCAAAATCATTTATACCTCAGTGTGTCTGCATTCTGCGCCATCCAACATGGTAACTTCATCCAACAATAACGATTAATTGATTTGATCTAAAGTTGTATTTATCAAAAACAAATAATCAGAGCGAAATATAATAAACATTTTTTACTACATTATTTTACAATTAAATTATTTTTTCCATTGTGTAACTTATGACACAATCAGAATAATTGTATTTATTGCTCAGCCTTAGAATGGATTTGTAATTGTTTTTTTTTTATGTTTTAGAACTCTTTTGAGTGAACAACACTTTTTATTGTGATATTTTAACTTTTTTTTTTTTAAGGCAACAATTTTGAATTTCAAGGATTGTAAGGATTGTCTCTATTGCAAAGTGTGACTACTACTAGCCACAAAAATATTTTATCAGAAATACTATGCATCTATCATAATCTCCTAATAAATAAACACATAAAATACAACTGTAAATGTCTTTAAACCAGGCTCTGATGTCAACACATGTATCTGAGAGGTAATATTTTGTGATCCGTCGATGTAATCCCTCATTCGTCCAGGTGTGGTCCATCGTAAAAAGGGTTTCAGGGTTTCCAAAAGTCATTGTCATCCAAAAGTCATTGGATTGACAATGACTTTTGGTTAAAAGTCGAAACATCTCGATCTTCAAACAGCGTCCGGATGACAACCCCTGAAACCCTTTCTACGAATATTTTGTGATGTTTGTGATCAGGGGTTTCCAATCCTTTATCAGTTGTTGTTGTTTTTCAATTGACAATTAGAGCAAATCCTGAGGCAGTAAAAGCCTTTAGTTTGTAGTTTTGAGTTTAGAGAACTCCATTTTCCTTTTTGTGTTACTAAATTGCACTTTAATAGAAAGCATTCATTTGTAATTTGTTGTAGAAGAAGTGGCTATTTAAAAAGTCTGTCTTGTGCATAAACCTTTTCATTTGCCAAAACCATCTTGATTATGTAAAATGTTAATGCTAATCCCAGCTTCTCGCATTACATCCACTTCGCTTTTGCCCCATTCAGGACTATATAATGTATTTTGTTTACAGACGTTTAAAGGGTCAACTGGGATTACGGCCAAAAGCACAGCTCCTCCTTTCTTTTCGACAGTCTAATCAGAACTGAACACAGGCCGTTTGTGTCGTCAGCGTTCAGGACCAGAAACACTCACATCCGCCGCCTGCTCTGGACCCGGTGCCTTTTCAAACTTTACGGAGCCACCCACAGACCCGCCACTGTTATTCCGGCATTCCTGCGGTGCCTTTTTCCATTATAATGAAAATAAGCAGGCAGTAAAACACAAGGATCTCCCCGACGCACCACGCCTGAATGAGACAAGAGCAAACCACATGCACTGCCACTTAGTTTGATTCGAATGAGCGAGAGCTAGACAACCAGACCACATCCTTTTCTTCAGCCGAGGTCACAGATTTGGAAGGTTTTACAGCAGATGCCCATCCAGACCAATCACACAAGTGACAATAGACTGTGCCAGAACTACCCTCTTATTTGCGGGTGAGCATATAAATGTAGAAAAATGCATAATATTACCAATGTTGATTTTAAAATATGCTAAATTTGACTCTTGCATGTTGTTTATAGTAAAAAATGCAGCCAAGTTTGAAAAAAATGCTGTAATCTTTCAAACAAGTGATATTTCTTCACTTTTACAGGTATAATTTTGCAGTGTATTTATATTTGTCTGATACTTAAAGTCTATATGTATGGAAGATAATTAGTTCCATTAGAATTTGAATTTTAAATACTGCCAGATTTCTTACTTTTAATTTTTTAGCCCTGAAAAAACATCCTTGAATTTTTCCAAATAATCGATTATACAAATGGTCGTCAACTAATTAAAACATCGAATAATCGTTAACTGATCTATACACAGACTCCAAAACATTTTATGTGCTGAAAGAAGAGGTTTTATTTCTCTGACAGATGTGGAATGACACAAAAAAACTAAACTGTAAAACTGTAAATTGTGTATTTTTGATTAAAATACTTAAAATACTAAATACTTATACTATACATATACATAATACTATAAATATTCTCCACCAAATTGTCATCAAACGCCTTCACTTCAGCTTTGTCTGGGTAAAATTGAGTAAAATTCTCAGATTCAAGGGTCTTTTGCATTTTAAAAAACGAATCGAATGAATAATCGCTAGACTAATCGATTACCAGAATAATCGTTAGTTGCAGCCCGACTTGAGTACAATATTTGGATACTCTACCCACCTTTAGTTTCTTTTACATGTGTCAATTGTCATGTTGTTATAGTGACCTCATGACTTACTGTAATAAATTAAAAAAGGGTGAGTAACAGTAACAATAAAACACACCCCAAGCTCATAAGCATCATTTTCTCCACTAAAATGTGACACCATATTTCCACCATTAAAAGCCCAATAAGTAAATAGACCAAACATTGCCGTATTTTGCAAAATGAATGCGTCTTGTGATGAATCAAAGTCGGAAAATGTGTGGGGGAATCCCTTTAAAACCATGAGTCAGGCTTAAAGTTACACCACACAGACAAATATAGCAGAGGTCGACACGTGGCATTTTGCAAACAAAGCTTTTCCTCAAAAACACCCAAGTCAAGACCAGACCTGCCACAGAAGGAATCCTCGAGCCCATGTGTCGGCAAATACTTAACGAGTGTAAAGAAAGACCAAAACAAAGGAGGCTAATTACAAAGTGCTGCATCCGGATGTTTGTCATTTTCACGTTAAAAGGTGAGAATCACAGAGCATTTCGCGGTCAAAAGAAACTCGTAAAACGCTGCACTGAATGGGAAGCTTTCAGTGAAATCAAATAAGATCGAATGCAAGAACTTTTATTTGAAACACAATTGGGAAATTCCAGTGTTGTACAGTTAAAGAACAGCGGGAGAATATAAACATGCAATAAAAACAAGATAAATAACTTTAAAATAGACTTAAATCTAACACACTGTGCAGGTAGAGCAAAAAGTAAATCTGACTTATTAGCCTAAAAAAGAAAATTGACAAATGAATGATGGCTTTATAATATAATCTTAATAATTTCAGGATAAGTTTTCATTGTATGCCACGTTCAAGAAGTTTTGTCATATATGGAAAAAGATACGAGTCAGAAAATTGTTGCGATAATACAGGTAAGGTATAGTAAACTTACAAGGTGCACTAGGGATGTCAAGATGATCTGAAAATCATGATTATTCAAGTCACAATATAATCTTAAAGGACACATATTATGTATTATTTGTTTTGTTATTGTTCTTTAAACCTGCTCTTGAGTGTCTTCAGTTTGAAATAAATAAATTGCTTTTACAAAGAAAAATTTTACTTTGTCACTGCGTTGGGAGATGCCATTTTGACTTAGCTGTGGCTCCATCTATTGGCTGTAGAGGCAATTACACACACGTAAATATATACCCACAATGCATAGCAGCAAAGCGTGGATCTGATGAAGTTGTAGTAATTCTGATTAGACGGAAGAAATGTTCAGAGCGAGTCTGGTGATGATTTAAGGACTTAAAACAGCAACAGATTCTGGGATAAATGACGTCAGCATCATCTACGTCACATCGAAGCAGTTCAGAACACAGTGTTAGAGAGGAAGGATTGTGGAACATGAATCTAAATGCTATTCCAGGTATGTTTTTGAGTCTTTTTAATTCTATAGTCCAAAAAAAAATCTACACGTAAAGCAGTGTTGCCAGATCCACTGTTTTCCTCTGAACAAGCAAAGCAATACAAATCTGTTTTAAGTTGAAGTTCACAAATGAACTTTTTACTCATAAATAAGTGATAACTAAAACACAACAGAATATATTTGTCAGGAATAGAAAATAATTTGTTGCATAATTGTATAAACATGTGGCCGTATTTTTAATTTTTCCTATTTGCTGTTCTTTTCTTATTTTTATTCATTAGTTTGTTGAAAAAAAAATACTGATATTGGAACCGATATATCGCCCATCCCTGAAAGCAAGAAGGTAAGGGACCCCAACCAGAAAAGTTAAACAACGCAGCGAACTATATAATAATTGTAATTTCATTTAAATCTTTCATTTGCATAAACACGAATTACAAAAATGTCAAGAACTTGCAGTGTTCTCTGTACTAAACGGTCTCAAAAATCTTAGCATGTCAGTGTCTAGCACCACTCACTCACGACTGTTTGACTCACAGAGAAGCCTTTTGTCCACTTCAGCCGGGTATTTTGACTGCGAGGCATGACTAGACAAAGACGGCCATAAGTGCGTCGCATTCAGAGTGCACTGGGTCTGGGACACGAGGGACACAAGTAGCCTTAAAATCCAGAAAGAGAAACACACATTCAGAAAGCAGCTGGTGCCCTTTGGTGAAAAAACCCATATATTTCATTCCGCAATAATGAATACGACGGGGAATTTATAAATGGCATTTCAAGAACATTTCAAGCGGAGAGCTGGCTTCAGGCGAGGCTTGCTGTGCTGAGAATTTGAAGTCTTACAAGTGAAAAATACTTGCTGGAAAATACTGGAGAATATTGTAGGACTGGGCGATACGGTGATAAAAATGGAATCGTGAGCAATCTTTTTTGTAAAATCGTCGTATCGCGATTCCCTGTTTGTCTCTTTAATGCAGCTGTCTGTTCAAACACACTTTTTCTCCTGTTGTTTAGCCTCTGAAGCCTCTGAACAGATGACTTTATTTACCTCTTATAGGCTTAGGCTGCACAATTAAACCAAATCAACGCAAAATTGCAATTTTAATGGATGCAACAAACAAATCGCAAAGGCTGTAGTTTTTGAAGTGCAATAAATACTTTCACAAACAACAAAATGTCTTGCTGTGATTTGAATAAAATCTGCTAACACTGTAGTTTGGATTTGTACAAACATGTTCTGAAACAAGCGACAAAAGCGACAAAAACACACCAACAAACAACAAACGCGACATAATACACCAAAACACGACTAAAGACAGCAGGGGGAGATAGCTGCAACGCCGTAAAAAACATTTGTAACCATCACACAGACTTTTAATAAAGGTAAAAATGTTACTTAGTTCTACTTTAACTTACAAACAGCTTGGAAATTGAGTTTTTGTCCTTAAATGTGTTAAAAACCAGCTGAAAGCATTAAAGACTGCCTCAACAATGTGCAATTTAACTTGTCATTTTCATCTTGTTTGTTGTAACAGTACATTTCTGCATCCTCTTAGCCAGGACTCAAGAGGTTTTTAATTTCAATGGGACTCTCTCGGTTAAATAAAGGTTAAAAACAAAAAAAGAATAGCCAAATACAGCCACATTATGTCAAGTTATCCATTAATTAACAAATCACACAGGGTTGAAATGACAATCTTTCCTCCTATTTGCTTCCTTAGTGTCGTTTATTCTTGGAGACATCTAGGAACAGTCAAGATAAACACGAGCCCCAAATGGGAGCCGTGACAGAAGCTGCTGACAGACGCTTACACCATTTGCACCGGGGTTCTTTAACCACGTGTTCAAAGTTATAAATCACTGCAAAACCACCGGCCACATCTAGCCCCATGTGACACAACACAATTTGGTCATTGTAAAGTAGAACTGATACCAAAAATAGAAGCAAAGACAAATGTCAAGATTTAAATGTAATCTAATTGTTGAATTGAATTGTGATCAAATGGTTTTCAGTCGTCACTTCATCAGCTTGTTGTTGTTTTTTAATTGACAACTAGAACAAATCAGTAAAACAATAAAAGAGGCAGTAAAAGTATGTCGTTTGTAGCGGAGTTTAGAGAAAGATATTTGCCTTTTTGAGTTATTAAATCAAGGGCTGCAACAAGTTAATCGATTCATCGCAACACATCAATTAAAGAAATAGAAATCATTGAATAATTCCTCCAAAACATGCCATGAGCTGAAAGAGGAGGTTTTATGACTCAGAAAAAGCAGGAATCACACAATAATGACACAGGGAAAAAGTGTACATTTTGTGTATTTGATGAAAACATTCTTTAGTCTGTAAATATTGTCCGTCACAACGTCCTCAAACGGCTCCACTTCAGCTTCATCTGTGTAAAACTGAGGAAAACATCTCATATTCACGGGCCTTTCACGTTCTAAACAACTGACTGAATAAAGAAAAGAATAATCGGGAGACAAAATAATCATTAGTTGCAGCGCTAATTAAATTACTCTTGAATAGAAAGCATTCATTTGTAATTTGTTGTATAAGATGCGGCTGTTTAAGAAGTCTGTCTTGTATTTGTTCATAAACCTGTTCATTAAAAGCCTTTTTCATTTGCTTTTAATAAACAAAACATTAAAATCCAATAAAAATGTGCTTGACCATTATGAGGTAAAAGAAATTGCGATTGTTTCTTTTTTTTTTGTCTTTTTGCCTTTTGGGGGGATTCAAACTGTAAAAACTTTGTCAAAATTCAGTGACACTTGCAAACAATCACACAGGAAATGTCACGCTACTGTCATTCAAAACTGTTATATAATATTTGACAAACTACTTCCCAGGTCAAGGGTCAGGAATCCTCTCTGGACCTTCTGTTTTTTGAAAGAAAAACAAAACCAGTGGCTCTTCATGGTTTGTAGCGCAGCTTGTATTTAGCGTACACAGGAAACGGCAAACCAAACAGAAGACAGGACACTTTTTCTCCAGTGAAAGTTACTGCTGCTGACTTTGGCGTCTTTTTTTTTTTTTTTTTTTACGATGCGCCGAGGCAAGTTGAAACTATAAAAAAGACCTGGAGAGAAAGGAATTTACAATCTAGGCACGAATCCTACAAATACAAAATGGCGATCTCTTTCCTACTATTAGAATTAGATCGTCTGCACCTACTCGTCTCCATGGAGATGTTACTGGAATTTTCTAAAGTATCTGCGGAAAGGTGATCCCAGTGATAGTAATAACGCACGAGAAATAAAACAACATGTATTCGGATAAATGCACAAAAGATAAATGATCGATTATGGAAGAAAAAAAATAATCTTGATTATTCTTAATTGAAATCGTCATTATTTGAACGATTTGTAAAGAGAGAAAGTATGTGAAGTATGAAATTAAAATAGATGATGAAGATATATGGCTCTTATAGACATATTCTAGTAAAAAATATATATAAATATTATATAAAAAAGGTCCGATCTGCAACTCTATTACTCATGGAGACACATTTTTGTAATCACTGGATGAAGGGCTACAAAGATTGATACATTTTAAAGCCGACTAGTCACAAAGTCATTCATTCATTCATTCATTCATTTTCTACCGCTTATTCCCGTTAGGGGTCGCGGGTGACTGGAGCCTATCCCAGTGACGTTGGGCCTTAGGCGGGGTACACCCTGGACAGTGGCCAACTCGTCGCAGGGCTAACACAGAGACAGAGACAAGGACAGACAATCATTCACTCTCACATTCATTCACTAGGGACAATTTAGAGTTGTCAATTAACCTACACAGTCATGTCTTTGAACGGTGGGAGGAAGCCAGAGAACCCGGGGAGAACCCACGGTCACAAAGTCATTTTTTTATAATTGTAATTGTTTTCAGGACTATACTGAATCAAAACACATACAAAATACCTTTTATAACAAAGACAATGACATTATTTTCATAAATAATTCATTTTATTCATAAATATTATTTTCCTAGAAGCCTTCAGTCACTATATTTCAATCTTTATTTGGTTGATAATAGGGCTGTAGTCATCTACAAAAATTCTACAAAAAAGTCAACTAAAGGCGTGCCGACCGAATAGTGGGCATAGCAAAAATATATCAAAACTATGAAGGGTCTCCACTCAACTTCACTAGAATGAAACAGTTTATACAAAAATGTACTTGTAAACAGTGTATTTATGTGTTACAGTTCAAACTCTTCAGCTAGCTCACTCTAAATATTCTCATTTTTGCTGTTTTGGCCATATAAATTATTTTAATCTAAATAATTAGTCGACTAATAAAAATGTTGGTCGACTGAAACACCATCGACCGATAAATCAACTAAACGACTAAAGGGTCACAGCACTAGTTGATAACGTTTATAAAAATTCTCATTGTACCATAGAAACAATCATTTGACTAGTCGACTAATAAAAAAAATAATTGCAGACTCGTCCAATACTAAAATAATAATTTGTGACAGCCCTAGTTGACTTCATTGTAATTATTTGTTTCAATTAATTGCGCAGACCTAATTAAATCCCACGCTGTAGAAAATTACAAGAAAAGCAATAACATCTCCATTAGACAAACAAATGGGCGGCAACAAGTTGATCGATCAATTGCAACTAATCAATTGTAGAAATGGCTGTCACCTTAAAACAACTTACAAAGTAAATCATCGAATAATCGTTAACTTGTCTGTAGACTGACTCAAAAACATTCTATGAGCTGAAAGAAGAGGTTTTATTACTCAGACAGAGCACTAATCATGCCAAAAGGACAGAGGAAACATGTAAATTGTGTCTTTCTGATTGAAATTCTTGTTCATCTTTAAATATTCTCCACCAGGACGTCATCAAACGGCTTCACTTCAGCTTAATTTGAGTAAAATTGAGTAAAAATGTCATATTCACTGGCCTATCACGTTCTAAACAACTAATTGATTACCAAAATAATCATTAGTTGCAGCCCTACAAACAAGTATGATGCATTACCACACTCTCCATCAGAAAAGTGCACGTTTGAACGCTTAGACCTTATTTTTTTCCCTAAATCTTAAACATGACAGGGTAGTTTGATATCTTGATTACATTGCTGGCTGTGAGCTGTGCCTTTAATTATAAAAGCCCTCATTTACTACTCTGGAATAACCTGCAGCTATTTTCATCATGGGTGGCGGTATACATTACCTTTATGAGTCAATTTACACCACACAACTGCGTGCACTGCTTACACGAAGGCTTGTTATGAAGTTGTGGGAGCAAATGAGGCGAGCTGGAACTAAAAATACTTAAGTCATAAAGGTTAAACTGAGCAGTGTATGATGTATTGTACAAACACAGTGGGAAAAAAAGACATTGAAAACACCAGCAGCGGCGCTTGTGATGAATAAACTGTAGGAAATTCCACTGAAGTTCTGGCTGAAATGGAAACATGGTCTAAAATTCCACATTCAGCTCAAAGTTCCCCAAGCCAAGATTATAATTAACGTTTTGGGAGATGAAACCCTCAAATCACATACTTTCAGCAACTCTACCCCAGCTGCTTAATCCACATTAGGAGCAGGACGTGAACACCAAATCCAAACATATAAAGTTACAGCAAAGTTGTTCTGATAAAAAAGGCAAAGAGAACAGGTTTTAAAAGGTCAGCAAATGCACAATACAGCAGCTGATCAAATTACATGGCGGCGCGTAATAAACTGGAGTATCTAACTAAGCCCTTGTTTACGATCGGGTCATTACGCACGGCCGTATCCAGAGCTTTTAGACCAAATCCAACCTCAAGGCAACTTCAGACAGAACTGTGGGACTTCAGACAGAACTGTGGGCAGATTCTGCGAAAAGTGGTTTGAGTTGGTGGGAGCAAAACACAGCAAAAGTCTGGGAGATAAAAGGTCAAAGATAATGCACAACTCCGGCGATATAAATGAGTAATAACGAAATTGGCTGCGAAAATTAGCTATAAGAATGTATTACTAACAATAATATCAATGCAATAACTTATTCTGATTCAAATTGTGACGCTTTTCTGTGTTGGGAATCGGTTTAGAGTCGCTTTGCTGGATTGCAACCTGTAGAAACACACACCAGCTGTTTGGAAACAATGGGATAGCGTTTTAGGATTATCTGCTTTAACGGGGCTATTTGTGTTATGTTAATCTTAAGGGTGTCAACCAGGAAGAAAATACCGACTGAGATGCTTCCAAGAATGATTTGTTGAGACTAAAAGGGTGGTAAATTGGTTGTGACAAGTTGGTTTCACGACTAAAAGTGGTTAGCAACGCGTAATCTCTGCAGCGTTTATTGGAAGCGTGCGTAAAATCACAACCAAACGCACAACTCTCAGCGCACTTACCAAACTTCTCTCAATCAGAAACCGGGATTTTCTTTCAGCTCTCTTCAAAAGTCCTCCGTGGATATTTCCCAAACTTCTGTGCGTCGCCAGATCCCCGTCCGTTCGTCCACATCGCTACGCCATGATGTCGGAGTGACACAGTGGCCTGGAAAAAACTTGAGTCTTCGTCGTGGCTGGAAAATCCCGCCCTGCTGCTGCTTGGACTGGCCCTGGGATTGGTCCGGGAGCAGGAACTTTTGCCGTGACGCCTTCACAAGACTGCCAGAAAGGGGAGAACAGATTTATAACGTGATTATTAATTACTTTTACTCAAAAATACGGATTTGTTGATTCATAGTCCTCTTCCAAGACCACACCAACCAATCCAAAAGTGTTTTAATGCACGGCTGCCTTTGTTAGGGTGCTAATATTTACGATTACAGCAACATGTCCTTTTTTAGACATATGCGTAATGTTCCTGTGCATTAGTCACATCCGAACTGAAACAATTTAGGGAAACTTTTTTTTTTTTGTAATGAATTTCAACTTTAATAGAAACCCGCCACGTTAAAATAGTAAATAGTAAAAGATCTATCGATAAATCAACAACTCTCTGCAAAGAAGCCAAGAGAGAGAGAGAGAGAGAGGGAGAGCTGGAAACTATGATCCCGATCAAAGGCGACCCCTAGCGGTGCGCAATCGAAGTTACTCCAGATCTACATGCTCACCAAAATCAGATTATTATATGATTTCTGGACCTTTGAGATTATTTAAATTGTATGCAAACAATGATTTATGTCCACAAAAGGAGCAGGAAAGAAGTAAAATACTTGTACTCCTAACCCTCCTCACACACAACATTTACCAAGTAAGTTATATCCAGTTCTGGTTTAGTTGATGTTATAAACTGCTTTCATATGGACAATTTATTCCTTTAGTTTATTTTGTTACACAGTTTTGTTTTCTTTATATTTAGATTACTTAGATTGTCAGTTGTTTAAGAAAGAAAGATGTTTTTTACTTTATAACTCCAAAAATCTAAGGATGATTATTTTGAGCGTGCATGTAACAGCAGACAATGACACATTCTCAGCTGTGTATAACTGGTTTAATATTTTATAGCAACGTTTACATTTTTATAACTTATTATCAGTGATAGCACGAGAAACTAACAAAATAATTTACACTGGTCTATGCTTTATATGACAAGGCTACTATTTGCAAAAATGTATTGTTAATTTTTCTCCAAAATTAAGAGTGATTGAATTTTATTTGCAACAACTAGACAAATGTAAACATAGCCTCTAACTCTAACCCTCATAAATTCTTTATTTCAGTTTCAGTTGTTGCCTTGTGGACAATGGAGGATTGATTTGACATCCATTGTCCAGTGTGCAACAATATATAACATCTTTTGTAACTCACAGTTGTAACTATTTTTGTTGCAACCATAGAGTAGATATAGTATAGTATATAGTATCTCTACAAACTATTTTATTGGACAGAAGAAAGTTTTCAGTCATTTTATTTTATTCGTTTATTTTCTTGTTATTTTTTAATGCAAATTGTGTTTATTTTTCCATATGGCTCATTCTGTATGTAAAAGGTAACTCTCAAATTGAAAACTCTATAAAATAAGTACAAAAACAAAGCATTAATCGTGGGCTCAAAACCAGAACAAACCAGGACATGTGTGAACCCGTCTTTATTTACAGATTCATTGTACTTCCTCGTGTTTCCCCCAAACTGGGTGCCTCTTGAGGGGCCTCTGCACCTTCACTGCACCAGGGTCACATTCCAGCTCGTCCCAGGTCCAATCATCTCCGAGCGCTCCCCCGATGAACTCCAGCCAGCCGGTGATGGCTGCGGACAGAACAAGGGCAAAGCAAACAAAAAGAGGGTTGTGTCTCGCCCCAGGAGCCCGGCAAACGGACAATCACTGCATCTCTGTGACATAAAAGTGACTTAAATGTGTCAAAATGTCACTGTTGTCTTTATCCAATCTTCAGCCGTCATTGAGTGAGCTTTTTGTAGATTACTGACTTTGAAATTTGTACTAAATTAAAAGTTATATGACTAAAATGTACTAAATTACAAGTGCAACAACACCCAGAATCTTTCTCAAATAACAGTAATAAGTAGTCAGGGAAAATAATATTCCAAGTTACATTTTAACACAATTATGAATCTGCCTTTTGTATAAAACCTGAGTAATTTAATTGTGTTATGCTCAATTCAGTTTTTAACCACAATTTACATATTTTCGGAGCTCTGGCCAATCAGTTCAGATGATGCAGTGCTGTAATGTATGTAGAATTATGTTGTAAGAAGATAAAATAAGTATTAAGAAAGACGTAGAGGTGAAACAGAAGGATTTGTACTGTGTTAAGTGACTTTGAGGATTTTAAATGTGACTAATTATAATTACATGTCCACAATTATACTCAAGTACAAGAAAATATTAAAAAATCTGCTCAAAAAAAGTACAACTACCCTAAAATATAATCTAAATTACAGTAACTTCAGTATATGTAATGAGTTACTTTCCACATGCACCTGAAGCTGTTAAATATATTTGCAGACGTAAAGTCCAGCCAAAATTGTACTCAAGTAAAAGTGATGTTACTTCAAAATATTACTCAAGAAAAGTGGTGGAAAGTAACAAAGTAAGTATAAAAGTAAAAGTATCTGTACTTTACTTAAGTCGTTTTTACAGTGGATACTTTTTACTTTTACTTCACAACTTTGAGACCAAGTATCTGTACTTTTTACTCCACAATTTTTTAACTGGACTGAAAAGTAGAAGTACATTTAATTTTGTTTGAGGATTATTCTGAGCTCGTTGATGGTGACATTCTGCCTGAAAGTTTCGAGTTCAAGCTCAGCAACAAGCAAAGAAAAATATACACATAAAATTAAAGAAATTAATTTGAATAGACCAAAATTAAGCACAATTATTTACCAAAATTACGACACTTAATACGCAAAACTGGTCTCATAATCTGCACAAAATACTTTTACTTTTGACTCTTAAAGTACATTTTCTAACAGGTACTTCAACATGTTTACTTAAGTCGATTTTTTAATGTGATACTTTTACTTTTACGTGAGTCATTTTTTTGCACACGTATCTACACTTTTACTTGAATAACAAAACTGAATACTTCCTCCTCCATTACTCAAAACAAAGTACAAAGTAGGGTTCGAAGAAATTAAATTCTTGTACTATTGTGATTGTTTTAGCTGAACATTTTTCACTGAACCCAAGTGTAAAGTCCTGGAAGGTATTTTGAATTTTAATTTGTAATGGGCCAGCGCGTAAATAATAATTTGTTCTCAATGTTTTCCTGGTAAAATAAAATAACTTAACTAAAAACAGCAAAAAAAGCTTTACAAAAACTAACATTTTATTTGAGAAGCAAAATATTTGTGGCTTGTTACAGATGTTTTTACTCAATCACCACCAAACAAGTTGAGGGGATTGTTCAAAGTAGAGCACAACAGGACAGAGGGGAAAATATAGAACTTTTGGAAGATGTTATGGCTAAGTAATGTACAGTTTGATTCACAATTTCCTACTTTGTATCAGGTTTAATCTTCTCTAACAGGTCTCTAATAAAACTCTCTTCTTACAGTAAGCAGTGGTTAACTCTGTGTCTCAAGAAAAATGTCCAAACATTCTGCAAACAAACAAAAACGACGGAGAGGAGCTCGGTTAAAACGACACTTTTAACATCCATAAATATCTTAACAGTCCAAACGCAATGACTTCAAATGCCATCAAACTGTGAGTGCCGTTCCATTCCTTTGTGACAGAAAAACGTAAACACAAATGCACTGGGTGTTGACTGATGGTAAACACATGGGTACACATTCACGCACGTTATGTTAGTAGGTATGATTTATAACAAAGAACAGTCATCAGTGTCTCATTAACCCAAAGCAATGTGTGCACGTAATAGAGCAAGTGGTTTCAGTAGTACAGCTTTCAGCCGTTACAACATCGAAAAGGACGATAATTGAAATTTAGCAATAAACGCACATGAAATTTTCTGGTATAAACAAGGCTTAAATATCCAAAATGTCGACCCAAATTGTCAGTATTCGTATAATCATGATAAATACGTTAGTTTTTCTTACATTTTGGAACTCGAGAGGACGATCGTGATAATATGCAGTTCATATTTTTCACATGCAAATGAAAATGCGAAGGTAGCTATAGTCTATTGGTAAAATGTGCAACGGTAGCATTAGAAGAAACTATCTCGGTCAATGAGGTAAACGATAATGTCTTCTATGAATCTATATTAATATACAGTATGAAGGGTCAGCAGGTAGTTAGTCTTAAGGTCCAACGAAACGACGGGTTTGAGAAATTTGACCCATTCTTCATGACTCTTTATAAATTTCAGCCAGTATCCAGAACAGAGCTGGAGGATTAGCTTGTTGTGCATGTTTTGGTTGGGAGGAAGAAGATGAATATTTGTGGAATGATAACTTTTGGATCATAAATATATCTGTTATATGGCTTACACAAAAACATCTAAGAAAATATACTGTTTCGACTAATCTGTGAACTGTCTTCCTATGTTTCTATCTATGCTGTGGCTCTGTTTCCATTAAAATCGCCTCCCCATATAACTACTTTTCATCAGACTAACAGTAAATTCATAAAAATAGAGCTTTTAAGTGCGCTTTTTGTCTTTTCTGAACTTCAACAGACTTCAAGACTCCAAGAGACTTAAAATACTGAACAATGTATCCCTTTGAGACACACGTAGCCCCAATATATACTTTTTTTCAATCGACAAAAATTCAAGAATACAGGAAAAAATTAATTTGGAGATTGAGTCCTTGAGCAGGTAAAAGAGGCTGTGTTCTGCTGAGGTCTATGGTATATGGATCCTGAGGGGTCACCAGCTGGGAATCGCTTGTGTCTTCTTGTTGAAAATTAAATAGTACCTTTTTTATTATCATCTTTGAAAAAGTATTAAATTAAAGACCAGTGCATCTCTTCAAAGTCTGTGCCCAGATTTGTGTCCGTTGCCAGGAAGCGCATGATCGCTGAAATGGTTGCTTCATCGTTGTCCAAATCCAGCTGCGACGATTCCCCTGAGAAAACAAAAACAAACATTTAAATATTTACTTTGATATGAGAAAAAAAGTTTACAGATAATTGACCAGTAACATGAGAAATTCTTGACTTGACGGACTAAAGAGGAAAAATCTCAAAATTGTTAGGAACTTGCATAAAAATTAGGCCTGTAACAATAACAATTTTTTACATGCAAAAAATAAAGAATACTGCAATAAACAGTGATACTGAAACTAGTTTATGCCACTGACACACAAACACAAAAAATAAAAAAGTATCACATTTTAAAATCTAGTTGAGCAAAAGTAATAAAGTACTCCTTTAAAATGTACTTTAACAGTAAAAGGTAATTATTTTTGGTTTGGATAACTATTAAAGCATCAAATTGTAATCTTGATTGATTTATTCTGATGAGTTTTTGTCATTATAGGCAACTTTCCAGGTTATTTTTATCTTCAGAGGCTTTTTGTTTGCTCAAAGGGAACTAGAAAAAAAACAGGCTAATGTCACCATAAATGTGCTGAAAAATAAACCCCTCAGCCTTTTCAGCAGGTCTAAAACCTTTACAAAATATACTTTTACTTTCCAGTCCTGTTCAAAAATGTAGTGGAGTAGAAAGTAGAGATACACGCTCTGAAATGTAGTGAAGTAAAAGTATCTACTATAAAATGTACTTAAGTAAAGTACAGATACCAAGAAAATGTACTAAAGTACAGTATGTCCACTGAAAACTACTACACGTTTTACTGACTGTCTCACGAACGTTCAACAAAACAAAGGTGTTATCAGGTATTATTCATTGTTGAATCATAACTACAGTGTAATTTATATGAATTTTCGCCCTTGTTTACAGTATGGTTGCTAGGTAACAGTTGCTATGTCGAATCTTCAGCTCATGTCCAACCAGGAAATAACATTAACAAAAACGGTCAAACTAAGAGGCAAAATGTACAGTAAAATTTTAAATATAATCATGTTCACTATGTTTTAGTCAAATGTGTAGATGAAACTGCAATTTGCACTTAAAAGTCTATATGACAGGTTACGCTACACATTTGACTAAAATGTAGTGAATATGATTGTATTTAAGATTTGACTAAACATTTTGCCTATTTGTCCCCAGTTTGCCAGTTTTCATAATGTTTATAATGTTACTTCCTGGTTGGACATGAGCAGCAAATACAGTATGACACAGTTAAAGGTAATTCGACCAGGTTACCTAGCAACCACACTGTAAACAAGGGCCAACATCCATGTAAATTACACAATAGTTATGATTTGACAAATAATATTACCTGATAACACCTTTATTTTGTTGAATGAGCGTTTAAACGGTCAGAAAAATGTGTCGGGTGTGTGAAAATTGTCATGGCATGTCACTTTTTGATGACATCACAGAGGGATTCCGTTGTAGAACTCAGAACTACTTCTTTCTTATACTTCTTCTACTACTTTTATTTGTCAAAATTTCCTCTGGCACTGCAACTAAAAAATGTAAAACTATGCCAAATATTTTCCACGGGTTCTATCCCACCAAACTAAGTCATAATTTGAATATAATGAGAACCTGTCATATGGACTTTAAGTAAAAAAAAGTTCCACTATGTCTGATGTCTGGTTCTTTAAATTTGGCAATGGAGATTGTTTGTTTTACGCTCTATTTTTAATCAGACGTATGCTTGTGATATTTGCAAATGGTAAATGATTAACTGAACTGGACACTTCTTCATGACACTGGCAATTACTCAAGGCACACTAGTGTTCCCGGCACACTGGTTGAACATCAAAAGACCGATCAATAGAGTAAAAGACTTGAATCCCACAGCCCAAATCATTACCCATTAGTGCGTCTCCTCCTGAAAATGCTGCCCCCTGTGGCTCTTCCTCAGAACTGGACTTCCCCGGCTTCTCCATGTCTATGGCCTCTCCGTTTGGCACCTTGGGAAATAAAAGAGCAACATCTTACAAACACAAGCTTTAAATGTAAAATACAGATAAAAGCATGTTGACAGATAATAGCATTGACTTACATTGTTGCTGACTTGACTGTGAGTTTGTGGAGATTTGTCTGGCGGTAAACTGAACGGACTCACGTTGCCACTGGAGGGAGACGAGTTTATCCTGAAATGTACAGACACACAACATTGTTTTTAAAATGTACGGTTAGGGAAAAAAAAATATTGAGAACAAGATTATGTATTATGTTATGTACTTCAAGCAACGTGTTAGAAAAATAATAAACCCAGTGAGAGGCATAAACTAATGGAGTTACTGTTCAAATGACACAGACACTACAGTGTGTTAGATGTATTACACAACAGTGGTTATGTGGTTGAACACGTGGATTCAAAATTCTTATTTTCATTTTTTGACACTTATTAAAGGTACTGTACCTGTTTTGAAACGTGAAAAACAGAGCTCGTTCATGTATTCAACTGTTTTACATAAGGTAAAATCTGTTTTGTCCCAGTCCAGAAAAGCATCTATTCGAGTGGAAATGAGACCACAGCGATTTCAATGTATCGATTTAAACAACGTTTTATTCTACGAGAAGCAAGAAGAGCAACGTTAGCCGGGATGGAAAAACTTGACTTGTGAAAAGTGACTCATTTAGGATGCTGGGACTGCATTATGTAAGTGAGAGATACATGTGACTGCTTTTAAGACTTTAAAACAAACTAGTTCTGTTTTTCAGGTTTCAAAACAATAAAAATCAGATACAGCACCTTTAACTCTGTAAAGTTTGTTTCTGCAACTAACAGATTGTTGATCGTTTATCCAGCGATTATTCTTTAGCTTATTTGGTTAGTTATTCAGATCACGAAAGGACCCTGAATATGAGATTTAAAAACATTTGCACAAGATGAATTTAAAATGATTCCTTTAAAGTGCTTTCTGACATCCCAATGTAGCATATTTACAGACAAAACTTTTTAATTAAAACATCAAATGTGTATGTTTCCTGTGTTATTTTGCTTTGTCTGAATCATAAAAACTTTCTGCACACACAATGTTTTGGAGTCTGTGTATAGCGCATATAATTTTTTTTTTCCACAACTAAATTACGTTTATTTGAGATTCATCTTTTAACTTGTTTCAGCCACAATAGAAAAAGCAGAGGATACATTTCTCTACGGGGAAAAAAAAGTGCACCTTAACCTTGGAGTCTGCCAGTTTTCAACAAAGATACTGGATTTTGCTGATAATGATTGATTTGTCATTTTCAATCCAAACCTCTATTGTCAATTTGTTATTTACACACTCCACATTTATTTGACAAATACAGCAGCAATAAAACCTGTTACCTGTTGTAATCCAGCTGCTCATTTGCGATTTGGATCCCTATGCTTCCTGGAAAGATCATGGCCCCGGGAGAGGAGCTCCATGGTACGACAGATTTCTTTCCATCTTAGTAAAAAAGAGAAACTTAACACCACAGTAAAGCGTATCATTATTTTGTTTATAATCTTTATGGGGCACACCTTCTGACGTCTTTGAGTTGCTTGATTGTCCGGATCTATTTCCTGATTGGCTTGGTTGACTGTGATCGTGGCTGAAAAATAAAGAGGACAATGACAAAACTTGCTGTTGAATAAAAAGAGCCACAAATAGGGCTGGGTGATACGGCAAAAAATTATTAAACGATTTCTTGGGGCAGATCATGATTTCAATTTTATCACGATTCGTTTTCACTTTGTATTTTTCTAGTGCCTTTAATAGAGCTGCACGATTTAGAAAAAATCTCTCATTTTGATTTTTCTGACCAGTGCAATTGTGATTACATTTGCGATTTATGTTTGAATTTGTTTTAGTTACATTTTTGTCACATGCAGTCATCTTTATTACATTTAATCGCGTCTTTGTGGTTTTAGTAGCATTTTTTGTCGCTTTCTGACGTGTTTTGGTGCATTGAGTTGCGTTTGTTGTTTGCAGGTGCATTTTTGTTGCTTTTGAACACATTTTTATCACTTTTGGTTGAACTTTTGTCGCTTGTTTCAAAACATGTTTGAAAAATCCAAGCTACAGTGTTACAATGTTTTTTATTAAAATCAAAGCAAGACATTTTGTTGTTTGTGGAAGAAATGATTGCACTTTAAAAATTGCAGCCTTTGTGATTTGCTAATGGCATTGATTCAAATTGCTCTGTTTTTGTGACGATTGCGCAGCTCTGGTCTATAAGAGGTGAATAAAGTGATCTGCTCAGAGGCTTCAGAAGCTAAACAACAGGAGAAAAAGTGTGTTTTTGAATAGACAGATGCATTAATGAGACAAACAGTGAATCACAATACGACGATTTCTCAAAAATAGCAGATTGTCACTGAGACGAGCTCACAATTAGATTTTTATCACCATATCGTCCAGCCAAAGCCACAAGGTAAAGAAACGGATACTCACGATATAACATTGTTTGTGGACACAATGTACTCTACTTCTTTGGTCCAGGGATTGACAAAACTAAACCACTGGCTTTGCAGAGTGACAAACGAGCCATGTTTTGTTTTGAATTTATAGCAGTTTGTGTCTATTTTCTCTTTACTTCGCAGAACTGTAAAAAGAAAAAGTTAGACATCGTGAGTTGGACATCAGTGGCAAAAGAAGAACACGGCTCAATGTTTACCTTTTCGATGTCTGTCGGCTAAATGTGGCCAGTCGTCTTGATGGAAGTATTCATAACATGATGTGCCCAGCAACTCCTGTGGGAGGTAACCCAGAACAGTCGTGGCCCTGGAAATCAAAAAGCACTGTTTCAGTAAATGAAATCTAAAAAACAACTAATGACCTTGGTACTATGAACAGTAACTAGTAAGATGCCCAATAGTTTAGTAGTCGACTAGTCAGCAAGTATTGTTTCGATTAGTTGACTAGTTTAAGAAGTATTTCCTGAGATTAGCAATCTTTTTCTTTTTTAAAGTATTTTATTTCCCCTTAGGCTTCGGTTCAGTTCAGAAATGGGGACGAGACTAGGGAAGGACATGCAGCAAACAGTTGGAGCTGGGCCCCGAACACACAATGTTGCAGCCGGCCCGGCACATTTTACATACATTTTTCAAAAATCTGCTGACTGAAGACTCAAAGATAGACTTTAAATAAAGACATTTATCATCAAATTCATAAGGTCTTTTTAAGGTAATTTAACTTAAAATGATTTTTGTGGCCTTTTGACCTAAGAACGATGTGATATTAACCTCTTTCCAGCACATGGTGTGAGTTTTAGAGACTGTCCAAGTATTCATTATTATTCACATTGATAACTTTAATTGTCGCAAGTCACGATTACTACCATTAATCTCTGGAGCCCTGGTCAGTGCTAATAAACCTACCTTTGGTCAACAAAGGTGAACTTCCCGTCTATTGCGTAGCGAGTGACAAACTCAGTAGGTTTAACGCGGATCTCTCCGTTGATCTGGGGAGTGGAGTGAGAGTGGATGCGGCCCAGAGCCACGAGGCAGCTGAAGTGAGAGCTGTCCTTGTCTGCGTCTGCCTCTCCGTCTGCTCCGAGCTGACTGGAGGGCCAGCTGCGCATGTAGCCTGTGCAGTGCACGGTGCAGTACTTCTGGGACTCTGCAACAACATATGTTTGATTATCCCTTCAAAACAGAACTATAAATACATGAACACGTCATAAAGTCACACAGGGCCACGCACAGGATACACTAACAAAAATCTATTATCGACAACATTCAAAGGTCAGGTTTGTATGTCTTTTGTAACGTGACCTTTTCTGTGTCACTAAATACAAGTCCAGTCATACATCATTTTTATTCATTCAATTGAAATGCTGAAAAACATTGCACATGATGGTCAAGACATTATGGTTGTCATTTTGTTGTGTTTTGTTTCTCAGGCCACTTTATCCAATAAGAAACAACTAAATCAGTTGGACATAAAACCTAAAGTCGTTATTTTATCCGAATCCTCAGTAACAGGCAGCACCTGTGGGCAGTCATTATCAGAGCCTGAGCTTTCACCTGATCACCTCATCAAAAGGCAGGCCAGGGAACTGGCAATCTAGATTAAATTGTGACTGGAGTGCATTATTACGTCAGAAAGAGCACGGACTACATCTAGCACCTTTAATATTTGTCTGAGAAGCAGCACATAATGTTACCTGCAATTAGGGCTGAGCGAAATTCCAAAAAACATGCATCACCATTTTTTTTTGTCTTCTAAAATATGTCATTTAATCTTAATGTCTTATTGAAGATAAACAATACAGACTTTTAATCTTTGTCATTAAACGCAACCCAGACCAACATTTTCTTGCCCAAATTCCGAATTCTGCTCCAAACCACTTTAAATTCACTGAGGATTCAGTGTTGACGTCTCAATTTAAAAAGCTGGTTATTGACGATTAGAAGTTACTGAATCTTCTCAATCTCAATCAAAATTGGATTAATTGCCCAACTGCAGTTTTAAATGCTACTTTTTGTGTTTAAAGCAGGGGTACGGGGGACGCCAAGGGGTACGTGAGCAATGACCAGGGGGTACTTCGAATGGTTTCAGGTTAAAAAATAAGATGACAAGTACTTTCATCTGAATAAAAAAGTGTTATTTGTTGTAAATTTAGCATCTTTTCGGAGTATCATTCATTCATTCATTTTCTACCGCTTATTCCCGTTAGGGGTCGCGGGTGACTGGAGCCTATCCCAGTGACTTTGGGCCTTAGGCGGGGTACACCCTGGACAGTGGCCAACTCGTCGCAGGGCTAGTTTTTCGGAGTATCTTGGACCATAAATCAAATTAAAACAAAATATAATAGCAATAATTGACAAAATGTGACTAATAAACCCACTGATTTGCCTGAAACTCAAGTTAAGGGGTGCTCTGAGTGTGAGACAAAGTTTACAGGATACTTTAGACAAAAATGATTGGAAACCACAGATTACTCTATGTCTTCCATAGTTATATCCACAACATGTTCTTCTTCAAGACAATTAAATAGGAGATGTATTTACCTTGTTGAGTTCTGAAGAGGCTGCAGTTAAGCAGCCGAAACATGTCAACAAGGTAAATACATCTCCTTTTAATTGTCTTTAAGAAGAACATATTGTGGATTGGAAACCACAGTTTTAAAAGGGACAGCAGGCACAGTTTAGCATCTCAAAACCAAATGCCGATAAGAGAGAACGCGATCTTAAAACGGTTTACCTTTCTTTTTGGAAGTTCCAGCCTGGAATTCCTTCTCCTCCATTTTCACCGAAACTTTATTGTACTTCATTCGACAGAAGAAAGAGCGGCGGGCCCCTGAGCACAAGCGCGAGGCACCGACGGGGAGGTCAGCCTGGACTTGCAAACCGGCTGAAGACAAACGGCATGAATTAACGTCCAGTGTCCAACAACAACACACAGACAACACACGCACAAATATAAACAAGTCTGCTTTACTTTTAGCGTCTATTAGTCGTTCTCGGGGGTATAATTCAGAGGCGGACAGCTGCTCCTTCACTTTGCCCATGTCCTTAGGGTGAATGTAATCAAATAAACTCTGTCCAATCAGCTCCGCCTGCCAAGATAAATGAAAAATAAAATTGATTTGATCCAAAGTAACCAACGATCTCCTCACAGCAACACATTTCTATGAACAGAGGTGTTTATTAGGGCAATTTGACTTTGCTGCAACAGTTTAAAGGTGCACAGTGTAACTTTTCTGATGGGGGACCTGCCACTCGCTCGTCTCCATGGAGATTTTATTGCTTTACGATTGAATATTTAACAGTATGGCACATTATTTTTGTGTTTTATTGCTCTAAAAAGACATTAAAAATAGGGTTATAGGGTTTTAGACAACATTTTTTGTCGACAATGAATTGTTTTATTAACATTTATAAGGATTTAGGCACAACAGTAAAGAGAAGAAAGTATGGATGGATTTGAGTTTTTGGTGAGTTTTTGGACAGTTTAATCTCTTCACTCTTTCACTTAAAATGTTGCCTTTTATAGGATGTGGTGGGCCCACTTTAATAATAATAAATAATTTTTACTTTACTACAAATCCACAAATCTTTTTTTTTTTTTGGCGATAAATGCTAGAGCTTTGAAATGGAAATTGTCAAGACCAAACAAATGCACAGTCTAGTGTCTAGCAGCTTTTCTAATCCCTATATTTACAAAAGAAATCTAGTCAGGACTTGAAATCTGATTTTCCGTTGTACATAGCTTGTATTCGTTTTGAGTAAATCAGAATCAGAAGCTAAAACTACAGAGTCTCAGCTTCACAAAAAGAAACAGCTTCAGTTTGAATTGGAAGTCATTTCAGTCAGATGTTTTATGGAAAAATCAGCCATCATGATAAATAAAGTGATATTTTATTGTAGAATGTTATTCACTAGTATTTCTCTGTTTACATGACAGGTTTTGTGATCCTAAAATAATTGAGAGCTTTTGCCAATGTCACACTACGGTCACAGCAAAAAACACATTTCTAGATGAGTTAAAAATGATTGATTCTTCAAGAGATTAATCATAATTTCAGAAATTTTTTACCAGTTGGGTCTATTTGATTGATGGACCTAGATTATTTTACTTTTTGAAAATGTTTCAGTTCATGTTGTTTCAATACATTTTTTTTCTTCATGCCAAATTATTTGCCAATGGGTTAAGAAAATTTTCCTTATCCCATTGGCTTTTTTTTTGTTGATAAATTTTGTTATAACCCATCAGAAAGTCCTTTAAAACAATGAAATATTCTACGGCAAATAAGCAATTAAATCTCATCAAGTCAAAACTCCTCAAATCCAGATTAACATTCTGAGTTCAAGACATTTAAAGCAAGGCTAGATATACATTTTTTGCAGGGCTCCCTTTAAGTCGTCTGAGAATTTCACTTGTTGACTACAACCAAAGAAAAAAGTGCATTTTTTACACAAGCAGGATCACATCTCCACAGATCTGACTTGTGACTTAGTGTTGTGGCTTGTCTCCATGGAGATAGATAAGTTTATACCATACAGTGGAATATTCTAGGCAAAGAAATAACTATGGAGAAAAGCAAGTAACGAACCCTCCACAAGAAAAGTTACACAGAGCACGTTTAAAAGCAATGCTCAATGATCAGGCATACAATTACGATTAAAAAAGCTAAAATTTGAGCATTAACTGCAGATTTTATGGCCAATCATGATCATGTAAATTACCACTAAAGGGATCACAGTGTATCTCTGCCGTTTCCGATGTTTTATCTGTAAACTCAATGACAAAATGAAAAGCATTACCCTACTATAATTTAATATCTTTGTGACGGACTCTGAGACAAAAACTATTTTCCCCCGGTCACAGCCCACTACAAACAGGAATCCATCTGCTGCCTGTGAGAAGAAATGAGAGAGGTATCATCGTTAGCAAACACGACAAGCACCACAGTCACTAAAATAATGATAATAATGTTGTTTATTTACCTTAAGGACAAGATGTTTAAGCTCCTCGTCAGGAAGGAACGAAGGCTTGTAGCTGGCTTCAGAGAAAGAGCTTCCTGAACCTGAAGTTTTTCACACAAATCCATCAATATCATGTTACATCGTACGTATCTAGGTCAGTCGTGATCCACATATTGTTCAAGCGTGTAAAGCAGTAGTTCCTGGTAAAGTATTTGTTCTGGAGTTGTACCTTTGAGAGATCGGAGGTGCTGCAGAGCCATTCTCAGGACCGTGAGTTTGTCCAGTTTGCGGGACATGGGGTTCGGGATGGGGATCATTGTGGATAGTTTGTCGATGAGGTTGTTCATTCGGACTCGTCTCCTCTTTTCTATTTGGCTGTGTGGTTCCCTGTGGAGAAATCGAGCAGAAAAATGATATTGTTTGGAATAAAAAGAAACAAATACGCAGGTAGAGTTTGGGTTGGGGAATATTATACGACGAACCTGCAGCATTTGATTTTGACGTGTTGGTCATCTCCGTCCGACCTGTTTAGAAGAGCACGAAACACAAATGATTGTACTAAATTTAAGGCGAGACACTACAGGCAAAACAATTTTTTTCTCTTTTTGGGGGGGTCATTTTGCTCTCTCAACATACAGGCTTTCATGTGGAAACAACAACCTTGTCCAATTTGCTCCTAAAGATGTTTGTTTTTTAAAGATTATTTCATTAAATCCACTTCATCCATAGAGTTCTCTGGGACACTGTAACTTCAAAGGCTGTTTTCTAAAAATGCATTTTTCTCCCACAGAGACATAAAGGGCAGCCTTAAAGTAACGCCTACAAATACCAAACTGTACAGTCTGGGATGGAACAAGATTTTGATGAAACATACAGAAGTATTTGTTGATATCTAATTCTAAAACGGATTTATTAAAGTTTTAAATTAAAAAAATTAGGCGGAATTGAAATTTTTACAACAATTTTCAGTCAAATCAAGTTTACTCAAAAACTAAATAAGAAATTTAAAATCCCCTCAGTAAAGATTTTTGTAACGAATATGTGAACAAAATTAACCAAGAAATTTAAACCTGGTTCTGTCCATTTTTCAGACTGAAATGTTTCAAATATGTGAGATTTTGGCCGTTTTTACAAATAAAATGTCTAATTTCTACATGAAAACATGACATGATGAAAATCTTTTTCTTACATTTATGTGGATAAACTACAGGAGAAGTTTCAAATTGATTTCTTTAAATGTATGATTTTTTCCTGTTCACCTGCAGCGTCTCATCTCAATAATATTAAAAACAATAATTAATACTTTTCTATTTCTTATTCCAGTGGCCGTGAGTTTGCAGGGCTGAGACAAACACACACGCCTCGTACTAACAATGACTTACACTTTTAACTCGTTTTACAGGCTCGACAAAACCTCTCAAAGCACCGAACGCTGTAGTCATTACTCATTCACTCCATACTCAGATACTCCTGGGGCAAGGCCAATCTGCATCATCGACCACTCCAAACCACCAATCACTCAAGCAAGGTGGGTTAAATGTCTTGCCCAAGGACATTACGACTTGTGTGTGTTCTAACCACTGACTCTCTGACATTTCATCCACCTCACCATTGTGTGTCTCTATCTCCCAACTATCCCAATCTGTTAAGAACATGTCTTCAAATATATTAGTTGAAGTTTAATTATTATTAAGAGTAAAATTAAAGTGCATATGATAGATTTTTTTATATAATATACCTGTATACCTACAAAATACCTGTTGTAAATATAAATTATAGTTTTAGACCAATCAGGTAGCTGTTTGTGGAGAAAAGTTGATGGCATCACACTGGGGAGACAAAGGTTATGCACAATTTACACAGAAGAAACATATTTTTTTGACGCTTTAAACATTTATTCAGCAAAATAAAGGTGTTCACATAGATTTGTCTTTGTCGAATAAAAAAAATCTGTGGCATTAGAGTTTTGGTGCACTGTGCAGGATGATTTATTAGTAATTTCCTACTGTGATGTCATCATTGACAACCAGGAAGTGAATTATAAACCTAACATAATGGCTAAACTGGGATAAATTTTGTGAAGATTTTAGCAGAATTTGAAATATATTTATCTTGACTGCATTTTAGTCAAACCTGTCATGGGCACTTTAATCACAAAAGTGCAGAAATATAACATTTAACCCTTATTAGAAAGTTCACAAGCTAACTTTGTGTCATTTTTTATTTTGTATCGGCGTTTTTGTAGCATTTTTTGTGATACACTGAATATACAGACTTTGCATAACTAAATTTTGATCTATTGCCCAGTAGTTTGTGTTAATGCAGATGGTGCAGATTGGCCGCATCACTTCTGTCAGTCTGGTCCAGGGCAGCTGTGGCTACATACTTATTATCGCCATCAAGTGTGGTATTGTAAACGTGCAGTGAATGAATTATGACTGCAGCGAAGCACTTCGAGAGAGGCTTGCCAAGCTCGTAAAGCGTGAGACAAATGTAAGCCACGAGCTGTAATTAAAACGTTTGCCATAAATCTCTTACCCGTCGTCTTCCATATCTTCGTCAAACATGGAAACAGATTTCGGTTCCCTGTGAAAAGAAGGAAAGGCTCTTTGAAAGCGCCGTCAGAGTTTAAAATAGTCTTCCCCCGGGGCTGAGGCTGCACTTACTGGGTGTCAGTTCTACCCTTGCGTTTTCGGGGCATCTCCATGTTTACGGACATGCTAGCAGCCGAGGAGGGAGTCATCAGGTCCGACAGAGACATAGAGCTGCTTTCTTCAACCAGGGCATCTTCTGGAAAAGTACATTCAAAGAAGCGTGTTTTAGGAAAGATAGACAATTCAGTGTTTGATTTATCGTCTTTGTTTATTTTCATATTGGGAATAGGGCCGTACGATATTGGAAATTATTGCGATATGGCTATTAATATCTGCGATATCGATGTTATTACGATATTTGAATACACTTTTTGACAAAGGCTGAAACTAATGATTATTTTAGTCGTCGACTACTCAGCGATTATGTCTATTGTAGATTGAGACATAGAATAAACTAACATTTTTAACCTAATAAATGTTGAAATATTGTGAATGAAGGCTTTTAGATAGAGAATATTTATGAAAAAGCCTATAATTGAGGAAAATCTATTCTTTTTTGACATTTTTCTTAAATAATGTCACTATCTTTGTTATAAAAGTCTTTAAGTTTGTGTTTTAGAGTCTGTTTAGTCCAGAAAACAACGACCATCGTCAAAATACGACTGCAATTATTGTTTATATGCGACTACAATTATTGCAGCTCTATTTTTGTTGCAATAATGTCTGTTATATTAAAATAAAAAACAACAAATACAAAACTGACGCTAATTCAGTTTGAAAAAGCTAGATTTTATTCATGACTTTCACTTTTCAATGTTTTCATTTTACAAACAGAGCATTTCTAACAGATGGAAGACTTTGGTGTGACTGCGATATGTTTTTTTTTGTTGCGATATCGTTATTGCGTCAGACAATATTGTGATATCGATGCTTTTGCGATATATTGTGCAGCCCTAAAAAAGGGATTTTTTTGGCTACGAGGCTTCATTAATCAGGACAGTGTAGAGTGAAATGGGGGTGAAAGCAGGGAGGACATTCAGCAAAGTGTCTGGACATAAACCTTTTATTACTAATGAGAAGTTAAATGAGTTAAATTAAAGAATCTTGTTTGTAAAATATGCCTTAGAACTTTGTGGACTACTTGGACATCTTCCCAGCACAAAGGACGTAATCTGTCTTTGTGAAATAAAGATAGTTCATTCATATTGAGACTTTCTTTTCTTATGTATGTATTTTTGTCACATGTGTAAAATTATAATTTAAAAAAAATAGTGTTTAATGTGTAAATACAGACACCGAAATATACGGTTTACCGACAAACAAGAAGTAACTTGATACAGAACTCTAAATTGGCGCACAGTGGACCACATAACCACTTTTCTGATTGTGCTCCACAAGCCCTTTGACCCAAATAGCCATTAACAGATCAGTACCAACCTGATTTTTAATCCTACTCCCTCTGTCAAGATCTGCTGGATTACGAGAAGGTCACTACATGACAGCGGCAGGTTCAGACCAAACGGACGGAGGGTGCGCACATGACTGTCCGGATATTTATCTTTTTAGCAGTTTACGAACAGCAATTCACACTGTTTAGATTCAAACCAGTGTGCCTCGAGATATTGCTAGGTGTAGCTTTAAAAATTTGCAATTTGAGATACACAGATGGGTTTAATTGAATCATTTACCATTTTGCAGTGTTCTGAGATAACTTCTACACCAAAAAGATATACTTTTGCCAAATTTAAAGAACCAGACAATGATATGGACATACATATACACATATAGAAAGACTGATCGATAGATAGATTATAAAGGGGTGCACGGTGGCAGAGCGGCTAGAGCTTCTGCCTCTCAATAAGGAGATCGTGGGTTCGAATCCCAGACCACCCCAACATCGTGGTTTCGAATTCCGAACCACCCTAACATCACATGATCTCTCTGGGTGGAGTCTGCATGTCCTCCCCGTGTTACCGTGGGTTCTCTCCGGGTTCTCCGGCTCCTCCCACCGTCCAAAGACATGACTGTGTAGGTTAATTGACAACTCTAAATTGTCCCTAGTGCATGAATGTGAGAGTGAATGGTTGTCTGTCCTTGTCTGTCTCTCTGTGTTAGCCCTGCGACGAGTTGGCCACTGTCCAGGGTGTACCCCGCCTAAGGCCCAAAGTCACTGGGATAGGCTCCAGTCACCCGCGACCCCTAACGGGAATAAGCGGTAGAAAATGAATGAATGAATGAATGTTTTAGGTGGTGTGCCATGGCATCTTTTCAACCAAAAATGTGTGCCATAACTCAAAAAAGGTAAAAAAAAATCCAACACTTAATTTAACCTATATAAACTGACCTCCAGTTGACCGATTAAAGTGAATGCATGTATTTATAGTTGATGGTTCAGTGTGGGCCCAGACCAAACTGACTGAGGGCGAGTTTCAAAAGTGTGCAAAGACGATACTCTTCCATTAAATCGATCAGAGTTTCAGTTTTATTCAGCAAACATTTGGAACAATCTTCAGGCCTTTACTCTTTTATCTGCACTCTTCTCTTTTAAAGTGCAACCATGGCTTTTAAAAACATATTTTTATGTGTTTATATTGTGATTTTAACGCATATATTCTTGTTCAGTTAAGCACTTTGAATGACTTTATGTATTAATTGTGCTCTACAAATAAACTTGTCTTGCGTTAAAGGTAATTATTTAAACAGCTTGTTGTACTGCCCCATTTTGCCCCCCTCTAGACTTTCTCCGTATTTTTATCCAACCACCACTGGGACTTTTCGAGCAGATGTCCACTGTTTGTAAGGGTGTAATATATTGAGGCTGAACTGGGACTAAACCAGGACTAGAACAGGACCAAACCATGTCCACAGCAGGTTTAAACTTGGATGAAACCTGGACCAAAGCAGGACAAGCGTGTATGCATCCCAGTTTCAGCATTCTCATTCATTTGATTGACTCTCTTCATTTTGTTATTGAACTAGCAATCATATTTGAAATTAATTATACAAGTAACAGGTAATTATACAATACAACAGTCTGACTACATTTGTGCAAAACAGAATAATTAATAGTTTTCAATGACATACTATTCAACATTTATGAAGCCTACACGTAATCACCTTAGTCAGAATTTAGGAAAAATTATGTAATTAAATGAACTGAATAAATATTTGAAATGTAAATCTGATTCTGGGCCAGAAAACAGAGTAATAACATATAGCACATATACCAATAGCTATATTTTTAAAGGAAACAGGAAAAACAAAGGGGGGTGGAAAATATAGGCAACAAATACACAATGGAAATAATCTAATAATGCCAGGAACAACAACAACAAAAAGAACAAAATGGCTTTTCGCAGTTTCTAGGCACAACATGACATTTGGACACTTGGGAACTTGGATTCAACTGGACTTTGGTGTTGTGAAATCAGGCTTGACTGTGCTGGTTGAAATATGTTATCTAAAGCTGCAGAATTCAGATCTAGATACAGAGTTCAGGGTTAAGATGAGGGAAACAACAGACCAATACCTACTGACGTTAATTTAATGACCCTATTGCTTCAGAAAAACACCTCCATTAATGTCCAGCACAGCCCAGAGCGCGGCTGTCAGCGCAGAGAGGAGCCAGAGCCTTACGCCGTCAGAGCTGCTCTTTAACAGGCCGCGCTGCTCTCGATGCGCAAAGGCTCACAACAATCTACCCAAACGCGTTTAACAAGCAAATATCGAGACTGACAGCCGGAAAATTATGCACATTTAACAGAAAACGTATACGTGATGCTACAAAACACGACGCAACGTTACATAAAAACACAGAGGACGACTTTGCTCCACTGATCTACTGACCTAGTTTCCGAAACGCGCAAAGTTACATTTAGCACATCAGAAAGCACAAGGCATTTACAGTGAAAACCCGCCTGCTTTTTCCATCGGATGATCAATCCCACTTAAATCTGACATTCTCTGTGTTATAAAAAATGATCTCGCATACCTGCCGCTTCGCCTGCCGCTCTGTCACCGCCGCCAGCCGTCGCACTCCGGGCGGACATGGCTGCGGCCACAGGCGGTGTGCCGCGGCCCAGGACACAAATGCATGGATGAGCTGCTCCTCTTCTCTGGAAAACAGGGCGAGGGGTGTTTGAACGAGCCTGCCGACGAGCAAAACCGGTGCCAGCGGTCAGGTTTTCAGCTCACAACACGAAAACACTTGGTAAACATTGACCGTGCGTAAAGATGGCTGTGCGCAGTGTATTAAGGACAGTTGGAGAGCAAACGCGGAAGAACGGACGGTCTCCTCCTATCGGTCGTGTGCGGCAGCGACACCGTATCAGCGCTTATGATTGTCTGGATATTTCTCTTTTTGCACACATTACAGGTTTGTATCAGTAATTCACGTGATTTACATAAGACCACATCCAGATGACCGAAGTGCGCGCGCGTAATAGTGGCTGGTGGTTCAATGTGGCCTCACCAACACAGTTTAGTTAAAAAAAACAATCTGGGTCCCTTCAATAGCCTAATCCTTCCAATAGGGGGAGCCACGTTTAAAGCCCAACAAAACAAGCTACAGCAGGTTCCCTCTAATTCATTTAACCTTTTTCAATATTCGTTCATTATTTATTCGCTAAAGCGCACTTGAACGCGTTCCAAAATGTAAAACAATTGTATGGACTGAAAAGATATTATGAATTGACGCAGTTTAGTCACTAGGTGGCAGTGGTGACGTTCATTCAAGGCAAGGCAACAGGTTGATCATTTATCATTTATAATCTGCAAAATTTCAAGGTTTAGAAAGAGTCTAGCATTGATTATATGTTCAGCAAAAGGACAGTTGCAGACAAGACAGATCAAGTAGTGTGGTTTTCAGTGGTGGAAAGTAACGAGTACAAAAGGAAAAGTACTGCACTTAAGTACATTTTCTAGGTATCTGTACTTTACTTAAGTACATTTTGCAGTAGATACTTTTACTTCACTACATTTCAGAGCGTGTATCTATACTTTCTACTCCAACACATTTTTTAACTCAACTGAAAAGTAAAAGTATATTTTCTAAAAGTTTTAGCCCTGATGAAAAGGCTGAGGGGTTTATTTTTAGCACATTTATAGCAACATCTTGCCTGTTTTTTGTTTTTTTCTAGTTCCCTTTGAGCAAACAAAAAGCCTCTATCGAGGAAAATAACCTGGAAAGTTGCCTTTAATGAACAAAACTCAACAGAATAAATCAATCAAGAAAACAATTTGATGCTTTAATAGTTCTCCAAACCAAAAAGAATTACTTTTTACTCTTAAAGTACATTTATAAAGGAGTACTTTGAGTAGATTTTAAATATGATACTTTTACTTGAGTATTTGCTGTTGTATCTGTACTTTTACTTGAGTAACAAAATGGAGGACTTTTGCATAAAGACCAAGTGATTTCCTTGTGTTACACCTTTTAAATGTTTTTATTTGTTTTCATTTTTTAAACAAATATACAAAGTGGTTCAATCGAATGGAGCAAACTTCAAAACTGTTAAAAACTTTAACCTTCAGGACTGTCTTAAGTTTCTCCTGCCCATAGTCCAGTGATCCGCTCCTCAAAGCGACTTGTCAGGCTCATGCATACTTAAGCGGAGGGAACCGGAGCTCTCACATCAACCCAACTGGTTAAAGGGGAGGTGATGTGGAGGGATGTGAGGGGCTGGGTTAAAACACCGCTCCTCCTGCCTCCTCCTCAACAGCGGAGTTGGATGGAGATCTTTCGTTCACCTGCAGACGCGCTCACAGCTGGATTACAACAATACACATTTTTCGACATGATTTGCAGCAGTTGTTAGAAGATTTTGTGGTTTATTAGTTTGTGGAAACTCTGGAGGAGCGTCCAATCAAAGGCGGAGTCCAAGGAGAAAGATGAAGACTAGTTTGTCGTAGAGCGTTGCATTTCCATTTTCAAGTATCAGAAGACTTTGCCACTGACAGAAAAATGCCCTTTGAAGGTTTTGCGAGTTTAAAGGAGCAGGTGTTTAAACCTGGGAAAGAGGAGGTGAAGAACTCAGTGGGCGATTCACTGGGAAAAATACAAAGGTGAGAGAAATAAAAATGCTCTGAGTCGTTTTATTTGATGCCATCGCTCTCTTTTCTTAATTAAAGTCTGCTGTCAGAATGAAACAGAGCAGCAGCAGCAGGAAGGTCCTGAGAAGATAACTCCATATTTGATTCCCTGCTTCAGGCATACGATGACACAAGATTTTATGTGAAGATAGAAACATATTTTTTAATGTCTGACACATATTTTTCATGTAGGTTTCCTTTTGCGTTCAGAGAATATCAGCGAAAGTCACAAAGAAATCAAATTGCGATCATGTCAAATATTTGTGAATGAAAAAGTGACATTGAATTATAAAAAAAACGTACTTGTTTTTCCTAATACATGCTATACAACATTACATATAATATGATGCTTTGTTGTTTCATTTTTCATATATTTTAAATGCAAATTACTTGTTTTATTTATTTATTTTTTACTACACAAACATATCTTTTATCTAAATTAACTCTTTAAAATTCTACTGTTCTACAATCTCAATAAAATGTAAAGTCAATCTATGAAGACCTGACAAAATTCTATTAAATTTGTGGTGTGAAATGTTGTAGATAAGCCAGAATTGCACTTTTATTCATTTAAATTTAAAGTCTTACCTTAACATTGTTGTCACAAAACTAACATTTACACTTTACACTTTACACTCCTTTTTTTTTATGGAACGTAATTTTAAACTCAAATCGATTACAGCCATTCTAGCAAACAGGACTGGACTAAAAAATACAGTAAAAATAAAATACTATAAATTTGTCTTTTATCAGCTAAACCCCAGTATAAGATGAATAACTTATCTTCTATCTAAAAATACTTTCTTACTCTCTTATCCACCTAAACATTCAGTACCTTCACAACATATATGGGCTATTTTCATGTTCATGTACAATTTAATGATGTTTTTTCCAGAAGGGCTGTAATCCTTAAGTCATTTAGTCGATTAATCGGTCGATGGTCTCTTAGTCGACCAACATTTTTATTAGTCGACCAAATATTTTATCAAGATTAAAAAAAAAAAAAGAAGATAATAATAAAGGAGTAAGTGTTTGAAATAAACATTAATAATCTTGATTTAAGGATATTCTGTCTTTAAAAAAAAAATGAAATGTCAATGGAACAAGCATAAAATGTCTTAAAATAAGAATTGAAAAAAAAAACGAAAAAAACTGCTTGCTTCATTGGCAAATCTTATTATATTATATTATATAGATGGTAAAATATACAAAAATTAAGATAAATTTGACTTAACTCAAGCACTTATTAGCACATTAGCTTATCTAAGTGTGAAAACAGCAAAAATGAGAAGATTTTGGAGTGAATCATGAATTTAATCAAACTTATATACATCTAACATATAAATACACAGTTTATTAGTCCTTTTCTGCATAAATAGTTGTTTTGGCATGAATTCCAGTTTGGTTGTGTTTTGTTTTTTGACTGCAGTTTGGATCAGAAACATGGATAGACTCAAGAGTTTTGATATATTTTTGCCACACCACCTTTTAGTCGATGAAGCAGGTCTTTAGTCGACCAAGAATTTCTTTAGTCGACTACAGCCCTATTTTCCATTATTGATCCCTGCTCTCTAATTTCAACACTACTTTTAGAATCTGTTCGTATCTGTGTATTGATTTTTAGCACCGTCTCGCTCGTGCTCAGCTGGTAATTGCTCTGCTCCTGTATAATTCTACCTGATGGCTCTAGTCTTTTGACCTTTCAGTCGAGTGTCACCCTGCGTCCTCTGCACAAAGGAGCTCATCTATTTGTTGCATAATACCAGCCGATTTATGTGTCTGCGTGAAGGACGGGTCATGAACCATTCAACAGCCCGGGAGTCGAGTGGTCTAAGCAGCAGCACATATGCCAGACTCTGTGCCGGCTTCAGCGTCATGAGGTCGATTTTCAGCGCAGATAGTTTGCTGAATGTCGTCCCCGCTCTTACTCACAACAACAGAAAGTGGAAAGAAACAATTGTTTGTGTTCGTGTCATGTCTTCAAACGTTCAAAGTGGGTTGCAAATAGTTAGGCCCAGTTGGTGTTAATATGCAGATATTTTCTGACTTGTCAAAGGTCCTGCTTGTCTCCATGGATATACTATTCTTTTGGCTGGAAGGTTTCACAATATGGCATTAGACTTCTCCAACTAACTAAGCTAACTAATATAACTCCATGGGGACAAGCAGGTGATGCAAACAGGCTGCAGATCAAATTAGAAGAGATGCAACCTCGCTCACAGTAAGAAAGTAGTTTTTAGCAATAAAACAATAAAACTGTAATTGGAAAATATATATATTAATAAATCCCTGCAGACTGACTTTTGTACTGACAACCTTGACTTTACAACTGTGTATCAAGGCCTCAAAACTCCTGCCATGACACAACAAGTGGATACATTTGGAGAATACTTCTTGCGGTGGGGAAGAATGAATGACACAAACTAAACCAACAATCAAGGACTGGACTGAAATTATAATGGACGGCCACAAAATGGAAAAAATGTACATCTGGACTTAAGTTGATAATGGACCTTTTTGACAAACTTTGGACTAAATGGGACTTATACACTGGACAAAGTGTGCCTTCATTTCATTAGATGTCTTGCGTTACTTTTGCTTTAAAAAGTCATTAAATAATGAAAAGAAAAAAGTTCAATCAGCACAAACTACTTGTACAAAGTAGCGATAAACTGGTAGTATTGAATTTTACAGGCAGGTTTGTTAAGAGCACATGGTAATGTTATGGTATTTATTTGTACAGAGACAGTGTACAAAAACCACTGACCAAAAGTAAAGACGTTTTGTAACAAGCTGTAGCAGAAGACACTCATTTCAACCTGTTGTTAAAAGGGGGTGTGGCAAAAAAATAACAAAACTGTTAAGTATTTCCATGTATCTGACCCACACTGCACAAAAAAAGACCACAACTGCAGAGGAATTCATGCAAAACAACTATTTTTACAGATAAATACTAAGAAACTATGTATATTTATATGTTGGACTCCAAAATCTTCAGCTAACTCACTCCATAGCTTCTGGTTTTTCTGTTTTTGCCATATAAGTCCCTTAAATCTAAATAAAATAATTCGTCGACTAAAGGTATACAACCTTAACAGATACACAGCCACGTCGCCACACATTTTCACTCTTAATGTACTAACAATTCCATTTACAAAGCATATTCACGTTTGTTTGTGTATCACCCATCTACACCCCTGCTTTTATGTGAGAATTTTAAAAATGTTGTAAAATTACCTAATCCACAGAAAAATGGATGGAAGCAACATCGACGAGGAGGACATAGAGCTGACGGAGGATGGGCGTCCCGTGGCGTCGACCCCCCGCGAGCCCCCGCTGTTCGACTGTGGCTGTTTTGGACTCCCCAAGCGCTACATCATCGCCATGCTGAGCGGCCTGGGCTTCTGCATCTCCTTCGGGATCCGCTGTAACCTCGGGGTGGCCATTGTGGAGATGGTGAACAACAACACGGTCTATATCAACGGAACTCCAGTCATGCAGGTATTTGAGGCCATCGGACTCATGTTTTACAGCAATAATACAACAGTTTATTTGCAAAAACATAAATCTCAGTTGTGAAAATGTGTCATCTACTACATACTATTATTAATAACAGTATGGTTGAGGGGATTGGGTCAAGATGGACATTTTTATTGCACTAAAACAGATTTGTAAACTTTGCTAAACGAACAATAAATTACAAGCCATTGACTTTTCTGTCATGGGACTTAGGGTTAGCAAATGGTTTAACAAATTGAGTCTTTGTATATACCTAACACTCAATTTTATGTGTTATTTATGTCATTCATAATTTAAGATTTATTGTTATTATTCGTCGCAATATCATCACAAGAACCAAGCATTTTACAAGACAAAAACACATCACGTCTTCTATTCTATCTACAATGATTCTACAAAAAACGAAACCATTTGTATTTTGATCTGTCTGCTTATGTCACATTAACTTTATTTTATCATTACAAAGTTTGATTTCATAAAAGCTGGTCATGAAGGAACAGTGATCTATTCGAAAATATATAAACAAATTAAGTATTTCATTGTCATTTGTGTCCTGAATAATTGTAAAATCCTTAATTCAAATGTGACCTCCATTCAGCTCCTATATGCCCTTAAGTCCACTTTAATTACTGCACCTTAATTACTCTGAATAAAGAATGTACAAAGACTTAATTTTTAATGAACACAATTTTTTTTAAATGATTCACACTTAGTAAGAAGTCAGAGTTAGGGTCAGGGTATTAATTAAGAAGTCTGTGCCCGAATCACGTTTATTAAACTATTTGTTATTATTAAATTGAGTCATTGTTTATGCTTTATTAAGGCTATAAAAGTGTGGTTATTATAAAGTGTTATGTCCCCTTTAATCACAATTCAAACATTCACACAAACACATTTTTGACAATCCTCATCTCCCCAAATGTGCTTCCAAAGTCCTAAAAGTATTTTGGTTTGTCATTGTAAACAGTTTTAATGTATGTATTTTCAGTGTTTTTTTTTTGTTTGTTTTTCCCAGAAAGCTCAGTTCAATTGGGATCCAGAGACGGTCGGCTTAATCCATGGATCCTTTTTCTGGGGTTACATCGTCACTCAAATACCAGGAGGATTCATCTCTAACAAGCTTTCTGCAAACAGGTCAGTTAACACTTACTCACACTCGGGGCTTAGACCGGGCAAACGGACATGTAATAATATCCAAATTGAATCATTTACAGACCTTTAATGCCAAACTGTTACCAGCAGTTGGCGCACGATCCACCAGAAATGTTATATAGTGCACCTTTATAAAGTCACATTCTTTAGATAATCTATAATGTTAATTTAAACATTAATTTCAACACAAACACAGTTATATTATGTAACAAGTTTTAAAAAGCTAACATATTAACCTCATATATTCGGACACAACAAGATAAAAAAATAAATAAATAAAGCATTTTATTGTTTGAGAACCAGGAAGTAAACTATTAGCATGCTAGTTGTTAGCTTTAGCTATGACAGGAAAACTCTGCTCTGGCCTTTGAAAGTTGTGAAAAGTGCTTATAAACTCATCGAAGTGAAGAATTTTGATCACTATAAACAATTAAAAACTAGCTCTGTTTTTTAAGTTTTTAGACAAAAAAAGGGGAAAAAAATCAGGTACAGCACCTTTAATGTCTCAATGCATCATGGTCAATGTAGTTTGTGTCATATTTTTACAGAACAGCAGGTATGTTTAAAGCCTCCATAATATTGATAATATTGCTACATCCCATATTAACACGTGCAACCCTATGTTTAAAAGAAAGAACAAACATGACATGGATTTGGCCGATCTCCTTCTTCTATGGCTCCATAATTGTGAAAGGGTTAAAGTGCGGTGTGCGGAGCGGTGCTGATGAAGAAGATAGCCGCGCTGTAATAAAAGCTTCACGGGAAAAGAGGACACGCCACTGACAGAGTTAATAATGAAAGATCCTTCCTCTGATTTCTCCCTGAAACACCAGCCACTGGAATATTACAAGTGTCACTTACAAACCGGCACGGAAAAACATAAGGAAGGGGGCCAGGGACTGCTGCTGCACGATGTGAGGGAAAAATGTGATGTTTGGTTGCGATAACATTAAAATGCGTTGTTTGAATATACAATAAGTTCACTGAAAGATCTTTTTGCAAGTTTTCTGATGAGATCTGTAATAAAATAAAAGCTAAATAGATACAGTTACGTGTGATACAAATATATATATTTATATATTTATATATATATATATATATATATATATATATATATATATATATATATATATATATATATATATATATATATATATATATATATATATATATATATATGGCATCTTGAAAAGTAGTGTCCAGCGATGGTCACTAGACCAATCAATATTGACCACAACGCATTGCGAGAGTTGGAAAAACTGCAGCGAACTGAATGAAAGCAGAAAGAGGAGCTGTTTAAACGAACTATTGAGCCGAGATTATGAACATAACACTTTAAACAAACCGTTAGCTGCAGCGTTGCTTGCGTTAGCCGCTTACCTTAGCTTGAGCTGTGAATAGATCGCAAATCTCCGGCAAAAAGATGAATAATCCAGTCCGTTTGATGTTTAACGTGCAATCCATGGTTAATAAAACTTGTATTAGGTTTATTAGTCTATAAATATGTGCGTGTCAGGAGGATTTGACCTATATTCATTCATTCAATTGACAACTAATACCTGATAACACCTTTATTTTGTGAAATGATTGTTTAAACTGACAGAAAATATTGTCAGTTGTGTGTGATTCCCAATTTGAATCATTTGCCAAATTTGTGTCAGTCATGCTAGTCATTAGCTTGACTATATTTTCATTATTTAAAGAGCCAGAGACAATTAATAATGTTATCTGTCAGCTGTAACCTTAGTTTGCCAGTCATTTAAGAGAAATAAAGTTTGTTATAGAAACTTTTATAATGTTTATCTGGGCATGTGCAGATTTTACTTTGATGCAAATTTGGCGCTGACTCAAATTGGGGAATACCATCGTGTAAACCCTGTATTTGTGATGGAATGTCGCTTATTGATGACATCACAGAGGGATGCTGTTTTCGAACTCAGCCCCTCTTTCTGTAATTTAAAACTTTTATATTTCAATTTCTCTTCACAAACTGCCACTAGACTGGTGTAAAACTATGAAAAATATTTACCACTGGGACTATTCAACCAAACAAAGTAATAATTAGAAAAACATGAAAACCTGACATATACACTTTAAATAAAAAGTGGGTTATAGTTATAATGAATTTACTTTAATTCAAATGTAACGATTAAACCAAAACTAAAACAAAACTAAACTTACTTAAAGACTTATAAGCAACTTCCAGAATGAATTCAGATTTGTTTTGAACATTTTAATCAAACAAGGAAGAATATTTTTTTTTAATAATCTTTTTAAATGAATTTATTTATTGCATGAGCCAAAATTGTACAAACAAACAAACAAACAAACAAAAGAATGTGAAACCTGATTTATGACAAGAGAACTGTAACATATAACAAAATATTACTAAAGTAGAAGTATGTCATCACAAAATGTTAATCAAATAAATGTAAATGTGACGTGATTTCTTCCCAGCGCTGGTAAAGATGTGATGCATGTTTTTATCACATTGTTTGGCTGTGAGCCGGGACCTGCCACAACGTGAGACGGACAGAAAGGTTTAGATGAAGATATGGTTTGACAATATTGAGCTGTCTTTGAAACGCTGGTGTCATTTGCCAAAAAATAGAGACAGTTTGTGAATCAGAGCGATGTAATTTCGGCGAAATATTGAACGCAAATTGCCTGACTAATATTGTGTGGATTTCAAATATAGATTATGTGTATTGTCTCATATCAATTTCACGATTCACATTTTAAACATGTCCAATAGCATTTAGAGTTTAGAGAATATCACATGAATTTCAGAACTTCTTGCAAATCTAACAAGACGACTGGAGATACATGTATGAGTTACACTGACACATTTTTCGTTCTCCTCCACAGAGTCTTCGGAGCAGCCATCTTTTTGACATCGATGCTGAACATGTTCATCCCGTCAGCGGCCCGTGTTCACTACGGCTGTGTCATGTTTGTACGAATCCTGCAGGGTTTAGTGGAGGTAAGACGAAATAATTATGTGTCAACCAGTTATTTTTGGGGGGAACATAAGCATTTACATGGACAGTAGCAGAAAGAGAAGACATATATATCCACCTGTCACAATAATTACTGTATCGACTGTATGATATTGTTAAACATATATATATATATATTTTTTCCCTGGCAGTAAATTTTAAGAATTTTACAACTCTCTTAAACTATTGGCAGCTCCTATTTTGTGGGCATGTGTTCTTTTGGAAGCGATTTTGATTCTGTAGAGTTATAATATTAGTGGAATGAAGTGCTATTTTATCTTCAATACTGTCTTCAATGTTATTGTTCATCAGGGTTGTATAGAGTAGAACTTTATTTGAAGATAAAATTTGTCTTCAATGCGGCTTATTCATCCACTCCCTCTTCCCCACACATACAATAAAATCAATATAAAAATTTAAGTATGTATGAAAATGTAATATAATTAAACTTTATGTACTTTTAAAATATATATTGTGACAGGCCTTGGCATAGAGTGACTTTTTGGAGTCAGTTTACATCTAAAATACACAGTTTACTTGCACTTTTCTGTATTGACCCATGGGATTGTTGTCTTTTGAGTGCAGTTTGAGTCACTTAAATGTTGTTTTTTTCCTCATTTGTACATTGTGACCTCTGAACTCTAGGGGGTCACCTACCCAGCATGCCATGGGTTGTGGGCCAAATGGGCTCCGCCTCTTGAAAGGAGTCGACTGGCCACTACGTCCTTCTGTGGTGAGTAAACAACTGTTACTACACTATATCCACCCATCATTGAATAATTATTTTCGGCTCAATAGGTTTTTTAATGAACTTTGTATTCAGTGAGGTACATTTTATTATTTTTTGTAACATTTGTAGCTGTGGTGGGTAGAAAAATGACATAACAATGACTATTTATAGTGTTTCATTGTGGTATTTATTATTGCAGGGTTTTTTTTCTTTACAATATGGTTCTAAAGTGTTTTTTATCCTTCTAAAATGGTCTTTAATATTCATTTTCATCGCAATATAATTTAACTTTTTTTATCAATATTACCTTGCTCTATTTGTTGCCAGTTGGAGTTTAGAACAAAAGATTCAAAAGAAAATTAAATTACTAAACCGTGTTAAAGTATTTTTTTCATGCATACTTCTTGCTTTTACGTAAAGCTGTGGTACCTGAAACCAGAAGTTTTTTTTTTTTTTTTTAATCTTTGCAATTCCAGCTCTCATAAACGTTTTGGCACATTGTTAATATTCACATGCATTAATTTCTTACATGTTCACAGCTTTAAAACAGCCTCTTTCAAATGGTAAAGTGAAACTGCGGTGGACCACCCAAGCATAGCCAATCAGAGCACGGCTTTCAGCTCTTACTTAAAAAACAAACAAACACAAAATGTATTAATTTACCAAAAAAAAGCCAGCTTTAAGTACATTGGCAGTAGCAGTTTTCACACATTTAAAAAATAAGGAGCACTGTAGATCCAAGAATAGGAGATTTTAAAACAGATGTAGGAAATGGGAAAAATAGGTGCTTTGTTACAAGAGAAAACAGATCTGCCTTTTGTATTAAAATGTGCTGCGAACTGTCTAGCTTTATATCTATATCTTGTTTCTATGTCTATTTATATTTATGTCTCGAGTATAATATAGTTGTATAATATTGTGTTGATCCTCTGCAGGATCTTATGCCGGAGCCGTGATCGCGATGCCTTTGGCCGGAGTCCTCGTGCAATATGTCGGCTGGCCCTCTGTCTTTTATATTTATGGTAAGTTCTATATTGAAAAAAAAAAGCATTCATTGTTTGTGGAATGAATTACTCAATAAATAGAAACAAAGACCTCCCAGGCAAGAGATAAATGCTTTTATTTCTATCTTGATGTAACATGGGCATCATTTGTGAGCAACCATGGCTTTAGTTGTCTCAAAATTCACCTAAAATATTATCTTCCTTACTCCATTTCAGCTTTTTTTTTTTTTTTTTTCTAAAATCACATTAAATTCATAAAACTCTCTTAAAGGAGCACATGTTCTTGTCTCTATGGAAATGTATAAGTATTTTTTCTTTAATTTATTCATCACATTTTGTCTTCCAAATACAACACTTATTGTAAATTCAATTAATTAACAGACATGTGGTGATTATTTTAGTTTTCTGTTTTTTACTGGCTGTATAAATGTACTCACTGTGGCATTAAACTTAAACTGTACATTGAGACAAGCAGGTGATGCCACAAGGCCAAGTTACAGGTCAGATCTGTGGAGAGGTGACCTGACTCACAGTAAAAATACATGTTTTCAATCTGTTTTGGAACCCTCAAAAAGAAACGTTACACAATGCACCTTTAATTACAATGATGAGTTAAAAAGTCTTAATTTCTAGATATTTATTTTAATTTCAGACGTTTTGATTAGTTAAGATCAGTTAGGTCTATTTATTTAATGGAACTAGATTATTTTACTTGTTTCAAACCGTTTCTGACTTGTTTCAGTACATTATGTCGTACTTCAAGCCAAATTATCTACCATTGGGTCATTTTTATGATTTTAAAAGATCATTTTACTTACCCCATTTGCAACTTTATTTTCTTATTTTAAGCTAAATTATTGACATGTTCAGTCAGAAACACCTTGAAATCAGAAAAATATTCCTCATCGCATCAGAAATTAAGCCACATCTAGTCAAAACTACACAAATCCAGATAAATATAAGTAAATTAAATATATATATATATAAATAAATTCAAGTCAGTTTAAGCTACACTCAGTCTACATTTTTTGCTGCGTAACGTCTTATTATCAGAGCAGCTCATGCGTTTGATTAATAAAAAAAAAAAAAAAACCTCACTTTGCCAAATGTGTTTTAATAAAATACCACTCTGCTCCTGCTGCGATATTATCTCATGATTTATTGATGTAAATTACCATTTTCCTGTCTGGGCCCCGTGAGTCATGTCTCATTCACTTCTTGTGTTTAATAATGAAAAATCTGCAAACCTGCCCTTTAAATGCTCCTGTTTTATTGCTGAACGTGCTTTGTGATCTCAAACACGGTGGATGTGTGTAACAGGTGTGTTTGGACTCTTGTGGTACATCATGTGGTTGTTACTGGCCTACGGGAGCCCAGCCGCTCATCCAACCATCACTGACGAGGAGAGATTATACATCGAGGCCGCCATCGGGGAAGGCCTCAGCAAGCAGAACGCAATGGTACGGACTATAGTTATTATGTATTTATTAAAGCATCAGAAGAACAAAAAAAAATAAAGCATTCATACATTGATTGGATTGATTGGTAAAATTGGATATGTCATTTATAATAGACCCTTTAAAATGTGACGTCATCAAAATTCCAGGCAAAATGAAGTTGACTGTTAATTTTTCAATGATTAGCTCACATTAGATCTAAATTCTTCTGGTTGTAAGTGTCAGTTAGTTTTCTTTTCTATATCAGACTATGGACAAAATAAATTTCTAGCCTTAAAATTGTATTTTAGCTTCAAAAGAATCTAATTTATGGTATAGTGTCTAATATATCTCTAGATAAAATGAAAAATGATTGTGGGCTCAACATCTGTGAGCCTTTGTCCAGTGAAACCCATAAATCCTTCATCAAAAATGCAAAGAGTTTATCATAATTTCCTAAACATAATGTAAAATACACTAATAAATGTGTTTAAATCAGCTCTGGTGTCACTCACATGTGTCTGACGCTTTTCATTTTCCAAAATCATCTACATTTTCCATATTTTGTGATATTCTGAGGTTAAATCCCAGTTTCTCCAGTGAAATCATATTATGTTCCACTTCACTTTTGCCTTCATTCTTAATTTAGAAAGTTTTTGTTTATAAACTTTCAAAGGGTCTATACAGTATGGAGCTCAAAAGGAGTAGAAAGACGTTTTGAAGCGTCTTGTATCCTGCCACTCTTGTAAGGTCTGAGGTGTATTTACATATTAATGATCAATGTTAACAGCAAAAAAAAAAAACAATTTTTAGTGTATGGATAATGCATTGTCATAAAATGGTCAAAAATGATCAAAACTGCAACTACACAACAAGTTTAATCAACATTGTAATATTTTCACTATCTTGCTAAGATACTTTCCTTATGTGTTGACTTACTTTTATGTCAGTACTTAAGCTATTCCACAGTTTTACGTCGCAGATGGGAAGATTAAAACTCTTTCTCATCTTAAAATGACATTATATCCCTCTCCCTTTCAGATGACTTTGCAAAATGGCACTTACTGTATTTGATTTTGCAGATGAACTCTACTTTTCTGGTGTGGGGTATCATCAGGGACCAGGCATTTAGTAGACCTAAACAAGAGTTTGGTTGTGGCCTCTGAGGCGGAAAGAAGTGACTCTGGAGATACAATGTCTGGAGATACAAGCTTTTTATTCATCAATATTTAATACTGTTTTGTTTTTAAAATGATAAATACTCATATGTAAAGGGGGTTTGGGGGTCAGATTATTTACTTCCAGATCTTGTGGAGCAGACTTGTACATGACGTCTGAACTTATGTTTTGTACTTTTAATTTGTGTGGTTAGTATCAGTTCTTGAGGCAGATTCTCTCTCTCATTTGTCCTGTTTTTGTGGCCCTAAACAATCGCTTAGTTCATTTATGCTACGAACTGGCCCTGAGTATCAAGAACTAAGTCCCTATTTGCCCCAGTGGCTGTTTAATCCCCCGGTCCGTCTTGCTCACATTCCCACAGCAACAGAGCTCACTGTGTAGTTTGCTGGTGGACGGTATGAAATATTATTCTATTGCAGATGGAATAAAACAAGAAATCTCCTGGAAATAAGCAGCAAACCAAGCACTTTTCGTAATAAAACATATTTTAATGGATAAATGAAAGACAGATTGGTTCATATCATACAGCAAAAACAATTTTATGAGAAGAGAAAATCAGGTGACAGACCCTCAACTTACATAGTGCACCTTCAAGTTAGGATTACAAATGTCCTTTTACCTTCATGCTACTCCTTTGGAGCTTTATAAACTATGCACATGAAACTGTGATGCACAAAATCTCAAATAAACAATGAAATTCAATATAAAGCATAATCATTCACAGTTATTCAGAAGTTTTGTTACTACTTACTACTGAACAATTGTATTTTTGGAGCTTCTGTGTCCAAGTTATTTCTCTTTTGCATCAATAAAATTGGTCCAAATCAGCAAATTAATGAAACATATTTCCAAATAAAGTTAATGTTGTAAATGCACTTGTTTTAACTAAAAGGTTCCTTAAATTACCTGACACTGTGCAGGAGCTAAAAAAAAGTTCCCAACATGTAGCGGCAGGTCCTAGTTCCTTCTCTGTGTGAACATGGATGAAATATGAACTGGAACTAAAATAAAGCACCAAGAACTGAAAAAGGTTCTTACAAACCCTTGTCTTGCCTGAAATGTTCCACAGTATGGCATTAAACATATCTATATCATTTATTCAATTACAGATGCAAAAAATGCCTTGGAAAAACAATACATTTTTACTGTGAGCCAGCTGGCCCCTCCACAGATCTGACCTGTAACTGTCTCCAATGATAAGTTCAATGCCTTACTATGGAACATTTTGTGGAATTTTAATACGGTTATAAATTCTCAGTATACTCTATATTCGCAGACATTTCTAACTTTTTGGTTGTTGTATTGATGTCACAAGTTGTACATTCTCAATATACTTTACGTTTGCAGAAATTTAAGACTCCTTGGCGGCGTTTCTTCACTTCGATGCCCGTGTACGCCATCATTGTCGCCAACTTCTGCCGTAGTTGGACATTCTACCTGCTTCTTATCAGCCAGCCTGCGTATTTTGAAGAGGTCTTTGGCTTTCCAATCAGTAAGGTCAGTATCAACCTTCAAATATAACAAATAATGTCAAATTTAAAGCGTGTATGCAAGTGAATGAATTATGTGTGATACTTTGAATAGTTGCTTGCAATATTTAGTTAGAAGACAAGCGTAGACATTATAAACTTGTATTTCTGCCTTTAGCTGGTCCTGGACTGATTTTGCTGTTTTGGTTGCTGGATTTGTTTGGATGTTTAGTTGTGTACGTGTCCGTTTGGCAGAAATAATAACATAAAAATGAAATGTGTCTGCAGGTGGGGCTGCTGTCTGCTCTGCCGCACATGGTCATGACTATCGTGGTTCCTATTGGAGGACAGCTGGCTGACTTTTTCCGCACCAACAAAATAATGTCCACTACAAACGTGCGAAAACTCATGAACTGCGGAGGTTTGTCTGTCACTACTACGTGATAAATAGACCCCTTAAAATGTCATCAGAATGTTCGACAAAATTCCATAATGGAGGCAATTGGAGGCAAAATGAAGTGGCTAACAAAACACTTTCAATGATTAACTGACACCAAATCTAAATAGTAATGATTATATTTTACAAAATAAGCAACAATATTGAATTTCCAGGGTAGAAATGTCAGTTATTTTGTTTTTTTATTACAAACGATGAAGAATTTGAGCTTCACAATAGTATAATTTGTGATAAAGTATGAAATATATTTGCAGATAAATGAAAAACTATTAAGTGGTCAACATTTCTGTCAGTATCTATCCAGTAAAATCTAAAAATCAGGATTTAGCCTTCATCAAAATGTTTAGTGTCTGTCATAAACTATCCTTTTACATAACCAAATATTATAAATAACAATAGTTTATGTTTAAAACAGGCTCTGAAGTCACTCACATGTGGTTTTCGTTCGCCAAAACCACCTTCATTTATCATTTTATTGTGATATTCTGAGGTTAATCCCAGTTTCTTCACTTACCTTTTTCCTCCATTGCAGAATTTGGACTGTTTTTGTTTACCAAAGGGTCTACTATAGTATCAGTAGACCTTGTATTCCTGATGTTGTTTGTCCTGTGTTGGTTCCAGGGTTTGGAATGGAGGCCACTTTGCTGCTGGTGGTGGGCTTCTCTCACACTCGAGCTGTTGCCATCTCTTTCCTGGTGCTCGCCGTGGGATTCAGTGGATTTGCCATCTCAGGTGTGCAAGTTACCTTTCTAAAAACCTATTCATGTGAGTTTAAAGGTCTCATATTTGCTACATTTCCCGTTTCGTAGTGGACCCAAAGAATATTCATGGTATTTTGTGTTGGGCAACATTAATCACAAAATGGTTACTAAAAATCACCATCTCGTGCCGCTGTTTCGTTAAAATCTGGCATTTCCCGCTCTCATCCTCATTTCACGCTGTACTGTCTGACAAAAAAGCCTAAATCCTTAAAAAGCAAACAGAAAGCAACCATCTCTTGTGTTCAAAGTGACGTGAAATGACTGCGACGTCGATAGATTCAGTGTTCGGTTATGCTGGGATCGTGTCTCTTGAATAAACTACATATTGTGTAAAACTCGTGGTGGGAGACACAAATGCATTTCTGGTTTAAATGTTGCTTGTACAGACCGTCAAAGTATAATAAGATCTGGGCAGAGACAGAACATTTCCTGGAGGAGGAGAGTCACCACAGCACCGGGTCACATTTGTCGGCTCAGTGGGAGAAGATATTGACTCTCCCGAAAACTCTGTCCGCCACTTCAAATGATTAAAGCTAATAAATGCACGGATGAAAGAAAAAAAAACCTTTAAAGGCACTGTACTCTGTTGGAACATGAAAAATACACAACTCTTCACATCAGTCACATGTATTGCTCACTTTCCTAATGCAGTCCCAGCATCCTAAATATTCACCGCAGTCTCTGAACCCAGAGAGTGTTTTGCCGTCCTGGGTAACAAACATTAGCACTTCCTTCTTCTCGTACAATAAAACACTCTATAAATAGTTGCAGAGAAAGTGCTGTGGTCTCATTTTCAACTGAATAGATTCTTTTGCAATATATCTGTGCTGGGGCAACACAGATTTGACTTTATTACTTGCAAAAATGTATGTACATGAACTACTTCTGTTTTATATGTTTCACAACAGTAAAAAGCAGGTGCAGTGCCTTAAAGTGACACTAATGAAAAAAAGCTAACAAAAGTCAATTTTGCATGACCTTTAATATTCAAATTAACTTTCTTGGTATGGTTAAAGGAAAAGTGAAAACTCAGTAGATCAAGGATTATGACCAATTAAACATTAAAAAATTAAAATAATTAAAATATGGATTGTTTTCACTTATAACAGTTGTAATTTAATGTTAATATATAAGAACGTTTTCCATAATGTAAAAGTTGTTGTCCAAACAGAAAACAGAATGAGCGTCTCACAATGGGTTGCCAGATGAAAACAAAGGTGACATGAGCTCTCCTCGGTCTATGACAGCTAAATGGCATCCAAAGTTCACACATGAATGTATTGCTCTTTAGGATCATTGGAACGCATATTACCTTTAAAGGGCCTCCTCCTGACTTTTATTTCCTCTATAGTTCAGGAAAACGTCTTTTACTTCAGTTCAGTAAAAGCAGCTTGTTTCAGTGTATTCATTTAAAAAGCATTTGTTGGTGGTGAATCAAAAGGAAACAACTATCATTGAACAGGCAATTTAATCCAATCAGAAATCGTAGAAAGGGGTTCAGAGGTTGTCATCCGGACGCCGTTTAAAGATCGAGACGTTTCGACTTTTATCCAAAAGTCATTGTCAATCAGAGAGCTGGTATGGGAACCTGGGCCTTATATGCTACTCTAAGTAGTGGGAGTCCAGCCCCCAGGGAGGAGTCACTGCACTCCTGTCTTTGTTATAAGATTGTTTGTTTGTCACCTGGGATTTAATTAATTGGTCTATCTTGTTGATTAATGGTTGGCCTCACCTAGTTTCACCTGTGTCTAAAGGTCTATTGTTATCTTGATAGCTGGCTGTTGCTCCCTCCTCACTACTGATTGCCTCATTAGCATTTGACTGGTCTATTGATCTGGACCAAGGTGTCAGGATGCTGTCATAAATTTTGGCTAAATTAAATCTTAAGCCCCCATTCCTGTTCAGGGAAGGATTTTCTCTTTTTACAAAAATGGCCTCCTTTACTCCTCTTTCAAACCAGTTCTTCTCTCTGCTCAAAATCTTCACCTCACTGTCCTCAAACGAGTGATTTGTAGCTTTTAGATGCAGATGGACTGCACTCTGCGGTCCGGTGGAGGAACATCTTCTGTGTTGGTACAGCCTTTTGTGCAATGGCTGTTTTGTTTCTCCTATGTAACGTTCTTTACAACTGTCCTCACTGCACTCTATCGAATAAACTACATTGCTCTGTTTCTCTGTCGGCCTCTTGTCTTTCGGGTGGACCAGTTTCTGTTTAAGCGTGTTGCCAGGTTTGTAATAGACAGGGATGTCGTGTTGTCTAAAAATCCTTTGAAACTTCTCAGACAGGCCCGAGACATAAGGGATAGAGACACCCCTCCTGCTGGGGTCTTTATCCTTTCTGTCCTGTTTCTTGGCTCTTCTGACTTTGTTAAAGGCCCAGTTAGGGTATCCACAAGCTGAGAGGGCACGATGGACGTGTTCTTAGAGTAGCATATAAGGCCCAGGTTCCCATACCAGCTCTCTGATTGACAATGACTTTTGGATAAAAGTCGAAACGTCTCGATCTTTAAACGGCGTCCGGATGACAACCTCTGAACCCCTTTCTACGATGGACCACACCTGGACGAATGAGGGTTTACATCGTCCAATCAGAAATGTTTTTAGATGAGAACCTTTTATCACAGACCGTTGTTTCTCTGTCGTGGTTCAACATCAGAGTGCGAGAAGGACTAAGTTGGGAGGGAAACTGTTGATTAAGTTATTAATGTTATAAAAATAAAATACAAAGCAAACAGAACAAGACCAGAGGGTAAAAAGACAAAATGTCAGTCTGGCATGTCTCTTTTTGTCTGTCCCCAGTATGTCCCCAGTGTCTAAGTTTAAACGTGCCACGTGTATGATTTTTAGTTGAGGATCCAACACCTGATTTTTTCATAAAATTGTTGGTTGCTTTTCTTGGAAGTTTCCACAGTATTATTTAAACTCGTCTATCTAGTTTGCTGCTGGTCTCCTGGAGATTGTTTGGTTTTATTCCAGAATGTAATTTTTCAGACCCTCCACCACCAAACTACACAGTGCCCCTTTAAGTTAAAAATTAAAGTCAACCTCTCCATTTTGTAAACGTCCAAAGTTATTTCAGTCCATTCCTTGTGTCGGCTCCATCCCTGTTATACAGTTTCTTGTTATTGTTAGTGTTATTTTTTTACTGCCATCATCCACAGGTATCCATCTATTGTTTCCATTGTTGGAGTTTTACATCCGAGATACATTGTTTTAAAGTCAAGTGGAATATAGAACTCATTACAAAAAATATACCAACTCCAAACTATTAAAACAGTTACAGTATCTAATTTTTGTTTTTATTTTTACTCCTGTTTTTAGGTTTCAATGTCAATCACTTGGACATCGCCCCTCGTTACGCCAGCATCCTGATGGGCATTTCCAACGGAGTGGGGACGCTGTCTGGGATGGTGTGTCCTCTCATTGTCGGAGCGCTGACAAAAAACAAGGTAAACTCCTAACCCTCCCGTCACTTTCCTGTACATTGTTAAAAAAGCATCTTTAAAGTTATATTGCTTGTTTTCGTTTAGTATTTCTTCGCAGAACTTGGCACTGTCTCATCACAAATCACACAATTTTCTTGTTAAATCAATGGAGATTTTAAGAAGCTAAACACTACTTAGTGTTCAATTAAAGGCATTTCTGATACTTTAGTTTCATAAATGTATTTACCTGTAGTAAGGAGGGGGCAATACATAATCGCAATAAAAAGTGGAGACAGTAATCCTTCCTGGTATATATTGTGTAATCGTGATAATCGCCTACAAGATAATCACCATTTTATCAACAGACTGATGAAAAACAAAGCTGTTCTCTTCTAGATAATTTGTTCTTTTCACTGGACAAGTTATATTTTAATAATACAACATGGAACTAATTCATAATATTAACATTTAAGAATTAAAATCCAAAACATTTTTAAACAGCATTCGGCAGAATCATTATTGTGATATTATCGTAAATCACAGTTATTTTGGCCTTGATAATCGTGACACAAAATTTGTTCTATTAATCTTTTGTTTACTTTTCATATTGTTTGGCTTTATATTGATTGTAATTATTTTGCATTGTGTTGCCAATAACGTTTTGTTTTTTTGTTTTTTTCAATCCCACTCTCTATTGGCCTATAATATGTAATGGAGATGTTAGTTACAAAAATGGCTTAAAAGTTATTATTTTGTGTACTATAAGGGGTTTCTGGGCCTGTAGTCAGTATTTGAGTTGTTCAGGTTCAACTTTTATGGATTTTTGCTCGGATATTTGTGATAAAAAACAACAACAAACCATAAAATCAATACATGAACAAACAACACTTATGTAACTTTGACCCTTTAAACCAAAAACAAAACACCCTAACAATGTTCTGTCATGCCTGGAGTTGCTTTCATCTGCAGTCATGCTGTTTTGAAAAATATCCACAATATGTTCTTCTTAAAGACAATTAATTAGGAGATGTATTTACCTTGTTGACATGTTTCGGCTGCTGTCTGCAAGAACTGTCTCTTATCAGCTGATGTTACTCTCTGTGGCCTGGTCAGCCTGATGGACCGGGTAGGTCGCTCACACTGACCACGCCTCTTCAGACTGACCCCGCCTCCTCAGACTGACCACGCCTCCTGCCGCCCGGTGGTCTCTGGAGTAGCGTGTCCCATGTGTGGGACAGAAGGAGGGCTAGTAACCAAGAACAAAAATAAAAGTACTAAGTAAAATCTTTAGGTATTTGTACTTTACTTGAGTACATTTTTCTTTTAATATTTTTTCACTTTTACTTCACTGCATTTGAGAGCAGGTTTTTCTACTTTCTACTCCACTACATTTTTTAACAGGACTGAAAGGTATTTTTCTTTAGTTTTCTTGTTTAAAGCTGGAACTTTAACTCTATATTCAGGCAGAATGTCACCTTATCAAACAAAATACATAAATTGAAATTACCAGTAAAATTAAATGATCAATTCAGTCGCTTCTTCTGACCACATTTTTAAAAAAAATCAAAACTACTTAAGTTGACTCTTTAATAAATCAGTGTGAAATACTCTAATAATGTCCAGTATTGTTCAGTTCTGTATTGTAGTATGTTAAAGAGCTCACATAGTGACTTTCTCCACGTCCACAGACTCGCTTGGAGTGGCAGCACGTCTTCATCATCGCGTCCATGGTGCATTACTCCGGTGTCATCTTCTACGCCATCTTTGCGTCGGGAGAGCAGCAGGAATGGGCCAACCCCGAGGACACCAGCGAGGACAAGCTGGGCATCATGGACGACGACGAGCTGGCAGAGGAGGCCGAACTCAACAGTGAGAACTCTGTCGCTGCCAAAAAGAGCTACGGCACCACGGAAAACTCTGGACGCAAGAAGGGCTGGAGGAAGCAGAAGGGAGCCACGATGCAGGACGAGGAACACTACGGGAACGGGGACTATCAGGAAGGATATCAGTGAACAAACGTGCCCCAGAGGACTACACACTGTCCAAGTGTTAGAGAACTGGCTTGATTTGCCTGGATTACTCTTTGGGCTCATCCACATGTACTGTATCATGAAGGCCTTTCATTTGTGACAGATTTAGAGCAAAGCAGTTGATTGGTTGATTGATTATAAGTAGGATACGAGGTTGTAACAATAAGGCTGGCTGATATAATAGAAAAAAATCGAATTGTGATCTCATTGCTGTGACAATATGTTATTTTTCAGTGCTTTTCTGTTTAAAGGTGGACTGTGTAACTTTACTGGTGCAGGGTACGTTGCCTGTTCGTCTCATAAAAATGTTTAGCTTTGCTTTGAATGTTCTGCATAGTATAAACTTATATATCTTGCTTTTATTCAGTTACAATTTTTTTATTGCCAAAATAGATACTTGGTTTGGTGGTGCCACCAGGTCATCGGGCCATACTGTGGAACATTCCAGGCAAAAGAAGTGCATCTCCACAGAGAGAAGCAGGGTTCAGACCCTCCATCGAAAATTTACATTGTGCTTTTAATGCAGCTTTTTGCTGAAACAGAGACTTTTCCCACCCACTCTTCCTATTGGTCAGAGTCTGTCATGCTCTGAGTGACCTGTGGATTTAACCAATCACAATGGACTCTCAGAAGAAGCAGATAGTTGTATTCACCTCTTGATAAAGAGACATAAGCTGAATGATGAAAGCTGCCTGGAAAATCCAGAAGGAAATCTCTTTATACAGATTGATAACTAATTGATATCAGTCTGGGAGGGACCTGACTGATTGACAGGTGGATTAGCCAATCAGCGAAACACATGATCTGTCCATATCAAAACAAACATGGCTGCTTAAGGCAGAAAGACAGGAAAAAAGTATGACTGGGATTGAAAAGCATTGAAGGCTTCAGCGGAATCAAAGAGTGAAGCTCGATTTTGTTCAAAGTGCTAGATGGACAATGAGGTCCTTTGTTTCACACACGTCAAGGAAAATTAATCAGATTGCCTGGCACTTTGAGTTGACTTGAGGCGTGAGGAGGGCGGGGCACCAGACTCACTCTTTGTAATGAATTGTAGAAGTGTGTTTTCTGGATCCCAGACAAAGAAACTGTGATCTTAGCTTTAGAAAAGGAAGTTTCATATCACCCATCCCTAAATCTGTGTCACAGTATTATTGTGGACAATATGTTAAATTAGAATCTTGTGAGTGTTGAATACATTGTTAAGTTGAAGGCAATCGTAAAAAGGAGGGCACTACAGGACATAGACCATGATGCTTCATTTCAGTGCAGCCAATAATACAACACTTAAGTCTGAATGGTTTAAATTGCCACAAAGATGGTGGCACACAACTACAGTCATACAATTGTTACATCCATAATTTTTTGTTATTATAATCTCCAAAATGTTGCTTCCATTCCATATATTGTATACAAACTTTATAAAGGGTCTAACAGACGCCGACACTTCTGGTTGTTGTTTTGCCTGGAATGTTCCACAAAATTGCATAAACTCAACAATCTTTATGAACACAACACAAAAAAAAGTATTTTGGGTTGAATATATAAAAGATAAATAAGTTTATACCACACTGTGGAACATTCTAGACAAAGCAAAAACATTTTCATGAGACAAGCAGATGCCGCACTCTAAAATGATTATTATTGCACTCTTAGATTATTATACGATGAACATTGCTGCTCACCTGTGAATGAAAACAGATGTTATTCATAGTTTAGCTTGTGTAATAATAAAAGGGAGCTATATTATAACATATCAACCACTGAGCCTTCATTCAGACTGTGATAATGCTCTGTGTGGCTTCTTTAGAACACGTGTGCAGATGTGTGTGAGCTATGCAAGTGAGAAAGGGAATGTAGCGGTCTGTTTAGGCAGCAGACAGCAGCGTAAACATAATGAGACTTACTGGCTTTTATCTGCCTGGAACTGTACTGTAAATATTTGATGTTTCTGAATTGTTGCACCTTTTTTGCCTCTGGTTTGGAGGCTGTAGCATTTTATTATTATTATGATCAGCCTTATTGTTAGTGCTTCTGGTGAGACAAAATGAATGGATGACATAACTGTGTGACTTCTTTTACTTATCGTCTGTTTGTCTTTGCAGTTTGTCGGTGTTTGCTACATGAGACATGGTTTATATCCAAAACATTTCAGATTTATCATAATTATAAATGAGAGTGGAACATTTGCTTTCATTGTCTATCAAGATGGTACAATATAAATGTTTTGTACAGACCATTATTCTTCTGCATTTAATTGAACTGCACTTAAATAAACACACATTTCTGGTTCTCAAACTGTTGTACAGAGAGCACTGATTACAAGCTGCTTCAAAATCAAGTTATTTTTTTGTTTTTGATGAAGATTTTTGCAGAAATAAGCAATTTCAACAGTTTTACAACATTTTTTAGTTTTTTTTACTACGTTATTTGGTAATGAAGAGGAGAGGAATTTCTTTAATTTGTACCAAAACTGCCACGTAACGCTACCGAATCGCACAAATGTCAAGAAATTAAGATTGCTGAAAGATGTAAATATGAGTGAGCGTTGCACGGGGAGCTGTGAAGACCTGTTCTGACGGAGAAATAGGCCCTTTTCACATTAGCGCTCGGGTAGTTCCAGTTACCGTAAGAAGGGCAGATCGTTAAATCTCGCTTCATTCATTTTCTGTGGGACTTAGCCGAGTCTTGCAAGAAAAAATCAAATAAAAAACGATCTGATGACGAAGAGCAAGAAACAGCTGGATAATCACTGGCAACATGTTAAAACCTTTACGTACAATATAAGTATGTCACCAGGGGAACTCTGTGTGTCAATAAAATTAAGCGTTTTTGTCTCAAAGCTAAAGGCTAACACAAATTTACATAAATATAAAGCAGAAAAACTTGAGAAAAAGTACATGGAATGCCAGCTCGAGTGTTGTTGTGAAAAGGTTAGTTCAGTTTCACTTAAATTAGGTTATCATTAGCTTAGAGACAAAAACACAGCATTTTTATAAAACACAGGTTTCCCCTCGGCAAACTGCACCAACAGGTCTGTACCTACAGGTCTTAACATACTGCCAGTGATAATCCTGCTGTTTCTTAGACTCCACTTTGTCATTATTGATTTATTTTAGCGACACTCGGCTAATTCTCCATAAGGAATGAATGGAGCAGGAAGTGAAGCTCGCATGTGCACGGCTAGAGGAACTATCAGTGGAGTTTCATGAAAAGGGACTATTGTATAGTCTGGGAGTATTGTCCACAGGAGAACATGCACAAATCACTCTAAATCACACTAAATACAACTTTGAATGCTTTATTGACATGGGAAACAATTCTATAATGGCTAAAACTTTGCATAATAGGTCTCCATAAAGTATTGTATAACGTCAAACAATTGTGAATCATTTGGGCAGACGATATCGGCATTTGTGCACACTTTGTTTTTCAGATCTCGACTGGCCCCAAAATGTCCAACTCTCCCCAAAATGGTGCACAAGGGGCAGAATACACTATATGCTGTACCAAGATGCAATGTTACCAGTACTTCAATGATTAAACCCAGGAAAGAGCACCCGAATTAACTGCCCAAGGTAATTATTTTTTGCTAATTGATGGTGTCTCTGTGATGGACCCATTTGTCAGAGACGTTTACCTACAGTTAAATAAAGATGATAATGTGGCAAGTTTAATTTGTGAATTGCTAAAGGCTAAATCTATGTGCTTGTGGTGCCCATGGACTGTAAGCAATATATATAACAGTGAAAAATGCATGAAAAAGTCTTTAAAACTGTACAAAAGAAACACAAGCCCATTAACACCTTCTTTGGCACAGTAATTTGTTCTCGTCTGACTTCTAAATCATTCATGCTTCGCTTTAACATGCATCTGTCATTAGCTGGGACTCTGCTCATGTCAGGGCTCTTAAAGGAGTTCTTTTTAAACCCAGGGCTCTGTTTCCTATCACTGTTGAGGTAAACATCCTTTCTCTTATCTGTCTCACTGACCCTCCATCTTAATTAGTGCGGGATACTCCTCACAGCAGTAACACTCAGAACTATGCCGTCTTTATCTGTGTTGAAGAGGCTTTACACGCTTTAGTTTAGACTCACGTCATGCTTAATGAGCAAATGACAGGTTTGATTGTTAATTTCAAAAGATCTTATTCAGTTTTACGTTTCCGTTTATAATGTTACTTACTGGTTGAACATGGACAGCAGATGTGGCGTATAAATATCTGTTTTCCGCAATGTTTTGAGAACTTTTTCCATTCAAAAGACATAATATTCTGTTTTAAAGTGTTAATCGCTATGGCAACGGTCCCAATTTAACGTCATTCTGAAGCAAAGTAATTTGGATAGCAACTATACGCAAAGCAAAGGACAAAGGTTGTTGAATTCACACAATATTTATGTTTTATTTCGTTAAAGATATCAAAATATGGGTAACATTTTAAAGTAGGTTCCTTAGTAAACTATTCATATTTTCAATTTCAGATAACTTTATCAATGCCACCGGGGGTAATACGTTTGAGCAGGAAAAAAGCACAGACAGAACAAACAAACAAAAGCAAACAAAATGGAGCAATTCTGAAAAAAAGAGGAACTTTTCAGGAATTGCTTTAAGTTTAAATTGAAAAGGCAGGTAGAAGTGAAGTTCACATTGTTAAGATACCTTTTTTTTTTTTGAATAAAGAACATCATAGCGACAGCCTGAGGACAGTAAAGATAAGGCGTAAGCTTTTTGTTTCTAAGGACTTATAAGGCATTTACAAACATATGTCACTTGGTTATAAAAGTTTAATGCTCTTGCAATCATTTTACATGGTTTAATAACACACAAAGCTACAAATGCTGCTTCTTAATTACCTAGCATTAAAACAGGAGATCATCATTTTACATTTTGTTCATTGTAAATAGTAATTTAAAACAGCTTCAAATAGAAAAGGCATTGACTTTCTGTTCAAAATTGCAGAGATGTTAAGCTCCGCCTCTTCATCGTTGTCTTTCACTGTAACAAGCAGCAAATTGTTATGTGCATGTTTTCATTTTTCAATCAATGTGACATTTTAGAACTCTTTCACTCTCTTCATAACTAAGTACAAAGATGTGGGCGGGGATAGGGGGTAGGTGAAAACAGGAATTTTCTTAGCACTCGAGCCTCAGTTGCTGGACAAGACAGGATTACTCACACATACAAGAATCTAAGGATTCAACTTTAAATAAACTAAATAAAACTATTGATGAATAAAGAAAGTTATAACATTTGGTTGAAAGCTAATTCACATTGATATAACGAAATACATCCCCTTTAAATTCCACCATAACACCATAGTGCTTATTAATGCTATATAAATAGTTTACCTTATTTTAAAGCATTACAAATGTGTTTCTTGCACATAAACAGTTTGTTGGATGGAATTTTGTGACTTTTTGGAACTCAGCGCTTCCTGTAGTGTTCAACTTTTCCATGTTTTCCAGCAAACAAAGTAATAACTACAGAAAAGTAAATTGGCATGCATGTTTGACATAGTGACCGTGTGTCTGCAGTGACGAAGAGCACATCACATGCCACGCACCACATAGTCCACAAACAGCCGACAGCCAATGGCAAAGGTCCTGTTTATTCCAAAGAGACTGTGTGTTGACTCAGTAGGGCCTCTGTGGATGGAGCAACAGCCCATTAATGATTAAACTATTGCTTTCTGGAACGATTTTATAATTGTAGCGTCATTAAATCGTCGTTTAATACTCCAGGTTCGTGCTTGTTTTAAGGTTTTGAGGGATTTAAAGTCAACATGGGAGGTTTTTTTCACGTTTTTTGGCTTGGCATCACAGCGGCATGACAAAACGGCCTTGAGAAGTTCAAGGACGGATGTTGTCATTGCCAGACTGTTTACGCAAATCTCACAGCGCTAAAAAGTCAAAATCAATGACAGTTAGTTACTGTTACAGATAATTAATCATTGTTTTTTTCATACGCTTCAATTTGATCATTTAAAACAACAAAAATGACACATAATAATGATGTAAATTAATGCGTAAACATGTTAATATCAATAGAAAATGTCACAAACTGTCATTAAAGTCTGCTAACGTTGCCCGTTGTGGTCTCAGTTGTGGGTGGGACTTGACGCTCATGAATTTATACATACGAGATAAGATTTTTTCTCTTTTTTAGGAGGGGGTTGCATGGAATGGACAGCTTAATTAATAACCACCGACCATCTCTCCCTTGCCCTGGCTGGTCACAAATGCTCTCACTGGAGTCCAAACACTGACACAGGGATATACCGATGGTGCCGTCGTCGTGGAGATCGAAAACTCAATCAAACTTTTGACAAAACTCGGATCGTTACGACGGGAAGAGGAAGGTAAGAACGGGTAATTGTTCACGAGCTGACACATCGTTTTGTCTTGTGTCGGTGAAAGTGTGTAGGTTGGCAAAGAGGATTGTGGGTTGGATCTCGAGGGAAATTACGCCGTATAATTAAAAATGTATAGGTTGTATGAAGTATTAGCTCGTGTGTTGTGGTCATATGTAAAGACATGGTGATAGTGTGTGACGAAAAATGTGACTGGACAGTGGACAATGGCGCTGATAATAAAACAGCATTACATTTAACAAATTCTAACGCCTTATTTTATGCATGCCTTTTATATATTTTTATTTTACTCGTATTGTTTACTGTTTTATGTTGCTGAAGCCTCGTTTGTGAATTTTGTTGTCTGAAAATGACAATAAAATCTTCCTCTTTGATTCTGATAAAGGCCTATCTTCTGTGATATGCCAGCTTCCTGTTGACTTTTTCCTCTGAGATTTATTCTCTCAATACAGGATCGTGTTGTTTTCTTTGTTATTGACAAATAAGATATGTTGTGACAACTTACTTTACATTTACTTGGATATTTTCATGTCACACAGAGCAGTTCTCATTTAGCACAATTTTGACAATGTTAGGTTTAGTTTCAAATACGTTTCTGAAAATTATGCCTGAACTTTAGCTCTTTATTTAACATCATTAATTACCTGTATATTTTCAAAATGATTCCATCGAGAGAATATTGATTTTATTCATCTTAAGTAATGTTTCAGGAAAGTGCCTTTACTCCAGGTTTTGAGGCAAAAGGGGTGCATTACATTTTCAATTAAAAGATTTCTTTAATCGAATAGATTGAAATCACGATTATATATGATTAATTGCACAGCCCTTCTTGAACTGCTGCCCAAAAAACAAAATTTTTTTTTTAAATCATCAACACTACACTACACAATTGTGCATTCCTTCCAATCGTCATTGACGCTGACTTTTATGACGCCTTCTCTATTGACATTTGCTGCGTGATATTTGGGTTCGAAGACATTATACTTATGGGGGTACTAAACTATAACCTTTGTTCACGTAATATTGATCTGAACGACATAATAATAGAACTGGGTCAAATGACTTCCTGTTCAAAATGGCAGAGCTGACAGATCCCGCCCTTTATAGTGAAATTTCTTCACAACAAGCAGCAGATTTTCACTTTTTCACTTCTTTTTATTGTCCACGAAATGACTATATTACACATTTAAAAACCCTAAATGTGACCCAGAGTATGCATGTTTTGAATAGTCAAGTACAGAGCAGTGGGCGGAGATAGGGGGTGGGTGAAAACAGAAATTTTCTCCGCACTTTGCGACAGTTTGGACTACTCTTTTAACTAAAATACAGTTAAGATAAATATATGTCAAATTCTGGTAAAATCTTTACAACTTTTACCCCAGTTTAGCTATTCTTTATGGTTTTAGATTTAACTTCCTGGTTGGAAATGATAACATCGCACTGGGAAATTACCATGGCAACCATCCTGTACACTGGGACAAAACTCATCTAATCAGATTTTTTTTTTTTTGACAAAAATATACACCTTTCTTTTGTTGAATTAACGTGTTTAAAGGGTCAAAGAAGTAGTTTTTTTGTAAATTACACATAACCTTTGTCTCCCCAGTGTAATGCCGTCAATTGCAGATTTTTCCATTTTTCAAATACAACTTTGAGGAAGTTAATGATGAAAGAACAATGATGAACTTGACTTTACACACACCTTGAAGTGATTTACAAAAGTTTGCAAAGAATAAATTCAGATTTTGCTACATTTTTAGTGAATAAATACAATAAACACCTAAAACACATGAAAATTGTGACATCAAACATTACATTTCATTTTGCCAATCATAATTCCTGGTTAATTGTGAGCTGACATTTACATTGTTTTATTGATGAACAGTTAATGCATTTGCTGTAATGGAAATTTGTCCTAATGACTCAATAAAACAAGACACATGTTCTGAGTGATTCCAACTAAAACATTTCTTCTTTTTCGAGTGCAGCAGTGCTAGTGCTGAACACCCCACAAGAGGCTCCTAAATGAACGAGTGGGCGGGCTCCGACATCAACGTGGTGGGACCGCTGCAGATCCCGCCCGGCGATGACTTCTCCCTGTCCGAGAGCTCACACCTGTTCGGTACGTCTCAAAAAACACAAGCAAACGCAGAAAATCGATGCGTCTGGCAATGACTGATCTTAACAGCCACAAGTGAGAAAAAGGAGGCTTGGTTATAACAGATAAAGCATGGGAACATATTATACAGCTCAATAGAGGAGCACAAAATCATGTTAGAATTCGGTTGGAATAAATGTATGACAGTATTTTATAACTGCAGGCTAAAGTGCATACTATAGACTCTTTAAAAGTGTGTAAATAAAAACGTTCTAAATTCAGAACGGAGGCAAACGTGGAATGGAACATGATTTGATTTCACTGGAGAAACTGGCATTAACCACAGAAGAGCATAAAACATGAAAAATTGAGATGATTTTGCACTCAGACACACATGAGTGACATCAGAGCTGCTTTAAACACATTTATTATTGTATTTTACATAATGTTTTAGGAAATAATGATGAACTCTTAGCCATTTTGATGAAGGAACAATCCAGATTTGTAGGTTTTACTTGAAAAATACTCAATGTTGATCCCACAACAATTTTTCATATTATCTAAAGATATATTAGATACTATTCCATAAATTAGATTCTTTGTGTTTTGGCCATCATTTGGTATAAAAAAGCAAACTAACTGACATTTCTACCCAACAAAAATGCTTAAAATCATTAGACTTTAGATCTAATGTGAGCTAATAGTTGAAAAATGTACAGGCATTTTTGTTTCCCGTTTTTTCCATCTTTTATTCTTGAAACACACACACAAACACACACATACACACATGGAATTGGAATAGTATTAAAACGTAAAATGTAGGCCTAGCTGTTGTTTGTAGATGCAAGTTGGATAAACATCATAAAACAAGAAAATAATTATCATTATGAGTGCCTATTTCTGCAGAAAATAGCAGAGTTTATATCTTTTTTGCATATTTGTGTCCAATGTTATACAGTGCTTGCTTTTGTCTGATTTTACAGTTTTGACATGTATAGTAGACCTGCTTATGAAACAATATATGAGAAAAGGTTAAAGAATCATGATTTTTCGGCTTCAAATGACAAGGAGTCTCTGGTGTTATCTGCACAGTGTACTTCAGAGTTCAAACAGGGCTCAACAGTCTGTACTTTGTCTTATTTATTGTACTATTAGACACAGTTAGCGATTACCAGATACTACAGAGCAATTCTACAATCATCCAAATGCTCCAGTTAAATTGGTGGATAATCAGTGGTATTATAAAATTGTATTGACCTGAAGTTTAATGGAGATGGAAACTTGTGTGTTATTAATTTGCAGATTTTATTGTGAAGATAAAAACATACAGGGCCTTGACCTGACATGAATGATCGGATTTTTGTGGACTTTACGTTTTGCATAAAGATATATAGTTTCTGATTAGTGCACTCTTATTCAAGTGGCTCTTTCATGCTCTTTTATATCGTCAACGTGTGAAAGATTTAATGTTTATCTGTTTGTTATCATGTGTGTACAGTTCGTGGTAAATGAGAATTATCTCCATCAGAGCCGGATAAATAAAGGTTAAAGGGCAAATGTTATGCATTATTTGTATTGTTATTGACTTTAAAACATGCTCTTCAATAGTTTTACTTAAAAAAAAAAAAAAAAAAAAAAAAAAAAGACTACATGTCACTCTGGTATTTCCCTGGCCAGGAATTGATTTTGGGCTCAACTACTGGTTGCAGATGGAATTACACTGGTGAGATAATCAAATACTAGCGTGTCTCTGACATGCTAATGTTAGCACACAGCTTCTGATGGCAGAAATACTGAGAATGAGCCAAGTGATTATTTATGGCCTTAAAATAGTGCATATCTCGGTGCCACATCACACATAGACTATGACGTCTCACATTAGTGACATTCAGAACAAAGTGCTTTTGACGCTCAGAGAGAAAGGACCCGTCACACTGGCGTGAATGAAGTTCCATGTAATATTTATGATGAGGGAACAATGTTCAAAATGTTTGCATTATATGTGTCCTTTAAATTTAAATAATAAAAAGGGCAAACACTTTTTGTTACTGACATGTGCATTGGTGAACAGTTTTCTCCATGGAGACGTTATAGGCCTCACAGTGAGTCATTACAATGAATATCCTGTTTTTATGGCTTGGAAAAATACTTTGAAACCATGCATTTTTGCTGTGAGCAGGGTCGCCTCTCCACAGATCTGACCTGAAGTTTGGCCTGGTGGTGTCCGCTGTCTCGATAGAGATAGATATGTTTAATGCTATTCCAGAACAAAGCAATGACATCTTCTCAGACACCAACATCAGAAAAGTTACCACCACAGTTGCCACCACATTCTGATACAGGTCTATCGGTCTAGATGCCCACATGACTTAAACATGACATTATTCAATTTCCAAACAAATCCAGCTGACAGTAGCAGCTTCTATTCCAAACATGGAGTGCTACTTGTAATAAAACACAAATGTGATTGTTTAGTTAATATTTAGCCTGGACAACCTTTGCTCTTTCTGAGATTTCTTAAACAGGCTGAATCAAGCAGCGCATTTCTTCAACCGCTTGAGCGTTCATATTTGCACACACGGTGCTGGGAAAATGAAATAATATAGTAAAAATGGACCTGGAGTTGTATGGACAGGACAGGACAATGGAGTAGTGCTCGGGGTTGGGCTGAATCCACCGAGATGGCCATGGTACAAACCAAGTCTCCAAGAGGTCAGTGTGAACAACGGGGAGTTTAGAGTGTGAGTAAGAGCGTTTAGGTAGAAGAAACGTAGTGCGATTGCCTCATGGTGCAACATTGTGTTGTCCTTGGTGTAAAAAAGTAAAAGTTAGAGGTTGTTGTTTTATCATACAACACTTAACACTCTTGTCTACAGATATTCTTTCCGTGTTGTGGATTATTTTGGCTCGGTGTTGTGCGTAATTGCTCTAGTTTGACACTTCAGCCTAAACACAACAGGTTATTCCTCCAAACAGGTACTTCTGACCAAAATCCTAGCTCAAATTTGGAAACACTTTTAATCTATGTGTAAATCAGTTTAGTTTTTCTATGATTTTGCTGTCATCGTAATTATTATTATTTATTTTTTTTGGCTTCTTAATGAGAACTAACTTGGGCTTGACACTTTTTGTCCTTTCCACTTGTAAACACATGGAAAAATATATTGTTCTTCATATTTGCACATGCATCTTGTGGAAATGTAATATTGTCCCATCTCTACTCATTTCTTTACTTTTTGTACCTTACCTTTAAATAAGAGAATTCAATTGTTTTCCTTCTCAGTCCAATAAATGTTTACTTTTATCCTATGCCGCTCTCTTTAAGAACTGAAGGGTGTTAATGATTTATGGTTTTATAGGTGTGTTATTACCAACTATTGCAAATCTAACTGTATTATCTTCTGCCTGAACAACATACAACTTTTCCGAGAAAATTTTATTGGACTATTCATCACTGCACTGGCTCAGAAAAAAGAAAGGTGCATGTATTGAGTTTGTTTTGGAGCGTTAGCATCAAAATAAATTGACTATTGAGGATGATTGAGGATAAGTGTTGATTACTACATATTTTTTTGAGTTAAGCAGCCGCTCTTGCATGTTCTTTGGTTGTGATGGTAAATTGACTCTCAAACATGTTATGGTGATTTTCTTCTCAAAACATACCTGAAGTTATGTGACAAATTTGGGTAATCTTTGATGCTCCGGCCGTCTTCCTCTGAACCTGCACAATTACTCCGCTCCAAATATGTAAACTCAAATCAAGTTCTAGTGTGTTGTTTTTCACTGAACTTGTGATCAATCAATCAAGTCCAAAGATCATTTTCACCACAAAACATCTCATGGCATCAAAAAAAAAAATAATAAAAAAAAAAAAGAAAGAAAGAAAGAAAGAAAGAAAGAAAGAAAGAAAGAAAGAAAGAAAGAAAGAAAGAAAGAAAGAAAGAAAGAAAGAAAGAAAGAAAGAAAGAAAGAAAGAAAGAAAGAAAGAAAATGCTGCTGATTTGTCATTCAAAATGACTCACTCCTTGCTGCTGCCAGAACGGGGTGTTCTGGAAAGTGAACAGGAAATTGTTGCAAAAGAACATACATATAAGAAAGTTATAAACTTGTAGCACAATAATCTAGTGGTTTAGTTGGCGGCAGAAAATATTAAGGCATTAACGCTCTCTGTTGGCTTTATTAAATCAATTCCCGCCTCCAACAATTTTCTATATGTTTATCCATGTCCATTTCACACTTTAAATTTGTCCTACCAATTGCATGTCAACCAAGCAATTGTCTCAGTGTAGCTCAGTGTTAGCATCACTGCTTCGTGTCCAATTCTATGTCGTGTTTTTGCCAAGTCGGGCTAAAACCAATAAACCCTTAAAGATCAGCAGTGAACAGTGAGCTGCAGGTGGATGTCACTGACGACATGTGAAAGACTTGAGCTGAATACTTCTTGTAAAGAGAGACGTTTGCAGTTTATTTCTATGCTAACTTTGCATAAAAAATATTAAAAAAACAACTAAAATAGAAAAAAAATCAAAAACAAGAACAAGAACAAAAACAATCATGTAGTCTGTTTAAAATTTTAATTTGTCGTTGTTTTTTTCTTTTACGTTTCAATAATAGTTAGCATTAGCTGTCAGAAACGATTAGCTTAGCCAACTGCTGCTGTGCACAAAACAAAAATATTGTATTTTTTGAACGGGCAAAAGTCCTCAAATAGTAACCTGTATGTAAACAGGAAGCAGAAACCCATGAATACAGGCCAAAAAGTTGTATCATTTGAAATATAAATTCAACGGTGTTAAACAAATGGCCTGAATAAAGTGCATTTGTAACCAGTTTCAACAGAATCGCACTATTCTTTGCTCTTCAGATATTCTGGTGGACCAAGCGAGCCCTCTCCTGCAAGACTCCGACATGTTGCCGTTCAGCAGCTGCTCGAGCATGCAGTACCCCTCCTTGGAGCCCCACATGTCCTCTGCGCCCTCGCCGTACTACTCCAGCCACAACTACTACCCCCAGTACAGCGGGGACGAGTGGTACACGCACACCGGGATATACGAGCTCAGGAAAGGCCCCCTGGAGGTCAGCTACGATGCGGAGATGGAGGAGGTTTCTGCCGTGGTGCCGGTGGTGTGCAAGAGGAGCAGGCACATGCAGGCCGGCCGCGTGAAGGGGGAGGAGCTGTGCGTGGTGTGTGGGGACAAGGCGTCGGGATACCACTACAACGCTCTGACCTGTGAGGGCTGCAAAGGTGAGGGCCTCATGTGCATCATTTCAGTCTGGTTAGTTGTGATGTTACAGTGTGGTAAGGTTAGTTTCAACATGGTATTAAAGGTGCACTGCATAACTTTTCTTGTGGAGGATGCGTCACCTGTTTATCTTCAGGGAGACAGTTTGGTATATTGGTGTATAAGTGCACATTAAAGGGGATGTGCATGGTTTTTACTGTTTTGAAACATGAAAAACAGAGGTAGTTTATTCTAGCTCACTTTCCTAATGCAGTTCCAGCATCTTAAATATTCATGAGTATATCAATGAGTTTATAAGCACTTTTTAGGATTCTCTGAGAGCATCATGGACAATCCTGGGTAAAGCTAACAAACATTAGCAAGCTAAGGGCTTCTTGTAAAATAAAACGCTCTGTAAATAGATGCAGAGAAAGCGCTGTGGTCTCATTTTCACCTGAATATATACTTTTACAATATTTCTGTACTAGGGCAAAACAGATTTGACTTTTTTACATGCAAAAAATCAGGTACATGAACAAGTTCTGTTTTTCATGTTTCAAAACTGTAAAAATCAGGTAGAGCCCCTTTAATATTGTGACACATTAATACAACATTAATACTTGCAAGTTGCATTAGAACATATCAGGTCAACATTTGGTTTTGATGTTATTACTAAAGCTGTAAGAACAATTCTAAAACATTTTCTAACTGAAACCCTAATTGACCAAGTCCCTAAATGTAATCCAACTGGTACTCTAACCTTATCCATAATAGACTGCATGGAATATCAGTTGGGTTGTTTACCTTTAAATTGTTATGCTTTAGCGTTAACACTGACACACAAACACATCCTTTTACAAACACATAAGTGTCCTTTGGTGAAGTCTTTGTTAGAGCCATAATTTAATTAACGAAACAGTCTAAATTTTATTGCTTACATTAATTTCATAATTTATTTAATAGATGTAATATTCTAAAAACATACAAATTCATTATTTTCTAATTAAAGGAAAGTCTATGTTGCGTTAAAATGTATTAAGCCAGAGGAAGGGGGGTGGGGCTAGGTTTAGGTATAATTGGGTCACAGGAGGACAGGTGTGTGTGACAAACAATCTGAGTTGGAGGGTGACCGACACGGTCTTTGACCGCACCGCAACGCATGATCGTTATTCTGAAATAAAAGACATTGAACGATACAACGGAGTACGTGAGTTTTGTTCGTACATTTGGTGTGAGTCAGAAGAAGCGGACACCCAAAGGATGGCTATTGTACTGTTTTACAGTCTATAAAAGAAGCCAACACAAAGTCAAAGACCCGGCAACGCTAGAATCCATGGCCTCGCTGGATGGAGGAAGACGCTGCGCGCCGCGGATACAAGTTTACAAGTTTGGAATTATGAATGAATCAAGAGACGCCGCGACGTACGCATGCGCGGAAGCCTTCGCGTGCTGTGAGTAATCAGTAGCGCTACCGCGCACTTTCTTGGACATTTGAACAATTACGCGCTGCATTTGGGGAATGCGTGGATTGTAAAGTAATCAGAAATACATTTGGAATGATGTTGTGCAAACGGAGTTGGAAAAATGGAGGAAACTGAGGAACTGGGAAACGAGGAGGAGATGACGCTAAACAAGGACAGTGACGATGCGGATGAAGTAGTAAAAGACTTGAAAAAGCTCAGCGCCAAACGGAGAGGAAGGCTGGGTGTATGTACAAGACGAATGAATGAAATTAAAGACCTCCTATCTAATCCTCACAATATGTATTTTGTCACAAACATTTATGAACAATTTAAAGTGGCATTAAAGGAGTTTAAAAAATGTCATGAAGCTGTGCAAAGACTATTGCCTCCTGAAATACAAGAAAATGAAACTATTGACTGGTATGAGCCTAAAATGGAAACATTTGATGCATTTATGATGGATGTTGAATCATGGATTATGTGTCCAGACCAACAGGTCGTAATAGAACCAAAAGATAGTGCATCCAATGTGTCAAAAGGATCTGTCAGATCAGGAGGAAGTTCAAAATCTGCTATATCACAAAGCTCCAGTTCCGCTAGAGAGCGCTTGAAACTAGCCTCCGAAAAGGCTGCTATGGAGGCCCGCATGGCAGTGCTAACAGACAAACATGCAATGGAAGTTGAAAAGGCCAAAATCAATGCAAAACTTGAGACAATGGAACTGGCAGCTAACATTGCTGCATCAGATGCAAAGTTAAAGGTTCTGGACAGTTTCACTCAAAGTCCTGAAAATGCAATGTCCCACAAAACACTGAGTGAAGTCAAACACGATAAAAATGTTACAAGTGTCACAAGTATCAGAGACTACAATGTGTCTATGGGTATTTCTGAAGGCCCCTCTGTTGTATATCCTGACATAGGTGCAATACCCAAAACCCCTCTTCAACGTTTTGTGGATCAACCCTCAGCTGAAAGGACTAAATCAAAAATGAATAAATCAAACTCTACACCTTTGCATGTTGAAGCTGTATCTGAACATCAAAGTGACTCTGAGAGTAACACAAGCACAGACTCTGACAAATCACTAATTTCTAAGGAGCTGCTCTCTGTTATTCAAAAACAAAATGACATCACAAGGATCCTAATGTCACAGCAGCAACAGTCCTCACTCCCCTCCAGACAAATACAAGTGTTTGATGGCAACCCTTTACATTTTCAAACATTTATGAGGGCATTTAAGTATGGCATTGAAAATAAAACAGATAATGATGATGACAGACTCTATTATTTGGAACAGTACACAAGTGGACAAGCAAGAGAACTTGTAAGGAGCTGTTTTCATATGAATTCAAATCTGGGCTATAAAGAAGCACAAAAACTGTTAAAAACACATTTTGGAGATGAAATCAAGATATCAAATGCATACATTGAAAAGGCTCTCAACTGGAACAATATCAAACATGATGATGGAAATGCACTACATGCATATGCACTTTATCTGAGAGGATGTTGTAACACAATGAAACAATTAAAAGCAATGCAAGAGTTGAATCTACCATCTAATTTAAAGTTGGTTTTGTCAAAATTGCCATATAAACTGAAAGAAAAATGGAGAACTGTGGCCCATGAGCTCTTGGAGAGAAACAAAACACGAGCAGGTTTCTCTGATCTGGTGGCATTTATTGAGAAAGAAGCCAGTATTTTACAAGACCCTCTTTTTGGTGAAATCCAAGATGTCCCCAGAAGAGTCTACCCAAAGTCCACCATGGCAGTAGAGTACAAGCCTCAGCAGCGTACACAGAAAAACAAAAGCAGTAGTTTTGTCATGTCCATAAACAATTATAAAACCGTGTGTTGTGTTTGTGGAAAAGCAAATCATTCTTTGGATCAATGTGAAAAACTAAAGGCACAGTCACATGACGAAAAGGTACGGCTGCTTAAAAACAATGGCATCTGTTTTGGTTGCCTAAATAAAGGACACGTTATTAAATTATGTAAAAGACGGATGACATGTGAGCACTGTCATGGCAGACATCCAAGTGTGCTACATATAAACAACTCAAGTCTGCAACAAAAACAATCAGTCAGTGGCACATTATTTTCAATGGAGAAGAGAAAGAGTTGCGATACTGGGGCTGGAAGTGACTGTAAATTGTCGATAGTGCCCGTGCAGTTGAAATCCGCAAAAGGAGACAAAACAATTTTGACATATGCTTTCCTGGACCCTGGAAGTACAGCCACATTCTGCACGGAAAATATTATGAAAAAGCTCAATATAAATGGAAAAAGGACAAAAGTTTTATTGCAAACAATGGGACAAAGAAAACCAGTTAACAGTTATGAAATAAATGGTTTACAAGTTGGTGATGTAAGTGGCAACAACTTTATTGAATTGGACAAAACATATACTCAAACAAATATTCCAGTGACAAAAGCAAACATATTTACACAAACTGACATTAACAAATGGCCTTACCTGAAAGAGATTCGAATCAAAGAAATTGATGCGGATGTGGAACTCCTGATTGGAGTAGATGTGCCCAAGGCAATGGAACCCTGGCAGATTATAAACAGTCAGGGTAAGGGCCCCTATGCTGTAAGAACTTTACTTGGATGGGTGGTGAATGGTCCACTCAATTCTGCAGCTGTGGACAGCCATGGTAGACCTGTAGCATCAGTAAACCGCATTTCAGTTGAAAAACTAGAAACTATTTTGAGGCAACAATACAGCCATGACTTTCCTGAAAAGGAATATGAAGAAAGGCCCCAAATGTCAGTGGAAGACAAAACGTTTATAAATATGATGTCACAAGAAGCCACATTGAAAGACAATCACTACTACCTACCATTGCCACTCCGCAACAGAGACATTGTTATGCCTAACAACTATCACCTTGCAGAACAAAGAGCTCAGTATCTGGCAAAAAAGTTCAAACACAACAGTTTTGCAGAGGAATACATACAATTCATGGAGGACATCATAACAAAAGGTTATGCAGAAAAGGTGCCATCAAAAGATCTTCACATAAAAACCGGCAAAGTGTGGTACATACCCCACCATGGTGTTTATCACAGGCGTAAAAAGACTCTAAGAGTTGTATTTGATTGTACATCCTCATTTCAAGGCACGTCCCTCAACAAAGAACTGCTCCAGGGACCTGACTTGACTAATTCATTACTTGGAGTGTTGCTAAGGTTTCGCAAAGAACAAATTGCACTGATGGCAGATATCGAAGGAATGTTCCACCAAGTGAGAGTAAATGAAGGAGATTCAAACATGTTGAGATTTCTGTGGTGGCCAAAGGGAGATTTGAGCCAGCCACTACAGCAGTACCGGATGAAAGTTCATCTATTCGGAGCCGTCTCCTCACCAAGCTGCGCCAATTTTGCACTAAAAAAGACAGCGGAAGACAATAAGCAAAGTTTTACGGAAACAGCAGTTGACACCATCAAATCACACTTCTATGTAGACGACTGTCTCAAATCTGTCGCCACAGAAGAGAAAGCAACTCAACTAGTGAAAGAGTTAAGTGAACTATGTGCAAAAGGTGGATTTAAACTAACAAAATGGGTCAGTAACAGTCGCTCAGTTCTATCTACTATTCCTGAAGATAATAAGGCTAAACACATAAAAGAGCTTGACTTAGACAGAGACAAGCTGCCGGTTGAAAGAGCCCTGGGTATGACATGGAACATAGAGAACGATACATTTGGATTCCAGATTTCAGAAAAAACTGCATCCTTGACCAGAAGAGCTATGCTCTCAACAGTGAGCTCTGTTTATGATCCCTTGGGCCTGGTAGCACCATTTGTTTTAAAAGCAAAACTTATCCTGCAAACATTGTGTCAATTAAAATGGGGATGGGACATAACGATTCCCTGTGAACTGTCACAACGCTATGAAAAATGGTTGTCTGAATTGGAACAGTTAAAATGTTTTCAAATTAACAGATGCCTAAACCCAAAAGGCTTTGGTAAAATAGTGACAGCTCAACTACACCACTTTTGTGATGCAAGCGAACAAGGGTACGGCACAGCAAGCTACCTGAGACTCAGCAACAGCTCTGGGTACATCCATGTGGCGTTAGTTATGGGAAAATCAAGAGTAACACCTTTAAAGAAAATGACTATTCCCAGGCTGGAGCTCACAGCTGCCACTCTAGCTGTTCGCGTTGATCGCATGTTAAAAGCAGAGTTGAAAATGGAATTACAAGAATCGGTTTACTGGACAGACAGTCAGTCTGTATTGAAATACATTCGAAACCAATCAAGAAGATTTCAAACCTTCGTTGCAAACCGTGTTGTCATAATCCAAGCTCTGTCTTCAGTGAATCAGTGGAGATATGTAGATTCAAAGCTCAATCCTGCCGATGATGCCTCACGTGGATTGAATATTGAGGCTTTCCTGAAATCCAAAAGATGGGTTAAGGGACCGGATTTCTTAGCACAAGAGGAAAAGCAATGGCCACTCACTCCAGAAGCACTTAAATATCCTGTATCAAATGATGACCCTGAGGTAAAAAAGGATGTCTTTGTAAACACTGTCAATGTTGTCCAAAAAAGTCCCACCAGCAGATTATTTGAGTACTTTTCGGATTGGAACAAACTCAAAAGAAGTGTTGCTTGGATGCTGAAATTTAAAGGACTACTTATGAAAACCTCAAAAGACAAAGAAAATGAAAATGGGGAGATGACAGTGAAAGATATTGAAAATGCTGAACTATGCATACTTTCCTACGAACAAAGACAATATTATAAAAGGGAAATTGACCTCATTGAACAGGAAAAGTACTGTCCAAAAGCCAGTCCAATCTACAAAATGGACCCCATGCTGGACCAAAATGGCCTGTTGAGAATTGGTGGCAGAATCAATAAATTGTCCATGCCTACAGAAATCAAAAATCCCATCATTGTGCCAAAAAGGTCCCACATCTCCAAACTGATACTAAAAAACATCCATGAGCAAATTGGTCACACTGGACGAAACCATATGCTGTCAAAATTACATCAAAAGTACTGGATGTCTTCTGCTAACGCTGCTGCACGCAACATCATAAAAAACTGTGTTTATTGTCGGCGAATGCAGTCTGCAGCTGGAGAGCAGAAGATGGCAGATCTTCCACAGGACAGAGTGTTACCAGACATGCCACCATTCAGTACAGTAGGTGTGGACTATTTTGGACCATTTGAAACGAAACGTGGCCGAGCTACGGTAAAAAGATGGGGTGTGATCTTCACTTGTTTAAACACTCGTGCAGTGCATTTGGAAGTAGCAAGTAGCCTGGACACAAGCTCATGTATAAATGCAATTCGAAGATTCATATGCCGAAGAGGAACCGTTTTAAGCATCAGATCAGATCAAGGCACAAACCTGGTTGGTGCAGATAAAGAATTGAAAAGATCACTGGAAGAGTTAAATCATGACAAGATCAGTAAAACACTTCTGAACAAAGGCATACACTGGATATTCAATCCTGCAGGAGGGGCCCATCACGGAGGTGTATGGGAGAGACTTATTAGAAGTCTGAAGAGAATATTGAACGCTTTAACAAGGGAACAAGTTATGGATGATGAGGCTCTGCAAACGATGCTCTGTGAAGTGGAAGCAATAATGAATGACAGGCCCATCACAACTGTAACAAATGACAAAAATGATGTGGAACCATTAACTCCAAATCATCTGCTGCTGCTTAAAACAAAGCCTGTTATGCCTCCAGGACTGTTCAGTAAAGATGATGTATACTCCAGAAAAAGATGGAGACAAGTCCAATATATGGCTGATCTCTTCTGGAGAAGATGGGTTAGGGAATACCTCCCAATAATGCAACAAAGGAGTAAATGGAACAAAGTGAAAAGAAATTTACAACCAGGAGATGTTGTTATCATTGTGGATCATACAGCTCCCAGGAACTCATGGATCCTAGGGCGAGTCCTGCAAACACAGCCTGGAAGTAAAGGATTAGTACGAAGCGTTTCAGTTAAAACTAAAAGTGGAATCCTTCAACGACCTGTGACCAAACTCTGTTTGGTATTAGAAAATGAAGATTAATGGACATTAAACCCGTTTCAACCTAGAACTTGACCTACTTGACCTGACTTAACACTCTTAATTTAAAAAGAATAATAAAAGGGGATAGGGATGAGAAGTAAAATCCTAATTTGTTATTAGGCCTAGAACTTAAATTGTTGTTAGGCCCAGAACTAAGAAAAAGAAAAAAATTATCACTGTAATTGCTAGACCAGCAATTAGGGGCTGGAGATGTTAGAGCCATAATTTAATTAACGAAACAGTCTAAATTTTATTGCTTACATTAATTTCATAATTTATTTAATAGATGTAATATTCTAAAAACATACAAATTCATTATTTTCTAATTAAAGGAAAGTCTATGTTGCGTTAAAATGTATTAAGCCAGAGGAAGGGGGGTGGGGCTAGGTTTAGGTATAATTGGGTCACAGGAGGACAGGTGTGTGTGACAAACAATCTGAGTTGGAGGGTGACCGACACGGTCTTTGACCGCACCGCAACGCATGATCGTTATTCTGAAATAAAAGACATTGAACGATACAACGGAGTACGTGAGTTTTGTTCGTACATTTGGTGTGAGTCAGAAGAAGCGGACACCCAAAGGATGGCTATTGTACTGTTTTACAGTCTATAAAAGAAGCCAACACAGTCTTTAACATTTGGTCATCCACAACTCCTCCACTACTCGCTGTTTGTTGTCTGATCTGTCAGCATTTATTAATTTTAGACAGCATAGAAATTAGTTAAACAGGAAATACTCAGTGATACAACGTGCTAGCCAATTTGAAAATAAACAGCCCAACAGATGTCCACAGCCCATCCTCGTACTTTCTGTTCAAATGCAGGAAGGTCTTGAACCATAAAGCCTCATCATTCAGAACCAAAGTTACAGCTTCTTTTACCTCATATTCATAGACTGAAGTGCTTGCTCACTGGTATAAAAGCATGCTGTTTTGTAACTTTCTGTGATTAAACAGACTGGTTAATCCGCCTGACAATCAGGCCTTTCGGAAATTGTGGAGACAGGATATGATTCAAGACCCAAACATTGTTGTAAAGTATGAAGCTCACCAGTGACCTCCCATGGCCCTGGTTGTGGAACTAAATTTTCCATATATTTTTCTCATAGGGATTGAGAATTTTTTTTTTTTTAATAAAATGTTTGAAAGCTTGCTCAAAGCTAATCAGTTATGTGGTGACTAATGAGCATAAGACTTATAATTTTATTTTAAATCTGTTTCTGAAACCACTAAACCACAAAGTTATTAAAAGTTTGAATTTTAAGTTTTACGTGGGTTTTTGGGCTGAAAACAACCACATAGCACATAGCTAGCCTCCGTCATACCATTAAACTCATTTGAATTTTAAAAAAACCCTATGGCAAAAATGAATGAGAAATTTACTTCTGGAACCGCGGCTTACATGAGGGCGGGACGGACTGGTGAGCTCCAATGTAAAAACGCATGGTCTTGGCTGAACAGGCACCACCTCGGTGTTTTGGGTTCGACTCCCGGCCTCGATCATTTGCCAAATGTCCTCTACTTCGACTGTCCTGTGCAGTCTTTGGGCCAGAAAATACTATTTCTGTCCCAAAGACTCTATTGTCAAACTATCTTCAAAAATTAGAATTGAAACATGAGTAACCTGCAGACTGAAACAGCAAAAGATGTGGATCCATAAAATGTGCAGTGTGCTGGTCGGCTGTATATTTTCTAGTGAGCCAGTGCCAGGTTGTAAACTACACTGATGCCATTAACTCTGTTTAAATAGCCTTTTAACCTTGAGAATATGGCCACTGCATTGTTTTAAATATGACTGTATGGCCTTCACATGTTTTTATGACGGGTCTGAGCAGTGATTCCTGCCAGAGCACACAGTGTACAACTTTGTGTAATTCCACTCTGGCTTCTGTCAATGGCTGCCCCGTCCTGCCATTTGACGGAGAAAGGCTCGGTCCACCTGAACTCTACCTGCCGCTGCTGAGGTCAGGTGTCCTCTCAGCTTTCTGTGGCACAATGCAGCGGCAACACGAGCCCGGCTCTACGCTCATGCATGTCTTTGTGCCTAATGTTCTATGTAGAGGAATGTCTAATAACCGTTCCATGGAAGCGGCGTCAGGACGAGCCCATTTACTGTTTGAATGTCACAAAACAAAAGGAGTTTCCAAGGATGAGAATAAGATGCAACAATATCTCAAATGTTTTACAATGTTTAATATAGGAAAAGAAAAAAAAACAATATCTTGTGCCTGCGTGTTCAGGTTTATAGTTTGTCATTTTCACAACTTATGACTTATGACTTCACAACTTGTTTTTAATTGTTAATTGCCTTGACAACGGTGCTAATTATTCACCACTCTGAAACCCTTGGACAGACATTCATCAGTAATGGAGGTAGGAGTGGTCATCATGGACAAAAATCAATAACTCAGTAGTTTTTGGATTATATTCAGTGGACATTATGCAAAGGCAATCCATCAGAAATGTGTCAAATGTGCAGAAAACTCAAGGATCACACAAAATGTGAATGAACTGTCAACCTTATAACTTTTAGTTTCTATTCTGTCTCTTTTTAAAAATTAAAACATTTTAACCAGGTATTTTTGCAGCTTTATATAATAGACCAGTGTTTCCCAATCAGGGGTGCAGGGACCCCAGGGGTACGCGAACAGTTAGCAGGGAGTACTTGGAATGGTTTTAAAAGAAGATGAAATATACTAAGAAAAAAGTGCCATTAGTTGTAAATTTAGCTTCTTAGTCTTTTTTTGGAGCATGTTGGACCCTAAATATAATAAAAAAATAAAAAAATAAAACAATGATTGCAAATAATCTTTCTTTTTATTGATACAGTATATACATCTTTATTTCTCACCTCGATAAGATAAAGTCAATAACAATACCACAGTAATATGGGACTTATGTACTGGCTTTATTCCATAAATAATTAACCCTTATTCAGATGACACTTTATCATCTTGCAAAAACACAACAACAACAACAACAACAACAACAATACATAAAAAGACTCATGGGGTTAGAGTTATTTATAGCGGTGGTCACATTATAAGTCTCTTAGTTTCAACATCAGTTATTATACAGTTGCATTGGTGGTATATCTATTTTAGTTTTTATATTATCTTTGTGGGTAATCAGTGTTTGGAAACGTCTGACATTTCCACTTGTGAGAATAAACACATATAATTATGTCAAGGGTTCTGTCCTTGGATACAGTTTACAGTTTGGCTGCCAAAAACTGTTGCACTATTTATAGACATTTATTTAACATTGACTCCAAATGGATTCTAGGAATTCAACCCTTCTTTTTACAACTTCTTATCTAGATAGTAGAAAAGGCCTGCCAAGATAAGATATTCTAGTGTGTGATACATTGCTAAGGGAAATGATCACAATAAACAAACAAACATTGAAACTACTACACTGACACTGTACTCCAACAAATGCTATTCCCAGTTAAACAAAGAAAATGTGAAAGTAAAGAAGTAGCAGAATAAAAGACATTATTAGTCTGTGTACACTTGATGATTCACAGATTTTCAACACTTGACAGCTCAAATGTTATTGTAAAACAAACAAAAGCCCCCCAGACAAGTTTATCTGTTATTTAATGAATGATAAGTCAATGATCACAGTCTAGACAGAAAAACAACATAACCCTACAGTTCCAGGATTGCAAAGTTGTATCTCTATTTTACTTCACATTACTTTTACTTATTTACGATATTGTTTTGTTGGTTCTTGTAGGTTTCTTTCGAAGGAGCATCACAAAGAACGCTGTGTACAAATGTAAAAGTGGAGGGAACTGTGAAATGGACATGTACATGCGACGGAAATGCCAGGAATGCCGACTACGAAAGTGCAAAGAGATGGGCATGCTGGCAGAATGTGAGTTTGAATACATCTCTTCTCCTCATGACTTCACACACCTGAGCAGTCTTGCAAAATTAAAATAAAAACATCCCCCAGGTTTTAATCAATGCTAAAACTAGTATTGAAAGTAGAACAAGTATCGATAATGAAAACAATCTCATGCAAAGTAAAATTGGACTCTTTCTGAATAGTTTTAGGAGATTCTGGATCAGAACTAGTATCACAGGACCACATGGTATCAGTTTGTGTAAGAAATACACACCAGAGCAGGACTATTCAACTTAGGGCCCGGGGGTCAAATCGGGCCCTCCCAGGGACGTGAGCCGGCCCTTAACACATCTTCTAAAAATATTGAAAATGTTTTATGTCTCGTTATTGGTTTAGTCCTGGTTTGGACCTGGTTTAGACCTGGTTTAGTGCTGGTTTGGTCCTGGTTTAGACCTGGTTTAGACCTGGTGTAGACCTGATTTAGTCCTGATTTAGACCTAGTTTAGTCCTGGTTTTGACCTGGTTTAGACCTGTTTTAGTCCTGTTTTAGACCTGGTTCAGTAAATCCTGGGTAAGACCTGGTTTAGACCTGATTTAGTCCTGGTTTAGACCTGGTTTAGTCCTGTTTTAGTCCTGTTTTAGACCTGGTTCAGTAAATCCTGGGTAAGACCTGGTTTAGACCTGATTTAGTCCTGGTTTAGACCTGGTTTAGTCCTGGTTTTGACCTGGTTTAGACCTGTTTTAGTCCTGTTTTAGACCTGGTTCAGTAAATCCTGGGTAAGACCTGGTTTAGACCTGATTTAGTCCTGGTTTAGATCTGGTTTAGTCCTGGTTTTGACCTGGTTTAGACCTGTTTTAGTCCTGTTTTAGACCTGGTTCAGTAAATCCTGGGTAAGACCTGGTTTAGACCTGATTTAGTCCTGGTTTAGACCTGGTTTAGTCCTGGTTCAGTTTTACAGATGTTATTAAAGCCTTTTTTGTATTTCAAAAGCGTTTCTGGCCTCGAGGACAAAACCATCCGAAAAAATCCGGCATTCGGTGAAATAAAGTTGAATAGTCCTGATCTACAATCAAAATCTGTATCTAGAATAGCGTGTGTTCTCCTTAATATCGAAACTGAGTTTGAAATGTGAGTATTGAGTGACAGCTCTAGTCCTTCAGCCCTGATATGCTCCATAGACTGTCACGGTGCTCCGGCTGTGCCTTATTAAAGTTTAGGTTCAGGCTTTTGTTGCAAAAATAGAAGCCGTTCATACAACACCACATGCTAGTTTTAGAAAGCAATTAAGAAAATTAATATTAATGCCTTTCTGAGTACCACAGAGTAACAAAACTCTCACAAATTACACATAATAGCAGCAAAGATCAAATGAGTTTCTTGCAAAGAGTAGCTAGTGCTCCTTTAGAGAGAAAGTGAGGAGCTCAGTTACACGGCAGGAGCTCGGAGTAGAGTCGCCGCTGCAGACTCCGGGGAGGACTTACACTGTTAGAAATAAAGTGTAAAATTGTGTACCTGATGTGTGTAAATTGTGTAATTGTGTAAGTGTGTGTGAAAAGTAAAGTTAGGTCATAACTCAAAATAAGAAACTATCTTATTAATCTAACAAGTAATTTAGCTTAAAGTTTGAGGAAAAATGTGGAAAACAGACAGAAAAGTATTTTAAAATCTGTGTGGAAAGTAACAAAGTACAAAAGAAAAAGTAAACAGTGACTGCTTTTAATTTTTACTTCACTTGAGAGCCGATGTATGTACTTTCTACTCCTCCACATCTTTTAACTCGACTGAAAAATATAATGCACTTATGGTTTGAGGGATTATTTTTGCACATTTATGTTGACATTCTGCGTCAAGGTTTTGAGTTCAAGTCCCAGCTTTGAACAAACAAAAATACATGCATAAAATAAACTTGATTAAAATGTACCTTTTATCTGCACAGTTCTTTATCAGACACTCGAAAAATCTGAAAAAGTACTTTTACTTTTTACTTATAATACAAGTACATTTTTAAACGATTACTTCAAACTTTTTACTGGAGATTATTTTTTATGTGATACTTTTACTTTTACTAGAGTATTATTTTGCTCCTGTGTCTGTACTTTTACACTTTTAAGTAACAAACTGAGTACTTCTTCCACCTCTGTACTATTCAAATAACAAATAACTAACAAATTATGTGCAAAAAATATGGAAACTATAATGTAACTGTGCATTGTCTTACCATTTGAGGTGTTATTACTTTTTATGTCCATCAATAGTGGAGGACTGACTGGACTCTTGTTACTCATGAATAATGCAGCGAACTTGTAATTAATATTGCAAGCCAGTTTGCCGGCGTCTGCAGTTAATCACAATTACACCATAGTAAATCAAACATAACTTCTCCGTCTCTCCTGGCAGGCCTCCTCACCGAAATACAGTGTAAATCCAAAAGGCTACGGAAAAACACAAAGTCCTCGCCGGGTCCAGGAGAAGAGACGGAGGGGGGCGAGCAAACAGACAGTAAACAGGTCACCTCCACCACCAAACTGCTCAAGGTCTGTGCTGCCGACACGAGCTGATCGCAAAGATGTCAAAACACTAAAACCAGACTGTTTTGTTTTATCTAGGACAAAGTGGAGTTCACCAAAGAGCAGCAAGCACTTATGCAAGCCATTTTAAAGGCTTACGAAAGGCACCAAATACCACAGGATGTCGCCAAGAAACTGGTATAGCATTTTTAAAAAATGTATTATCATTTTTTTATCTTATTGACACTGTAGTTGTGTCCTTGTGCAAGACTTTTCATGTTTTTTTTCAATTTTTTTTAACTAAAATTATAAATAAATTGTTATAAAAATATATGTAACTGATTTTTTTTGCTTTTCTTTTTCAAATATAGAACATAAACAGACATAAAGAGAACACGACCAGAGAAAGCACAGGAGATAAAATTGAAATCAGAATAAAAGGGTAACAAAAGACATTCAGAAAAAAATGAAGGCACATGCAGTCTAAAGCGGCCCAAAGTGGGGCCTGCGGGCCAAACTTGGCCCTCCAGGAGGTCTAAATCGGCCTGTGAAGGGGAGGCTGAGATTTGTTAGTGTCTATTTGATTAAATGTTGAGCTAAAAAGTCTGTCTGCAGTTGCAAAAGAGACCAAATCAAGTCTACTCTCCTAAAACAGGTCCATAAAAGACAATTAATTAATCATTGCAAATCAACATTAAACGCAACATAAAATTAGGGTTGGCCCTCAGCACGCTAATACATGTACATTTTGGCCTGCCGTGGAAAAAATGTGGAAAAAAAGTGTGACCACCCCTGGTCTAAAGTAAATCTCCCATTTGGTCGTAAAAATGTTCCTTGTTTCTTTGTAGCTTCATGACCAGTACAGCGCAGAAGAAAACTTCCTCCTCCTGACAGAGATGGCGACGAGTCAGGTCCAAGTTCTTGTTGAGTTTACAAAAAGCATTCCAGGTATTATCTCTTTATTGGTCACACACTGTTTGTTTAGTACGTCAGACAAATAAAACTGCTTTTGTTTGGTCAGGTTTTCTGTCGCTGGATCATGAAGATCAGATTGCTCTGCTGAAGGGCTCAGCTGTGGAGGCCATGTTTCTGCGCTCGGCTCAGGTCCTCAGCCGGAAGACGCCAGCCGGACACACGGAGGTGCTGGAGGAGCGCATTCGGAAGAGTGGTATGTACGGATCAATTTAAAACCTCTCCTATAGTTCACTCAATGTGAAAAAAAAAAAAGTTTCCTTTTTTAAATAATTTAGAAACAAGACCAAATATTATGCGAAATTGACTTTGTTGAGCTTTTAGCCACGTTCTAACATTCTGTTCCGTCATACAAACACATCTGGAGTAGAATTTAGTTTGATTCACAGTTTGTTTTGATTGAAAATCCTCTCTCTCCGACACTGTGTTCTGACCTCCTTCACTGTGTGATGTAGATGATGCTCACCTCACTTATCCCCGATTCTTTTGCTGTTTTAAGTCCTTATATTATGGCCAGGCTCCCTCTGAACATTCTTCCGTCTAAACTACAACTTCGTCAGATCCACCGCATGCTACAGTGCATTGTGGGTGTACATTTACATGTTTTACATATGCATTTTTACAGATTCAAATTTTGCCTAATTTTTTTAGACTTATAACTTTAATAAATCAGGCTAAAAATTATATATTGAAAAATCCTTCTGTACATAAGTCAAAATCTTGTTAAGTACAAGATTTTAATGTTAGGTGTGTAGGAGCTACTTTAAGGCTGATCTTTACGTCTCTGTGGGAGAAAAATGCATTTAAAGAAACAACCTTTGAAGTTACAGTATCCTAGAGAAATCTATAGATGAAGTGGATTCAATGAAATAATAAAACATCTTTAGGAGCAGATTGGACAAGTTTTTTTCCATACGGATATGGTGAGAGTGCAAACTGACCAAAAAACAACCACATTATTTTCATAACCTCTGAATTTTTATTCTCAAATCATTTAGTTCTATGTCCCTACTGATTACACGATGCTTCATCTCCATCAAAAGTTTTGACAGACAGTCTTGTGGTTCTCCCTGCAGCACAAATTATTTATGTGGGTGATTTCTGTGACGCAGTGAGGAGCTGTGAAGCGACCTGCTGATCTCTGCCCAGGTTTAAGTTACACTGGCTCCTGTTACAGGCGACTGTTTGTCCGTTTACAAGGAAAAGCCCTTAGGCTTAATCATAAACATAACTTTATCAAGACAAATAGACTTATAAAAGACTTCACTGAAACACAATGGTGCTTCTATTCTATTGGGCCGAAAAGTTTTATTTAAATTGAAGTGGGATCGTCTTAAGTCCATTTTAATTGTTGAATGTTGGTTTATTGTGGAAAGTCTCATGGAATTGCTGAAAATGCAACTTTGTCTCTAAAAAATGCTGCACCAAATTTATAACTATTATTGTTATTTCAAAAGATTAAGATTAAATACCACTTCACGTTGACGGCACGGAAAAGCCAAAATATTCCAAATTATTCTATGCAGTTTCCTCATGCTTTGTACCATTAGCAATAGTAATTTGATCTTTTGCAATAGTTGATCATATTCTGAGATTCTTTTGTTGCTAGTATTGTTGCGTTCCTATTTCCTGTATGCATTGCCTGCTGGTTCATTGCATCTGTCTTATTTCCCAGCATTATCCAACATTCATTTGTTCTTTTAATTGAAATTTAGTGAAAAAGTCTGCCTTGTCTTCTGTTTGTGAAGCTTAAAATAAAAGCTATGTTCATCTTTCATTTTTTTAATGAAATAAAAAAGAGAAATCAGGATCAATATGGAGGGAAAAATGTATGAGGATGACAAAAGAAGATCAATTAATGATTCGATTTTTGCCATATCACTTGTTTAATTCTTCAAGCTGCACGTCCAAATCTTGCGGTTGGTTTAACTTCATGTTTATGTATGTGGTTGTCATGATGTCACTCAGGCTGGACAGTTGTGCGGACAGTGATGGCAGAAGCGTGTGTGTGTGTGTGTGTGTGTGTGTGTGTGTGTGTGTGTGTGTGTGTGTGTGTGTGTGTGTGTGTGTGCGCGCGCGCGTGCGTGCGTGCGTGCGTGCGTGCGTGCGTGCGTGCGTGTGTGTGTGTGTGTGTGTGTGCGTGTGTGTGTGTGTGTGTGTGCGTGTGCGTGGTGTTGGCTGGTCCCTGGGTGCTGCTCTGTTTTGAATGGTGCCGGGATAAAAGATATTCTCACCAAAGGCCAGTCTGGGAGAATACGAGAGCGCGGCTGTCTGAGGAGGCCATTGTTTCTTATCACAACATCATGAGAGCTTTTATCCAGCGCTCTCCCTCTGAGCTGCACTGGCATTTTTGAAGGCATGATGACGCGCTCCGTGCAGACAGCAGCCTTCGGCACGAAAAACTGAAGCAAGTTGGAATATATATGACTAAAACATTCATACATTCTTACAAGTACACCATAGAATCTAGCTCTATTCTGTGCTAATATTTTCGCTGTTTGTTTTGATTTGGTTACGGTTTTGTTTCTAAGCGTGTCCTATAGCAGTGTTTTTTCAACCTCTTTTGAGTTACGTCACTCCATCTACTACAAAAACATAACAAATCAGACCATTTAGTTACAAATATATGGTATTAAGTTTGTGTCACTGTCTGGTTCTTTAAATTTGCCAATAGGGTTAGGGTTAGGGTTTTGTGTTATTTTTTGGTGAAGAAGTTAATTGGGACATTCCAAAAAGGTAAATTGGTCTATTACATCTGCATTTGTGAATCTTTTTACTCAAATTGGGAATTTTCTTCATGGAAGGTACACTAGTGTTCCTCAGCACACTCTATAGTTAGACAAGTCATCAATCAATCATACAATTATGATTAGATTGTCAACTGAGGCTTTAATTGTAGGATTCATTCTGAAATATTAACTGTTAAACTATACATTTCAGAACATGATTGTGGAGGTATGAATTGTAGGGTTGGCAGTATTAAAAGTATTTGCATCCTTCCTATCATGATGACTTCACATAATGCAAAAACCACATCAACAATTATTGCAAGCATTTGACGTCTGTTATTAGTGCCAAATCACGGACCAGTATTTAGTTAGATTTGTTCCACCCTGTAATATACAAACTGCATTTTATTATTATTTGTGCTATCATGAAAAGTTTGTTAAATATACAAAAAGAGGAACATTTGTACTTAAATAATTGTAGTCTTTCCAATTTTGTCATTTTATAATATGATTATAATTAATCTTGCGGTCCTATTCAGCTCTATAAAACTCTGATAGGTTAGAGCAGTGTTTTTCAACCTTTTTTGAGTTGTGGCACACGCTTTGGATTTAAAAGCTACCACGGCACGCCACCTTCCACTAAAATACTACCAGATCAGACCATTGAGTTAAAAATATTGTATATAATGAGGCAAAAAATGTCTGTGGCACTGTGTAGTAAGTAAATTTGGTAATAGTGATTGCATTCTTTTTTGGTGAAAATGTTGCTCAGGACACTCAAAAAATTAATCTGCATTTGTGAATCTGTTAACTCAAACTGGACATTTTCTCAAGGCACACCTGGTAAAACCTGAAGGCGCACTAGTGTTCCCCGGCACACTGGTTGAAAATCAAAGGGTTAGAGTTATTTCAGTCAGCGTTTGCTGCAGACCAACTGCATGTCCTGGCTCAAAGTGCAGACTGTTATGCAAGAAAACATCATCTTTATGTCAGTAGTAAACACACAAACACTCTTCTCTGTTTTCTCCAGGTATATCAGAAGAATTCATCAAACCAATGTTCAACTTTTACAAAAGTATAGAAGAACTTCACATGGCTCCAGAGGAACAGGCACTCCTCACTGCTGTGACCATCCTAACACCAGGTATGTGTGGAAGTATGGTCCTTTTGATTTTATTGAGTCAAAAAGATACCCAAATTTAAGCTAAAATATAAAATAAATTAACTGCAAATTAAAAAAGGTCAAGCCCTTGTGGCTCTCATCTGGTTGTGCATGTGTTTGAAATAACAAGAACTAAAAGATCGTAAAAACAAACTTGTAACATAATAAGGCATTGGTATTGTATTGCTTACTGCCGTGTCCTTGTGTCCTTGAGCAAGACACTTCACGCTAATTGTCTTTGTGAAACTGTTAAATTATTAGACTCATGCTTGATCAAATGCACTATAGAATTACTTTGCATGACAACCCTGACCTGTGACCGGGATGTTCCCAGGAACTCTCTGCACTGTTTTTTTTTTCCCTCACAGGTTTTTTATTATTGTTTTTTTTATTTATTTATTTTTTTTTTAATGAGTTTCCCTTGCCGAGAAAGAGGGTCAATTGCTAAATATTTAAATTGCTTTCTACTTGTGGACCATCGAGACAACTGTTGTGATTTTGGGCACTACCAAAATAAATTGAATTGAAATAAAGGGATAGCCATAAAAAATTGTATTTACACTAGTGTTCATACTGAAATGTCAAACTTGATTTTGATATTAAGGAAAACATTCTTATACTTAATACCGATTTAAATTTACAGACAAAATATACAGACAAAGACTATGCTATGACTATTCAGGAAATGTCAAACTTCAAACTATTTTTGTGACTTAAATAAGTATCTATTTTCTTGGTTTTAGTATCAATTATTATTCGTCCCGTAACAGACCGGCCGTACGTGAAGGACCCGGCGGCGGTGGAGAGGATGCAGGAGCCTATGCTGGAGGTGCTGAGGAAGCTGTGTGCCCTGCATCATCCCCACGAGCCCCAGTACTTCGCCCGTCTGCTGGGACGCCTCACCGAGCTCCGCAGCCTCAACCACTACCACACCGAAACCATCACCTCCTGGAGAATGAACGACCACAAGTTTACACCCCTGCTCTGTGAGATCTGGGACGTACAGTGACCTTCAGACACGGACCATGCAAAAGCTGGTTGTGTCTTTCTTGACAGTGAAGGAAGTTAAATATTAGAACTTATTATGCAGGTGATAGAAAGACATCTGAGTGAGCTTCGGTCTAATCGACTTTATCACACACTGGTGTACTCTGAACCTGCACAATGTCAACACTATCCCCTCACTGCGCGTCCTCCCAGCGAGTACAAAACACTGGACTTCTTTAAGCTAAATAAAATAATTTTGTAATGTGTCTTAATCTCTTTTATAAGAGTTTTTGAAAGCCAAAAAATGTTATGGCAATACACAGAGAAACAATTAATAGTACCTGTGTTGAAATCCACAAAGTACATGTACAGTAGTTGACTAATAAAATTATGACAAACATTTTATTTATTAAAATATGGCATGCAAAACACAAAAAGCTCCACTGTATAAATTCAGTTAAAGTATAAAAATTAATTTTCTCACTAACGTGACTAGAATAAGCTCTATTATTTTCATATTTTTTTGAATGAGCATAAATCTATTCTTTTATAAGGAAATAGAGTAAAAAGACAAGAGCTATCAACATGTTACTGTTATGTCACAGCACCATCTTCTGGACTAACATGGCATAAAGAGTTTCTAACATTTAAAATATTAAACGGCGCTCTAAGAGATGAGAGGAAACAGTATCTGCCTGAACAGACTTTAGAGGTGAGTTCTGTCCTGTGTGTTGTGGGCACTGGGGCTCTCGGCCTCAGGGTAAACCAGGAAGCCTGAGAAGGTGGTATATCGCCCCTGGTTACTGTACACAGCGAAGCGCTCGTCCTGTTGACTGTACAGCCACACAGTGTCCCCGCGGTTGAGAGACATCAACAAACTCTGACTCTGCATCTCCCTCCTTTTGGACGTGTCCTCGTCAAACACCATGGCCTGGACCTCTCCCTTTCCAGTCATCAGCTTTACTGAAACTGCCTTTCGAGGGTGTTTCCCCACAGTGAAAGCAAAGTAGTATGCCCCTGGAAAGTGGCAGGTGAACATGCCTGAGGATTTGTTGAAGTGTCCCCCTATGTTTACATACTCCACATCAAATGTTAGAGCTGGCTTCTGTTGCTGCAAACGACTCTGCCCCAGAAGTGACGAGGTGCGTGCCACAGAGAAGGCTGAGCGGGGCCTCTGCAGCTCACTCCTGCTCCAGTGGTCAGTCTGAGGCGGGCAGTGTGGGTAGGACAGCTCAGAGGAAGAGGACAGGTGGTTGCTGATGTAGGTGGTCTCAGGATAGACCAGGTAGCCAGAGAAGGAGATGTATGGTCCCACATTGCTGTATAATGCGTACTGGGGACTTTGTTGTATGAGCAACCACACTGTGTCCATCTCTTTCAAAGTGACCATGACGCTTTGACTTTGCACTTTCCTTCCCTTTTTGCGATAATCATCATAAGCTATAGCCTGCACCTCCTCTCCATTTTTCACCAGGATGACAGAGAGCATTTTCTTTGGGAATTTCCCCACAGAAAAGGAGAAGTAGTAAGCTCCTGGGATGCGGCAGCGGAAGAAGCCAGTGTCAGGATTAAAGTCCCCTCCGATGTTGACCATGAGTCGGTTGAAGGTCACAGCCCTCTGCTTGCCTCCCATCACACTGCTGGTCCGAGTGGCAGAGAACGCAGACTGCAGTCCTGTTGTCACAGGAGGGGGATTTAAGAGTAAAACCGGTTTAAGGCAGGAACTCACGGTGAGGAAAACGGTCAGAAAGCATCCTGTGCCCCACAGACCTAACAAAGAAAAACAACAATTGAGTTAAACTTTTGAAAAGTATTAGTCACCCAAGCAGACATATGGAATACTGGTCAGTCTGCGGGCAGGGATGTAGTCAGAGACAATCTGTCCACTCAGATCAAGTTGAGTGTGAGCAACAGGCCCTGATGTTGCTGATATTGTCTGTTCATTCTGTGCACTGAGAGAAGAGGCTACATTAGCAGCTGGTTCATCTGTTCCACTGTGTGTCGGACAATGGAGAGTTTAGGAGTGTCGGTCGGATAGAGGAGAACAAAAATGTTTACAATTATGACATAAATTAGCATTTAAAGGCAACGTGAAAATTACCTCATGTACACTATGTCAAATCAAATGGAATTTTAAATTGTTAAAAAAAAACAAAAAAAATTTTCTTTCATTTTTTTAAAGATAGGTTAGATGCCTACATCTGTTAAATTAAGTTGTTTATATTTAGTTGCACATAGCGTAGGCCTATATATTCTGCAGTTTTTAGAATTGGTAACATTTCATCTCCCACCTTTACTAATATCTTAACTCAAATAGGCTTTTCCACAAGTGCAAAGACTTTTCTTACCTCTCTGTCTGGATTGAGAAACTTGCATCATAAAACTGAATGAAAATGTTTCCTTTAGTTCCTTTAGGTTTTGACTCGACAACACAGTCCTGCTGAGTCTACCCACATAACAGTAACTCTGACATGCAAGAGAAATGAAGCCTGAGTCCATAATGATGCAGACATATCTGGAGGAGGCGGGGCTTCAGATCCCAATCTATAGCTTCCACTCATGGATCTATTAAAATAACTTCCACCCTACAGTGTATTTGTTACAAGTTTTTGAAGGGCCATAAAGCCTGCATATTTTATCTTTTTTACCCCATTTTAAACATTTTTATTACAAACACTTTATTTCGTAGACTGCGTTTCTTGTAAGGGTACTTTAGTACAGTAATATTTGGGCTTTGTTTTTCTGAAGGCGAAGTATTGAATAGCCTGTGATTTTTATGGTTTATTGGTTGTAAAGACAGACTGACCACAGTTTCTTCAGACATTTCAGTGAAACGTGACGTGAAGGAACCCGGAAGTGCTGCTGCTGCCTGTCAGACGAGCTGCTGAGCCAGGGAGTTGAAGAGCACATTTACAACAAGATGGCAGGTCTGCCTCGCAGGATCATAAAGGTATAAACATATTATATCCTTTCCCAACTCATTTGTGGTTTCCATTGCAAATAAAAAGTACACAAATATACGTGTATGGTGTCCAACTGAGTTCACCCGCCCGGTTTTCTCTTTAGTAGGCTAACTATTAGCCACAAGGATGCTAACGTTAGTTTGCTAAATTAACTTCCGTTTATTTGGGTTTAGATGCAGAATATTTGTGGGTAACATACACAGCTACTTCTGGTGACTAATCAATGAAAAAGAAATTATCCAGAGTCATTTTATAAATCGGTATGATACCCGAAGGAGTTATCCGTGGCTCCAAAAATGCCTAGCTAACTAGGCTAAGTGTGCTAAACCGGCTAGTTAGCCTTCTTTCTTTTTGCACGACACAGAAGCACTCAATACACCAAAGTTTATACTACTCAAATCTCTGAGTAAACATCTCCAACTGGACGTACTGATTTTCTTCTTTACAATTAACCTAGTTCCTGTGGGTCTGTAGTCTGAATTCTGTTAAATGTTTTTAGTTCGGGACTCAACCGGTCTAGCATCAGTGGCACTGTTGATGCGCAGTAGTTAACTGCATCAAAGTTGATAGTGTAACAATGGCCAACCCTATTCCAGTTTAATTTGCATTTCAAGTAATCAGACGTAAAACCAGATTAATAATTTGATGTTCTGTAGTAAATGTTGTGAAGAATGAACTCTGTGAGAGGTGGGAGCTGAGTTAGGGTCTGAGCCCCGTGTGACTGGAGCTGGAGCCCCTTTTCTGTCTGTGTTTTTACTGCACGTTGTGACTGTGGGTTATCTGAAACATTTCAGGAATTTCTCACAATCAAAAGTTTGTTTAGGCATAATTTAATATCACATTTCTGCTTTGATACATTGAAAAATAAATGGACAAACAACTTTCAATTAAAAAAAGAAAAGAATATGTACTTGTATTTGATTTGACCAATTTGTCTAATGTTTTGGGCCATTTCATTGAGACAGTTACTTAAAGCTGGGTTACCTGATTTTCAAACTGTGAAAGGAGGAAGTTTATATTTAAATCAATCTACAAGTTAGATTGATTTAAATATCATCTTCCTCCTTTCACAGATTTCTCACAAACCCTTTGGCACATCACTAGTATTCATATACATGCATTTTCTGGTCACTGGCACAGCTTTACAAAAGCTATTTTAGACAGAAGTAGAGCACGGTGTACCACCCTTGCAAAGCCCATCAGCTCTTATCTCAAAGTGTCATATAGTCACACATGGCTTGCACTGTTTGTACTGATAAAATGTTAAAATGACAAGGCACAGCAGTCTGATTTTATGAAGGAGAAGGGAAAGTTGGGTAATGCAGCTTAAATTGAATGCATCACTCCACAGCCTTTGTTTCGAAAATGCTTTGTTTGCGTTCAGGTGACACAATCAAAACAATCAAAACAAAAATTTCCTCCAGCTAAAGGTTAAACAGTTGTGCTGTTTTCTTGATCCTTAATGTCCGGTCTTATTTTTTGTCTCTTCTAGGAAACACAGCGTTTGTTGGCAGAGCCGGTTCCAGGCATTAAAGCACTACCTGATGAGAGCAACGCACGCTACTTTCATGTGGTTATTGCTGGACCTCAGGACTCTCCTTTTGAGGGAGGAACCTTTAAGCTTGAACTCTTTTTACCAGAGGAATATCCCATGGCAGCTCCTAAAGTACGCTTTATGACCAAAATATATCATCCCAATGTAGACAAACTGGGCAGAATATGCCTTGACATTTTAAAAGGTGAGTGGTCTGAAATCTTTGTTTGCGTTATACTGCAGCGTTCGACTAGTTTCTTAATACCTGTACTTGATCGATCAGACCTTTTTACGACCAATATTTAACATTTATCTTTTCTCTTTGTATATTTTTCATTTTGTTTAGATAAATGGTCACCTGCTCTTCAGATCCGCACAGTCCTTCTGTCAATCCAGGCATTACTAAGTGCACCCAACCCTGATGACCCCCTAGCAAATGATGTGGCAGAGCAATGGAAAGCCAATGAAGCTATTGCCATTGAGACGGGTGAGTGTGGCTAAGAAAAAAAAATGCAAATGAAAGGAAAAAAGTCTACTGTGGTCTTCATCACATTAATAATTTAAAACTTTTGCTTTAAATTTCAGCCAAGTCTTGGACAAGGCTTTATGCTGGAAACAAAAATGATGTTTAGAGCAACTGGAGATTGAAGTGGAAGTCAAGTGTGAACACAACTCCTCATGTTCGGTCAAGACCTCTTCCTACTCCATTTGCATATAATGGACTCGGTCTTAATGATAAGATATACATCTATATTATACTATAAACATACGTATATTGTAAGTGAAAAAGATCTGCTGACAGTTGATTTATATGCACACACGCAATGAAATAATCGTCTTTGTCTCCCTTCACTACTGTTCACATGCATGGGCTGAGGTTTTAAACTCTCACTTGACTTTATTTGCCCATTGACTATCAAAGCATTGCCAACAGATGCTTCAAACAGAAATGCTAAATTTAGGGTTGCAATGCGTGGTGTTTGTGATCTCCTTGGGGTCAAATGGGGGCAGAACTGTGTAAGCGGTGCGGTGGAAAGACGGACTAGAAATGGTCAACTTTTTATGTTTCTTTTAACACTGTTCTTTGTTGTGTTTCTTTGTCTATAAATGCTTCTAGCTACTACTTGCTGCTTTTAAATAGGCAGTCATCTAGAGAAGGATCCAGGTGTGCACTGCAGCATCCCAGCAGAACAGACCATAACCCGACTACTTCAGTCCAAACTGTGTGGTGTAGAATGGCGTGTGGAGAATAGAATGGACCTTTCTTTAGTTTTAGCACATATGTTTTTATTACCTGTCTTATCTATGTGACAAACTGTTGCTACTCTCATACTAACTATGCCTTGTTCCCACGTTTCACCTCTGCTTTTGCTTGGTCTGCTTCTTCTGATGGCGTTTCTTTCACCACACGATCGCTACCTTGACCTGTCAGTACATTGGGGTTCGTGAAGGGTTGGGTTGCAGGATCTAACAGATGACTTCAGTGGTCTAAAAAGCCTGTATTTTATTCACTGTTTATAAATTCATTACTTCTCTGAATCTCGGGGAAAATGTAATTATTTTCCCGATTTCTGAATGCTATGAATGGTCCACTTGCATCTGTTTATGTTCTGTAAATAAAATCTGTTGATTGATAAGTTTAATGTCATTTTTTAGGACGTTCATTGCACCGTTTGTCCACTAGAGGGAAGCTTCTAGTTACCAAAAAAGGTGACTAAAAAGTACCAACTTTTACGTTTGACTTACTTTTTTTTTTTTTTTACAGTTAAATTGGGCCTTGCAACAACAACAAAGGATCTAATCGTAAGTCATTACATAAAGGGATCAGACTTTTGGTTTTTACATGCTCAAGAAATGCGATTATGAAAAACCTCTTGTGCCAGTTATTCAATGGATTTTAGAGTAATGGTTCTAGTAAATACAATAGGTGTACATTTTGTCTGTGAAAATTGCCTTTGTTACATAAGTTTGCCCTTTATTTGCACAATTTCCTTGTCAAAACCTGCACAGGTGTGAACAATCGGAAAGAAATCAGATTACTCATACGGATTACTCGCATCATGTACTGTTTGACAAGTCAATAATCAGATGAGACAACTCCAGAAATCAGATAATAATCAGATTTTTGGTGTGCACGTAAACTTTAGCCACTGAACCCAAACTTCAAAGATCATAGTGAGATTTTCCCCATCAATATCCAGTCGTGCTTTGCGTTTGAGGCGGAAAAGCCGTGCGTGTCGTCTCATTGGTCAGCTGCAGCGCCCCGACCACAGAGTTTGTTTAAGCGCGTTGACAGCGGCACCGGGGGAAGTGCAGTCACGGAGGCGCACGGAGCACATGGAGACGCGCGGGAGTCGTGGCACGGCTCGGGCACGAAAGACCCAGCTGCACCTCTCAACTCTGTGAAGAGAAGACCGACGCCCCGATCTGGATTATACGGAACCATTCAGTTTTCATTTGAAGTGGTCCACTAGTTTTTAGGGACATATGATGAAGATTAAACCCAACCAGACCAGGACGTACGACGGAGAAGGATACAAGCGACGAGCAGCGTGCCTTTGTTTTAAAAATGAGAAGGAGGAAGAGGTAAGCTTTGCACATTTTGTACATAGCCTCCACTGGATTGTTCTGTGTGTTGTTTAAACAGGTAAGACGTATGTTTGTCTATGAATTGAAACCAAATGAAAAGTATCACGATGATGTAATCTGGGTCTGTAGGTGAGAGGAGACAACCTGAACTTCCAAACAGTAGGGTCGAGAGCAGGGGGGAGTGCTGCCCTGGCACACAACCGCACCCAGCAAGAGTATGTTCACTTAATGAATTTTATCACAGTTAATGACAACAGGCCCAGTGGGTGTGTTTTAACTAATGGTTGCCCACTTAACACAAGGTGTAATAAAGTCCTGCTGATTAAATGCACCTTTTAATAACTGATTGAGCCCATGCAGTCACAAAAGGACTTACAAAATAACATAAGAATTATTTCAGTCCCCCTTCAAAATGTGATGATGGTAGGTTACAGTAACCTACAGTATGTAGGGCTTCTAAGAAGCCCTGGGGTCAGTGCCCAGTGTGAGGGGCGAGGGCTGGGTGAAGGCCGAGCTTTGCTCTAGTAGAGCTACACTCCCAGTGACCCATCAGCTGCAATTTATAGAAACAAGGTGCAAGCACTTGGTGTCCCCAGACAGATTTGCTTTCCCGCTGCTCTGCCTGTACATATCTGTGTCCTCCTCCTGTGTCTTTGGGCTCCTGCCTGGTCCTGTCCTCCCTGTCGCTCAGTGCTGACCAGAGGAAAGGGCTGTGATTCTGATACTGCTCTGTGGTCACAGGCTTTTCCCAACTGCTGCGCTGATTATGACCTAACGTTATTGCCACATTCTTCTCATTAATTGAGTCACTTAATGTTGTAAAGCATCTTTGTATTTGCATTCCTGGTTTACTATCACTTCCTCCACACGTCAACAACCTCTGAGGACTTTATCTGGCCTCGGATAACTTCCAAGCATTACATCAAAACTATTCAGGCCTGTTGTAATAATGAACAGCACAGTACATTTTGTCCCAAAGATATTCTGAATCTTACAAAGGAGGGATGTGAGTGCAACTTTTCCCTTCTGCCTTGTTTTAACCATACAGTTTGTAAACCTGCTCTTGTTTTGGATTTGGTGCCATGAGGTCACTGACCTCCAGCACTAAGCTCTGTTATTTTCAAGTAGAATAGCATTCTGCTGAGGCAGGACATTTCATAAAGCTGCTCAGAGTGAGTGCGTATGAGTCGCAAACATCATGTCCAATGAGTATTTGACATGTTGTTTGTGGGAAATTGTGCTCATGAGCTGTGTGCATTTGTGTCATTGGGTGATTCATGCTGTAGTAGTGTACACTGTGTGGCACAAATAAGACTTGTTTTATTTGGCATTTGAGTAGCTTGCACTAGATTAGATACGGTAGATAGATTTAGATTTCACTGTACAGTTGGGCACAGTAACAGTATGGTTGGTTGGGCATAGTGTGGTTTGAAGATTTTTTTAAATTACATGTCATTATCAACATCAAAGATTGTATAATGCAGCAAATGAAGTGGTGGAGTTTGGTGAAGTAGCCTATACTTTAAAACAATGCAGGAGGAAGGCCTTGATGTGTTCCCAAACATTTCAAAACAATAAAGTGCAATTATCCTCAAAATATTCTGCATTTATGTCCAGATCAGCAAACCATAAATCTGCCCTAATAAATTGGTGGCAGTAGCTGCTGACTGTGTTGCTACAGTTTCACATTTGTTTGTAGTTCTTTTAGCTGTAAGTTTATTTTTTTTTACCTTACTGACACTTTGGCTGATTACAGCTGACACAACCATCAGTTTGAAGTTTTTGTCAACGCAGTGACACTTTCACACATGTCTCTCACACATTGACAAACATAAACAGATAAAGGGTTTGGAAGTAACTTCTACTTATAAGTAAGTTTTCTCAGATCCAATATATTGTTGCGCTATCAGAGTGATAAACAATTAGGAACAGGAAATTAAGAACAGGAAATTACAAAAGCTCTATGTAGACAATGCAAGACCCATGTTTATGTTTTTCAAGATGTTTTTTTTTTTTTAAGTTGTCACAGTCAGTTGTTGGATTTATTTCTCAATGTCCAGGGGCCACATGTCTGAGAAGAAGGGTGTTTACATGTGAGTGACCTTTATGTGGGTCAGTCTGGTGCCAGATAGAGTTTAAGGTCAAATAACTGCAACCACAGAAGACAAAAAAAACCTTCTCAATTTGTTTTAGGTTAAACATTGTAAAGGACTTTGAGCCTAGTTGTGTGTGTTTATATTTACATCCCAATACTGCCATTTTATAGACACACATGTTTGCTGTCTGCAGTGTGTAGTTTTAAATCTGATATCCACAGTGAGCCAGTCATTTGCTCTATAATTTATCTTGGTTGATATTAGTGCTGACACAATTCCCCCAAGATGACACAAGATTGGGTTTAGGAGAACAATCAATGTTGTTCTAACTTCTAATTTAAAAAAAGTGTATGATCCAGTTGACAATTTTGACTTCACAATGTATTTATTCATCTATTTTAACGGTTGTTTGGGCACTGCCTTTTGGAACTGCAGCTTCTCATGCAGTGTGTAACCCATCTACGCTTAGCCAGTTCTTTTGTCCAATTTGTATGTAAACGCACGGAGGAAAAGAGCTCCCAAGATCATTTTCCTGGCTATTTTTTCTTGTGGGTTGAGATCTTGTGCTTGTTTATCAGAAGCCTTTTTGTAACTCAGAACCAGGAGGAGTTCATAGTACATATGCCGTAGAATTATGGATGAAATTAAGTGTGTTGTCCAGTAGCGCTGTGCTAAAATATCGAAATATTGATATATATCGTGATACTGAATTTGGTGATGTAGTATCGATATTGTGGGCTGCTGTATTGAAATATCGAAATGACTATATATTGTAATTTTTTGTATAATCCTCAGATTTTTGTGTGACAGCACCACAATTGTGTTGCTTGTTTAGAGAAAGGAAACTTATTTCTTCGACATATTTGACATATTCACGGTTTCGGTTATTAAAAATGGTGAATGTAATTTTAAGTTTGTGCAGGTCATGATTTAACAAAGAAAATGTTGTTAGAATTTATTGGGCTCTTTAAGAAACATTGTTATATCGCAGAAAATCATGAGCAATATATCGATTATCGCATGTTTCGTAATTAGGGATGCATCGATACTGGTATCAAATATCAATGTAGATACCGGAATATCGGTTCAGCCAATATCCTGGTTGGGCCTTTAAATTAATTTAATAAAACTATTTCCAGGTCCTTGTTGGTCCAGTACATCTCGTGATGTTTGAGGTTTTGTTACATAAAGCTGTTCTGTCGTTAGTTGAAGGATAAAGAATTGTTACACAACTCATTTGGATTAGTTTTGTCATACGTTATTCTTGTTTTAAGAACATAAATCCTATTTTCTCTTATGGGACTCTTATGGGACTACGGATGGAAATTAGCCCTGAGCTAAATCTGGTGTATTTACAGCGTAAACTGTTCATTAATACATGCTGTCCCATTCAAATAAAATAAATAAAATAAAACAAACAATTTTCAGTCTCTTCAGAGGTATTGGTTGATATTGGGTATCGGAAGATACTTAAAGTCCATGTATCGAATTCGATATCGGCTCTAAAAAAGCTGGATCGGTGCGTCCCTAATCGTAATATCATGAAACTATTGTATTGCAATGTATCGTATCGAATCGTGAGAGAGTCTGTGGTTTTCAGCTGTATTTTCCAGCGACACAATACTGGTTCTTGCTCTCATTTATATTTTAACCTCTATAGCTTTTACAACCTTTTAAAATGTCTGATAAAAGAGACGAGGTGTTCAGGCCATATTTTGACTCAGTATTTATCGTGTGTTCATTTTCTTTTGAATTTTGGGGCCATTATGGGACAAATAGTTATTTTTTGTTCATTAGAATAAGTAACATCTAAGACTATTTATGGGTTCATTCTGCCATTAATTTGATGTTCAGGCCTGTTAATGATTGTGTATACAGTATTTCAAAAGCGGTTTACTAATTATCCTGCTTTAAGGTTAAATTGTTCTAATAATATTGTTGATCGCAATATTTTTGTGTAGAAATCGTTCTTCAAAATCGTGACAGGCCTAGCATGTACTTCATTTTCCCCATTTCCGGACATTTCTCGTCTACATTTACTCATTTTTCAGCCAGCGTAACTTATCAAAAGCAGCGAGGAACCCGGCGTCTGCTTTTGAGACAGGATTTTGGTCAGAAGTATCTAATTAGAGAATTAAATTATTGGGTGTGCTTGGAGAAAATCCACCCAAACTCAAGCAGAACATGAAAACTCCATACAGATAGGCCCAACTTAATCCAGAAGTCTACCCTGAGACCTGAGAAGATTATATACACTAAGTTGATTTATAAACATGTATATATAGCCCCATTACATAAAACACCTTGGTAGATTATTTCAGCCAGTCGGCACCTCATCTCTCTCATGTTACAGGTAATAAATGTGCTGAATGAGAGGCACGACTTGTAAAACCGCTCAGTATGCGCTGCTAAACGAACAGCTCCACATCCAGCTGCTACCAGACACTTGTGGCAGGGCGAGAGTTATATTGTGTCCGTGGTTTGGCCTCTTCCCTGGCAGGTGTTACTGGTGAGCAGCAGTCGGCACCCGGAGCAGTGGATCGTGCCCGGAGGAGGAATGGAACCTGAGGAGGAGCCGTGTGGGGCAGCTGTCCGGGAGGTGTTCGAGGAGGTGAGCGTCTTAAGAACTCCACACAATCGACTCTACACTGCTCAATCAACTTATACTTAACTTAATTTTGGTATCAAAGAAAGTACATGTGGGTTATTATGGATGTACAGTATGTTTTCTACCACATGTTTGGAAGTGCTCACTGTACTAATTGTGACTAGTTGCCTACACAAAGCAATCTTAGTCGTATTTCGATAATCATAATCATTATCTGGACAATACAGACTCAAAAACACATAAAATGACCCTTTTATAACAAAGACAGTGGCATTATTAAATTAAAATGTCAAAAGACAATAAACAATTTGCGATTTTCATGAATATACTGTACACTTTATTTGTAAAGAAGTCATATTTCATACTTGATTTGGTTGATAATGTATTTAAAAGGTCTCTATGTACAACAGAAATAATTGTTTAGCAAGAAGTTAACATGAACATGCTAGTAATATAAAACTTACTGTTGAAAAACATTAAAAACTGCTGCACTCTGTTTTGTAGAAAAGTAAAAGTCCTTTATTTCTTACATGGAAGGTTTAATTGTTTGTCTAGTTGACTAATCAAAAGAATTATCTATGGCTAATCGACTCCATAAATAATAGTTGCAGTCGTAATTAAACCTGTCACTATAACAAACTTTGAAGTGTGATAAGTTTCTACAGAAAAAATCACAATAAACTATAGCGTTGAAACTTTTTTTATGCCACTGACAGCAAGCTAATCCCAAAAAAACACCGCAATTTTGTTAAAAACCATCAGTTGCAATGAACAAATAACACAGTGAAACACTTTTGTTGTTAGTCGGTGTCGATAATGAGTCATAAAAGTTGCTTATTTCACTCTACAGCTCAAATCGTATCAAAAAAGAAATAAAAGGTACCCTGAAGTGCAAACAAAACATACACAACAAATATTGAGCCCAAATATATTGTTCTATCACATATTGAACGATAAGTCGATTAAGTAATTATCGTGACAGGCCTGGTCTCAATATTTGGTGATGCCAGACAATTGAAAGAGGATTTATTTACCCAACATTTATTGACCCATCTGGTAAAATAAATGTTGTACCTTTTTTTTTTTTTTTTATTATATTGATTTTGTTTTGTAGAATTCTCATAGTTTAAATGTTTAAGCTGGAGGGCAGGTAAAAATACTAGGCTTTGATCAACAACACAACTGAATTATAACCAATGCAGTGAGCCACGTTTGGAAAAATGTCAATACGTTTATCTAATGCTCTTCATTAACACATGGCATTCCTCACACATCCCAGACAGTCCCTTGAAACTTGCAAATGTCAAAAAACTCATCAAATATAAAAGTAGATGTTGATTTATCGTCTTCTATTATTTCCCCGGCTGCCTCATTATCCTGTCATCTACAGTATGTCTAGGCCTCGTGGCAGCTGTGCCCTCCTCAAAGGCATGTGCTGCTCCTGCTGTGAGACCAGGGGCACATTTGAAGCACAGATTTGTTATTCACAACTTCATAGCAGCGGTGCAAATGGTTTTCAGTGGAGCATTCAAGGTCTTTGTGAAACCTTCATGCCATAAACTGAGCCACTGATTTTTGACTTTGTCTGTGCAGGCCGGTGTTAAAGGAAAACTTGGTCGACTTGTGGGGGTTTTTGAGGTGAGCACGCACGGCTCTTGTTTCAGAAGATCTTCTAAGAGCACTAAAAATAAATAAAAATGTAAAAAAGTGTTTATCATTACTATTCTTGCAGCACAATAAAAATAGAAAGCGGACATACGTTTATATCCTCATCGTGACAGAGACGCTGGAGGATTGGGAAGATTCTGTCAACATCGGTATGTACCCCAAAATATCAACATTTGCGACTCCCAAACATAAAAAATAATGACCCACGATATGACAAAGTAGCCTTATGTCTAATGTTTGATTTTATTTTGAGAATATTCACCGAGATAAAGTACTTTGATAGGCCAACAAATAGGAATAGGCTTTTAAACTACTCCTCTCATAGTTCAAAGGTGCACTTTATGGACTTTTCTGATGGGTTCCATCTGCTTTGCTAGAATGTTCCACGGTATGGCATTATACTTGTCTATCTCCCGTTGAGTCAATTACAGGCGTTTTCCTCGTTAAAAATACCTTGAACAGCAGCTATTCTTACTGTTGGTGCGCTCTCCTCTCCATAGATCTGACTTGCTAACTAACTAACTTGCCTCTACATGAAGATCGATAAGTTTAACACAACAACACAGGACACATTTCCAATTAATACTGGTGGAGACGAGCAGGTGACAGACCTAACGCCAGAAAAGTGGCGCAAAATCAACTTTAATACGCTTTTAATCTTGTTATCAGTGTTTTCTCGTCATAAGTTTACTCAAAATTGTATTTTGATCGATTCATAAATGTTTGATTAATCCTGTATTGTCCTGGAACTGAGACTCGAGTGCTCAGAAAAGTCCTTTTTTTTTTCACCTACCCCCTGTCCCCGCCCACATCCCTGCTCATAGTTGAAAAATGAAGACTCCGAGTGACACATGTAGGTTCTAAAATCTCACGTAGCCACTTTTCCAAAATGAAAACATGTAAATGACAGTCTGTTGCTTGTTACGATGAAACGTCTCTATGAAGGGGCGGGGCTTATCAGTTCTGCAGGTTTGAACCAGTGGGCGAGGCTACCGCGCTCAAATTGAGCCGCCGACTGTAGGCTGCCATGTTTGCAATCTGGTGCTGACCGCTAGGGGCTGGCTGCGGAAGTAGAATTATTCAATGCAAGTCAATGGGGAGTTAGACGTTTCAAAACCTACTTTAGAGCCTGGCTCAAAATACGGCTTTGGTCTCAAACGTTAGCTTACGGCTCTGTGACAACGCTGAGGGGGGTGAATTTTTTTGAACCAGGCTGGTTTAGCCGCTGTGATTTTTTAAAGTTCTTGAATATCTAATGAGGAAGGCGGGCTTTACGTGCCGGAAATGTCACGGCGCAGCCAAACACCTACGAGTGGGCGGTAACTATAGAGGCTACGACGGCAGTACGTCAGCAAAAGGCCGCCCCAAATTCGGCCTCTCCCCGCCTCCCCACCGAGGGGGGAGTGGTGGGGGCTAACCCGCGGCCATTTTGAATTCTCCATGACTGAGCCGCATTTTCATGAATGGGGCGGAGCGACGACAGTCTGTCCATTATTTTTTATGTCTATGGTTTGAACATGAAGTCAATGGATTGGTTTCTATTACACAGCAAAAAATAAATACATTTCTAGATGAAAAATTTTGATTTCAGGAGATTAATCTTAATCTAAGACGTTTTTTTTTTACCAGGTCGGATCTATTTGGTTGATGGACCTAGATTATTTTACTTTAACTCAAAATGTTTCAGACTTGTTTCAGTACATTAATTCTTACTTCAAGCCAAATGATCTGCCAATAGATAAAGAAAATGTCCAACTGATATATACATATATTTTTCTTCAAATTCTCTTATAACCAGTCAGAAAGGCCTTGAAACGTCAAATAAAATACTTAATCTCATTCAGTCAAAAGTACTTAAATCCAGGTTAGAATTCGGAACGCGAGACATTTTAAAGTCTACAATATGCGACAGGTTCTCATATTTTCCTAATTATGACTTAGTTTGGTGGGGTAGAACCTGTGATAAATATTTATCATAGATTTACATTTGTTAAGTTGCAGTTTGTGAAGAAATGTTGAAAAATATAAGTTTAAAATTACAGGAAGTTGTCCTGAGTTCTAAAACGGAATCTCTCAGTGATGTCATCAAAAAGCGACATGCCATTGAAAATACAGGGACAATTTACATAAAACTCTATTATTGTGATTTATATGGATTTTGTTTCAAAATGGTTGCTTGGTAACAGTTGTGGAATTACCTCTAACTATGTCATATTTACGGCCCATGTCCAACCAGCATTACAAAAACTGTCAAACTGGGGAAAAAACTGTTTCCAAATAGACAAAATGTTTAGTAAAATCTTAAATATTATCATGTTCACTATGTTTTAGTCAAATGTGTCGTCTAACTTGTCATTTAGACTTTATTAGGCTAGATACACATTTTCTGCTGTGTACTTAAGCAGTTTTAGATCAATACTACAGTTTACAATGAACAAAATGTAATATGAAGCATATAATATCTCCATACATTTCCATACAACCGTAAACCATACCACGCTTTTAACAATATGTAACGTCCCAACCAGTTATTCATATCTCTGTTGCCTACCTTGATTTGCTGGGTTAAATAATACAGTGCAGTTTCTAATGTACTCCTTTAGCATGTGTAATTGTTTTTTTGTTTTTTTTTTTTTTTTTTTTTTTTTGTTGGGACAGTGCATGTTAATGAACATACATGATATACATGCTGTAAACACACCAGATTGTAGCCTTGGGCTAATTTCCATCTGTTGTCCCGCATTCACTCTCATTCATTCACACACAGACAGACATGGACAGACAACCATTCACTCTCACATTCATACACTAGGGACAATTTAGAGTTTCCAATTAACCTGTACAGTCATGTCTTTGGACGGTGGGAGGAAGCCGGAGAACCTGGAGAGAACCCACGGTAACACGGGGAGGACATGCAGACTCCACCCAGAGAGAGCGTGTGATGTTAGGGTGGTTCAGAATTCGAGACCACGATGTTGGGGTGGTCTGGGATTCGAACCCACTATCTCCTTATTGGGAGGCAGATGCTCTAACCGCTCTGCCACCGTGCACCCCTTGTTGTACGAGGAAAATCATTTATAGCTTGTCCAAAATAAGTCGAGGGGAGTGTTTGCAATGACCAGTTGTATTCAGTCATCATCACTCTCCACACCCCCTTCTTGTATGTCCTCTAATGCCCCTTGTCATTGAGGAAAGACTAACTGCCCCGTGTTTAACTTACGGTGCCAATCTGCCATAGTGTTTACCCGTCTAGCGGTGAAAATCATTAAACTACCGAAAGCTTTTATAAATACTGTATTGCTCAAAATTACACTCGGCGCTATAAAGTTTAGAAAGAGATGAGTGCAACATGGTGGGTTTATTTAAAAGTCTGTAACGTTAAATACAGTGTGGAATTTCTTGAGCTGTTTCAGTCCATATTTAGAGCTGTGTGTTTAGACTTTTGTGTGTGGTTTAGCTATTCTATCCTATTTTGGGAGGACAAATATTTACTTTCTGGACTAGTGTTGTTTCAATGCTAAAACGTAGAATTTTATTTCAGTACAAAGGTTCAGCACAGATTTTGTTACCATAATCATAAAAAAATATTTTTTTTTGACAATAGGATGTGTGTTTTAACATAAAATTGTAAAGATAAAGTACTGAAATGGATCAAGACCATTCCAAAAATGTTCACAAACTTACTTTAATATCTCAAGTGAGTATTTATATTTGGTACTACTTTTACTGTTGATTGGGAAGACATTTTGTTATATTTATTTATTTTTTGTATCCATTTATTTAGAAATGAATTCCTAAATGAGTTAAAACGTTTTGATTTCAGATGTTTTAACTAGTTAAGAATATTTATTTGATGGAAGGAGATGATTTTACTTGTTTCAGTTTGTTTCTGACTTGTTTCAGTACATTACTTCTTACTTAAAGCCTAATTATCTGCCAATAGGTTAACATAATTCTATTTACCCCACCGGCAATTTAATGTTCTTATTTTAAGCAAAATTGTCACACGATCAGTCAGAAATACTTTGAAACCAATGAAATATTCTGCATCATATAAGCAATTACATTTCATCGAGTCAAAACCACTCCAAAAAATCCAGATAAAAATGATAAATTCAAGTAATTTTAAGCTTGGCTGGATATACATTTTTGCAGTGTACCCTATTGTAAGCTGAAGGTCATATGTTCATTGCAGCACTGTCAGATTTCACAACAAAAATCAATTTCTGTTCTGTTCTCACAACATTTTTTGCTCTTGCAGGAAGAAAACGCAAATGGTTCAAAGTTGATGAAGCCATTCGAGAGCTGCAGAGCCACAGGCCTGACCACGCAGAATACCTCCGGACTCTCATAAGCCACTGCAATCCCACACACAGCCCCGTCTGTGGCCCGGCGAATGGAAACACCCCAAACTCCCAAGTGACTGACAACAGCACACCACATTACGTGCTTTGCTCCACAGGGTCGGAGCTTGTCAACAGATAATACCGGGAAGAACCTGTTTCAAGAGAAAGCCGAGATGATGGAATCCTCTTGAGATGGACGGCTAATTTAAGCTTTGTGGCTTTTGAATTGGAAAAAAACATCTGGGCATAAAGTGCATTGTATGTTCTTTTGTCATATTTAATGCACATTTTTACAATTTTACAGGTGGCTACAGTTTGAGGTCAGTGCTCCAGAGGGGTATTTACAAAAAATGTAGAGTAAATGGTGTGCTTCGTTATTGATCTATTACAGTTTTATTTTTAATGTAGTTGTTTTACGAGATATTGCGAGTATTTTGTATTTTCATGTACAGCTTAAGCAACCACTGATTACAATTACAAACTTATTGGTTGTTTAGAAACTGATACTTGGATTAAAACATCTACAACTATTCACCACTGTAATAATGTTAGTTTAACTGTATCAGTTACAATGGTATAGATTTTTACATTGATCTTGCAATGTGTTTTCTCATAATTTAAAAGTGCCTTAAATACATCAGTGTCAATGATTTGAATGGGAATGCAAGGTGCTGTTAAAGGTACACTATGTAACTTTTCTCCAGCAGAGATTATTGCTTTTATTGGAATGTTCCACTGTATGGCATCAAACATGTCCATCTCCATGGAAACAAGCCCGTGATACCGCCATCAATTTACAGGTAACGGTAAGATTTCATGTTTTTCAAAGCACATTTCAGAGCACCTGACATTTTGTGGAAGATAGATCAGTTTATGCCATAGTGTGGAATATTCAGGACGAGCAGCCGATAGAGACAAGCAAATGGGAGTAAATGGGAAATCCATTGACATAGTGTACCTTTAAATCTATGTGTATTTTAGCTTTAAAGTGATATTAATAATGCAATCTGTACAATTTACATTTGCTTCAATCAAATAAACCTTTATTTTGTTCAGCGTGTTTAGAAAGTTGTTTTATTCTGCCTTTTTACACTGGGTATATTTACATGGTCAGATAACTAGAATAATTAGATCTAATTTGTGTCATTTAACTAATTTTGTAAACTGTTGTATCCTGATTTGCATATTTTTCACTGTTCACACCATGGATGTATTAAACACCTGCACAAGTGTGATGAACATGTTTACATGCATCAAAAATATGATTCTGATTTCTGGAGTTATCAGATTATTTACTTGTCATGTCATCTGATATGAGTGATCTGATTTCTTTCTGATTATTGCCACTTGTGCAGGTTCTGATGAGGAAAAGTATCCAAAAAGGGAAACCAATGTGGCAAAGACAAAAATGAAAGTGAAAATGTTAAAGTAGTAGTTAAAATGTATTGTACTTTCTCTACCATATACAACGATACGCTTAAAAAACATTTATTAATTATCTTTTTCTTTTTTTTTTAATATCACATTCATGTAAATCTGATGTACACACATATCAATAATCAGATCTAATCCTTTGACCATTACCCACTGTTTCCAATAATCTGATGACTCCAGAATCGGTTTTTGACGTGCATGTAAACATAGCAAAAAAGACAGCTGTTATTTTGGTCATAATAATGTAATGTGTAAGTACAGAGGTGGTTGTGTGCTGAGCCATCCTCCTCTGACCTGCCCATCTGCTGCTGCTGGAGTCTGGTCAGGTGCTCGTTCACAGACACTCAACTTTACATCGGCCAAACCCTCGGATTTACGACTTGAACCAGCACAAACGGGACAATGCTTAGACGAATACTTCAAATGGTAAGCGTTTGTGACATCAGTAATTGCGAAAACGCCACTGTTATTAAATCTATCATGTTTTTATGAAGAACATAGGCCTGTTTATATAGTGGCGTTGTCTGATTTTCTGTACGGCGTGTCGTGGCTGGGCGGTAACCATGGAGATTTAAGTGGAACGGTCAGTCCAGATTGTCGTTGTAAACAAATCGAGCGCACCCAGGGTAGGGAAGCTAGTTAGCAACCACCGCTAACATGAAAGGTTTTTGTATTTTATCTCTCAATTTGAATGTTTCCAAAAGCTGTATTTTTGTCAGTAGTAGCCGATATACACACGTATACGACTGTCGTACATAAACACTCAGCAAAAACACAGTTTCTCCAGTTTTCCACGTTAGCAGCAGCATTAATTCATCGTCCACCTCCCACATGCTAATCTAATGTTGACGTATTAGCCAAAGTCGTGGACATCAATTAAGCACGTTTACGGTAATTAAATGTGAGAAATATTGAAGACAGGGTTAATCTAAATTGTTTTGCCCGTGTTGTCATATGGCTTTCGAGTGTGGGAGTAAATAGGGCATAAGAACTAGAATAGCAACACACAAACTACATTTACCATGATGCATTGCAAATCTGATGTCAAACCAGGACTTTTTTTCTCACTTCCATAAATAATCTGTTGCAATAACCATCAAAGGTCTCCAGACATGTTCCCCTATCTGCAAAAAATCTACCACATGACATGCACTGACTTTGTAAAATAGTACTACTAATAATAAACTGTATATCAAACCTTTATTATGTAGCTTTTCAGACAGTAAAATATTAAGATACAAATTCTCTCATACAAATGTTTCCATGTGTTTCTGTAATGATTATGGTTTTGACCTTTGGAATCACCACTGGGCGTGTTGGGTGAACCGACTGGTAAATAATTTCTTCATATTAAATACAGAACTATTCATCAGAGTAGATTTTGACCATAACAAGGACTATCACAATAACAAATTTAATGTGCGATATATTGAAGACAATATCACTCTAAACAAGCAGTATTATTGAAACGATTTTATGCCACTGACACAACAACCCTGTAAATCTTGAATGTACAATACCAATAAAACATCAGCTGCAACAAACAAATAAATAGCAGAAGGAAAGACTTATAAAAGGTATTTAGTTAATGTTCATAAGAGGTTACCTTTTCAACCCTCTATTGCTAGCTCTTATCATACTACAAAGAAATAACAAAATATTTCCCTCAAGTGCAATAAAGATAAGGATATAGTATTTATCATGACACGCCTATCTGTAACCTTTTTCCAGTTCAGAATCAGAATCAGTTTATTGCCATTGTCAGTGATCAAAATTCACAAACATAGGAACTTTCTTTGACGTAGGTGCAACGTAAAGCAATGAATAAAACAGTAGCAAGATATAGTTTCAGTTTTTATGTTATTGTTTCAGACTCCTGGGAAAGGAGGCTCCCAGAATGCAGAAACAGAGCAGCCCAGCACAGAGCAGAACCATGACCAGACATCAGAGGTATCACTGTGTACACGTTTTGTCAACTTTTTATTGTGCACAATATTGCTCAGCAAATATTAATCATAATAGTAGTGTGTAACAATATCACTTAATGGTAAGCTAATGGTTATAATGTTGTAAGGTTATAAAAACAATTGCATTATAGCTAAAATGTATAAATCCTTAAAAATAAAGCCTCTATTAGACCTCTAAAGAGTGTATATTTTGTCTAGGGGTTCATCTGTCCTCAGTGCATGAAAGCTCACAACACTGCAGAGGAGCTCTTCAAGCACTACGAGCTATTTCATGACACTGGGGACCTCCCTGCCCACATGGCCCCCACACGGTAACAACAACAAACCATTAAGAAAACTACAAAATCATCTGTATCTACTCCATGACAACTTTATGTACTGTGTTTGTTTGTTTTTCAGAGAAGACCTCACAATGCTGCGACAAGAAGTTCAAGACTTGCATGCATCACTAAAGGTATCAATAGTTTTCATTTGGAGTAAAATTGCTTATGTTTTCTCAACACATGTGAATGAAATTCTTTTATTAGGAGGAGAGATGGTTCTCTGGAGAGCTCAAGAAAGAATTGGACAAAGTTCAAGGACAACTGAAGCCTGTAATGAATTTGAAATTATTTCATTCATGAGTATTATATAATTGTAACAAAAGTGGGCTGACTCATGATTATCTTTGCTTCACAGAGCGATGGGTCGGAGGATGCTGGTAGGAGAGAAGACATTTATGTTGATTTACATATTTTAGGAGGTGTGTTGCATCACTGACTAATAAACAATGTCCTTTATAGCCATGGAAAGGAAACTTAATGAAGCAGAAACAGAAAAGTTCAACATCAAACAGATGAAAGACCTGTTTGAGCAGAAGGCTGCCCAGCTGGCCACAGAGATAGTGGGTAAGTCTGGCTCTGTGTTTTGCTTGGTCTTGTCAGCATCAGGCTTTTATCTCTGTTTATGTACTATATATACCGTAATGATTATTTAGTGGTATTCCACTGCAAGTAATATCTAAGTAAGTACAAACACTCTTTTTCATTATACTTGTCAATTGAAATTTACTCAAATCAAGATAACATTTTCTTTTAAACTTTTTGCAGTGTCCTTATTACAGTACTACTGCCATAATAACAAATTTTTATTTTAATGTTTTAGTAAACTGCATTTACAGTTGCTCCCTCCATTTGGGAATTCTTTTTGTTTAATATCACAGACTTAAAATCCCGATACGATGAGGAAAAGAGCCTCAGACTAGCTGCTGACCAGAGGCTTACCAAACTCTCTGAACAGCTGCAGAAGGAGAAGGGGGAGAATGAGAGACTCCAGACTGAACTGGTACAGTTATTTTTATTTCAAACTATTTGGTCACTACATAAACATGTCACGCCTCAATTCATTTGTTTTTGGAATTAAAAAATAATGTTAAGTCAGTTACAGTTATAAGTTATAACTTATATATAAGTTACAATCACAGTTTTCCTTTTCATTCCATTCAGTTGCTTAAAATATAGTGTTATTAATGACTTTTAAATGTATTATTAGAGATGACAAGGAGCAAATTGAAGTGTAAACTTCTTATGAATTCCCCTTACAAACGAAAACACACCTGTAGTCTCTGGGAGTGGTGATGTTAAAGTTTGTAAAATATCTCTGTTAACACTGCGCCCGCTGCTTGTCCCCAAAGCTGCAGCGTCCCGGCGTGGAGGACGTGGAGGTGCTGCAGAAGGAGCTGGTGCAGGTGCAGACGTTAATGGACCACATGACACGCGAACGAGAGGAAGAGTCTGAACGCCTCAAAACACACTACGAGCAACTACAGGCGAACTACACAACCTCCGAGGTGGGTTTCACTGTGTAAGATGTGCTCCAAGCAAGCAATTTAAGGGGAGGGGGGGGTCTGTATTTGCTCTATTTTTAAAATTGAAAATAGTATCTTTTAGTGAAATAGGGTCTAATAATAATCTATTCAAATAACCAATATTAAACCTGATCTAACATGCTTTGACACTTAATTTTCATTTTACTTTGGGGGTCTCGAGTCGGTTGCATGGCTATTTAGGGGATCGGGGCCAGAAAAGACTGGGAACCCCTGCTTTACACGACTAGTCAAACGAGTCACATATTCATTTTAGAATTAAATTGCATCTGCTTAAGAATTAGTGACTAGAATTAAGATGGCTGCAGGCTTATTGGAATTTTTCAACCAATTAAAGGTTGAAATATGATAATGAAGGTTTCTAAATGTACAATATTTATGTGTAAAAATGTACTTTTTGAGGAAAATTTGAAATTGTTGTGATTTAATAATGCTGATGATTGTTATAATAAGGCCTTTCGTCAAGTCCCAGCTAACGATTGTGCTCAAAATACGATTGTTTATTTTAATAGTCGATTAGTCACGATCAATCTGATTAATTGTTGTAGCCCTATTTAAAAATATAAGAAAATTGGTGGTAATAAATGTAATGTCTTGATAAGATTTCAAAAGTAGTCTTTGTTCTTCAAGTTCCCTAAATGTATCAGGTATAGTTTAATTACAAGGTCTCACATGCCTATTAATTACTGTTTGAATTATGAAACCTCCCTTTCAGCCCAGACCTTGTGCATATATATTGGACTCATTAAGCACCTTAAGGCCATATTTGTTCTAAATCTAAAGAGTTCTTGTGAAAAATCATTAGCCTCCATTAGTTTTCTCGACCCTCTTAGGTCTCCGTGGCCTTCATGTGTCATCTGATCTGCCCTGAACTGTAGAATGAACCTTTTGTAACTCACCTTTGTCTGTCTCTCTTTCCTTACCCTTCTTCCTCATGTTTTCACGTTCTGTAAACCTTCCCAAGATACGTAAATTGGAGGTAAACCTGTTTTAACAAGCTTCTGTTGGGTGCTTTTCACAACTTTATTTTGGGTTTTGGAAGGGCTGCACGATTTATAAAAAAAAACGTCTAATTGCGAAGTATTGCGATTAGATTTTATTGCATTTTAATTGTAGGATTCTGGCCAAAGTGCACATTTTAAACACGTCGTCCAGGAGCATTTACCTTTGAGAGAAGACTGAAATATGAACTGCTAAACTTAAACTAGAATCCCTTGCATTTCAGAACATGTTTGCAGATGTCTGAACTACAGGGTTTACAGGTTTTGTAGAAAAGAGGTCAAAATGTTCAGTTTTTTGCACAGGAAATTATGTGACTTTGCTTAAATCATGCAGCCCTAGTTTATGTTACGGTGCTTATTATTTTGTTTTTTGTTCAAATGTGTATAGTGTTTCGTGTACTTCTCATTTTGCAGTCTTTTATGCATTATTTTTGTGGTAACATTACTTAAACTTAACTTTTAATTGACTGTGCAGATGACCATATCGCAGCTCAAGGCCGAACTAGAGAAAGGACCTCAGGAAGCGGCTGTGTACACACAACAGATCCATGAGCTCCAGAGCAACCTGAATAATTTACAGCAACAAAACCAGGTAATGAGTAATCAAGTCTCGTTTCTTACTCTTTCTACTAACACACACACACACGCAACATCATTATTTGGACTAAACCGGGACTAAACCAGGCCTAGAACAGGAACAAAACAAGTCTACATCAGGAGTAAACTCGGATCCAACCAGGGCCAAACCAGGACAAGTGACAATACAGCCTTATTTAGAGCATTTAGTGAAGAGCTGCAGCAAGTTAATTGATTGATCGCAACTAAGAATCAGAATCATAATGCCTTCATTGTCATTGCACAAATTGCACAATGAAATTTTAAAATCTCTCCACAGAAGTTCTCAGTTAAAGCAAACATACAAAGCATAATAAAAAGTGGTAAAGAGCAGACGTAGATAAGGACACTATACAATAAATTAAAAAAGAGCCAAAACCAATCAATTATAGGCATAGTCGTCAACTAATTAAGTAATCAAATAATCGTTAACTGGCATATAAACAAACTCCAAAACATGCCACGAGCTGCAGAGAATGGGTTTTATGACTCAGACAGAGCAGTGTCACATAAAAATGACAAGGGGATTGTGTAAATTTTGTGTGAAAATGCTCTTTTCTCTTTTCTCCACGTGGATGTCCTTAAACGGCTTCACTTCAGCTTTATCTTGGTGTAATTGAGTACAAAATTTTCACAGGCCTTTCGCGTTCTAAACAACTAATCAAAAGAATAACTGCGAGACTATTACCAAAATAATTGCTAGCTGCAGCCTTACTTTTGTATTTTGAATAAGACTTTCCGATTGTGATCTGTCATAATAATTTGTTACAGAGAGAGTTTTTAAGGGTTTTGAGCTTAAATGCAGTAGATCTTCAGCTACACTTTACAGCACAGTAATGACATGGTAATAGGTAAAAAAAAAAAAAAAATCAATGTAACTTAAAGTGTAATTGTGGTAACTACATCGTTCTAATAAGACTCATTTGTCATTCTTCTTTATCACATGGTAATATTTAATGTAAATGTCAGTATTTGTCTTTAGAAATACCATTCACAAAAGTACTTTATTGTATGGTTAATGCATTTATCCATTGTCATACCAGTTTCCATTCCATTTCCATCTTATTACCATGTTATAACTGTAAAGTATTTGTTTTTATTGGTTTCTGTGTTACAAAACAGTTCTGCGTCAACCACTCTATCTGCTGAGAGTCATTAATTAAATATTAAGTGGTGCAGACTTGTTTTTCATTAAGGATTTCCATTGCCCGCGGTTAGATCTTTTAAAGTTTCTGCAAACAAAAGATCCTATACAGTACACTTTATAAATAAACACAGCCGCATCTTGAACACCCTTCCGCACTCACAATAACGTTAACAAGCCTCTCCACCTGGCCTTCCTTTGTCCTTTGTTGTTACGTCTTTTAACAATGCTATTCTGTCATCAGCCTTCTTTAGTAACTGACAAAATCCCGTGTGGCTTTGTAATTAAACCGCCAGCAGAGGGGGATGTGAGGCCGCCCTGGATTCAGATAACGGCATCGTTCTTACAATTGGAACTGGATAGTGACAGTCGCCTAAGGTTCCTGCCAGGGTTTAACTTCTTCGAATGAGACTTACTAGGAGCTTTCGTGTTTGGCTATGCCCTGACTTAACCTCGGGCCGAAAACTAACCCGATACCTATACTTATCCTACGAGAGCGCACCAGACAAAAGCAATAGTGCAGAGGATATGGGATAGGATCAGACAGGTGAGCAATCAATAGAGGGTTTATAGGTTTGTATCCCAAAGATTAGAGCAGCGTATCACGTCCTGAGTCTTGTCTAAATAATAGAATCGGGACAAACAGACTCCAAACACTTGTCGTCCAGCTGCTGTTTTGGACCGTGAGCCAGCAGAGGTTTACCAGGTGCTCTGTCATGGTCCCTAGTTAGCAGCCGCTCTGCTATTAACAACATTTGTTCGTCATAGCTCCTGTCTCTTCTATGACATGTTTTATGCCCAGACGTGCACTTTACACAACACAGAGAAGCCCAGCCCTGCGGGAATGCCATACCACAGCACACTTTTGTCTTGAGGGCTCTTTTGAAGTGAGGGGCTGTTCTTTCTTTAGCTTTTATCACAGAGGACAAGCATGACTGGGACGTTAATGGTCAAACATACATAAGATATATTTACTTAGTGAATAAAATGAAAACTGATATATTATTGAAAAAATACAATGATAAATATTATGTTTATTGCGTTTTTATTTTGTTAATACTTTTTTTTTAAATGTATTTATTTATTTATTTACAAACTAAAGGAGGTAAATCTTCACAAATTTCCACAGATCACATTCATACCATCCACACCCACTCATACATTTCAGAATTTAACCAAAACAATTGTACAGCTCAAGAAACAATCATGAAAAAAACAAATAAAATACTTTTGTTTGCTTGTTAGCCTGGTGCTTGGCCTTGGTCATGAAAATAACACAACTTATTGTTCAATAAGTGAGAGATAATAGACAATATTTATATGTATATTAGGCTTGAATATTTATTGTAGCAGGGAACTTTTTCTTAATTTTGTTGTTGTACTTTAACATTTGAGTGCAATTGTAGAAGGCTAAATAATTAACATATCCATGACTATTAATTGATACTGGTTTTATTTGAGTGTTTCATTGTGCTATTTATTTACAGTGTTTATGTCTGAATGAATAAGATAATGAATTGAAATAATACATATTGTATAATAATACAATACATAGAAAAGGTTTGGCTCATTGAGTAAAACCTGCTTTAAAGCTTATTGTGTAAGTTTCTTCTTCTGAAGCAATATATGTCACTTCACAATGAGTTATGATGACAAAAATAACAAACAAAATAAGTCAGAGTTTGAAGAAAAAAACAGTTAAAAAAAAAAAAAAAGGATCACAAAAATGTCTGTTCTGTACAAATTATTACAATGTTAAAATCTTACACTGTAAAATTCAAAAGATTCACTTTATGCCCATATAAAAAATAACTTTATGTATATTTTGATTTAATTGTTTTTACAGCTTATGTCTGAAAAATTAACGCGCAAGGAAAGCGAGCACCAGGAAGTCGAGAAGCAACTTTCAGCTGAGAAGACGGCGAAGAAGGGCGTGGAGGAGCGCTTGAGAGAGCGAGAGATGGAGGTCCACGAGCTCCAGACGAGGGCCGCCGGAGCAGAGGCCTCGCTGCAGAAGACCCAGACCGAGCTCCGAGAACGGGCACAGGAGGTCAGCAAGTTAAAGAGCGAGATCACCGAGCTGGAGGTGAAACACGTGGAGGTGAAGGCCGAGAGGAAGCAGCTGGAGCAGCAGAGGGAGGAGAAGGAGAGCCAAGGCGCACAACAACAGACCGAAATCAGCCAGGTATAACATCAATGCATCTCTGTTTTACATTACATAAGTCGTAGAAAAGGTTTGGATGCCTGGACGAATGAGCGATTACATCGACGAATTACATAAGTCGATTGCTTTCTGCATTTGATGGGGGTATTTGCTTCTGCAGCCAGTGTCACAGCTGCCTTGGGACAAACTTGTATAAATACGGCTTCTCTGAGCACCACAAAGTAGGCCTGTCCTGTCACAATAATTACTACATCAGTGGTGGAAGACAATCCTGTTACTCAACTAAAAGTACAGATACGTGTGCAAAAAATTACTCAAGTAAAAGTAAAAGTAGTACATAAAAAATCTACTTAAGTAAACGTGTTGAAGTACTTGTTTGAAAATGTAGATTGCAGATTATGAGACCAGCTTTACGTATTAAATGACAAAGGTCTGTTCAATTTAATTTATTTAATTTTATGTGTATATTTTTGTTTGTTATTGAGCTTGAACTCAAAACATTCAGGCAGAATGTCACCATCAACGTGTTAAATATGACCCCTCAAATAAAATGAAAAGTACTTTCTACTTTTAGTCCAGTTAAAAATGTAGTGGAGTAAAAAGTACAGATACTTGGTCTCAAATGTCGTGAAGTAAAATTAAAAAGTCTTTATTCAGTATTGATATATTGTCACAGCCCTAGCACAGTGGGTGAAGTGTCTGGCCCAAGGACATTTTTTTTTTACCATTTTCAAGCAGTGATTATGGGATTTGAGTTTACAATATATTTTTGTGGGTTTATGTGATCCACCATGATGCTGCTCCTCAAACACAGACAGTAATTAAGGCGAGACTCTACAGGCAAAACTCATATTTTTTGGTCAGTTTGCTCTCTCAACATATCGGCTTTCATGTGGAAACAACAAACTTGTCCAATCTGCTCCTAAAGATGTTTTATTATTTAAATGAATCCACTTCAACCATAGATTTCTCTCCTCAAGGGACATAAAGATCAGCCTTAAAGTAGCTCTTACACACATCAAACTTTACAATCTGGGACTCAGCAAGATTTTGACGAAGATTTTGATATCTAATTCTAAAACTGATTTATTAAAGTTTTAAGTTAAAAAAATGAGGTGAAATTTGAATTTTTAGGACAATTTTCCGTCCAATCAAGTTTACTTAAAAACTAAATGAAAAATCCCACATCCCCTGTTTGTGTTTTTTTTTTGTAACTAATATGTGCACTAAATGAACCAAGACATTTCTGTCAATTTTTCAGATTTAAATGTCAAATATGTGTATTTTTGGAGATTTTTTACACATAAAATGCCTTTTTTCCTATTCACCTGTAGTGTTGCCTTAAGATGAGAAATAAATGCATAATACTAACATGTTTATTCTCTCGTAGTTGCACGCCAAACTGCTGGAAACAGAACGACAACTGGGCGAGGTGCAAGGACGTCTAAAAGAACAGAGGCAATTGTCCGGGGAAAAACTGAAAGATCGAGAGCAGCAGGCGGCGGATCTACAACTCAAGCTGTCACGTGCAGAGGAGCAGGTAAAGCCTCGGAGAAAATGGCACCGGGAACATAGAGACAGAAGAATTATGACGTGTTTTTATGACGCAGTTAAAGGAAAGTGCGGGTAAGAACACAGATCTGCAACACCAGCTGGAGAAGGCCAAACAGCAGAATCAGGAGCTTCAGGGTCTTCAGCAGAACACCAACGGCAAACTCCGCGAGGCACAGGTACTTCTTCTTTGATCCAGCAACGCTCAGACATTAAAATGCACTGTGTCTCTTTTCTGTCTCTCTGGAGATGACATTGCTTTGTCTGGAATGTTCCACAGTTTGGTCTTAAAGGGGCTGTACCTGATTTTTACTGTTGTGAAACGGGAAACACAAAACTAGTCCATGTACCCAATTTTTTGCAGTTAATAAAGTAAAATCTATGTTGCCCCAGTGCAGATATATTGTAAAAGCATCATCGGGTGAAAATGAGGCCATAACCTTTACTCTGTATCTATTTATAGAGCATTTTATCCTAGGAGAGAAGCAGGACCTGTGCTGTTAGCATGCTAATGTTTGTTAGCTTTACCCGTGTCGGTCTGGGCTCAGAGACTGGTAAAAAGTGCTTCTAAACTAATGTTGGTGAATATTTATGATGCTTGGACTGCATTAGGAAAGTGAGTGATACATGTGACTGATGTAAAGACTTTAACATCAACTAGTTATGTTTTTCATGTTTCAAAACAGTAAAAATCAGGTCAGAATGTTTCTACAACGCGATGAATGTTTTATCACATACTAATGAGTGGTTTAGATTTAGATTTATTAAAGATTGACTTGGCAGGAGAAAACATTACATGCCAATCCTTAACTGTGCCAATCACAACATCAGATAAAAGACAAAACATTCACAGAAAAGCTAGCATTATAAATAGATCTATATAAAAACACAAAGAGACACTTAATAAAACAAGAAGAGCGCAAGGTATAAAAGACATTTCTTTAAAATAGAATCCCTCTGTGATGTCATCAAAAACCGACATATCCTCACTCAACTGACTGTTTTTTTGACAGTTTAAACAGTCGTTCAACCCAATAACGTTATCAGGTGTTATTATTTATCAAATGCTAACTATTGTGTAATTTAGGTGGATTTTGGCCCTTGTTTTCAAAATGGTTGCTAGGTAACAGTTTAACTATGTCATATTTGCTGCCCATGTCCAACCAGGAAGTAACATTATGAACATTACGAAAACTGTCAAACTGGGGACAAATAGGCAAAATGTTTAATAAAATCTTAAATATAATCATGTTTTCTACGTTTTAGTGAAATGTTTAGTCTAATCTGTCATATTGACTTTAAGTTAGTTAGCCTTTAGCTCAGATTACATTTTTATGCTAATTATGATTTAAAATAAACACCAAAAGGTTCACACACACTGTGGGGAAGTAGGCCAAAGTGATCAGAAGTAGGAGGCAGACTCAGAAGCTTGCGTTTTTCCCATTTATTCCCGTGGAAAAAAAGTGCAGAAAATTATACATATTTACAAAAAATAACTGTGCTTAACAAAATCAAAAGCAACAGAACTTAAGAAAACTGATGAAACAAAAAACCCACAGGCACTAGCTACATGATGGTTCGCTTCTCCTGAAATGGGCCCAGCAGAACCCTTTTTATACTCTAGGCCCCTCCCCTAGGACGGTTCATCCTGACTGCAGGAATCTGCACCCTTTAATCCTCAAAGAGGCACTGGAATTACAATCTCCCTCCATGGACCAATGTCCCCCAAAACAATTCAAACGTCTAACTGAAACTACAAACACAAAACAAATACATTTTAAACACCTTATTAAACTAAATCCAAATTGAACTATGGCAGTTGTCCCCTCCACATGGTCTGGCCCATGACCCCTCCAAAGGTTTTAAAAATGGCCGCCATGAGGCCCTCCTCCTCTTTGATCAGACCGTGTGGAGGACGAGGTAAGTTTGTTGAGGTGAACTGAAATACAAATTTAAACGAATAAACATATTAAGAAACTTATGTGTTGTGTGATAACTAAAAAAACTAAACAAAACAAACCCGGGATAGTTATGTTTAGCAGTTTTAGTTGTCTATGGGAAATTGAAAATTAAGACAAATTAAAGGTGATTAAAGGGACAAAGACCCACTTTGTCACACACACAAAAATAGCTTTTATCGACGACTTGACTTGAGCTTGAGGGATGATAACGGCTATTGTGAAAAAGTAAAGGTGATTGATTCTGGTTGGAGTCCTTCAAATCATCCTTGACTACCTGTAAAGAAATAAACGCTTAATAACAACGTTTAATACCACACTGTGGAACGTTTCCATGGAGACAGGCCATAGCTTACACCAGAAAAATCATGTAGTATACCTTAAAATTCTTACGTCATCTAAACTCTTAATAAATGTATTCTGCATGCTCCTAGAATGACCTGGAGCAAGTTTTGCGTCAGATTGGAGATAAAGACCAGAAGATCCAGAATCTGGAGGCTCTGCTGCAGAAGAGCAAAGACATAGTGAGTCAACTGGAAGCCGAACGAGAGGATCTGTGTGCAAAGATTCAGGCCGGAGAAGGAGAGACGGCTGTGCTCAACCAGCTCAAAGAGAAGAACCACGCGCTGCAGGAACAGGTACTGACCGCCACTGCAGCTTAGAACAAGATCAAGGCAGAGTTTAGCGAAAATCTATCATGCGTTTGTGATAGTGTCTGTTTTATTCCCATTTTTCTGAAGAAATGTAAACAAAAAACATGACACAGAGAAGAAAACAATAAAACATAACAAGTACAGGAGGTGGAAAACATTTAAACAAAGTCAGGCATACTTATCTAGGTATATTTGTCCCATTTGTTCGTGCACAGAGTCAATTGTGTATGTAAATTACGCCTTGTAAGTATTAGAAACAATTATTTTATGGTGTCAAATGAATTTACCAACTAGTGTTTAATTTTTTCATCAAGTGTGCAGATTAAAATACTGCACTTTAGGAGTCTACTCAAATAATGTGCCTTTAATTTAACATTAATTTTATTACGTAAAATACCACAAATTAACATGGAATAGGTGTAAGAAATCATGTGTTTTATGTATTTATTTTAAAGAGGCATTGCACATTAATCAACATAAAACTAAGCTAAGCTAAGCTAATTTGCATCGGTGCAGTGGATTTTGTTCATACTGGGGTTTAGTTAATAAAACATATATACATACATATATTTGAGTTTGAGTTAAAATGTAAACTGTTTATTAATTCCAGGGGTTTAGTTGATAAAACAGATCTACTTTATTTAACCCTTTATTCTATTGAGATACAGTTTTTTTTATTTAGTTTGCTATTTCGTCTCTTAATCGAACCTCTGTTTTCTTCCATTGGGGATGAATAAAAGTAATTCTGATTCAGTCCTTTTGCTAGATGTAAAAACGGCCTCCTAAAAGTGAATACTCGAAAAAAATCACACATCAAAAAAGACAAACTTGCCAAATCAGATACAATTAGTGCTAACAAATCTGTTTTTCCAGTTTTTGTTGTTGTTACTTTTACCCCAAAAATTAACTTGGTAAACAGCCTTACAGTGAATACAATGCAATAATACGACTGAATGAACAGAGAGAATACTACACAGTTCTGTATTAACTCGTTATTCAACAGATGAAGCCAATTTTGTGTTGAGTTTCTGCGTTAAATATTTGTTGTGTCTTTCTCTCAGGTAACACAGTTGACCGACAAGCTGAAGAATCAGTCTGAGAGCAACAAACAAGCCCAGGACAACCTCCACAAACAGATCCAGGAGCAGAAGACCCAGCTGCGCACGGCTCAGGACCGCGCCCAGACTCTGGAAACCTCCGTAACCGAACTGACGGCTCAGCTCGCAGACAGCAGAGAGAAAGTGTCCCAGCTTGACTCCCAGGTACAAGTTACATTCAATATACTGTTCAGGTCAAGTCTTTGCACATGTTTTAATGTCTTTAATTGCTTTTTTATCAACAGCTCAAGGCAAAGACAGAGCTGCTACTGTCCACGGAGGCGGCTAAAGCTTCACAAAAAGCCAATCTAGAAAACAGCTTGGAGACTGCCCAACATGCACTGCAAGACAAGCAACAGGTTCAATAGGATTTAACACATTTTTAATTTAACATTTAAAGCAGAACTCAGCGACAGAGCTCCCCCTATAGGTCTCTTCTGAACATGCACTCCCTGTAAATTGATGCCAAAAGCTTTTTTTCCTTCTTTTTTTCCACCTTCTTTTTTATTGAAATAAGTAAGTACCGTCACATACAAAAGCATTTAATGTCACCAAATATAAAAAAAGGAGGCCAAGGTTTCTCAAGAGAGTTGTCTTCAGGTCGGCATCAGGAAAGTTGCAAGGCTGATTTTCCGTGCAGAGACAGCAAATGCCCTGAAAATACATTGACAACCACCACACGGACTTACAAAGACGTTTAATAAGGAAAAAAATGTTACTTAGTTCTACTTTAACATATTTTCTGGCGCTAGAGTTTCCCTCAGCATTAATAAAGTGATGTCTTATCTTTAACTACATCAACATAATATACAATTTCTCATTCGTTTTCATCCAAATTCCATTAAAAATAACACTTTGCCTTCATTTTGCTTTGTCTAGGAAGTAACCAAACTCCAGAAAAAGGCCGAGGAGCAAATTCAAAAGCTCAAAGAGAGAAAGGAGCAATGCATTCAACTCGAAACCACTGTGAAGGAATATAAAGACAAACTGTTGGCCTCAGAACAAAGTGTGGAGCAGCTGGAGGGACTCAAAAAGGTTGGCGGAACAATTTATGTGAAATATCCTAAATATATCAGGAAAATCATTATATTCTAAACCTATTCTTACCAATATGTGACAGAAATTGGAGTCGCAGGTCAGTGAAGTGGAGGCGGCACGAGATAAGGCTCATCAAGAAGTGCAGAAACTCCAGAAAGAAGGATCCGAGGTGAAGAAGAAAGCCAAGGAGTTACAACAGCTGCTGGAAAAGGAAAAAGCAGGGTACGACACTGTTTCTCGACAATATCAAGAACTACATTCAGCAAGTTTTTTTGAAAGAAAGTGGAGCTACAGTCCTGATCAAAAGTTTAAAACTAGTTGAATAAATGGCCAAAGTCACACACTTTTTTGCTTATAAAGATACCACGGCAAAAAAAAGTGGTATCTAATGTGGCAAATGTCCATGTCACTGTCTGGTTGTTTAAGTTGACTACGGTCATCATTTTACTTTCTTTTATGGAAACGAAATATGTTCAGGACACTTAAAATTGTTAACATTTGTAAGCAAGGGTTTTAAAAATTTTCTCACCTGTCACACCTGGTAATACTTAAAGGCACACTGGTGTTCCCCGGCACGCTGGTTGAAAATCAAGGCACTAAGCAACAAGAAATGGGAGTGCGACGAAAAAAAACAAAAAAGGTTTAAGTAAACATTTTATTGAAACCAACAATTAAACTGAAATAGGCTGTTTTGTAACTGATGAAAAGCTTTGGAACTCATCTAAATAAAACAAAAACAAAACAGAAATCAAAGTCCCAAACATTCAACTGGTCTTGAGCTTTTGATCGGGATTGCACTTCTCTTTGAATAGTTGTTGTTGCTTCTTGTTAGAGCAGTTTAGCGTTAGGGTTAGAACATAAGGTCAGAACATAAGGACACTGCCATGCTCCGTTTTAGTTAATCATTGCGCAGGGCATTTAGTCATTAAAAAAAAAAAGTCTATTGTTGTATTTGAGGATGTCAAAACCATAATCGTGAATACACAGATCAAAATATATTCTTAAACTTAAAAAGAAAATTGATTTTAGGAACCAAAATAAGTAATTTAATTTAAATCTACACCTAAACATGCAAACCCTGAATTTTGAATGCTTTTTTTAAACTTGAATGAAGGTGAATTAAGGATTTCCCCAGTGGTGGAACATAACAAAGTACAAAAGTATAAGTACTGTACTTAAGACAGTTTTCTAGGTATCTGTACTTTACTTACGTACATATTACAGTAGATACTTTTTACTTTTACTTCACTGCATTTCAGAGCATATATCTGTACTTTCTACTCCACTACATTTTTGAACAGGACTGGAAAGTAAAAATATATTTTAAGGTTTTGGACCTGCTGAAAAGGTTGAGGGGTTTATTTTTAGCACATTTATGGCGATATCTTGCCTGTTTTTTGTCTTTTCCTAGTTCCCTTTGAGCAAACAAATAGCCTTCTATTCACCTTATTCCGACCCGCCCACTTTTGCTTCTTTTTATGTTTATGATCCGCACTCTTGAAGTAAAGGGACTTCCGTTTTGACGTGAACAGTGTTCACGCAAATGGCAAACGGGGGAAAAGTCATTTGCTAAAACATTATATAAAGTAGATTGATTAGTGTAAAATGTTTAATGAACACAGAAACTAACCAGCAACGCACCGATTTCCTGGGCGGCCTGAAAACGTCTTTTTAGTCCATGTAGAACTTATTTTCTTTTGAACTTCCTGCTCCGTGTAAACTATAACGGAAAAAGATGGTGGCACCCATGACAACTTCCAGAATAAGGTAAAGAGAGAAAAATAACCTGGAAAGTTGCCTATAACGGCCAAAACTCAACAGAATAAATCAATCAAGATTACAATTTGATGATTTAATAGTTCTCCAAATCAAAAATAATTACTCTTACTTTTTTACTCTTAAAGTACATTTTTAAAGGAGTACTGTAACACTTTTACTTGGGTAGATTTCAAAATGTGATACTTTTACTTGAGAACTTTTTTGCTGTTGTAGCTGTATTTTTACTTGATTAAGAAAATAGAGCACTTCATCCACCGCTGGATTTCACTGTTGTTTTGTCATGGTGTCAATGTGAATAATCGCAATATTGTTGAGATGAAGCACCAGTGCAATTCCAGTTTCAACAAATAACGCTAATGGATTCTTGTTTATGTTGAAAAGGGCTTCGACGCTCCAAGAAGAGCTGCAGAAGAAGACGGCTGCTCTCACCGAGACGCAGCTCCAGTTTGAACGCTCGGAGCAGGAGAGAGCGGCTCTGAAGCAGAACCTGGACCGAGCGGCTCAGGAGGGAAAGACCCAGCGCTCGGAGCAGGAGAAGAAGCTCCAGGCTCTGAACGCCGATCTGCTCAAGACTCAACAGGAAAGAGACGCTCAGAAGAAGGAGCTGCTGTCACTCCAGGACAACCTCGGGAAAACTAACAAGGCTTTTAAAGAAATGCAGGTTCAGCTGGAAACAGAGAGAAAGAACCATAAAGCGACCGTGGATGAAAAGGCAAGTTTAACAATGAAGAGGCTGCATTCATGTTATACAACTGTGGGTGAATAGGGAAAAATCTTACATTTATAGATATCAATTTGAAACTTCTCCTGTAGTTTGCGGACATAAATGTAAGAAAAAAAGCGTATTACAAGTTTTAGAAAGAAATATTCAAACCTATGGACCACAAATGTTGAACCTTCTCATTATTTGTTGGGGATTGTCTCCACAAACTTGTTGTATTAATCTTACTGCTCACAGTCCTTTCAACTGACAACAATCACATCTTAACGGTTGAATAATGGAACCAGTTTCTGAAGCTATTGTGAAAGAAGTACTTCCCTTTTGTTCATTTATGCTGACTGTTTTTGTTTCATATAGATACAGGCCCAGTAATCTCAGCGATATTAACATCAAACCAGGTCAAAAATCGTACTGAAAGGAAATGTAGTCGCTTTTAGAATCAGAATGGGTTTTATTGACATGTCATGAACAAAATACAGAAAGAATTGACTCTAGACTTCTTACGTAAGACACTGACGATTTGCAATGATTGGATCTTGATTTGCTGAAATTTGAGTAATTGCGCAGCCCTATTACACATGACGACCTACAGTATATAACTATTTTTCTTCTGTTTTTAAGAAATACAGTTTATATGATAAGCAAGAATTTTGGTTTGGTGCAAATATATAAATAGAAGAAGTTATTTGATTTGATATTAGGCAGAACTGGAAAAATATGGGTGGATTTGTATAAAATATTTACTAAAATGTACATTATGGTTTAGGGCTGCAAGATTAATCGCAATCGAAATCACAATTTGAATGGATTAGCAAATCGCAAAGACTGATCATTTCCTCCACAAACCGCAAGATATCCTGTCTAATTCTGCATAAAATATGAGTCATTTTTAGTCTAATTTACTGAATTATTTTGTGACAGCACTTTATTTTTGTAACCTGTTTATGCTAAACATTTAACATATTCACTGTTTTGGTGATTAAAATGGCTGGACTAAAGTTTGTGTAGGTCGTGGTTTAAAAAAGATAAAACTTAGTTAAAATGTATTTGGTTCTTTAAAAATAGTGATGCATAAAATATACCAAGTTTTAATCATGTTCTGAAATATATTCTTTTTTTAGTTTGTCAGTTCAGAGGACTATTTCAGTCTGTGTCAAAACGTTTAACATACAAACGTTTAATGACAAGATTGTGTTCAAACATAAATCAAAAATCTAACCGCATTCATAATACTTCAAATCGCAATTAGATATTTTTCCGTGTCAGGAAATCTAAACCCAGATGCTAATAAAAAAATAGATTGGAACTAGTGTCAATGCTGAATATCATAATAACATAAAAAGGACAAAATAGTACCTTTCCTGAATAGCTTTAGAATGCTCTTGATCTATATCAGACCAAACATTAATATGAAAGAAACTTGTGTTGTTTTGTGTTGAAAATTGCCTCATATTTTCTAAAATAGAGTGCTGTTATGATCACTGTGGTGGGATTAAATTAGATATAGCAAATATGAAAATAGAGTTCATGATAAGACTAATATACCTTCTAGAAATGCAGTTGTGATAAATCTTAAAACAACTTTTCCACAGGACAAGAACAGTGAAAAGACCAAACAGGAACTAACGAAAGCTAATGAGGCTCTTTCCAAAACACTGAAGGAAACAAAAGAGCAGCTGGAGAAAACAAAAGAGGTAATGAGTTTAAACACATACTGTAATGCTGAAAACTTGTGGTCATTATTTTAAAATGCCTTTTTCGTTCCAAAATTCAGGAGGAGAAGAAGTTAAAAGAGCAGCTGGGCTCATTACAGGAACAATGCACCAAGACTGTGGAGGGATTAAAGGACAAAGAGAAAAGCATCCAGAAACTGCAGGCCCAGTTTAAAGCAGCTCAGGGAACGTTTGACGAAGAGCTCAAGAAGATGAAAGGACAAGTGGCAAAGTTACAGGAAGTCGATGTACAAAAGGTAAGCAAAGGCTCATTAAAGGGCCTGTACCTGTTTTTTACTGTTTTGAAAAGTAAAAAATAGAGCTAGTTTGTGTACTTGATTTTTTTGCATGTAATAAAGTAAAATCTGTGTATTGTAAAAGCATCTATTTGGGTGAAAATGAGACCACAGTTTCTCTGCATCTGTTTAAAGAGCGTTTTATTCTACGAGAAACAGGAAGTGCGCAGTTAGCATGCTAATGTTTGTTAACTTTACCGTGAAGGCAAAACTCGCTCTGGGCTTAGAGATTGGTGAAAAGTGCTTATAAACTCATCGTGATTAATATTTAGGATATTGGAACTGCATTAGGAAAGAGAGCGATGCATGTGACTGATGTAAAGGGTTTAAAACAAACTAATTCTGTTTTTCACGTTTCAAAACAGTAAAAAAGTTGAGCCCCTTTAAATTAACTAAACTAAAAACTAACGAACCAAGAAAACAGAATAACAAAATAAACTCTAATATTTATATTCATAGTAGGTAATACAGTAAGTACATTTCACTGTGCATTTCAAATTAACATTACCATTTATGAATTGTTAACCAAGCTCAAAAATGGCTGTACCATCCTTCATTCTTCCCCATAATGCAACAGTTATTTCTGTAACAAACTGAAGTCAAGTGGCAACCATCACAATAATAATGACTGTAAAAACTATTATACATTATACATATATATACATTATGAACTCAAATTTAAAAGCAATATTCTACAATAAAATAAAACTCAGACCGGCTTTACAACTGTTACAAATTGTACCGCATTGTTACTATAGAAATAGATATTCATTTATCATAGCTACAGAAATGCACTATGTTTCAAAAGTGAGCAAAACAGTGCATTGAATCTTCGTGTAAAACATGTCTCTGTTAAAACCACAGTATTCTTTTTCGAGGGTGCACATTTCTCCAGGTTTTACAAGTTGAGCACATGTTTTCTTTTAGGGAGAAGAGGAGAAGAAGCTGAAGTCCCAGGTGTCGGGCCTCGAGCAGAGTTTGTCGTCAGAGCAGAGCCGAGCCTCAGAGCTGCAGACGTCTTTACAGAAAAGCCAGGACTCACTGAAGAAGCTCCAGTCAGATTTCTACGGAAAAGAGTCTGAGGTGTCTGCGCTGCGACAAGACCTAAAGGTATTTATTATTTGGATTATTACACTTTGATGAGGCTGTATTGCTCACTGAATTGAAGAGGTGTAGGGGTTTGAAAAGTTTGTAAAGCACAAAATAAATCTGAATAATTTGTTTTGCTGCTACAATCAGCGCTGTGCAATTAATCACATTTTAATGGAATTGAGGTCTAATCGTTTCAAATGTTTAGCTTGGGGCTTTTTGATTCAGAGGTTGACAGCCAATCAGTAAAAAGGACGTGGTTGAGAGCTGAGGAGTGATGATGATGACATGTCAAAGTATGTTACACTGTGTTGGTTCACTCTTTTGCGCCCTCTGATGGTCCAAAAAGGCACTGCGTCTTATGCAGAGGGTTAGCGCAAGGCTTGTTTTTTCATTCATAAATGTAAACACTTAATTGTGACAAATACACTCTGATAATCAACAAATCAGAGATAATTTAGTAAGAAAATAGGTCAGTCTTATGCCTAATTACAGCAACTAACAGCCTATTGTAGGGGTGTGCCAAAATATAAAAACATCGAAATATCAATATACCAAATTTGGTAACACAGTGTCAGTATTGTGGGCTGCTATATCGATATATATCCATGAGTCATTTTTAGTCTAATTTACTGAATTATTTTGTGACAGCACTTTATTTTTGTAACCTGTTTATGCTAAACATTTAACATATTCACTGTTTTGGTGATTAAAATGGTCGGACTTTATTTAAAGTTGTGTAGGTCGTGGTTTAAAAAAGATAAAACTTAGTTAAAATGTATTTGGTTCTTTAAAAATAGTGATGTATTGTAGAATATCATGAGCAATATTTCAATTATCGCATGTATCGAAATATCGTGGTCCTGTCAGGAGCAGTGTGTCATGTAACGCAGCCATCCCCAAACTCTGCAGCGTCGTTATCGTTATCAACCCGACGATCCTTCAGGCCCCCAATAATAATTTGTTATGTATAAAAATAAAATAATGTTTCTGTTCATAAATTACAAATAAAAATATAAATAGTGATGACTGTATGCTTTTTATTGATGTAAAGTAGTAGATATAAACAAATATATGTTGTAAAGTGGTTTCAAGCTCAATTTTCTTTTAATCCTTCTTGTGTGGACAACCTTTGGGGGCCCCGGACCCCACTTTGGAAAGCACTGGTGTAATGTATCAAATTGTGAAGGACCTGTGATTCCCAGCCCTTGCCTATTGTACAGTGAAGTTACTCAAAGTGAATGTGAAAATGATGTAAAATAGATACAGTCCTTGCAGTAGTTCTTTTTATGACAGACGGAAATGATCCCACAAAGAAGAATAGACACGTCTTAGTTGTATTAGTTTTCATCGGTGATAAGAGATGCAGATGAGAGACACAGCGACCGATTTGAGCCTCGCGTGACTCTGAACGAGCAGCTTCAGCGCTTCTGACACGAACAACATTAAAGGACACGGTAGATGAGCCGCGTGACTTTAAAGCGACGCACATTGACACAGCTCCACACAGGCGTCACTCTCTGAACTCAAGACACGTCGACGCCTTTGGAAGAATAAATTGGGCTAATGATTGTTGTTAAATAGCACTGATTCAAATTCTGTCTTGTTTATGTAATGGAAAGTAAGACTGAAAGTAGGGCTGCACAATATATCACAAAAGTATTGATATTGCAATATTGTCTGATGCAGTGACAATATCGCAACAAACTAAATATGTCACACCAAAGACTTCATCTGTTAGAAATGTTCTGTTTTTAAAAGTTTGAAAAGTGAAAATTATTAATAAAATCTAGCTTTTTCAAACTAAATTAGAACCGGTTTTGTATTTGTTGCTTTTTATTTGAATACAACAGACATTATTGCATCAAAAATAGGGCTGCAACAATGAGTTTTAATCGTGACTAATCGACTATAAACAATAATTGCAGTTGTATTTTAATTATGTCATTGTTCTCTGGACTAAACAGACTCTAAAACACAAACTTAAAGACTTTTATAACAAAGACAGTGACATTATTAAAGAAAAATGGCAAAAAAGAATAAACTATTTCTGATTTTTGTCTATTATACACTATACGCAGCCTTCATTCACAATATTTCAACATTTATTTGGTTAAAAATGTTAGTTTAATCTAAGTCTCAATCTACAATAGACTACAAAAATAATCCTTAGTTTCAGCCTTAGTCAAAAGGTGTTGAATATCCTACAGCTCTAATTGAAAGCCATATTTGTTTTGTTTTAATAAGATTTCATTTTATTTAATTGAAAATTGTGATCTAAAAATACAAGGAAAACATGCTTGAGTCATTATTTTGTGCCATTTTACCGCACCCTACTTTGAGGTGACTCGTTTGTTTTGATTACAGGTGTCAGAGGACAAGCTAAAGTTGGCACAAGAGGAATTAGCGGCTAACCAGACTCATCAGACCAGTTTAGAGGCTCAGATTCAGGAATTAAAATCTGGCAGCAAGTCTTTGGAGCAGGAGGTGGCCAAACGAGAGCAGAAGATCCACCAACAGGAGGAAGTGCTGAAGGAGCAGAACAAGCAAACGGTCTGTGACAATGATGCGCTCTTCTTCCTTGTACACTCTTTTAAGTATATGATCATTTCTCTAATTTAAATTATATTTCCAGACTCAAATGAAGGGAGAGCTGGAGAAGGAGAAGAGCCAAGTCGCAGAACTAAACAAAGTGAAAGGTGCCTTAGAAAAGAACAACAGCAAACTGACCACAGATTTAAAGACGCTTAAGGAGAAGACAGAGAAGGTGAGATATGCTGAGTGACCCTCTTTTAACCCTATTCTAACACTGGTCCTTCATCAAAAACATTCCCAGAGTTTCACTTAGCTTCATTCACGCTAGTTTGATGAATCGTGGTTAAAAAATCCTCTCCCTCCGACTGACAAAAACACTGTCTTTCTGACTTTCAGAATCAGAAAAGGGTTTATTGCCATTGTTAGTGAACAAAATTCACAAACTAGGAACATATAACAATGAATCAAATATTAGCAAAATATGTAAAAGAACGCATACATAAAATTAAGAATAAGCTAATACAATGAAATGAAATAGACTAAGACTATATACACAAAATTTACTGTTAGTTTTCCTCGGTGTGTGACATTTTTTCAATGTGTCACATGGCCTTGAGAATCTTTTGCAGTTTTAAGTCCATAAATCATCGTCAGACATGAGCATTTCTACCGTCAAACCACAATAATTATAATTGCGTGGCTGCTCAACAAGGTGGAACACAGAAAGCAGCATTCGTTTTAAATTTGTGTAATTCCCTCTGCAGCCAGTAGTTGGGGCCAAAGCTACATTACTCTGGCATCTCTCGAGGCGGTGACTAGTTCTATTGTTTTTTTTTGTAAAAACACTTAGTTTTAGTTCTAAAGCATGCAATATCAAAGTAAAGACCATGTTAAAAGGCTATTAACAACACAAATAATGCGTAATATTTGTCCTTTAAGCTCCAGTTTGAAAGATCTATCCTTCTGGGTCGTATCTTATATAAACAAACATTCTCTGACGCTAACAGGGCAACCAGAGCGCTGATGTAATGAGCCTGAATGTTTATATATCTTTATTTATGTTACCAACAGTGACCAACCCATTTACAACCTTAGAGTAATTTTCACGGTTATCTGATGAGAGATATGGACATGCTTCTCTGTGTTGTCAGCGTTTATACTGTGCCAAATAAATCCACTGAGCAGATTCACCATAGACTTCTGATAATTAAATGTTGTTATTTTATTTATAGTTTGTGAAATCTCATATTGAAAATCCAAGATTTTGAGAAACCCTCATGTGTAACAGTTCAGCAGTATTTTGGCAGCCCAACGGAAATGTGCTAAATGTGCTCTTCAAATGTGTTAGGTTTCAGCTGAGTGTCAAAGCACTGTAGAATAACCCTAAAAAGTGCAAAATATAACATTATACCCTTTTTGGAAAGATCACATCATAAGTGTAAGATGAAAGATATTATCAACAATTCAGTGCATTCCCATCCGGTATAACAATGTGATTTCTTGTATATTTCTTCTCTCAGGAGCTGGTGGAGCTGCAGGAAGCCAAACAGCTCCTGATCCAACAGAAACTGGAGCTTCAGGGCAAAGTGGAGGCAGCAGAAGGCGCACTGCAGCAGGAACAGAAAGAACATCAGGTCACCAAGGACAGCAAGAGCAAGAAAGAGGACGCTCTGCTCGCACAAACCAAGACTCTGCACGACCAACTGGTAGGCCACACTCAAGAAAATGAATATCTGAAAAACTATGTTTATTTTAAATTACATAAAATTGAAGAATTTGAAGTTTTAACCATGTTTTAAAGCTGTTCCCTCATCTAAAACATACCTGGAGTTGTAATTAGTTTAATTCATGCTTGTATGTTGAGTCTATCAAAACACATTCATTATAACTGCATTATGTTTGTTCCCCTCTGTGGCCTGTTTACCTTACAGCTATAAAGTAATGAGTGTTTTTTAAGTTCTAAAACATGAGATACAAATACAAAATGAAAAGATAAACATTAGCAGTTAATATTTATTTACTTGATAGAACTAGATGAACCCATTGATAATAAAATTGTACTTGGCTCTTTGGCAAGTCTATTTCATTTCAAGCTATATTATCTTCAGTCAGAAATGTCTTGAAACCAGTGACATATTCAAATTCGTCACAGTTTTAAAGGTACACTGTGTAATTGTTGGGGGAGGGTCTTCCTCCTGCACTTTTATAGGATTACAGATACTTAAGTGTTGAATATGTGTTGTTCAAGGCGGCAGAGAAACGATCCAGAGAGGAGCAGGTGAAGCGCGGTGAAGAGGCAGAGGCCAAGCTCAGTATCCAGGTGACGGCGCTGAATGAAAACGTGGCCACTTTGAAGCGAGAGTGTCAGGGAAGCCAGCGCCGCGTCAGTGAGCTGGAGAAGCAGACGGACGAGCTGAGAGGGGAGATCGCCGTGCTCGAGGCCACCGTCCAGAACAACCAGGACGAAAGAAGGGCACTCTTGGAAAGGTGAGGTGATAAGTTCACACTGGGCCAGTCAGTGCCGTCAACCCTTTAGTTTGGCTGCATCAGAGTGAATACAGTGTGGATGAGTTGATCTCTGGAACAACAAGTCATATTTAACCTCAATAATGTAAGCCACTTATTTAGCCACAGCTGCCCTGGAGCAGACTGAGGGAAGCCAGGCTGCCAGTGTACGCCATCAGCCCCTCCGACCTCCAGTTATTCACACACACACCACTTTCATACCAGGCTATGTCCTCAGGCCATGTGGGTTGCCTTCATAACCAAGGCAACCCACTGAGGACACAACTTGTGTCCTTAGGCAAGACTTACCTAAACGACATAACGTAAATACTAAAATCTGCAACGTCAAAAGATTTATTTCATTTCAGGGTTACCTTAAAGGACAATTATTATGCAAATTTAGCTTTTTTGAGCTTTTAGCCATGTTTTAACATTGTTCTGTCATCAAAAACACACCTGTAATAGTATTTAGCTTAATTCACGGTTGTCTGATGAATCCTGGTTTGTAAATCTTCTCCCTCTGACTGCCAAAAACACTCCGTTCTGTGTGACGTTTTTCGATCATTGACGTCATGTATCCGAAAATCAAGTCAGACTTGCTCTGAGCATTTCTACCGTCTAAATCCTTGATTTTCAACCAGTGTGCTGGGGAACACTAGTGTGCCTCGAGGTTTTACCAGGTGTGCCTTGAGAAAATGTCCAGTTTGAGTTAACAGATTCACAAATGCAGATTTCATGAACTAATTTACCTTTTTGGAGTGTCCTGAGCAACATTTACACCAAAGAAAGAATGGAAAACCATCACTATTACCAAATTTAAAGAATAGACAGTGCCACAGACATTATTTACCTCATTATATACAATATTTTTAACTAAATGGTATGACTTGGTAATATTTTAGTGGTAGGTGGCGTGCCGTGGTAGCTTTTATACCCAAAACGTGTGCCACAACTCAAAAAAGGTTGAAAAACACGGGTCTATATCACAATCACTACATCTGCTCTGGACAGCTCCATTACAAAGCATTGTGGAGATACAAATGTGTGTAATTGCCTCTTCAGCCAGTAGATGGAGCCACAGCTAAGTTAATATGGCGTCTCCCAAGGCTGTGAAAAAGCAAGTTTAAAGGCCAATAACAAACAAATAATGCATCATATTTGTCCTTTTATTATTTTACCAAGCTCTTGTATTGATGAGTGTGATCACTGCACAAAGCCTTCTCCAGCACATCCCAAAGAGTCTCAGTGGGGTTCAGACCTGTAGTTTGTAGTTTCTGTAGTTTCTCCTTAGGGTGTTTTCTCAACTTGATGCCAATTATTTAACCCTTCTCAAACACAGACATATTTTCCACGACCACAGGATTTGTCTTTTCACACGATTGTTACAGAAATGAGAAGCCACTCCTTGCATCGGTTGTGTTTAAGTACTGTGTTGCAGCTGAAAGACAAGCCGGCCACGTCAGGACAAGGAAATCCCTTTAGTGCATAATTAAACAAACTGCCGTGTGTTTGCGTCTCAGGTGCGTTAAAGGAGAGGGCGAGATCGAGAAGCTGCAGTCGAAAGTGGTGGAACTGCGACGCAAACTGGACGACACCACGGCCGCCATGCAGGAGCTGGGCCGAGAGAACCAGTCCCTCCAGGTTTGAACGAATCCCAGAAATGCATAAAAAATAAACACTAAAGGTTGCATTAAAGAGCAAAATAGCCTGCTTTATTCTGCGTATAAAACTGCAAACCCTGTAGTTTAGATATTTTATGGTTTGTTAGTTCATATTTCAGTCTCTTTGTTAATTCTCCTGGTTGTGTTTAAAATGTGAACTTTGAACAGATTATTACGACATAAATTGCAAATGTAATCGCAAACGGAAAAAGAAAATCGCAGTTGGATGTTTTTCACAAATCGTTCAGCTCTACTCAATGTATTTAGAGGAGGTGGGCAATATATTAACTGTTTAACAATGTCGTGAACGTTGTTTTGAAGATAAGCAAAATGGTAATATTGAGAAAATTGTTTATAGTAAAAAATTCAGCAAAAAGAGCTAATAAATACAAACTTTCAAATAGAATCAGAATCAGAAACGGTTTATTGTCAGTGATCAAAAATTCACAAACATAGGAACTTGCTTCGGCGTAAGTTGCAACATAAAGCAATGAATAAAATATAATAAAATAATAAAGATAAGGGTGAAGATGATATTTTTGCACTTTTCTTTGATATATTTTGCAGACATGTAACATTTGTCTCATACAACTAATCTAGTATGTATTTTAATCAGTTTTTTAATCATTATTTTCTGGTTAGAGCAACTTTGTAAACAGAAAGAGCAAATGGTGCCAAAACATATACAGGAAGACAGGAAAACAAAAATAGTCCAAGAATATTTCAATCAAAAATAAGTAAAATCAAATCAAAGACATAATATCGTCTGAATATAATTTTCAGAATACTCCAAAATAAAAATCAATATATAAATTTTTGCCAATATCGCCCAGACTTATATGGGATACTTTAAAGAAATATTCAAATGTATGATCCACAAATGTTGAACTTTATCATTAAAAAAATCCTTTCATTTTATTTATGCTGATGAGAAGACGTTGAACTTTGTCTTTTTTTGCAGTTTATGTCTGATGTGGATATGCTCAGTAATTACAAATATTAACCATAGACAAGTTCAACAAATCCACAATCTGACAGTAAAAAGCAAATTCCACCAGATTTTGGACCTGCCCAGGGCTCAATCTAAACAACTACAAGCAGTTTAAATGTCAAACTTTTATTTAAACGAGTCAATGATGTCAGTTTACTCTTTCCATTTCAGATAAAGCAGTCGCAGTCTCTGACCAGGAAGTGGGCTGATGACAGTGAGGTGCAGAACTGCATGGCCTGTGGGAAAGGGTTTTCTGTCACAATTAGGAAGGTAAGACTGAAACCATGATTTAGGATTACATTATTATTATTTTTTTTTTATCTGTGCAACACACTTTAGTCTTTTAATTGACAGGAATTTAAATTAGACCTTAGAGTTAAACCTCAGATTGTTTATGGCTCATTGAATTGTTCTGACTAAGCCTGTTTGACATCATACTGTGCAACTCAGTATGTTCTTATTTATTCAAAATGATGCACATAAAGCAGCAATATTTATTTATTTTATTGTTTATATCTTTTTGGGTTCATTTCATTTTTATTCTTATTGTTTTTATTTACGTTTTACTATTGTTTTAAGGTGTTTTCTCTTGTTTTTATACTGTAAGGTTTGGTTTTAATCCTAATTTTTATGAGCAGTGCTGGTAGAGCTATTGACAAAATTGCTTTAGTTACACCCAAACACTCAAGTTTTTCCACATTATGTTATTATACTCAAAACAAATTCACAATTACGGCTGCAACTAACAATTATTTCAGTTGTCGGCTAGGCAAAAGATTGTACATTGAGACTTTTTAAATGCATTTTTAACCAAATAAAGGTTGAAATATGATGACTGAAGGCTTCTAGATAAAGACTATTTACAAATAAAGTGTATTAATGATTCTTTTTTTTGACATTTCAATTTAATAAGGCCACTGTTTCTCTTCTAAAATTTATTTCATATGTGTTTTAGAGTCTGTGTAGTCCAGATTTTGTAGCCCTATCATTCACAATATTCATAGATTTCAAAATGATGCCTCATTTAAACTCATTTCTTTGTGTTCTCCGTCTCTTGCAGCACCATTGCAGACACTGTGGTAACATATTTTGTGCCGAGTGTTCTTCGAGGAACGCCCTGACGCCATCTTCTAAAAAGCCCGTACGGGTTTGTGAGACGTGCTTCGAGGAGCTCGCAGGCTAAAACCTAACACTACTTTGCCCTTTTTGTACTCCGGTGGACAGAGGGTAATGTTTATTTGTAAAATTTAAATTAATGTGCACTATAAAGGACAGACCCAGTACTGATCTCCCACATGTAACGTCATAAACCGAAAGGAGAAAAAAAAAAGCAGTGGGATTGTCTGCATCTGTTTTTGTGCCTTTGCTTCTCCTGTGGACTGCCAGAGGGGGGCGACACTGAGACATTACGCCATTTGTCTTGAGTTTTGGATCATCTGTGACTGCTGTACATGGTTGGGACACCTACCATCAAAAATCTGCAAAAGTGGAAATTACTGTTGACAAAACCGTGTCATCTACAAAGGCAAACAGAGATTAGCATTTTCATTTTTTTAAACGGGAAAATGTATTACCCCAATTTTAAAACGTTTGGGACGAAAGTAAAAATATTATATGCAAATCTCATCAGTTTAAATTATAAACACTATAAAAACCAACAACTAATTTTGATTTTTTTGGTCAGCAACTACTTTTTAAGGTGAGACACTTGCTCAACATATTATCTTTCATGTGGAAACGACAAACTTGTCCAATCTGCTCCTAAAGACGGTTTATTGTTTCATTTAATCCTCTTCATCCATAGATTTCATTGTAACTTCAAAGGCCATCTTCTTAAAATACATTTTTGTTCTGTAGACAACATAAAGATCAGCCCTTAAAGTAGCTCCTACTCTAAACTTTAGTACAAAACAAGATTTTGATGGAACGATATGTTGATGTCTAATTTTAAGCCTGATTTATTAAAGTTTTAACTCTAAAAAATTATGCAAAATTTTTATGCCACTTTTCAGTCAGATCTAAGAAATCTAAAATCCCCTTTGGACATTTTTCGTGGCTAACATGTGAACAAAATGAATCCAGACATTTAAATCTAGTTCGGTCCATTTTTCAGATACAAAGTTCCTAAATATGTGAAATTTTGGCAGTTTTCACACATAAAAGGCCTTATTTCTTTTATTTCTATTTCTTATTTCTATATTATTTTATGATGAACAACTTTTAGTGTCTCACTTTAAAAGTTGTGGGAAACAGAACTAAATCAACAAAATGTTAAGTTAAAATCTGCAGAATCTACGCTTAAGTCAAATGATTTTAAGGTTTTGTGTCATTTTATACAAAGTCCCACGTGTTTTGCATTTGTACATTTAAACCAAAAAGTATTTAGTTTGTTCCTGGACATTGCCTTTGTGGAGTACACTCTTGCTTTGTCTAGCCTATTTCATGACCAAAGAATGTGTACAACAGGAAACATAGGTATTATCATTAGCCTTTCTTATTTCTGTTTCTTTTAAAATCTTTTAAATTCTTCTGTCACAGATTTTATTTTAAAGGTGCACTATGTAAGTTTTCCGGTTGGGGGTTCACCTGCTTGTCGCTCAACAGTTTTGTTTTAGAAGGCCCAAATACTTTTCAAAATGTTCAGATATTAAGAGTTTAAAGGCACGACAGAGGCTAACCAGCCAAGTCAATTACAAAGTCGTTTTCATGTCAAAAAACACATTTAAAACTTACAATTGGGCTAAAAGTTTTTTTTTTAACTCAATGGTTTATAGAGTTTTAAAACAGATTTTATATAAAATTATAGGTTTTGTGGTTATTAGTTAGCCCCGAGCTAGCTTTTAAACTTTTATATATATATTTTTTTCCCCAAAGTCAATGGGAAAAATGAATGGTAAATTGACTTTAAAAGTTGAGTTCCATGGAGACTGTATTTCTTTGTCTGGCATAAAACTTACTCATCGTTTTTGCTTTTTTACACAAAAATACCTTAAAAAAAAACTAATTTGGCATGGTGGCATCTCCTGCTAATTAGAACAGTCCAGGCTAAACTATAACATATTAATTCAAGCAGGTAGTGGACCCTATATTGAAAAAGTTGCGTAGTGCAACTTTAAACCATCTGTCTTTTTGGCCTTTTCGTCACTTAAGCCTCATTTCTTCTTTGTGGTGCTTTTTGGACATGCGGCCGTTGAAGGCGCCTGCATGGTCTTTTTGTTTCTGCTGGTTTCCACTCACCGCACTAAAGATTAATGTTTGTGTGCATGTGTGTGTAAGTGCTCGCTTTGAAGCAATAACTGTGTGACGTTAACCGTGTGTGATGTGTTTGCAGAAGGCCGGCTGTGTGTGCGACTGTGGGCTGCTTCATCCTCAGTCTGTGACACAGTTCAGTGAGTGCTGTCCAAGTTGTAGATGAAAACACTGTAGAAACCATTCCTTTTAATTTATAAATGTTGTCAAATATTGGTTAATTGTCTAAAGTGGAGCAGGCCAGAAGACTGCGGTGCGGGAAGCTCTGGTATTTGGCAGTGGACCTCTCGTTTGAGGCTTCACAATTCGTTCTTTGTGCTTGTATGCTCATTATTGAAGAATGTCCATCTCAACCGCAGGCAAAGAACATGTCTGTTTTTGTTTTCTACCTCAGATTGGCTGGCACATGAAAGCACCATTTATCATTTTAGAGAACACATTTTCATGTAAATCCAAGTATATAAATAAGGAAATGATTATTCATTACCAAATTGTACAGTCCCTAAAATGGTAGGCCGTGAACTGCACCTTATTACTCCTGGGTTTGAGCCCAGTCACAGATGTCGGACTATCACCTTCAGGCTTCAGCGTTTTTCACTCACGTCACTAAACTGTTCATTGCTAAAGCTGTTCAAATAATCTTTGTACATGTTTGTAATGAGAGAGAAAAGTAAATGTAATGTGTGTTTTATTGACTACCATGGAATAATGTGTGGACATGAATGTGTTTTGTGTTTTGGCGCCACAGCCTGATGTCAGTCGTGCACGAGGCAGAGCCGTGTGTTTGGTTTGAAGGTGTGCCTTAGGCCAGTGTTAAACATCAGATTTATGGTGACCTCAGTTCACCTGAATGAAGTGATGAGGAAAATAATGTTGTAATTTATGTTCACTTCTTCAGTACATGTTGCACAAGTTTATTTTCCAGTTCATCTCCATGACTAACTTAAATAAAGTATACAGTATGTTTCTACCTCGTGTTTAGTTTGTCAGCAGTGAAACCAAAGCAGGTTCTAGATAATGGTACATTTATTTTACACTACTGCAGTAGCTGCCCTGCAAGGCATATGACACATTTACAAAACATTCCTAGTGCTATTACAGTCATTTTAAGATGTCTGGAGACATTGAAGTGCACGTTGACAGTAAATGGCTTGTAGTGCTTTGAGGATCAGATCTGTGACGACTCCAGCCACTCGGAGGCGCTCTTGAGTCGCAGCTGCTGAGAGTCCTGCTTCAGCAGAGCAGTCACAGCATCCTCTATCTTTGACATCCAAGCTCTCTGGAAAAGGATTGAGACAAACTATGATCACTAAATGGACAACTAAACAAGGCATAAATAGTACACTTCCAACATTATAATAAGAGACTGTAAATAGAGTAGAAGTGACTTACTTTGGCCGTTTCTGAGGGAGCTTGAAGTATGAAGGCCCCTATACACTGCTGGTACCGATTCTGGTGCATAATAATAAACGAAAGAGGCAGACCTGACGCTGAAAAATAAAACATTTCAACTTGTAAGAACTGTTGAAACATTACAAGATATTACAAGATTTGATATGAAGAGAAATTGCTTTGTAAAATTAAAATACAGTCCACATTACTTGATGCGTTTAGCTGATCAATATTCTTGAGTTGAAGTCTGTCCAAAGAGACTGGCTGATCCACCACGGTGAAGGTGCAGCCCTCCTTCAGCAGCTGGTCCAGCTCCTGGTTCTGGGGCAGCCTCAGGGGGTTCTGTTCTGGACCAACAGAGCGCTGGGTACAACGTACAAAGGTAAGACAAAACGTGAGAACATGAACCTGTAAAGTCTGGAACCACCTTGATGACAGCCCTCAAAAAATACCTTTTTGTTTCTTTTGATTTTTGTGATAAGAAGAAATTCGTCAAACAGGAACAGATAAACATCAATGAGCTTGGTGTTCTCTGGTGGTAAGACAAAGTTTAGTTTTGTCATAAGTTACACAAGTCAAACATAAGTCAAATATGTTTGAGGCGCTCCTCACCTGTGAGCACCAGTTTGCCCTCATGAAGAAGGCTGCGGTGAGAAATGAGATTCTCCAGAGTGACTGCCTTGAGCAGATGTTTCAGATTCTGTAAGAGAGGCACTCGCTCAGCTTTGCTCACATTTACAACTCGCTCAAGGTTTGCAATACTTTCTTTAGGTCCCTCCCTCCCTTTTTTAAAAATATATTCAGACAATAATTTAACAAATCAGGAATGTGCTAAAATCTGTCTGTAAACGACTTGGTTGAGGTTCAAGTATCACACAGAACATGAAAGAAGTGCAGAAATATTACATAATACCTTTGTTAAGGAGATTATACCTGTTTGTCTCTCTTTGAGCTAATGTCAGTTGTTTTAATTATAGACAATGTACTCAATATTTTTATTTTCCACATCTCCCACACAATAATTGCTATATCGATTTTTACACTGCAAAAAAAGCAATTTCTAGAAGAGTTAAAAATCTTGATTTCAGGATATTCATCTTAATTTCAGATGTTTTGTCTAGTTAAGACTATTTGTTTGCTGGAACTAGATTATTTTACTCCTTTCAAACTATTTCTGACTTGTTTCAATACATTCTTACGTCAAGTCAAATTATCTGCCAATGGGTTAAGACTGAATTCCTCCACTAGCAACTTTATTTGCTCATTTTAAGCTAAATTATCACATGATCAGTCAGAAATACCTTCAAACCAAATATTCTGCATCACATCATTGATTAAATCTCAGAGTCAAAACTACTAAAATCCAGATAAAAATGATAAATTCAAATCATTTTGAGCCAGTGTAGATCGACCATGCTGTGATATCTGTGTCTCCTGCACAAACCTCTGGGATGAAGGCGCGCTTGTCCCGCTCCCACACAGGCAGCCACACCAGGGCGTCCCTCAGCTGCTTCACCTTCTGGTAGTTGTCCAGCCATTTGACCTTCCCCTCTAAATCACCTGAAGACAGACAACGTACTCTTAACGTCTATATGACAGGTTAAATGACACATTACACTACAACAACATGAACATGATTATTTTTAAGATTTTACTAAACATTTTGCCTATTTGTCCCCAGTTTGACAGTTTTCATAATGTTTATAATGTTACTTCCTGCAAATATGACATAGTTAGTGGTAATTCCCCAACTGTTACCTAGCAACCATTTTGAAAACAAGGGCCAAAATCCATATAAATTGCGCAATAGTTATGATTTGACAAAGAATAATACCTTTGTTTAGCTGAATGACTGTTTAAACTGCCAGAAAAATGTGTCAGTTGTCTGTAAATTGTCTGTATTTTCAACGAGCCGTTGCTTTTTGATGACATCACAGAGGGATTTAGAAAACAGCACTACTTCCTGTAATTTTCAACTTTTATTTTTCAATTTTTTTTCACAAACTGCAACTTCAATAATGTAAACTATGATAAATAGTTAACACAGGTGCCCTCCCACCAAACGAAGTCATAATTAGCATATAATGAGAACCTGTCATATTGACTTTAAGTGAACAGCAAAGAGTAATTATAATGAAGCAAAATGGCGTCATGGATTTGTTGCATGCATTTCCGAATATCTAATCTCAGCGATTTCGTTATGTGTCATAAATACTGGAAAACGAACCGCTAATTTAGAAGAAACACCTTCACACTGTGTCTTTGTCATGCTGCATAGTTGTATGTAATTGTATAGGAGAGACTTGTGACTAATATGGCGTAATTGTTATTCGTCATTGTTATTTGACAGGCGCACACTGCACGTATAATATATGCCATGAGTCTACAAATTAAGTGGTGACTAAGAGTGCTTAATGACCTGGCAGGGCAGCGATGGGAGCTTCCCAAACACAGGCGTGGTTAAAACGGCAGCGTCACTGAGAGCGCTTTGAGTCCAGAGGATAAATGTCCAATGCACGGCCAACTCCACCTGTGCCCCGTGAGCACTGTGGTTTGAGTGCACTTTGGTAACCTGATCGGGGAGCTCTGGTTTAATGCATAACAAAAGTGCATTTCACGTGCACCTGCAGCTTGTCCATCTGGTTAGAATGAACTGCCACAACAGGTCGACTGACGTGAAGGAAAACAAACACTCAGCCCGTCGTCCAAGCGTGTAGCGTGAGGCATGTTGGCTTGAAGACTAGTCTCTTCTGTTTGTCTTGAGATAAACCGTCTTACTTTGCTTTACTTTGCTTACTTTTCTAATGTGTTTGTAAAGCTCTGATAAATAGAGAGAGAAAGTGCTTTGGCTGAAATCAGCTGTGGACTTGAGAAGAAATTGAGGCAAGACGCTGCAGAGGAATCGGAAAAAATCTTAAATGAAATGATATCAATTTGAGACTTCTCCTGTGTTTTACCCACATGTAAGAAAAAATGTATTACGTATGTATTAAGTTTTTCATCCTGTCATGTTTTCATACAGAAATAAGACATTATATGTGCAAAAATTGCCAAAATTACACACATTTGGGACATTTAAATCTGAAAAATTCACAGAAACAGGGTTTTAATGACTTTGTAAAGTTTTTTTTGTAATTATATGTCTACAAAATTAACCAAGGGTATTTAAGATTTCTCATTTGGAGAGTAGAGTAAACTAGATCCAACAGAAAATTGTACAAAAAATTCAAATTTTGCCTCTTTTTTTTTTTTTTTTTACTTAAAATTTAATAAATCTGGTTCAGAATTAAATATCAACCAATCCTTCGGTCCATTCTATCAAAATCTTGTTAAGTACAAGATTGTAAAGTCTGGTGTGTAGGAGCTGCTTTAAGTCTGATCTTTCTGTCAAACGGGAGAAAATGCATTTTAAGAAAACAGCCGTAGAAGTTACAATGTCCCAGAGAAATCTATGGATGAAGTGGATTAAATGAAATAATAAAACATCTTTAGGAGCAGATTGGACAAGTTTGTTATTTCCACATGAAAGCCGATATGTTGAGAGAACAAACTGACAAAAAATACAAAATAATGTTTAAGTTTTGCTTGTTGTGACTAGAATACACCAAGTAAAGAAAGTAAGAAAGCGTATCTCAAGACAAAAAGAAGAGGCTGATCTGTTTGTAAAGCTCTGACAAATAAAGAGAGAGTGCTTTGGCCACAATCAGCTGTGGACTTGTGCGTGTAAATGACAGGGACGTGGAGCCTGTCAGCGGCCCAGCTCTGACTCACACGCTCAGAGGAAGAGTGCAGTCCGATAACAGCTCTGCCCTTTGTTCTGCCCATTACCTCATGAAAGGTGCCTATATTGACGTGAAGATGGAGATGGTGCTTACAAATAGCTGTATCCACTTGCTCCGCCACAGAATGGAGGCCCCTGATCTCATCTTCAGTCTCCAGCCTTTTGGCAATATTCCTCAACAAAAGCGGGTATCGAGTGAGCCTCTGCAGCGGCGCCACCAGCAGGTCACGGAGCTGCAGCCGCCGGCACTGCTCGTTCCTCTCACACCACTGAAAGAGAAAGTGGAGACAGGGTGAGCCTTCTGTCAGCGGGGAAAATAGGGAGGTCACGGGGTGAAGGAGCCCGTCATGGTGATGGTTTCAAAAGAACAAACGGGGGATGGGTGCTGGAATCAACGATCCGCTCCAAACAAAACAAAACGCACTTAAAAATGGACAACACTTAAAGTCTATATGACAGGTTCTCGAAAATGTCCTAATTATGACTAAGTTTGGTGGGATAGCACCTGTGGCACTTGTTAATTAGAATTTTACATCTGTGAAGTTGCAGTTTGGTAAGAAAATTTGACTGAATCCCTCTGTGATGTCATCAAAAAGCGACGTACCATTGTAAATACAGAGACAATTCACACACAACTTACACAATTTTTTTGACAGTCTAAACCATCATTCAACAAAATAAAGTGTTGTCAAGTATTATTATTTGTCAAACCATGACTATTGTGTAATTTATATGAATTATGGCCCTTGTTTACAGTCTGGTTGCTAGGCAACAGTTGTGGAATTACCTCTACATATGTTTAACCAGGAAATAACATTATAAACTTTACAAAAACTATCAAACTGGGGACAAATAGGCTAAATATTTAGTAAAATCTTAACTATAATCATGTTCACTATGTTTAAGTGAATGTGTAGTCGAACCTGTCATGTAGACTTTAAAGTCTATTCACCTTATTCCGCCCCGCCCACTTTTGCCTCTTTTTGTCACAGATCCGCGCTCCTGTTGTAAACGCACTTCCCATTCAGGCAAATGACGAATGAGGGAAAAGTCTTGCCGCTAAAACATTATATAAAGTAGATGGGTTTGTGTAAAATGTTTAATGTACATGTGTAAAAACAAGTTAGCACTGATTTCCAGGGCGGCCTGAAAACAGCTTTTTAGCCCATTAGAACTTATTTTCTGTTGAGCTCGTCTGCCCCGTGTAAACTACAATGGAAACAAGATGGCGGCGCCCATGGCCTTCCGGAATAAGGTGACTATGACAGAATTTCCTAATTATGACTAAGTCTGATGGGAGGGCAACTGTGGCAATTATTTACTATAGTTTTACATCTGCGAAGAAAATTTGAAAATAAAATTACAGGAAGTAGTGCTGAGTTCTAAAACAGACTCCTTCTGTGATGTCATCAAAAAGCGACGTTCCGTTGTAAACACACAGACGATTTAAAGACAACTGACACAATCTTTTCAAAAGTTTAAACGGTCATTCAACAAAATAAAGGTGTTATCGGGTATTATTATTTGCCAAACTATAACTATTGTGTACGTTATCCAAATGGTTGCTAGGTAACAGTTGTGGAGCTATGTCACAGTTGCTGCCCATGTCCAACCAGGAAGTAACATTATAAACATAACAAAAACAGTTAAACGAGGGATAAATAGACAAAATGTTTAGTCAAATCTTAAATATAAATCAAGTGTTGCTGAACGTGTCATGTAGACTTTAAGTTACACGAGGGGCTGGTGGTGCATTCCTCTGGTTTGCGCTTGTCGTGTCCTTTCCTTTGGCACAGCCTGGTCTGTCATGTTGTCAAAGTACACAGAGTCCAATCACGCTTTCACACACAAATGAGCTGTCCCCCTCTGTACCTTCACATACGATCCAAAGTCCTCCCGGGGTTTAAGGCTGTCCAGATAAAGCAGCGCGGTGGAGTAGTTGAGGCAGTACTTCTGTAGACAGTGACAAACGCTTTCCTTAAACACCTGCCAAAAGATAGACACTTGAGGTTATCGCTCTGTAATCAGTCAACTCATCTGCTAGACTCTAAACAACATGTAAATACAACAATCTCCTCATCTGGCAGTGCTTTACAACAGTAGCTTTTGTAAACTTGTATCCTATTATTTGGTTAATTGGTTCTGTAAATATTAATAATTGAAGCGGAATTTGTTGCTGTCCAGTTTTGAGGAATAATAGTATGAAATGTAATAATAATTAAAGCCTTGGCGGGCGATGGGTAACCCTAAGCCCCTGCCTTCCCACGCGGCCTCGGACGGTCCAAAACCGCCCCTGTGCACCGTCCTCCTCCTCTGAGCGTCACTCGGGCCCCCGTGACCCCTTCCCCCGCTCACGCCGGGTGGCGTCCCTATAGAAGTGCATTGGCGGGCGCTGCTCTCCAGAAGTGACGAAACCGCTCAAAACACGGCTTCGATGTAATTGACTTTTTCGATCGGAATGCTCTAAATAATGCGTCTGCCGAGTTTCACTGACTTTGCTCGAAATAATTTTGGCCTCTCCATAGACTTATGACATGTCTCATAGGAAATGCATGAGGAATATGCGTGCCCCCCCAGGCCAAACAATCCAAAATAGGACATCGATGTAATTGACTTATTTGCAGCTTTTGACACTTAAAATCAGATTCCAAGATTTCGTGGAAATCCGATAATTTTGGTACTTTTACATGACCAGCAGGGGGCGCTATAGTGAAAAGTGCTCATGTGCTCCTGAGTCTGTTCTGTTTAATATTTGATTCGGCATCTGTGGTTACAGTTTGTGCTCTGTACGGCAATGCCTGTGGCTTGGAGAATAAGTTTAAGATACAGGAAGTGAAGACGAATTCTGACAGGAAGTCATGACTAAACCGAATGAGACAGGCCAAAAATGTGGTTTATTATAAAATTTCAATGTGTCCTGATCAGGAGCATGTATGTAAGACTGATCTTAGCCCAAAAACCTAGGACCCTTTTGCAATGGAAAAAAAAAACTTAAAGTGGCGTCTAAAATTAAAGTCAATATGGCCGCCTTGCCGTTTGTCTGATCACGGCGCACAAATAATGTTTTAGGGTCGTCTTTATGTGTACTATCACCGTGCCAAATTTCATAGGCCTCCTCCAAACTAAATGCATCTCCCTTTCCATAGGCCTGACACAACAGGTGGCGCTGTAGAGGCTGTATTTGACTTGCATGAAAAATATGGTTATGAACCATTAATGTCTCTTATTTGTAGACATTGTATTAAGTTTGGTGGCTGTCACTCACTGCTTAGTGGGTTTTTGCTGCCTCTTTGTGTGAAGACAGTCTGACTCCCATAGAGAATGCATGGGAGCTCTGGAGGGCCCTAGAGGCAAAAGAGTGAAAAATAGGCCATGGGTCCCATTGACTTTTTTGCATCTTATATAGCAAAGAATCATGTCCCAAAATTTGGTGTCAATCGGATAATCTGGACACTTTTAAGTGAACTGTAGGGGGCGCTATAGTTATTAGTGGTCCTGTGCTCCCTGGTCTATTTTGTGTAATATTCAATTCTCCATCATTGGTGGCAATTTGGGCTCTGTAGGCACAGTCCAAGTGCCTCTGAGGGATAAGCACAAAAACAGGAAATGATGGCGATATTTGACAGGAAGTCACGCGCAAACCCTAAGAGATATCTCCAAAAATTGGTTTTTTATTGAATTTCAATGCGTCCTGATCAGGAACGTGTATGTTAGACTGATCTTAGCCCAAAAACCTAGGACCCTTTTGCAATGGAAAAAAAAAACTTAAAGTGGCGTCTAAAATTAAAATCAATATGGCCGCCTTGTCGTTTGTCTGATCACTGTGCACCAATTATGTTTTAGGGTCGTCTTTATGTGTACTATCACCGTGCCAAATTTCATAGGCCTCCTCCAAACTAAATGCATCTCCCTTTCCATAGGCCTGACACAACAGGTGGCGCTGTAGAGGCTGTATTTGAGTTGCATGAAAAATGGTTTTATGGGGCATTGATTTTCCTTAACAGGAGTCACTGTATTAAGTTTGGTGGCTGTTCCTCACTGCTTAGTGGGTTTTTGCAGCATCTTTGTGTGATGAGAGCCAGACCCCTATAGAGAATGAATAGGAGCTCTGGAGGGCCCTAGAGGCAAAAGTGTGAAAAATAGGCCATGGGTCCCATTGACTTTTTTGCATCTTATATAGCAAAGAATCATGTCCCAAGATTTGGTGTTAATCGGACAATCTGGACACTTTTAAGTGAACTGTAGGGGGCGCTATAGTTATTAGTGGTCCTGTGCTCCCTGGTCTATTTTGTGTAATATTCAATTCTCCATCATTGGTGGCAATTTGGGCTCTGTAGGCACAGTCCAAGTGCCTCTGAGGGATAAGCACAAAAACAGGAAATGATGGCGATATTTGACAGGAAGTCACGCGCAAACCCTAAGAGATATCTCCAAAAATTGTTTTTTTATTGAATTTCAATGCGTCCTGATCAGGAACGTGTATGTTAGACTGATGTAGGCCCAAAAACCTTGGACCCTTTTGCAATGGAAAAAACTTAAAGTGGCGCCTAAAAATAAAATCAATATGGCCGCCTAGTCGTTTGTCTGATCACTGTGCACCAATTATGTTTTAGGGTCGTCATTATGTGTACTATCACTGTGGCAAATTTCATAGGCCTCCTCCAAACTAAATGCATCTCCCTTTCCATAGGCCTCACCCAACAGGTGGCGCTGTAGAGACTGTATTTGAGCTGCATGTAAAATGGTGTTATGGGACATTCATGTTCCTTAAAAGGAGTCACTGTATTGAGTTTGGTGGCTGTCACTCACTGTTTAGTGGGTTTTTGCTGCATCTTTGTGTGAAGACAGTCAGACTGCCATAGAGAATGCATGGGAGATCTGGAGGGCCCTAGAGGCAAAAGTGTGAAAAATAGGTCATGGGCTTTTCTGATCAGGAGGCCGTCTAGGAATGGTGTGCAAATTTTCACTAATAAAAGTCAAAGTAATTGTTTTTCTCCCCATTGTAATTTAGTGCGCTCCTACAGATGGCGCCGTAGGGTTGATTGTTATTGTGCGCACATAAATGGATTCAGCTGCTTGACGTTTACGTGTGTTTCAAATTTCATGTCGATCGGAGTATGCATGTGCGTGCAGGAGCCATTTAAACAATTTCGTGATTACTCTTTGCGCCCCTGGTGGCCAACGGTGATAAATGCACCATATCACTAATTCAGTTTTTTTCATGGCGCCCTACACTGGACATATTCCCCAAGTTTGGTCAAAATCGGACAATGTTGACTTTTCACTTAATAGGTAGGGGGCGCTAGCGAGTACTTTTTATTTATTTTTATTAATGCATTACATTCAGATCATAATTACGCACTCGTGACTGAAATTACAGCTCTGTCAGTCCAAGCGTGTAGCCGTGACATGCGATCAGAAAAACAGAAACGGGCGTTCTTGATGGCGAGCCACGGCGGAAACCATTTGAGATATCGTAAAAAGCGGATAACTATTGAATTTCAATCCGTGTAGATCGACTACGTGTATGCCAGACCCATGTCGGACCAAAACCCTAGGACTCATCGGAGCTCAAAAAAAAGTCAAACTGGCGTGGCGATTTCGGGTCCAATATACGCCGTGCGCTTGGTCCGAGGGCGGCTCAATGTCATGTTTTGCTCGGTTCACTGTTCTCTATCACTGCTCCGAGTTTCGTGCGCGTCGGGCAAAATTTGCTCGTCCCATTTCCCATAGGGGTCCGGGATTCGGCCGGTGCTGCTCGTTCCGGTTCGGGTCGGACGCTCTCGAGACGCACGAAATACGAAATATTTTTCCGGGCCGATCGCGACTATACCCCCATTGAAGACTTTTCGTGCATGTTTACTGGGTCAAAAAGGGCCGCGAAGAGTAAGAAAACGCGAAAAATAATAATAATATGTAAGAAACCGACGAAACACAATGTCCCTCGCCAGTTTACTGGCTCGGGCCAATAATGTGTTCTTTTAACTTAAAGTGCATGCATGTCTGGAATTGTTGTCAAAAGTATCGAAAATCAGATACTAATCGATACCAAAGCTAGTATTGAAACTAGATTTGAGCAAGTATCGATCCTAAAAAAAAGGAAAAACAGAACAAAATGTGACCATTCCTGAACAGTTTTGGAATGGAGCGATCTTGAGCGATCTTGAACTATTATGACCAAAACGTTTAATAAAGAAAGAACAATTAATTTGTTTGAAAATGTCAGTCTATTGTTTAAAACCTTGACCTAAAAAAGATCATTTTGAAATTATCGCAGAATCAAAACTAGGATCGAGAATCAAGTATATTCCTTAGTATCAAAATCGAGTTTATAATTTTAGCATTGTTATGACTGTGTTTTAATATGGGTGTCATATTGAAGTAAACCTCACAAATTTCTAATCTTTCTTATATATTTATTTTGTCTTTATTTAACTAGGAAGTCCTGTTGAGATTCAGAATATCTTTTGCAAGACAAAACTGGCCAAGGAAGCATCCAACAGTGAATAGATTACAGATAAAAGTAACCGCTGCAATAAGTTAAATCAGTGATGGCCCACTTTTTGTTGTTGAAAAATGCTACAGCTGACCATCCACAGAAAAATATCAAAAGTATAAATGATGTTTGTGTCGTTATTTCTGGCTCTTTGGATTTTGCTGCAGTGGTCACTTTTGTGCCTGTCCCGCACCATCAGGGACATCTTTTAAACCACTTCTTCTCACTTTTACCGCACGGCCTTCCTTTAACTGTTATTGTGTTGCTCTTGTATTTTATATATTGTTGTTGATTTTATTGACTGAACTCTTGTCTGCTTTCACTGCCTCTTTTCTGTATGTTTCTTTATTGTACTGTTATGATTTTATTCTGTGTATTGTAGTGTTACTCGATTTCAAATACACTTGATTCTTGATACAATTACAATACCACATGGATAATTACATGGTGATCTTTTAAAGGTGAATTTTTTAGACTATAGACTGACATTTTCAACACAAAATAATAGTACTATTTTCTCTGTTAAACATTGTCGTCTTACACTTGTCCTGATAGAGCTCAAAATCATTCTAAAACTGTTCACAAAAGCTCAATTTTGTCCTGTAAAAGTGAGTTTTTATTATCGATACTTGCCCAAATGAGTATCCAGTTTCTATACCAGTTTTAGTATAATTTAGAATCAGAGTTTTGATACTTTTGACAGGTGTATTGTACGATCCTGAATGTGCAGCACTTCGTAAACACTGTATTTAAGAAAGTGCTTTTTTTTACTATCTTCCTGAAAACCTTGAAAAATGACTCAGGCGATTATACTATGATTCTAACAAAATGTAAACAAAGGGCACGATGCAAGAGCTCAAGTGCACTCAGGTTAACATCTCTGACCCACATCAGTCGCTCCGGTGGAAACACAACACCGACTCACGGCGCAGAACGTGACGCCGCGCACGAGTTTTGACGGGTTTGTTTTGTTTATGTTGGTTTTGGGCGTTGGGTTGTTAAGTTTGAGTCACACTTGCCTTGCCCAGCAGCTCCAGCAGGGTGGGCCCGCCTCCCTCGCTTATCGCCAGAGTGTCCTTGATGACACGAAAGAGGTTGTTCAGGAAACCAAAGCTCACCTGCAGAAGAGAGCAGTGTCAGGTGTCTGCACGAGCTGTGTGGCCCGCTCTTACCCCCCTCACTCTGACTCCTGATACTATTCACATCCACTACACGTTCAAGACCAAAATGGACTCGAAGATAGGATTCTAGCGCAATTATTTGAGATTATATAAATGGAGAAAGATTTATGAAAAGCCTCTAAAGCTACTTTAACTCAAAAACTATACCTTGAACAGAGTCACTTTCAGTAGTTTCTTTAAATTCAAATGTTTCCTGTGTTATTTTTTTTGCAATTCTTGCTTTGTCTGCACAGGGCTTTACAATTAATCGAAATATGAATTGATGCAATTAGCAAATTCAAATTTTAAAGTGCAATAATTTCCTTCACAAGCAACAAAATATCCTCTTTTATTCTGCATAAAAACAGCTAACCCTGTAGTTTAGATTTGTTAAAACATGTTCTGAAACAAGCAACAAAAACTCGACTAACAATGACAAAAATGCAATAAAAAGCAGCAGACTAAAACTTACAAATAGAAAACAAATGTGTCTAGAAGCGACAAACACATGACTTAAAGTGACTTGAACATGACTAAAAGTGATAAAAACGCAACTAAAAGTGACAAAAATGTGCCAAAAAGTGACAAAAATGATACATAAGTCAATCTTTATTTGGTTGATAATGTCTTTAATGTCTCAATGTACAATAGAAATATAATTGTTTATTAGTTGATTACTTAAAAAATATAATTGTTGACTAGACGACAACTAAATTAATCATTAGTTGGAGCTAGTGTCATTTTTCTTGTGGTGGTAATGTCACTTTTGAGGTGTAAAAACGCCTGTAACTGAATAAATGCAAGACAGGCGAGTTTAAAGTGCGTATGACAGGTTTTTATGATTTTCTAATTTTGATTTTATTCAGTGTCTTAATACTTGTTGTAAATATAAATGATAGTTTTACACCAATCAGGTCGCTGTTTGTGGAGAAAAGTTGAAAAATATGTTGAAAATTACAGGAAGTAAACACAATGATGACATCACACTGGGGAGACAAACTTTATACATAATTTACACAAAATAAACTACTTTTTTGACCATTTAAACGTGAATTCAACTAAATAAATAAGTTCAAATATATTTTTATTTGTCAGGTAAAAGAATTGATGACATTAGATGAGTCTTAGCCCAGTTTACAGTGTGGTTGCTATGGTAATTTCCTAGTGTGATGTCATTATTTACAACCAGGAAGTGAAATTAAAACGTATAAAACTGCTAAACCAGGATAACATTTGTAAAGAATTTTAGCAAAATTTGAAATCTATTTATCTTAACTGCATTTTAGGTAAATGAGTGGTCCAACCTGTCATAAGCACTTTAAGGTGAAAATGTGAAAAATGCTATTGCTTTTCCCGTAATTTTCCACAGTATGGCATTGCATTTATCAATTACAAGCGTCTGCATTGATCAAAGGCGACGTACCATTCTCCACAAAGGTTACACAGTGCACCTTAAAGCATCATAATAACCTAAAGCGAGCCGTTCAGATTTACACGAGCAGATTCTCACCAGACAAAGCTCGTTGAGGTTCGCGAACAGCCTCCACAGGTCCACGTCCGTCAGGCAGTTGCGCGTCTGCAGGTCCGTCAGCGTGGCCAGAAACACCTGGAAACAACAAGAAATGCAACAAAAGAACCGAGTCAAGCCATCGGTCGCACTAGCGTTATGTTTCTACTGCACAGAGGGAAAGAATGGACACCCAGGAATGCAGGCTTTAACGTGTTTGGGTGATTTATTTGCGCTGGTGTCGTTTTTCAGGGCATTTTTGTGTATGTAAACCTTCAGGGTAAAAGCATTTGTTTTCTATTTACAGTAAAAAGCCCATGTTGATGTACAGCCGCAAACAAAAGCAGCCTCTGTCCTCACACTAAAACAAACATAATCACTCAAATAAATGACTGAACATAATATAAAACGGGTAAACAAACGTATTTAAGTGTACATTTCTGTTTAGCATGTTTATTCTGCAGGAGTTGATTAGCCGAGATTAGAGAAAAAATATACTTTCCCCCCATAAGATTAAGATTTTAATGGGAACATTTCTGGAGAGCATGACACGGATTTAGTTGAATGATATGAAAGTTATTTTTGGCTCTATGAATAAAATAGTGCAGCAGAACAGAGAAAGGGGAGAGTGGTCATGCATAATCACTGCAACTTTAACCAGAGCTGGGTGAAGTAAGTAAAAATTGTGCTCAAACAAAGAGTAACATCCTCAAAATGTTTTTATTCAAGTAGAAATATGAAGCACTGGGTCAGGAAATTACTAAGTTAAGTAAGTAAGTAACTTTATCTTTTTACTTCTGTTTTTAAAGTGCCTATGACAGGTTTCATTTTACTAAAACACTGTTAAGTTATTTATCCAAGTTTGGCCATTTTTTTAGATTTGAATTTTTACTTCCTGGTTGCTAATCATGACATCACACTGGAAAATTCTGTAACTGTTACCTAGCAACCATGTTATACACTGCGTCAAAACTCCTCTAATGTCACATAAATTATAATTTGACAAATAAAAACATATGGGAACACCTTTATTTTGTTGAATTAATGTTTAAAGGATCAGGAAAATGTGTTTCTTGGTTGTAAATTGTCCCTGGTGTGTCTGCCCAGTGTGATGTCATCGTGTTCTGGAAATCTGCACTACTTCATGTCATTTTCAACATATTTTTCAGCTTTTCTTCACAAACAGACTCTTGATTGGCGTAAAACTATCATTGATACTTACAACAGGTTTTATTCCACCAAATACAGTAAAAACTAGAAAATCATAAAAACCTGTCATACGCACTTTAAAGTCTGTATAGTCCAGCAATTACGATGATCAGTTATTGTAGTTGATCAATTAGAGAGTTTTTTTATGGTTGACTGGTCCCTATTTCTATTATTACAATTATTAGTAGTAGTTGTTTAATTGCTGCAGCCCTACTGTGCAATTAATCGTATATTAAATCATGATTTCAATTATTACTCTATTCAATTACAAAAATGTTTTAATAATTGCCTTCTGTTCAGAATTAAAAGTGCACTTCTTTTACCCCAAAACATGGAGCAAAGGCACTTTTCTAAAACATTACTAATAAAATATAATCGGGCTATGCTTTTGCTACAGAATAATTTTGACGATAGAGAAAGAAGTAATTGTTTAAAATGCCATAATTGAACAGCCCTTGTGGACATTTAAGTCTGTACTGTTTCTAGATGGCTGTGTGGAGTTGAATGAGAGCTACTTGCCTCTTTCAGGACCATGAGCTGATCCAGGAAGTAAACGCACTCGCTGGTGAAGAGCTCCCAGATGGCCTCCTGTCTCTTGTAGGTGTGAGGGTCGGGGGCGGAGCTCACCTGGAACGACTGGTCCCGCAAGAACTCCGCCACGCAGTAATCCTGGAGAGACCAGGATTTAGAGGTGGGAAGAACAGACAACAGATCACAATTAGGGAAGATTATTAGGTTAAAGTCTATCTGACAGGTGCGCATGTTTGTCTAATTGTGACTTAGTTTGGTGGAAGGGCGCCTGTGGTTTTACATTTGTCAAGTTGCCGTTTGTGAAGAAAAGTTTAAAATTACAGGAAGTAGTTCTAAAAATTTAATCCCTCTGTGATGTCATCAAAAAGCGACGTTCTGTTTGAAAATACAGAGATGTTTAATGATCAACTGACACATTTTCCTGACAGTTTAAATGATCATTCAACAAAATAAAGGTGTTATTAAGTATAATTATTTGTTTATACAGATTTTGGCCATTGTTTTCAAAATGGTTGCTAGGTAACAGTTGTGGAATTACCTCTAACTATGTCATATTTGCTGTCTATGTCCGACCAGGAAGTGACATTAGAAACATTAGAAAAACTGTCAAACTGAGGACAAATGGGCAAAATGTCAGGTAAAATCTTAAATTTAATCATGTTTACTACATTTTAATCAAATGTTTAGTCTAACCTGTCATATAGACTTTAATAATCTCTATCTAATTTAGTTCACAATATATAATTGTGAGTATTTCAGTTTAATCTAAGCTCCAAAAAAGTAAATATTTTTTATCTTATGGTTTATTGGATAATATCATTATTATCATCATCATCATATTTCTTTCAACAAGTCTGATTTCATAAAGCTCGTGAGGAATGGAGATCTATTAAACTTGTGAATGAAAGTGAATGAAGCATTTCCTTGTTGTTTGATCAAAGCGCCAACAATTAATCATAAAATCTTGAGGTCATAATTTAGTCCTAGAATTGGAAGACGAATTTTCAGATGAAAAGCAGGGGCAAATGTGAATCTCTTTCTCATGTATTCGTCTTATGAAACAAGTGTAATATTTGTATTTACATGAAATGGCAGATAACACTAAGATTAAATGATGAAGAAACATTTTAAATACATGAATAATGATTAATTAATTATTACAGCTGCAACTAATGATTAATTTGGTAATTGATTTGTCTAGCGAGTATTGTTTTCATTAATCGATGAGTTGTTTAGAACACGAAAGACCCGTGAATATGAGATTTTCACTCAATTACACCCAGATAAAGATGAAGCCATTTGAGTTTGTCCTGGTGGAGAGTTTTGACGAATTAAAGGGTGTTTTCATCAAAAACACAAACTTCCTGTGTAATTTTTGTGTGATTCTAACCCTTCTTTGTAATAAAACCTGGTCTCTGCAGCTCGGGGCATGTTTTGGAGTCTGTGTATAGTCCAATTAACGATTATTCGATGACTTAATTAGTAGACAGCTATTTCTATTTCTATATATTAGTTGTGATTAATACATTAGCCCTGCAGTATATTAAGAAAAGATGTTTAAACTTTAATTATCTAAATGTATTCATGAACAGACACATTTTGTAAACAGACAGCACCACTTAAATTGTTTAGGACATATTTGTAAAGCTAAAGACACCAGACAAACTGGGTTTGGCAATATTTTGGGAACAACTCTCGACAGACTGTTCAATCTGCTGAAAACAATCAGTGCTAAAATGAAACTTTGAAATCTTTAATTTGTGCTAAAAGAAAAAGATTTTAATCTTTGTGCTTATAATAACACTTACAATAACAACTGTAACTCACACCAAGACCGATCGAAATATACAGTTTTAAAATCAAAAGGCTGTTTCAAAATAGTAGTAAGATTTTGGGTAAATTTTCTTTCTTCTTACTGATTTTAGTCCACGGAGTGCAGAAAGTATCTGTTTGATTTAAAGTGATTTATTGGATTCATTTGCAGTTCTATTAATTCTTTAACAGATTTTATATAATTCATAATGTAATAATGTGTAAAAAAAATAGTTAAATGTCACTCTTGCCTATTCTTCGTCTTAATTTAGTCTTTTATAATGTTATTGCTTGACAAAAACCGTAACCAGACAAAACACGTTTGTAGTTTTGCTCATGTTTGCGTTTGTTTCGAACAGAGAAGCCTCCTCTGTGACAGGCTGTTTTTATATGTGTGAACGAAACCTTGAATTTCTGGTTCTCGTTGAACATGTTTCTGTCATTTGTCATTAGAGTCACTTCTTTTAAACCCTTTTATTTGGATAAGGAATCTAGCGTTTGCTCTCCAAACACTGCACTTGTTTGAACAGAATATGCTCTGAGTCCTGAGCTAACACATACAGCGCTCTGCTCACCTTGTACTTTTGGAAATCCGCGTTCCTCCAGTCCTGAATCTGTGCCGTTGACAGATGCTTCTCCACATCTGACGCCGTGCCGATCTGTAACTTTGCTTTAGACTGCAAACAGAAAGGGCATAATGTTTACAGTGAATGCAGTGATGTACAAGCAAATAATGGTTTACAGGAAGGCTAACAGCACTTTAAAGACTGTGCGCGAAGTCAGTGTTTTTCAGTCTTTTTTGTGGCACAATATTTGGGTTTAAAAGCACCACCTATTACAAAATGTAGTTTAAAAAATACAGTATATAATGAGCCAAATAATGTTTATTCTGCCCTTGTCTGGTTCTTTAAAGGCCATGTACTTGATTTTTATAGTTCTGAAAAATGAAAAACAGAACTGCTCACTTTCATAATGCAGCCCCAGGATCCTAAATATTCACCTTCATGAGTCTCTGAGCACTGAGCCTCACGTACTTTCATGGGGAAAGCTAACAAACATTAGCATGCTAACGGCACACTTCCTGTTATAGATGCAGAGTAAAAGTTGTGTTCTCATTTTCACCCGAATAGATGCTTTAACACAATATATCTGTACTGGAGCAACAGAGATTTTACTTTATTACATGCAAAAAATTGGGAACATGAACTAGTTTTGGTTTTCACGTTTCACAACAGTAAAAATCAAGTACAGGCCCTTTAAATTCGACTGGAGTAAGTCAGTCACAATAACATTTTAAAGCACAAATCATGATATATTGCTACAGAAAATATCATGATAAACGACACTATTTAATCCACTTTTTTTTTAAACTTTATACTTTATAAAAAGTATTAAAGCCTTAACATTAAAAATGTCTTTTACAAAAGTGTCCTGGCCAAGAAGCAGCGGCTCAATAGCACAAAAACAACACACAACATTTCACACTCACAGGAAATCAGCATAAAGTGACAATCTTAAATAAATCACTTGCAGACTGTAAACTTTGCTGAATGTTCTTTTAAAAGTAATCTAAAAGAATAAACATTTTTTACTATGAACACAATAACCTTAAAGCAGAATAATCCCAGTGAACCCTTTTCTAAGAACCATATCGTACAGAAAACATGAGCTGCAATAAATAAATAGCACAATAGAACCCACAAGTCGTTAAAGTCTATGTTACTTATTTGACTCTCTACAGCTCAAATGTGGTCATACTTTAAAAAATAAGGAAAATCTCCACAAATGCAAACAATCTGCATCCACAATAAATATTAAACCCCTAAAATATTATTTCAGCGTTCATATATTGAACAATAAGTCAATATATTCATTATCGTGACAGGCCTGGGCTAGAGGGATGGTTTTGTGTCATTTTTTTGGTGCAGAAGTTGCTCGGGACACTCGAAAAAAGGAAAATTATGAATAAATTACATCTGCATTTGTGAATCTGTTAACTCAAATTGGATTTTTTTCATGGCACACCAGCGTTATCCAGCACACCGGGAGAAAATCAAGGCTCTAAGTAACTTTTCTGATCGCAGCCTGTATCCATTGAGATGTTATTGCTTTGCCTGGAATATTCTACAGCAAGAAATTAAATGTATGCATCTCCATGGAGACAACCTGATCACGCATCTAGGCCAATTGTCAGGCTAGATCTATGGAGAGGCGAGTCTAACAATAAGAAAGTATGCTCTTGAAAGTATTTTTAACAAAAAAACGAACATATATAAATAAATGCAAGATGAACGGAATAAATAACACCTCGATGGAGACAAGCTGATAAACCAGAAAAGTTACATTGTGTGCCTTTAAATACCGTAGAAATAAAGTTATCCATCTACAGTTTCAATATGACCACAGTAATGTCCACCCCTGAACATGAAGTCATGTTGTAAATATAAATATTGTGCATCTGTGGGTCACAATAACATTTTGAAGCACAAATTTCTGCAGTCAAACCCTTTATTAGCGGCTACTTTTATGTGCGCATCAAAATCTGATTATTATCTGGTTTGTGGAGTTGACACTTCATAACGTCATGGTATTGAAAAGGCATGTACACAATAAATTCTTATGAGAGTAATCTGATCTTTCACACCAGTGCATGTGTTAATGTAAAAAAAATAAAAGTTATTTGAAACTATTTCTACTTTGACGCACAGTAGCACTTCTGGGAAACCTAGAACTTTTATCTAATCCGTTTGAACATCATGCTTTTATGGACAGGACTGGCTGTCTTGAATAAAAATGCAGAGCTGTAAAAGTGCGTTATAAAACAGAACACTTCTCCAGGTACACTTAATGAACTTTCCAATTTGAACAAACACAAATGTCGATTTTTTCGCATAATACACGTACTTCCCTTATAAACACCGTAGTTCTAGTTCAGCCTTTTGCTAATTCTCAAATCTTAACGGCCAATGGGATAAGAGGAAGCACATTAATCTGCTTTGGGAAGTGGGTCAGAGAACAATGTCCAGACCAGAGCCCCACTGTTAAATTAAAGTACACCCTCGAACAACAAACAGCTATAAAACAACACAAACAGACACGCCAAATCACAGCCGCGTCACTCACCGTGCTCCGCCTCGAAAAGGGCCACTTCGACTTCTTGGCATCTGTGAGAAACAAACAACAAATACAGTCATTAGTCGGCTTATGAGCAATGTAGATGCAGGTGCAGTAGAAAAATAGTAAAGTGAATAGAATCAAGCGCAACTTTTCAAACACTGGTTGAATTTTTTTATCTGTTCAAGTGGCATGACTCAAGTAGCAAATGACTTCATGCTAAATACGTAGAAATGTTGTTTTATAGGGACGGGATAAGAACTCGCCCACAAGATAAAATTGACAAAAGAGTGTGCACACATAACAAAATAGGTTTTTCAATAAAAACTCCTAACTTTACGCGCTTCTTGTGTCATTTTACGGGAATTCCAGCTCTCAGCACGACATGTTTTGGAGGTTGTGTAAAGTTCAAAAAATGATTATTCAATTATCAATTGGTGGACGATTATTTGCATAATTAGTTGCGATTAAGTGATTGACTTGTTTCTGCGCTTTTGAGTATGGAAGATTTTTGGCCCCTTTGCATTTAAATTTGAATAAAGGGGCCAAAAATGTTCCATATGTTGAGAAGCACTTTTTCCTTTACCAAATGAGCCACTTCTGCTCTTTCCATTTACATCTTGATGCATTTTAATTGTTTTAGTTATGTGCAAATCCATGCTACAAATATATTATCGTCAAGTACGTTTGAATTATAATAAACTTATGTTGGGTGAAGTTAAATATGTTAAATGTCATTTTTATGAATCCACGTTGTACCTGAAAGTGTTGAACCATTGAGTAAATGCGCCGCGCCGTTGGACACAAAAAGATCTCCAGGTGAAACGTCCAGTCCCGGTAAACTGACCACTACAGAGCTCCGCCTCCTCTCCTGTAGCCTAGGAAACAAGACAAAGATGTCAAATTTCATAATCAACACATTTCTTTTTCTATGGGCTCTGTGCATGGCATTTCAGTTGGCTATTTTTTTTATTGCAAGCTCATTGTACATGTGAATAATCAACAAGTCAAACGATCATTTCTATTGCATAATTAGACTTTTTGAATACATTATTATATACATTATAAATTGAAATATTGTGATTTAGACTTCTTGATTGAGAATATTAATGAATAAAGTATAATTTATTGATGAATATCAGCAATCATTCATTTTGATTTAATAATGTTGCTGTATAAAAAGGTCTATTGACATGTGTTTTTATGAGTCTTTTTTTGCCACAGCTCCGCGCTCCTGTAGTAAATGCACTTCCTGTTTGACAAAAACTCCGTTCATGCAAATGGAGAACAAGGGAAAAGTCTCCCAGCTATAAAATTATATAAAGCAGATTGATACGTGTAAAATGTTCAGTGTACACGTGCAACAGCAAGTCAGCAACACGCTAGTTACGATTGTAAAGTATCCTGGTGAGAAAAGAGTGAGGGCCAGACCGGAAATGGCTTTGCCGGTAGGAGGAGCAGCCGTTAGGTCGAATGTTATGCACAGAGTCAATCGTTAGCTGGACTGTTCACCTTATTCTGGAAGTTGCTTTTTTTCCGTTGTATTAGTTTACACGGGGCAGACAAGCTCAACAGAAAATGAGTTCTGCACGGACAAAAAAGCCGTTTTCAGGGCGCTGTGGAACGTTATGCACAGAGTATTGCTGCACGATATTGGAAATGATTGCGATATGGCAATTAAGATCTGCGATAGCGATATTATTAAAATATTTAAATACACTTTTTGATTAAGGCTGAAACTAATGATTATTTTAGTATTCAACTAGTCAGCGATTATTTCTATTGTGGATTGAGACTTAAAATAAAGTAAATTTTTTAACCAAATAAATGTTGAAATATTGTGAATGAAGGCGTCTAGATAGAGAACATTTATGAATAAAGCCTATAATTGAGGAAAATTAGAAATAGTCTTTTCTTTTTTGCCATTTTTCTGCAAATTTAGTTTGAAAAAGCTAGATTTTAATCAGGATTTTCCCCTTTCAATGTTTTCATTTTACAAACAGAACATTTCTATCAGATGAAGTCTTACTGCAATATATTTAGTAATTTTGCGATATCGTTACTGCGTCAGCTAATATTGCGCTATCAATACATTTGTGATATATTATGCAGCCCTAGCACATAGTCAGTTATGATTATCAGTTTTTATAGTCAATTATCTTTTATAGTCGACTCGTAACAATTAGTTTATTAATTGTTGCAGCCGTAATGTCCCTGAAGTACTGAACTGAAGTAACCTATAAATAAAGACAATCGGGTAGTCTTTACTTTGCATTTTAACTGGTTGTTTCTTTATATTTTACGTTTTAATGAAAGTTAGCATTCGCTGTGAGAAACTGTTAGTTTAGCCGTCTGCTGCTGTGCCCTGAGCCCATTCTGATTTCATTAAACTTTGACTGATAGGCTCCTGTGACGCTGAACATCCATAACCATTTGTCTCGCGCAGGTTGAAGGGCCACCATTATTCCAAGTATCTGCAGACAAACTGCAAGCCAGAGGAAATGATCGAATTCCTCTTTGTCATTTGGCGTAGCTGAAATACCATTCGCGCTTTGCTAAATCGACAATTAACAAGGGTCGCCTATTGTAAGTGTAAGTCTGTCTTGTGTATCGTCGGCCCACCCATTTGTCACTGGCCGTCGACTCCGCACACAGTCCCCCGGTTACATTTCAGAGTTTGAAACCAAAGCTCGGCTGGAAAAACACAGGTCTGCCTTTTGGCCCCGGGCAGAGCTCAGAAAACCTGTGTTCATGCCGTCTTGACTTAGCCTACTTTCTTATGTAATCTCCACTCAAACTCGTGTGCACTTCACTTGCGAGAAAATATGAGCAGACGTAAAGGAGGAGTTGTGCAAAGTGCTTATTTATCACAATGCAAGCTCGGAAAATTGTTACAGACTCAAAAGCACATGTCAAAAGACCTTTTATAACAAAGACTGTGTGACATTAATACATCAAAATGTCAAAGAAGACTGGATTATTGGCTTATTTTCATCAATAATACACTTTATTCATAAATATTTTCTATCTAGAAGCCTTTAGTCACCACATTTCAACCTTTATTTGGCTGTAAATACATTTAAAAACTTTAAATATACAATCAAAATAATCCTTTGACAAGTCAACTACTCAAATAACAATCCTATTTATAGTGTTATTAGTCTTGCCATGTCATCACTTTTTATTCAAAATACATCTTTTTTAATGCGAATACCAAACAACAGGTGTGACTAATCTAATTTTAATATTACAAATTACAAATATTACTGAAATTAATTACAAAAATGCCTTGAATACCTTAAAAAACAACAATGAATCATTTTGTGTCCTGAAAAATATACGTAACTGCGCATTCTGTCCCACAAAATCCTCCCATGTTCAGCAGATTTTAAAAGATGAATCACAGCACAATGTTAATCAGAATGATGAGGCCATGGCGATTAACAACTTAAAACTTAATATTATAACTTTTGAATGGGAAAAAAGTCCTCAAAATTTTGCCTATAATGGGAAGCCAAATGAATAAATAACAATAATGATACAAAGTCTTATTCTTCAGCTACAGCAGTGCTTATTTTCACAACAATATAATGTTTGGCTTTTCAAGTTCCACCAGATCTAAACACAGACTATTTCTGGACTAATTTATGACTAAGCTTGGTCTAAATGAAACTAAACGATTCATTATGTGGTTAAGATTTAAATTGCAGTAATGACTGAATGAGGAAGACACAAACATTAATAGATTTTTTTCCTCTAAATAAAAGAAATGCTCAGTCTCTCAGGTTGAATTCTGGACCATTTCAACCAATATTTTAATTATTAATCAGTGTAATTTGTCATTCCTCTAAGAGTGGTCTGTGGTAGAAAAGGTTTGAAAGATAATCAACACTTCATGACGACAAATCAAGACGTTTCAACTCCAACGTTAAACAGGCAGCATTTACACGGTCCTGACCATGACTTTTTAATCAAGCCCTCGTCAAATATCTACAACAGGGAGGGGACAATATATTTAAATTTTAGATAAAATATGGTGAATGTTGTTTTAAAAATGTGGAGTCTATTGTTATTGGTTAAAGAAAAAATGCTAAAAAACTGATTAAAAACAAAAATTATGATAAGTTTGTTGTCAAAGGTGATATTTCTGCACTTTTGTGACTGATTTTACAAAAATTTTAAATTTCTCCGACAAATTTTGACAAATGTTTGTTGAACTGACATAAAATCATGTGAATATCGTTATTGAGATATTACAAAAATATTGTGATAATCATATTTTTTTCAATTTTGACAGCCATAATCTACAATATTATTATTTTTTACACGTCTTGAATACTGTATTTGTATTGTATTTGTATTACTGTAACCTAAATTATGATGACAAAGGCACAGATCAAATACAAACAACAGAAGGAAACATGACTACAACTTACTTTACTTTACTAATACTTTTTCTTCCTCGTATAGTTTGACTGTTTTAAAGCTGTTTTTATTTGTTTATACGATGTCCTTGAGTGCCTTTACATAAAATGCATTATTATTATATTCATATATTATTGTTCTTGTTAAACATGGTCTACAGAAAAAGAAAACACAATGGACTGGCACACAATGAAATGATGAGTAATACACTGATTCGTCAAAACAAGTCAAATCTTAATCAATCAGCACTAATAGTTGAACGTGACACATCTGTTTTAGCTGTACTTTCGCTGACACGGACTGTACTTGAGATTGTCTTATCCACATTCCCCAAATGTGCATCGTTTATAGTATGTCAGGACAGATAAAGTTTTCACCGATGCAATAAGGAAGTCCAGCGAGCCGATGGAGGCGAGAGATAAAAACAAAAGTACCATAAACCTGGGCAGAAGTCCAGTGTATGTAAAGAGAGAAGTGTGACATGGTGCGTCTGAATTTGGCTTCCTTTTACGGGACAGATGCCGGAGTGTAAACAGTAGCTGCATTTGTGACTGAAACATTCGCTCAAGCAGTAAATACAAGTGAGCTCGTGGAATCTACAGGCGCTCCTGCAGATCCATGAGTTACTACTGTTCAGGTGACAGGTGACAGGTGACAGGTGTAATGCAGCGCTCCTTCAAGAGTCCTGTGAGCGCAGAGCTAAAGCTGCTACTGTAAAGACTGTGTTCACCGCAAAAAATAAAAAGTAAATGTCGTGATTTCAGGATATTAATCTTAATTTCAGATGTTTCGACTAGTTAAGATTGGTTCAGATTATTTATTCAATGAAAAAAGATTAGAAAAAAGATGAAGCGAGTGCTGCACGGGGTTCCAAAAATATTCAAAAAGTTCTGGTAGCAGGGTGCTTTTCAAAGATCAGACTGACAAATTTAGAAAAAAGTAGAGAAGCTGAAGGTCCATTCTGTTCTTCCATGATGCATCTTGTTTTTAGTGGGTTTTGTGGAGTCTGTTGTTTTATAGTTTGTCACGTGCTTTGGTCACATGACCTTGTTCCGCCTTCTTTAAAAGGCGTCCATGTCAGAATAAAGTATTTTTAAACCTAAGTGAGTGCCTCAGATCCTGTTTGAGCTTCACCGCCGAACACTCAGTGCGAGTACAGTATGAGTTCAGCTATCTACTTTTTCCTAAATTGTTTTACTTGTGTCAGTTCATTCGTTTCAATATGACTTCTTACTTCAAGCCAAATTATTTGCCAATGGGTTATAATTTTATTTACCTCATATCATATTCTTATTTTAAGCTAAATTATGGCATAATCAGTCAGAAACACCTTGAAATAAGTTAAATATTCTGAATCACATAAGAAACTGTGTCTCATCGAGTCAAAAACTCAAAACTCAAATCCAGATTTAAAAAATTGACTTAGTTATTTTAAGATAGGCTAGATATACACTTTTTGCTGTGTTGTGTGTTTAAAGATAATTTATCTTAAGAGTTAAAAAAAAAAATGCTAATGGGAAAATAAGGAACATGATCTTAATCCATTGGAAAATAATTTGGCTTGAAGTAAAAAGAAACATTTTGAAAAAAATAATAGGCCTCTCGCCAGCTTGTGGCGCTCGGGCCTAACAAGTAAATAAGTCCAACCAAATGGACCCTAAAAAACATTAGGAATTAAGATTAATATCCTGAATCCTCATCTAGAAATGTGTTTTGTTGATGTGTGAAAGGCAGCGTCCCCACTTTTAACGACACCAGAGGTTCTCAAACTTTTCACACAAAGTTCAACCAAAGAAATTATTTGCCTGAGTACCACCAGATCTAATTCAGGTTTATAAGAGGACTATTCCAGGTCTAAATGAGGTCTTAAATAGGAATAAACCCATGCCACTGTAGCTTTAAATAAGAAATTTCTCAAAGAAGAGCAAAAATGTGGATAGAATGTACTCTAGAAATGAAGAGGTGTCCGCGTAACAAAGTTTTAGAAACATTGTCACATTAAAATTGATTAAATCCTAGACTAGATCCAGACTAAAACAGTATTAAAACAAGATCAAACCAAGTCAGAACAAATAGATGTGTTACAGGGCCACGAAGTCCTAAGATAGTAAAAAATATTTGAGAACCCACGTATGCTTTTTGAAATATTCTTTTTGCAGAACATAAAGTTATATTGTAAAAGGTAGAAAATGGATGAAAAACAAACAAAACAACAACAGAAACATAAAACAACAAAGCACAAAAGATAACTGTACTGTAAAAGCATTTAAAGCTGGAGTACACTACTTTTTTGTCTCTTAATGGGTACATTCTGTTTTCCTCCACAGAAAATGTAGTAAAAAGCAGTAAAAATCAGTTCTCTCTCTTCTTCTAATAATCAAACTTTTCATCCAAGAAAGAGCCCTGTGAGTCATCTGGTGAAGCTTTAGGATGAGAGCTGATTGGCTGAGCAGGGATTATACGTCAGCTTCACTTTTATGTCTAAAAAAACTGTTCTAAAGCTGTGCTAGTGGACAAAAAATCCTACTGGTGTGCCAAAGAGTTTGTGAGAACTTCTGTATTTCACTGAAAATGACCCCAGCTTTAATATTCTGTATAAACTGCAAACACGACACAGAAATCTTAAATCTTATAATTAACTAATGAACGCAACAGGCAAGAAGTGTCACAAACAAAATATTCTGTCTTATTCTGAATTAAAATTACTACAAGTTAAAAACCCACTACAAGTGAATAGGAAAATATCTTAAATTTAAAATATATCAATTTAAACTTCTTCATTATGTAATGTTTTCATATAGAAATTATGCATTTTATGTGTAAAAATTGACAAAATTACACATATTTGGGACATACAAATCTGAAAAATGGACTGAACCAGGTTTGTTCATTTTGTACACATATTAGTTAAAAAAAAACTTTACAGAGGGGATTGGGTTTCTTTAGTTTTTGGGTAAACTAGATTTGACTGAAAATGGTCCTAAAAATTCAACTTTCACCAAATGTTTTGCTTAAAACCTCAATAAATCAGTTTTAGAATTAGATATCAACTGAAGATATCCTTCAGTACGTTTTGTCAAAATCTTGTTGAGTCCAAGAAAGAGGAATTGTCAAAACCCAACAAATGCTCAAACTAGTGTCAGACAGACAGACACCAGATTCACTTTTTAAATAAGAAAATCTAGGCAGACTTTAAAATCTGATATTCCTCTGAGCAGAGCTTTTTTCCAAGTGTAATCAGAGTAAATCAGACACCAGAGGCCAAAACTACAGACTCTCATCTTTGCAAGAGGTCCAGAGATTTGTTTGTGCTCCAAATGATTCAGAAACAGCAACAAGTTTCAGTTTGGGGCTAATTTTAGTTGAACGTTTTAGGAAAAACATCCCTAAAGCTTAAAGTGCCAATGACAGGTTGGACTACTCAATTAACTTTTTTTAGGTTTTTAATTTTACTTCCTGGTTGTAAATGATGACATCACACTGGGAAATTACCAAGAAACCATCCTATACAGTGCAGTATACATGTGAACGCCTTATTTTGTTGAATTTATGTTTAAATGATCGAAAAAAAGATTTAGTGTAAATTATGGAAAACCGTTGTCTCCCTAGTGTGATGTCATCAATTTGTTTACTTCCTGTACTTTTCAACAGATTGTTCAACTTTTCTCCACAAACAGCGACCTGATTGGTGTAAAACTATCATTTATGGTCACATCAGGTATTAATACACTAAATAAAGTCAAAATTCGAAAATCATAAAAACATGTCACACGCACTTTAAGGGTTTAAAAAATGCAATCACAACAGAGTCTTTTGTTACGTTGCTGTGACTCAATTCTCTTGGTCGGATTCTTGACAACAAACCCCCCTAAAATACAATCGTGCAGGTTTCACTCGACACGTTCTCAGCGTAGTATGAGTATGAGTTACTTTACTGTCAAGTCCAGCATGTGCCGCACACTCAACAGTCGCCTGCATCTGATCCCGCTGCAGCACCTGAGGCCTAATGAGACGCTCCTCTAACCAGGTCAGTGCATCCTCTCCATTCATTCTGCTGCATCTCGTACACACAATACCATCCTGTTGCTTTGTGGCCGCTCCGAACGCTGGCTCCGTGTCAGCCCCGAACCCTCGCGGCGCAAAAAAAATGACCGCTTTGTTCCCTGCGACAAATAATGATTCTCCAAAACAAAACAAAACTGTCCCTGTCAACAACAAGTGGCTTCCCCGGGGCTAAGATTCACATTGCTCGAGTGTAATTACTAAGACAATACCCTGCCTAATTATCCGGTGAGGGGGTGGGGGGAGGCCATTAGCGCTGGGTGTGGGTGGCAGGGGGGGGGAACAGCCTAACGAGCGTTTGTCTAGCCCCTACATAACCATGGGACTCTCCAAACTTAAGTCTCATTAACAAAGGCGCAGCACAATGAATGGACAATGGGCTTTCGCTGAACTCAAGCACACGGGAATCACTCAGGAATATGCAAGTTACATAATCCGAGGCAAATGTATGTAAGGCTGGATGATTGGTCGAATGTAGGGCTGCAACAAGTTAATCGATTAGAGAAATGGTTGTCAACTAATTCAATAATTGAGTAATTGTGAACTGGTCTATTCACCTTATTCTGCCCCGCCCACTTTTGCAGTTTTTTTTTGCCAGATACGCACTTTTGTTGTAAACGCACTTCCGTTTGACGAGAACTCCGTTAGAGCTAATGACGAACGAGGGAAAAGTCTCTCACTAAAATGTTAAAAAGTTAAAGTGCCCATGACAGGTTGGGCTACTCATTTAACCAAAATGTAGTTCAGGTAAACAGATTTCAAAATTAGCTAAAATTCTTTAAAAATTTTACACCGTTTTCGCAATTTTTAGCTTTTTAATTTTACTTCCTGGTTGTAAATGATGACATCACACTAGGAAATTACCATAGCAACACAACACTCATCTAATGTCACATTTTTTTGATTTGACAAATAAAAATACGTTAACACCTTTATTTTGTTGAATTCATGTTTAAATGGTCAAAAAAGTCGTGTATTTTGTGTAAATGATGCATAACCTTTGTCTCCCTAGTGTGATGCATAGAACTATAATAAAACCTGGAAGATGAATCCAAGATGGCCGTCCTGTTTATCCCTATGGAGAGTGCTCATTGGCGCATGACCCCAAAAAAGTTTCTTACTTCCGTATTTACTTCCTGATACGGAGGCTGACATCTTTGTTTTACTTCCTGATACGATGGCTGCCATCTTTGTTTTACTTCCTGAAACGATGGCTGCCATCTTTGTTTTACTTCCTGATACGGAGGCTGCCATCTTTGTTTTACTTCCTGAAACGGAGGCTGCCATCTTTGCTTTAGGGCGCCATGTGACGACAATCCCCCACTTCATATAAAAATGGTAATTTCGGTGATTTTAGAAACGGTAGAAAAGAACATTTCCTTCTATTTTATTTAAATACCAATAATAATTCAGTACTGTCTGCAATTATAATGAGCAATTTTAGAAAAAGGCTGGTTCCAAGAGGCTGCAGTACCTCGCACGGCCACTAATCAATCTGGGACCACGGACAGAGGGGGCGTGCCTTATCCAGTTCATTTAATACATCCATGGTGTGATGTCATCAGTTTGTTTACTTCCTGTATTTTTCAACAGGTTTTCAACTTTTCTCCACAAACAGCAATCTGATTGGTGTAAAACTATAATTTCTATTTACAACAAGTATTAATACACTAAATAAAGTCAAAATTAGAAACCTGTCATACGCACTTTAAAGTAGGGCGATTTGAGTAAAATGTTTAATAAACACGAGCAACAACAAGTCAACAACGCACCGATTTCCTGGTCAGTCTGAAAACGGCTTTTTAGTCCATGTAGAACTTATTTTCTGTTGAGCTCGTCTGCTCCATGTGAACTAATACAACGGAAACAAAACGGCGGCGCGTATGGCAACTTCTAGAATAAGGTGAATAGACCCTTCCTGAAATTCCTGAATGGAGGCAAAATGTTATTGTACATTTTTCTGTGATTATCTCCCATTAGATCTCAATTCTACCGGTTTTAAGTGTTTGTGTTGGGAAAAAGCGACACATTTGAATTTCCAGGGTAAAAATGTCAGTTAGTTTGCTTTTCTATAACAAACAATGGACAAAATACAGTTTTCTAGCCTTAAAATTTTATTTTAGCTTCAAAAGAATCTAATTTATGGTGTAGTATCTAATATATCTCTAGATAAAATGAAATATGTCAACATTTCAACATTTCCGTGATTATTTTTTCAGTGTAACCCATAAATCTGGATTGTTCCTTCATCAAAAATGCAACGAGTTTACATAATTTCCTACAACATAATTTAAAATACAGTAATACATGTGTTTAAAGCAGCTCTGATGTCACTCACATGTGTCTGAGGCTTTTCATTTTCCAAAATCATCTCAGTTTTTCATATTTTGTGATATTTTGAGGTTAAATCCCAGTTTCTTCAGTGAAATCACATTATGTTGCACTTCACTTTTGCCTCCATTCTGAATTTAGAATGTTTTGTTTATAAACTTTTAAAGGGTCTATACATGGACTCCAAAATGTATGTGCTGAAAGAAGAGGTTTTATTATTCTGACAGAGCAGGAATGACATAAAAAAGCCTATTGGAATATCTGTTAAAATGTATAACTAGGAATTTTTCAACCTTAACTTTACTGATTAAAGAATGTCTGTATTGTAAATATCATGTCTAATAATTAAGTATTCAGAGATCATACATTTTGGATAAGAAGCTGTCAAGATATTTTAAGTCTATCTGTACTGGGACCATATCAAATAATTAAAGGGGCTGTACCTGATTTTTACTGTTTTGAAATGTGAAAACTGAACTAGTTCATGTGCTTGATTTTTTCATTAAATAAAGTAAAATCTGTGTTGCTCCAGCACAGATACATTGTAAAAGCATCGATTCAGGTGAAAATGAGACCACAGCACTTTCTCTGCAACTATTTATAAAGTGTTTTATTCTACGAGAGGCAGGAAGTGTACCACTAGCATGCTAATGTTTGTTAGCTTTACCCGGGACGACAAAACTCACTCTGGGCTCAGAGAAAAGTGCTTATAAACTCATGGCAGTGAATATTTACGACGCTGGGACTGCATTTGGAAAGTGAGAGATACATGTGACTGATGTGAAGACTTTAAAATAAACTAGTCTGTTTTGCACGTTTCCCGTATTTAGGCTACAGGTCAAACATTTAAGATTTTTTGTCTTAGATTTCTTTTTATAATCGTTTTTCCATAAATTTGACAAATGCCCAAACCTAGACAATGATAAAAAACGAATAATAATCAATTTTTTTCCTCAATCAATCACGATTTGATTGGATTTTAATTAAAGATGTCTTTCAATATTAACTTCTTTCACATAAACATGACAAACTTTTAATATTTGCAGTTTACCCAAAGATAGTTCATCATAAATAGTCAATTTTCTTCCTCCAAAGCCTGCTCTCTGCTCCAAACCACACAGACAACCATTCGACTGTCAACTTCTCAATTAAAACAAGCCCAAGCTTAACAATTACAAACAACTGCACAGCCCTTAAATTGTGTATTACCACAGACTTTATCATAATTACCACTAATATTAAACTACGTTATTCTATCTTGCAGCAGTGATGTTGATAAAATGTTTAGGTTAACTCTAGCACGGCTTTTGTGTCATCTATGCAAAACTGTCAGCTGGATCCGGGAACCCTTTTTGGACGACATGCGTTTTATGCAAAAGTGGACTCTTGATATTTGCGCCGCTGACACACTGGCCACAGACAACATGCAAAACAGTCCAAAGTGCACCTACCTGTTATGGCTCAGCTCCTTCTCCTGGAACCAAAAAGAGAGAGAAAACGTGAGACAAGCAGGTGGAAAAATTCAAATAAGTTGATAATAACCAGTATGCAAAAATAAAGAAAACTGTAAAAGGTCTCACAAAGGTTTGTCCAGATGCTAAAATTTAAAACTCTAAGATACTAAGAAATGTACTCAAGTTTCAATACCGATTTTAAAGCCACCTTGATAATTACAAATGTTCTTTTTAGGTCAAGATTTTAGACATTTTCACACATGAAATAATAATACTTTCTTTATTAGAAATGATGATCTTATACTATTTCTGATAAAGCTTAAGATCATTCAAATTTTGTCCTGTTAATGTGACTTTTTAGTATCGATACTTGCTCAAATGAGTATCTACTTTCAAAACTAGTTTTTGGTATCGGTTAGTATGAATTTTAGAAACTTTTAACAACTCTAGTCTAAACATAAAAACAAAACAAAAAACAGACACTAATTTGACAAAAACTAGTATTAAAACTAGACACTCATTTGAACAAGAATCAATACTTCAAACAAACTGCATTAATAAGACAAATAATAATAAGACAAAAAATAAGACAAAGCTATCATTATCTTGTGATAAAAATGACGTTTGAGTGTATCGACTATTGATCCTTTTCCTTTGTATTTAAGATGTGCTTTTGAAATATATGGGTAAATCAAAACCTTATTCATTAAAAAAGATAAAATAGCCACTTTTTGGATTCAAGTAATGATTTTTGATTCCACAACGTCTTTATTTAGAGTTCATTTGCAAAAACAGATAAGTGCCATTTAAAAAAGTCATCGAAGTCTTTAGTTTACTCTTTGTATGGCAAGGTTTTGAAAAGCTAAATGTATTTTACTGTAGAGCTGAATCAATTAATCGCAACTAATCGATAATTTAAATAATCATCAACCAATATAATGATAATCGAATAGTCTGATCTAAACACAACCTCCAAAAAGTGTTGTGCTGAGAAAAAAAAGGTTTTAACGCTCAAAAAGACAAGAATTGCAGCAAAATAACACAAGAAACAAGAAAGTTAGTGTGTTTTTTTTTTAAATCAAGAAACCAAGTATACTCTGTGAAGATGTTCTCAAGCATTTTTTTGGCTTACTCTCAGGTAAAAATCTCATATTTACCAGCCTTGAGCTATTCCAGCAACTAGTCCATTACCAAAATAATTGTTAGTTGCCGCCTTATTTGAACGTAATCAAAATATTATTCCATCTCTCTCTAATAAAATCCACTAGACGATATTTTAATTTATAATATCTTTTTGACAATTTTACAAAGCGGAGAGATCTGTTTTTGCTACTGAACGGTCCTTTTAATATCCTTGAAATGTTTTACATAGCACTGTTCTATGTTTTATGTATGTATGATATATGTTATATATTAGGGCTGTCACTAATGGTTACTGTTACTGGTTATTGTATATTTAGACTTTTAAAATACATTATCAACTAAATAAACAAGAGACAAGACTATTAGATTGAGAATATTTGTAAATAAGATGTATTATTTATTCTTTTTTGACATTTTGATGTCATAATGTCGCTGTCTTTGTCTTTTGACATGAGTTTTAGATTCTGTATAGTCCAGTTAACGATTATTAACTATTACAGTCGATTGATCTCTTTACTTGATTAATCGTTGCAGCCCTATTACACATCTCAATCTTTAACAAAATGTATCGACTGTTGACAATACGACGTACAAAAGCCACTTTGTTCAGCTCTAATTACAACATTTACATGCCGCATTAGCCTGATCTTACCTCCACCGCAAACAAAAATAGAAACCCACAAAATGGACCTCCTATCGGGCTAACAACAGCACTATATCACTTTCAAAGAGACAGAATTTTGAATCAAGTGTTTTAAGTGGGCGCTCGGGCTCAAAAGCCTGTGATATCTGAGTAGAATTGTCGGGACTCCATTGAGAATGTGGCAGCTTGAATGCCGCGAGCCGCTCAATAGATCTGCCCATTATCTTTCTCCATCGCTCACTGACCCCTCCATTATTGGGTGACTGCTGACTGCGGTGAATGGGGGCCCCAAGAAGTGCACTTCCCAGGGCTCTCGAGGCAGTGGGCTTGGTCCGAGCTGTCAGTGCATGTAACTGCTGATTCATTTGCTGTCAAAAGATCGCATTGTGAGCGGCCGCCGCGGGAGGCAAGGCACACCGATGGAGCGGAGGTCGGAAGAATGTGTGGCCATTTAATTTATAGCCTGCACTGGATTAAAAATGGGGGGGGAAACTACAGTGGTATGGTACAGTATGCACCGGTGGGAACGGATGATTACGGACAATTAAGGGACGGATTTGATGTCTTGATTCTTGATGAGGGTTGAGTGAAACTAAACTGAATTGCGGTTTGAATGAAAAGAGGGACTTTCTAGGACTTGTTTTAAGTAATAAAGAGTGTAATATGTTTAAAAACATGTCTCCAAATGAAGAAACTGGTTAAAATGTACTCTTTGTCTAGCAATGTTTTCAAAAGCTGGGTCTATTTTAGCGCAATTTAACTTTTAAGCAAACCCCCTCAACTACACTGTTAATAATATGTGTAGAAGATGGGATCAAAAAGAACAACTTTGTGACAAAGTTTCAAAACAGGTATCAAAAAAGATATCTGTTTTTGCAAATTAACTCTTCAAATGGTTTGATTGTGCATACAACTTGTAGTTTAATGTTATTCGTGATTCTTAGTTTAGCAGTTTTAGAGTGTAAATGCTCGATAATTACTATATCGACTTCAGTATGTGACAGACAGAAGAATATTTTTACAGCTCAATATTTATCGTGTGCACCTTTTGCATGCACTTTTGAGGATTTGTTTTTGATAAGATTTGGATTCCAGAGAGTGAAATAAGTAACTTTAATGACTTATAATCTGCAACAACTTACTGAAAAAGTGTTTCATTCTGCTAATTATTTATTGTAGATCATGCTTTTAACTTTTTTCACATGTTTGGGATTTTTCCAGCTTTAAAGTTACTGTGTCAGCGGCATTAAAACACTTTAAATAGTATCGTGAGATTATCTCTAACAATATATCACACTCCAAAATGTGTTATCATAACAATCTACTGTGAACAGCATCTTGATGTAAAAATGTCACAAATCTAAATCAAACAAATGTAATAGGGATGGGACAAGACACAATTTCCATGAAATGAGACACAACACGAGTTTGGGCCCACGAGAATGAGACTAGGTGAGATTTTAACATAAACTGAACAGTTTAGTTGACAATTTTGGCATCATTCTGGCACTGCTTTTGGAATCTACAACTTCTTAGAGGTGTAACTCAACCAAATGAACCTCTTTTTGTGTCCAAGGCAGATGTAAGCTTACAGGAAACATAAATGCCACATGATTATTTCCCTCATGTGAGCACAATCATAAGACAATTTTATCTATTTTATCTTGTCCTGTCCCTAAATGTAATGTAATCATTCTGCACCAATACCCCATGTCGTTCGCATGCAAACTCACCTTTGACTCACTGCTATCAGGAAACACAAAATCTTTAGAAAGACTCAGATGAGTGCTGTGACATTCTTGTCTGGGGGACGTGGGACCGTGGTCAAAAGTCTTTGATCTGTGGGACTTGGTTCTCTGTCGCCCCGAGGATGAAATGTGCTGCTGAACCTGGCAGTGGTTCCCGTCAGGGAGAGGGCTGACGGCCAGAGGAGAGATGACTCTGAGGACAGGGGACAGAGGGCTCATGGGGGGCGGTGTGACAGCAGAGGAGGGCTCTTCCTGAGTAGGGCCCATCAACACAGGGTCCCGCGACTCGCTCTGGGGTCGCCGGGTGCTCCTCATCCTCCTCAACGTGGGCGACGTGGAGATGCGCCCGGGAGCTTGACGGTCGAACTGAAAAAAAGGTGCAGCCAAGCCGTCACTGTCCACCAGGGACGAGTGGCGGAGCCTGGAGTGTGTGCGGGTGAGGTCTATGTGCATGATGAGCGGGCTGCTGGTCTGGGTCTCCCGGTCCGTCTGCTCCGGAGGGCCCTGGTCAGTTTGAGTGTGTGCATGGCAAACACCTGTGGGCTCCACCTCATTCTCAGCCCACTCTATGTAACTCCAGTCCAGCTTCTTTTCAATATCCTCGTCTTTCTCTTGTAGAATCACATGCGTCATTGTAGACATTGTAAATGCATTGTAGTGCAGCACAAGTTAGAAAGCGTTGTGGCTAATGACCTGGTTCCCTCAGCCTCTCCTGGGTTAAGGTCAGATGGTAATCCTGTTGCATTCCAACACTGTTCACACCAGTCACCTCTCAGGCTTCTGTAGAAAAAAGAATGAAAAAGTGTCAATAGTGACTGGGGAAAATGAGGCAGACTGTGCACACAGCAGCCCTAATCCTCTGAAAGGGGATTTGACCAGGGTTCAAAACTGTAGTCTGAAATACAGAGTACGTGAGCCGGCGCGGTTGCGCACTGACATCTGTGTGCGTAAAAGGGGCGAAGAAAAAGGGGGAACAATGATGCTACATTTCTTACAGCGTATTAAGTGTCCATTTAAGTGTAGCGTTTTAAAAGCAACAAGGACAAAGTGGTAACTCGTGTCAGGTGCCTCAGATAAGTCTTTGTTATCCTCTGGCAGCTGCAGCTTTTGTCTCTGTCTTCGCCAAATTAGATAAATGTCATTGTTTGTTCTGTGCCACGCGAGCTGTAAGTCGTCACATGCTACACTATCATTACAATAACAACAACTTATAAAATCTCCCCTTCCACCAAAGTACTACAGTAAAACTACAGCCCACAGGCTGCTGCCGCTGTGCGAAAACAGAAACCACCACCACGCGTGTTTGGAAAGTAGCTCGTTAACATTTAACCAGCCCGGTTCACTTACGTCTATTGTCGGTGCGAGGGAACACGGATGGTCCGAGAGCCAAACCGCTGCAGCGACTCAGCGCTTTTAGGGACAAAACAGAAGTGACTCAAGTCCAGACCCAGCGGCAGGAGCAGCAACAAGAGCAGGAGCAAGAGCCAGAGCAGAGCAAGAGCCAGTGCTAGCAGAGGAACAGGTCTGTGTGGTGCGCAGCCAATGAGGGAGGAGTGGAGCCGCGCATTGTCCAGAGACCGAGGAAAGGTGCGACAGCGTGCGTGCGTCTGTGCGTGGGAACCAAAGCTCTCTCTCTCTTTCCCTCTCCCTCTGACTCTTTCTCTCTCCCTCTCTCTCACCCTTTCACTCCCTCTGTCTGTCTCTCTCTCTCTCTTTCCCTCTCTGTCTCTCTTTCGTCACAGGAGGAGTAACCTGTCGCTTCTCTTCGTTTGCATCATCTTTCATCAGTCAAGAGAATTACATCGCAAGTCCCTTAAACTTTTACACATCGTCCAACGTGAATAGTCTACCATTCCAAAGTTTTGACAAAGTAACCCACTGCACTTGCCAGAGCCTGGGCAGGTGTACAACTCTATAAACCAGTTAGTTACAACAACGTGACCTTTTCTGATCCTTTTGTTTTGAGTTTAAACACGGCGCTTGGAGCAGGTGCATGGGGTTCCCTTCTCTTTTGTGACTCTAGAGGGCAGTGCTAAACTGTTGCGACATTGGGATGCATGTGGTTGTGTTGGGCTCTAGTGCCCTCTGGTGTGACAAAATAACAGGTACAAACAGGGTCAAATCTCCTTTCTGATTAGGCGTTGCTTGCTTTTTAATTTGATTTTGTAGCAGCATAGACTTGACTCTGATAATAAAATAATGAACAAAATGAAAATATTGTTGGAAGACGTGGTGTTTTATATGAAAGTTGACCTATTGAATCACCTGTGCATTAATTCAGAATTGAAGTTTTAAATACGTGTTTTTGTTTACACATCTCTGTGTAATTACATTTCAGGTGGCGCGTTAAAGAGGTTCTTAATCCAGTGAGTGAACTGGCCGTGCGCCCCGAGAGCTCCAGTCTCCTCCCCCTGTAGTGGATGAGAAGAAGAGCCCTCTCTGCGCTGTCTCACATACAGGAAGGAGTTGAAAAGTGCAAAAAACACAAGGCTTTTTCGAAATTCGCCTGCACTCTTTGCACTTTGGCTTTCTTCGTCAACTCGCAGACATGCAGACCAGGAAGAGTGACTGTGCCATGAGGACTGCGGTTAAACTGGAGGCGCTTTAACGCGTGGATTATTTTGTCCGAGCGAAGAGAGGAGGAGGAGGAGAGGTGACTCAAGTAGTTTAAATGGGAAACTAAGCCACAACTTTACGCTACACGAGTGAAAATGTCAGAACACCGCTCCAGTTTTCTTCACATTGGAGACATCGTGTCTCTTTACGCGGAAGGCGCCGTAAATGGCTTCATCAGTACTTTGGGGTGAGTGCTGCGTTCTGCATCTCTTTCCCTTCTCATCGGGGAGTTGCTTTGACATAGTTTCTGTTTAATCTCATGTTCCACACTGTGCACTTTTAAACTTTGAATGTCACCACGAGAAACGAGGCCGAGCTGCTTTCCAGGGGTCTGTTTTCAAGATTTTGGAGGCTGCGTGGTGTCTGCCCAGGTGCACAGGGCTTTGACACTTCTCGAGGCTCTGAGGTCATCAGACGTGTCCAACTGGGTCCCCACAGGGCCGAGGGGGAGGTGTCAGGGGCCCCTAGCAGCGAGAGGAGAGAGGGCCCGGTTAATGATGGGCCATAATGTCACTGATTGTAAAATATCTATCATTGAAACAAGTCAATACCTTCCAATGTTTGGTTTCCACATGTTCTTGGCTCAATTTTGTGTGTGCAGCAACATATAGACTTTTTAATACTAGATCTTCTACTACTACTACTACTACTACTACTACAATTACAGCCCTTATAACTATTTTGCTCTATTTCAAAAACACCTGGCCTAATGTTACTGCTACAACAATTATTATTACTGTAATACTTCTGGGAATACTTCTGCTACAAACATAACAAACAGTCAAGGATTGCCCCTGTTTGTAACCTTTAATTATGAACTTTCATTGTATTTCCAATCCAATCCAACTTCGTTTGTAAGTGCTGCACATATAGAAACATAAAAACATAGTTGAAGCTCTTTCTTTTGACAGTAGACTGAAATGAGCAACATTTTTCTTCCAAATTCTTTGCAACTTCACATGTTTCTTCCCAGTGTGTGCCTTTGCCTCAAGAAGAAGTGTAAATGCATATTTGGGCTGCAACTAACGATTATTTTGGTTATAAAAGGCCTGTGAATATGAGATTTTTACTCAATTTTATTAAAATAAAGCTGACGTGAAGTATTTTAATCAAAAACACACAATTGTCATGTTTTCTGTGTCATTTTTCCTGCTCTGTATGAGTAATAAAACCTCTTAGAACCTCACAGAATGTTTAGGCGTTAGTGAATAGACAAGTTGACAATTGATTGACAACCACGTCTATAATCGATTAACTTGTTGCAGCCCTGCATATTTGTATTGTGTGATTTGGCAAGATTGTTGATATTTTCATTCCTGTCAAAGTGATTTTGAAGCTACAGAGAACGTCATGCTCCACCACAGCATGTACTTCCCTGTGTCCTGCGTTGCACTGGCAGCATGCGTTTGTTTGCCTGCGTTGTTTCCCCTTCAGATGCATGCGTCAGTGAAGAAGGTGAAATGCTGGGTAGGCTGGTTCCGGGTGCTCTCTGGCCCCAAGGAATGAGGCTGCCCCACCCACCCCTCTGCCCTTTCTCTGCTTCCTGCTCCATTCTTACTGAGTCTGCAGCCATCGCGAGTCGAAAGAAGAAATACTACAGCCATAAAAGTGTGACATTGAGCTTTACTTACAAATATTTAACCAAGTGGAAGCAGTTTTACTAGAATGTAGTACTTTATGCGGTCAGTCTGCAATACTACTCCATACACTACTTTTAAGATTGTGCTACTATTACTCCTCCCACTATTTCAACTTATACTTAGGGCTAAGGCTGTGCAATTAATCGTATATATAATTGTGATTTCAACTATTACTCTATTCAGTTACAAACATGATGTCATCTAAAATACAATTATCGTACTGTATTTTCTAAAGCATGACTAATATAATGGTAATGTACTGTTCTAATACATTGCTAAAATAATATATTTAATCTATACTTTCTCCACTACAGGGTAATTTTGACTGTAGTCTTGTGGTCGTTTAGTCGATTAATCGGTTTATGATGTTTTAGTCGATATTTTATTTTGATTAAAAGGATTTATATGACAAAAAACGCGAAAAGGTGAAGATACGGAGTGAGTCGGTGAAAGATTTTGGAGTAAATCATGAGTTTAATCTATATTTAATTTTTCTGTATGAATTGTTACGTTTAGCATGAACTCCAGTGCAGTTGTGGTTCTTTGTGAGTGCCGTTTTGGTCAGATACAGAGAGATACTAGTTTTGCCGTGCCGATTAGATTTAGTCGATTAATCGATTAGTCGATAAGACAGGTGCTTAATCAACCAAGAATTTCTTTTGTCGACTACAGTCCTTATTTTGACAGTATAAAAGTAATTTAAATCGGGATTATAAATGAAAAAAAAAGCGATTTACCTGACAAGTACTGAGATTGTGATTATATTTTGCGATATATTTAAAATGCATATGATTTTGTTTAGGGTACACTTTGTAAACAACTTTAGGAGTTTTAACATTCAACAGAAAACTAAAATTTTAACAGATAAGCTAATCAATTTTGTTATTTATTTATGTTTTTTTCATGGTCGATGCTAGAACCGTTTATTTAGAATCCAGAGAAACGTCCGTCTAGAGCTGCTCGATTATGGCAAATAATATAATCCCCATTATTTGGCGCGTAATTGAACTCATGATTACTCAATTACTTCTATATTGTCAAAATTATACTGTAATGAAAGTACAGACCAAATATATTTCATTAGTAATGTTTTAGAAAAGTGCCTTTGCTTTGTTGTTTTGAGGCAAAAAGAGTGCACTAAAACTCAGGCAATTCATTGTATTTTTGATTATCACATTTTTGTAATTGAATAGACTAATAATTTATTCACGATTGTATATGATTAATTGCACAGCCGTACTGACGCCTGATACTTTTCGGCCAATGTTTAGTGCCAATTTTGATCATTTTCCCCAATTGTATCTTTTAAATTCACTACAAACTCATCCACAGCCCTGTTTTACCACAAACCCATAGTGCAATTTCCTCTTTCCTCTTAAGTGGTAAAATAATGCTTATTGTGTATTCTCTACCACTACCTCTACTACTACTAATTATAGCCTACAACCGATGCTGTGTTACTATGTGTATTTTCTACTGTTAATCAGTGGTGGACGAAGTACTCCATTACATGTGCAAAAAAATACTCAAGTAAAAGTATCACATTAAAAATCTACTTAAGTAAACGTGTTGAAGTAACTGCTTGAAAATGTACTTTAAGAGTAAAAAGTTTTACGCCTTAAATGGTGTAATTTTGGTAAAGAATTGAGCTTAATTTTGGTAATTAAAGGTCTAGTCGAAGGAATTTGTATAATTTTATGTATATATGTTTGTTTGTTTGCGTTTGAGCTTGAACTCAAAACCTTCAGGCAGAATGTCACCATCAACTGTTAAAAGGGACCCCTCAAACAAAACAAAAAGTACTTAAAAAATGTAGTGGAGTAAAAAGTACAGATACTTGGTCTCAAATGTAGTGAAGTAAAAGTAAAAAGTATCCACTGTAAAAACGACTTAAGTTAAGTACAGATACCTAAACATTTACAGTACAGTTATTTTACTTTTTTACTTTGTAACTTTCCACCATCTGTTAATATCACTTGAGTGTACAGTAATAGCATTAGGTTACGTTTACTTTGGAAATAGCCACTGAAACTGGAATTTCCCTTTTTAAATTTCATCGCATTTGAGGGAAACTGCCATAAACATCATTTCCAAAAGGGTGAATAACTATAACTATGTATCCTTCTTGCTATTTCTACCCTGTCGTTGAGGTAAATAAGTGGAAACCTTATCTCTGTCATTACTCAGTGTGACGGGCTGGTTGGTTTTATCGGGGGCTGCGTTGTGTGCGGTGCCAGGCCTCGTCAAGGTCCATAGAGACGGAGGGGCAGTATCTAAAGCAAAGAGCCGTACTCCCTGAGCGCACATAACAAGGCCCCGGCACATGTTTACTCAGGGCTTCTCCGAATCTCTATGTTCTCCGTGCGTCTTCAGGTTTAGCTGCATTAAACTGACGGCTCTGTTTGTCAATCTGTGCCTCTGCCAAAGCTGCTCTGTTGAGATTTTTATGGGTAACATCTTCTAACTTTGCTGTGGACTTGAGAAGGTGCAAGTTAGCGCTGTGTGATTTGGGAAAAATATCGAATTGTGATTTTTCTGACCAGTATTGCGATTGTGATTAGATTTGTGATGTATGTTTTAATGATGGGATTCTGTTCAAGTTCATATTTTAAACACAACCAGGAGAATTGACCAAAAAGCTGAAATTGAACTGATAAATTAATAAAAGAATCTCATGTTTTGAAATGTTTTTGTTGCATTTAGTCAGGTTTTTGTCACTTATTGTCATGTTTTTGTCGCTTTTAGTCACTTTTGTGTCACTTTTAGTTGGGTAGGTTTTGTCGCTCTTTGTCACATTTTTGTTGCTTTAAGTCGGGTTTTTGTCACTTTTTGTCACATTTTTTGTTGGTTTTAGTCGGGTCTGTGTCACTTTCAGTTACATTTTTGTTGCTTTTAGTCACGATTTTGTCATTTGCAGTCACATTTTCTCACTTTTAGTCACATTTGTGTCATTTTTAGTTGTGTGTGGGGTTTTTTTGCTCTTTTTGTGTCACTTTTAGTCATGTTTTTGCAACTAAGTCAAGATTTTGTTGCTTTTAGTGAGGGTTTTGTTGCTTTTAGTTACATGTTTGTCCCTTTTAGTCACAATTTTGCCAATTTTAGTCATGTTTATGTTGCGTTTTTGTTGTTTTAGTGTTATAACAAATCTAAACTACAAGGTTAGCCGAATAAAACATGTTTCTATTCTCCTGGTGTTCTTTAACTACGTTACAACACTGGAATTTCCCCATTGTGCGATGAATAAAGCTTATCTTATCTTATCTCGACTAAAGAAATTCTTGTAACTCTAAAGGCATGTTCTGCTGATCAATTCGTCAACTAAGCAACGCTCTCGAAGGTGTTAAGTATCTCTCTGATCTGACCCTGTACTGCACTCGCACGACCACAACCGCACAGGAGTTAATGCAAGACAACTCTACAGAAAAGTACTATGAAACAGTCCTCTCTGAATTCAAAAACTAAATCTAGAGTGTTATATGGGATCAGTGCACATGTTTCGAGTGTATTTTAATCTTGTTATTGAATTACTTGCCAGCTGCTTCAGTAATTGTTTTCTGAACCATACATAGACGCTAAAGCATGTCATGTGACGAGAGAAGAGCTTTTATGACAGAGACAGAGCAGCAATTACACCAAAATGATGCTAGAAATTTGTAAAGTTTGTGTTTTAATGGAAAACAAACACTCTCTTTAGCTTCGTCTTCTCATATACACAAGCCTTTTGCGTTCTAAGACAGACAGACTAATTGATTACCAAAATAATCGTTAGTTGCAGCCCTAAAATAAATAAATACATTCACTCCATTCCCTGCTTTCATGAGTTCATGTATTCAGGCTCAAGGTCTCCTGCCATGCGATCTTTTGAGATAAAATTGCCACAAGATTGAGCACACGCGAGGAAAAAGATCTTGTAATATTTTTCTCCCCGGTGTTTACATTTCTTTTAAAAGGGTTTTTTTTCCTGAGTGAAACGTCTTGAGAGGCTGTAGTTCCAAAAAGCAATGCTACCATACAAATATAAAGGTTAAAACAATGTGAGACCAGATTTGTAAACTGCACAATTCATTCATCAAATTATAAATCTCTCATGGACCTGTTCGTGCTTTGGAAATTGTGTCTCCTCCCACCTCTAATTTGTAGGACTATGGTACACGTAAAATAATAATGTTTAAATTACCACTTTTTCATTTCTTAACAATTAGTTTTATTGATTTCAGGGGAACATTTGCACAAGATGCACTACAGTATGTAACATTATGGTGGAGACATTGTTCTTCATTGAGATGTTATTGCTTTACCTGAAATGACCCAGAGTGTGGCATTAAACTGATCTATCTCCATGCAGACTAGTATCAGGATGATTTGTGTTACTGTTATTGTAAAATCTCTCCTTTCGATACTGATTTCGACACCAGAATGATAATTGAAAATGCTCTTTATTAGGTGGTCAAGGTTTTGGATAATAGATTGACATTTTCAACAACATAATTGCACTTTCTAAGCTCAAGATCATTCTAAAATGGTTCACGAAAGGTCCAATTTTGTAATGTATTTATTTAGTATTGATACTAGTTCAAATTAGTATCTAGTTTCAGTACTAGTCTTAGTGTTATTTTGTACAGTATTATCTGATTTTCAATACTTTTGACAACCCTCGTTAGAATTACTGTGAGAAGAACCATCAAGATTTTACAGTTGTTCACAATTGTGGCTTTGAAATACTTTTACGATTGCTTTCTGTCACAAGTCTAGCTTCATGAAATCAATCACTTTTTTTAAGAGTATAAATCAAGCAGAAATCATAACCAAAGATTCTCACGATTATTTTGTTTTCAGGGTTTCCGTGAGGCATTAAAAAGCATTAAAAGTTATTAAATTGATTTTGGCAATAAATAAGGCCTCAAAATTCATTAAAAAGCATTAAATTCAATCACCACAGGCATTAAATCTAAAACTGGTTTGACAAAAAAAGATTTAAACATAAGAACAAATGACATTCAAATATATTTTGAATCCCAGGTATGTACTGAATTTATTGAATCTAGATGTCAACAGCTTGGATCAAATCATCTAAAGTAAAAAATAGGATTCAAAACATGATATTTAAAATTTGCATGGTTTAAATTTCAGATAAGTTTGCTTTTTGAATATTTTAAAGTAGTTTATTATATTCTCATCATTCCGCTGCCCAATGGAATGGTTACAAGCCAGTAGTTGTGACATGATAAAAGTGTAAATGTCTTGTTTTCAAGTTGATTGTGGCATTAAACATCTTGAAATGCGGCATTAAAAAGCGATACATTTGATTTGCTGAAACCTGCACAAGCCCTGATCTTGACATCCCTAGTTACAAGTCATACTTATTATTTTCATTCTTTCTTTAAACAAATGAACAGATTGGATTTACACTAAACCTTTAAGCCTGTGACATTGTCAAGCTCTGAAAATATACAGTCGACCTTTGTGAATTGACGTGGTTTTGGCGCCAGTGTCTGAGCAGCAGGTTGTAACACGCTGTAACCGCTGCAAAGTTTTTACTGATTCATGTCACACTCATGCAACTAAATGTGTCACCAACAACTACGGTGCACCCAGCAATTCTGTTTTTTTTTCTGTCTCTCTGGCCTTTTTAGTAAACAGGCTAAATTTAGCTGAAAGGCCCCCTGCCTTGTAATATTTATCATTGGTTCATGTTTAACCCGGTTTGAGCCCGGCCCCTGTTTGAACTGTGAGTAAGGTCACTTCTAATGAGCTTTTCCACACAGCCTTCCTGTTGCTCCTCACCACTTAATAAAGCTTCCTATGGCCCATTGTCTAATAATATGTGAATGTAATAAAGGCTTAAAGGAAGTAATAGACGGTCTGATCTGATAAGAGTTATATTTAAAAAGGAAATGTCTCATTTCAGTTGAGTGTGGGCAGCCAGTTTGAAATGAGTGGGCTGTGCATCTTGCATTGTCTTCTTTCCTCTTGGTTCAGTTAATAATGTAGATAAATGAACACTTATGATGCAACAATCTAGGGCTGTGCAATTAATTGTATATATAATAGTATAATAACGATTACTCTATTCAATTACACAAATGCTGTAATCGATGATACAATGAATTGCCTTCTGTTCAGAATTGCAAATGCACTACTTTAACCTCAACACCTGGAGCAAAGGCACTTTTACAAAACACTTGTAAAATATATTCAGTCTATACTTTCTCCACAGAATAAGTTTGACATGATAGAAGTAATTGTTCAAAAATAATCATGGCTTCAATTTTGAGCCAAATAATCGTGATAATAATTTTTGCCATAATCGAACGGCCCTACAACAATCACATATAAGTTTAAAGAGTGTGTTACAGTTTTACACAGTATAATGTAAACATAATCCTTCAGTAGATAGTAGGGCTGCACAATATATCGCAAAAGTATCCTAATCGCAATATTGGCTGATACAATAATGATATCGCAATAAACAAAATGTGTTTCGCAGTCACACCAAAGTCTTCCATCTGAAAAATAATGATTAAAATTTAGATTTTACATTTTAAACTGAGGCTAGAAATAAATAGCCCCAGTTTAGTTGTTTTTTTATTTAAATAAAACAGACATTATTGCATCAAAAATAGAGCTGCAACAATTAGTAGAACTATCGTGACCAGTCGATAATAAACAATAGTTGCAGTCGTATTTTGATGATGTTGTTGTTCCCTGGACAAAACAGATTCTAAAACACAAACTTAAAGACTTTTATAACATAGACAGTGACATTATTAAAGAAAAATGGCAAAAAAAAAACAGACAATTTCCTTAATTATACACTATATAAATATTCTCTGTCTAGAAGCCTTCATTCACATTTATTCTAAGTCTCAATCTACAATAGAAATAATCGCTGACTAAATTAATCGTTAGTTTCAGAATTTGTCAAAAGTGTATTTAAATATCGCAATAATATCGATATCGCAGACCTTAATAGCAATTTCACACATCACAATCATTTCCAGTATCGTGCAGCCCTAGTAGACAGATATTACAATAAGGAAATATTGATTGACAGATTTATATTTTTTACAATAATTAGAAAATGTGTTTGCATAAATGCTAAAACATAACTATACATGCCTTTGTTTACTTTCTTACATTCCACAAAAAGTAAAAGTACTGTTTGAAAGATTACACCTCTAACAACACCTTTTGTTTGTATTATCCCCTACAATGCTCATTAATCACTTTTTCCCTTTGAGTCTCAGTGATTTTCATGGGACGTCAGGTATAGTCCCAGAGAGTGCTCCTTCTCCCTGGAGAGGGCCACTCTTTGTGGTGTTCGAGTTGTATTCTTCATGTATTTGTATTCTGTTCCTTTTCCCAGAGCTGGGCCTTTGTCTGCTTTAGTCCCTCTGCTCTTTTAAACTGTTCTTTTGTTACTTTTCCCTCAGCTGTGGCTGCAGTTACAATACTCAAGTCACAAAAGCGATTCTAGTTTTTGTATTCATTATTAAAATTACACTATGAAGAATAAGAAAATAAATACATTGAATCTTAAGATAAAATCCGGACTTTAATTATGTGGCGGTGTCAAATCTTCACATTTGAATGTTTTTTCTCTCAGCAAACGACTGACAGAAAGTCTCATGTGGGTTTGGTATTTCGGAGGTGGGAGAGGAGTCGACAAGGAAGAGCCAGACACAGTTTTGCATCAAATACATTTACATCTTTGGCTTTTCAATAACAGTAGCAGCAGTTTTATATTTAGTCTATACCAAGACATTCAGTTAAATAATATTTTAAAAAGATAACTTTACAAACCATTCAATCACAAAAACATGTCTGCTGTTTATGGGAAACACTACGCCAACATAATACAAACATGAATTTGAGCTTTAAAAAGTCTGCAATTAAAATTAGTTCTGTTTTTACAAGAAAAGTTAGACTGAACATCTTTGACCTGAGCTGGTACTGGAGGTCTTATCCACAACATGAATCCTATGCTCTACATTGATGTCTTTGGTTTAGATTATTTATTTTACAAAATTATCAAGTTAATTTATTAATAAAAACTCCCCTGTCTCTACTGTAATCACATGCACAAGCCTAATCTTTAATATCCATTCTTCTGATTGTCTTCTAATTGAGGATCATCATTGCCATATTGTGGCAAATGAATCTACTTGAACAAATATTATTTACATGAACAGATCCAGTGAGGCACACGCTTGTCTTCTAATGTGAGCCACAGAACTGTGTATTCAAATCAGTTTTCTGTTGTGATTTGACTGAGAGAGAAACCACTCGTCATGCAAATGTTTCCCGCTGAACAACAATAACAGCTTGAGCTGGACAGTTTCACACGACTGCCTTCTCTTTTACAGACTGGTGGATGACCGCTGTGTGGTCCAGCCCGACACCGGAGACCTCGCCAATCCTCCCAAAAAGTTCAGAGGTACAGTACGTTATATTTGTCTTTCTAGTTAAAGCTAATTGTCACACAGCAAAATCAGAAGTAGGCATTGAAATGTGTATAACTACTTTCTAGCGCTCATAAAATCTTTGCCACATTGTTAATATGCACAAGCATTTTCAGGAGCGGACCAAGCTTAAAACAGCTTTTTTTCAGACAGTTAAGTGAGACCCGAGCGCTGCCTCCGGCTCCTATTTCCTGGTTAACAAGACATAAAATACTTAATTATCAGATTCAGACATTGTGCAGTGGTCACAACGACAAATTTTGTCACAACGTTCTGCGTTTACAATAAACGAACGAACATGTTTTTACTCATCAGGTACCCCAGCTTTAATGCCAGTTTACACGGCTCTCAACATGTGTACCACTGAAAATTACTCACATTTGTGGTGATCATCTGATCATTATCTCATTTTTGATGTTATCAGATTATAGAAATGTAGATTGTTACATCTGATATGAGTAATCTGTTTTCTTTCTTATTGTTCACACTTGTGCATGTGTTAACAAGAACATTGGTCAAAAAAGACCAAACTAATGTGGCAAAAAACTATAAATTATAAAATGGGATATTGAAAGATTTATTTAAAAGTTCATTGTCCTTTGTCTTCCAAATACAACAGTCACTCCATTGAGTCACCAGAGGCCTGTACTACGAAGCTGGATTAGTGGGTTAGTTAAACCCGGTGTGGTGATACTTTCACTTCAGAGTACATCTCTATGGCAACAGGCTGCACACTCCTAACCTGCTCAGGACCAGGTTAAGGTCCTGGTAGCTCAAATGGCACATGCAGCCAATCAACCAGATCTCACCATCGCTATGACATCGCTCTTCCTCCAGAATCCTGTTGATTTGGGCGCAGACTGGGCGTTGACTGTACTTTGCTCCGCAAAGAGAGAATTTTCAGGGATTGCCAAAAAATCCCTTTGGATTTCCCTGATGATTATCTTTTTGAGAGGAGTCAATTCACTCTTGAAGGAGTCGTGTACCTCTGTGGGCTTTTAGCCCCCTTCATTGCTAACGCCACTAAACGATGTTGAGCACTAACAGTTCTCAAACTGACTCTCGTGCACTTCAGTTTTGTGGCACAGGAGCTTTCATGTATTCTGTTGGGGATGCTGAAAGTCTCCACAAGAATACTGCCAAGAATACTGGACCAAGTAGGCTTTACTCCCATGGGGTTACAACTCACACAAGAGCTTGGTTATAATAGGCCGATATTGTCTCATCAAGAGATGTCATTTGAATTGCTGGAGCTTTGCACGTAACCCGTATCGACTCATCATCTTATGCATTGAGTGAATCAGCAATACTTTCCCAACCTTTTTTCTGTTTCCCTTTGTCAGAATTTTACTTTTTACTTCCTCATTTATTGAGGATGAACTTGTTCCTCCTGTGAGAAGCACGCCGCTCTTCTCTTCTCCATTGTTCTGATTGGCCCGGCGTGCGCTAACCCCGTTATGTGAACGCGCACGGTCTCATTCAGAAAATCTTTGGTTGACAGAGCTAGTTGTGAATCCACTTCGTAGTACGGCTTATCCAGAGACGCTCATGTCTCAGTTAGTCAATCCAGGTAAGAGGAACTTATCCAGGATAAGTTCAGCCAGCTTTGAAATACAGGCTTCAGGAGTCAGATTTCTTTTGTACATGTAAACACACACCAAAACCCCACTAAAATCACTTCCTTGTTTGAGAAATAATGCGAGAAAATCATATTAACAGTTTTGTATTTTAATTTCATGGTTCGTTCATACTGTATCTTGTGCAATACTTGAACCTCAACCAAGACATTTACAAACACATTTTAGCACATTCTGATACATTTTCAGAATATCATCATCATCATTGTTGTTTTCTGTCAATATCGCCCTCTTCTAAATGCATTATACTGGACTTGTATAACAGACTGTTTCCCTGATTGACCTGTGTCTCCGTCTCTTCGTCAGACTGTCTTTTTAAGGTGTGTCCCATGAACAGATACTCTGCACAAAAACAGTTTTGGAAAGCCAAACAGGGCAAGCAGGGGAACAACAACACCCAGGCCGACCTCTTTAAGAAGTTACAGGTACGTCCTCTCTGGTGGTGTAGTGGTTTGTGGTGCTGCACATGTGTGGTTCCTGACAGCTTTTGGGTTACTTCCCGGCCTTGACAGTTTGGCGGATGTCCTTGCCCTCTCTTTTCGCATTTCTGTCCCGTCAAGTAAAGCCTACAGAACAAAAAATAAAAAAATAAACGACATGTTACAGGTGCAAAACTCAATTATTGTTTTTTTTTATTAGGAATGTCTAGTTATCAAACATGGTACAATCATAGTATTAGTTTCACCATCATGATATTAATTGCTGTACCAGACATTTACTATTATTGTTACTTAAGATTAAACTAAAAGACTGATTTTTATTGTTTTGAAACGTGAAAAACAGAACTAGTTTATTGTCTTTTCAGCAGCATGTATTGCTCACTTTCCTAATGCAGTACCAATTTAGCATTCCCGGTAAAGCTAACATACATTAGCATGCTAACGGCGCTCTTCCTGCTTCTCGTAGAACAAAACGCTCGATAAATAGATGCAGAGAAAGCACTATGGTCTCATTTTCACCTGAATAGATGCAGGTGTAGTGACTTTAAATACCAGTAGTTTCTTCATTTTGACTGCGCTGAAATGATGCAAAGGCCAAATTAAGACATATTGTACCGTTTCTCTTTCTTTGTACCATTTTGCTGCCACAATGCGTTTTAGTCTAAACTAAGAGAATAACAATTCAATATTTTGCAACAGTGGATAATATTGTGAGACTCTTTTATTTATTACTTCTGATATTGTTGCATTCCTGTTTCCTGTATCGACTGTCATTTCCTCTCTTTTTTCCCAGCATGCTGCAGAGCTGGAGCAGAAGCAGAACGATTCAGAGAATAAAAAGCTGCTGGGAGAAGTAGTCAAGTACAGTAACGTCATCCAGGTGCGGCTCAGAACAGACACAAGGACTGCTGTTTATTTGTTTTGTGAAGTTCGATTGTTCGTTGTATTTATCCAGGGACAGTCCTCGGAGAAACATGGGTGGGTGTGCACGATTTATCAGAGGTGTGGACCTGCAAGTCATAACCTGGACTTGTGTCAGACTTGAGCTGCTGTTTTTACAACGTGAGACAAAATGAGTAAAATATAAAACGGATTGAGACTTGGAACTTTGCTTGAGCTTGTCTGGTCCCACAGCTACAATTTACCCAAGCACTTTCAATTAATTGGTGTTTGAGTGTTAACACTGGGGTACTTGATCTTCAAATCTTTAAGAGAGATGCCAGTGTCAACTTTAACTTGTGTCTAGCTCTCACAAACACTTTGGCAAATCATGAATGTCTCTGCTATACATCTTTTGAGTGCGTTGCTTTTACAGACTGCGCTGCCAAACTGTTCAAAATAGCAACATATCTCGTTTTTCTCGCTTTCCTCGAGGTTTGTGATCAATAAAACGTTTTAGAACTGGACGCAGACAAGGTTAGGTCTGATTAAGGTCAGATTTTATCACAGAGTTCTGCTTTTACATAGGGAAGATATAATTTACTCTTTTACGAGAGGAAAGTTGGGTACTCCTGCTTTGAATCCGCTTTAGTATAAATACAATCACAGAAAAGCTCCAGGTCTGGATGTAAATGGTACTTTTAGATGCCTTTGAACAGTGCAGCCACAATGGTAAAATCTCAAACTTGATTTTGATACTAAGGAAAAGGCTTGATACCAATTTCAACACCACAGCGATAATACTTAAAAACCCACACACTTGTAAAGACAATAGAATGTGATTTTCAACACAAAATAATAGTACTTTCTAATATAACCACGTCATCTTTATTGTACTTCTGATCAAACAATTCTGAAGTTTTAGCATTGATTTGTATTGATACTTTGATTAACCTACCTTTGTAACACAGCGCGGGTCTATTAAAGAGGACTATAAAGTCTATAAATACAAATTAAAAGTGATTAACGTATTTTGCAAATCTACAGCAATATAGGCTACATCTTTGTATTAATAACACATGCTTCCTTTTTAGCTTCTCCACATAAAGAGCAACAAGTACCTGACGGTAAACAAGCGTCTGCCGGCTCTTCTGGAGAAAAACGCCATGAGAGTTTCTTTGGACCCGGACGGAAACGAGGGCTCCTGGTTCAACATCCAGCCGTTTTGGAAGCTCCGCAGTGAAGGAGATAACGTAAGTCTATTTATATTTCACTTTAATAAACATGAACATAAACATAAAACCATCTAATTAATCTTTTTACTTGAATAATTACATGTTAATCCAGTAGACTGTATTTGTCCTGTTCCAGTAACATGTCTGTTTTGTCCTTTTGGCTTTTAGCATCCTATGATTAAAGGTATTGCTTTTAATTGTGCATGGTCTTTGTGCATCGTTTAGTCATAATAGAGGCTGTGTGTGTTGCATGTGAACAATTGCAAGTCAGATCACTTTTATCAGGTGCATAAATATGACTTGTTTCCAATCGCAACTGCACAGTGTGGCAGTTCTTTGGCAAACAGACTGGAATGCTGTGTCACTAGTAAGGCCACCATAGAGTAACAGAAAACAGGTCATTTTGATGTGAGCTACAATGCTTTTTTTTGTGCTGTTTTTCAGTTTTTTTTAAGCATGAATGAGTTTTTAAAACATCTGTAGATTTTAGACAATGCATCGCAAACGCACGGATGCACCACTGTGTTTTCTCTCCCTGCTATACTTGACAATTTCAGTTCAAACACAATACATTTAGTAGTTTTTTTTACTGTGTCACCTTCTATTACTACTTTGCCTGGAATTTTCTATAATTTATTCTCTTACAAGTGTTTTTATGGTTCGAAATATCTAGTCAAAGCATTAACATTCTATGGAGACAAGGTGTTAGCGTATCCAGCACCGAAAAGCTACGCAGTGAGCCTTTAATGCAGCCTGTGTCTTGATTTGAAGGTGGTGGTTGGGGACAAGGTGGTTCTGATGCCAGTGAACGCCGGGCAGCCTCTTCATGCCAGTAACATCGAGCTTCTAGACAACCCCGGCTGCAAAGAGGTAATGCACGGTGTTTATTTACCAAACAAACATGACATATTAGAGATTCTGATTTGACGAACTCAGAGGTGGAAAGTAACTGCAAACACTAATTGTATCTCTAATTGTTTGGTAATAGTTGTTTTTATTTGTTTGTTTGTTTTTTTTTCAATGTAGTTGTGTTTGGAATCAAGTATAATTCTAGTCAAGTAGCCATGTAATAGCACTTCATCACATTTAAAATCATTAGAGAGTACAGTACAAGTCCCAATCGCCCTAATGCACGGCTGTCTTGACTGTGTTTCTGCTTCTTTTCTACATAAACACACAGAACAGGGGTCTTATTTATAAAACTTTATGTGGAATTCTTTCTTAAAGTGTGCATATGGACAAAACACAAATGTCTAAAAGCTTCCTCTAACATGTCTCTTTGAGCTCCATTATCTATTGTCTATTGTCTTTTGCCTCATCTTTGAAAGCATAGATGCACAAAGTTCAGAGTTTTTGGACCGAAACTTTAACTTCCTCATCAAGTTGTCTTTTTCATAGATCACAAACTGAACGTTGTAAGTCATGTACACAACATTTTGTACGTATGCACACTTTATAAATAAGACCCCAGCACAGCATCACCTGCTCTAATCGGCCTGAGCTCAGAGAAAATACGGATTGTGGCTCAAACATCAACTTAATTTAGCTTCAAACTATTTGATGAATCAAGTTTTTATTCTCTAAAAAGCTACTAAGATTGTCACTAGTACTTTTTATTTTTTATGTTTACCTTATCATGTTTACCTTGTACTTTTACTTAACTACACATTTTCATAGAACCATAGTTACTTTCATAACTCTCGTTTTCTTTACCTTGACTAATTGTTTTTTTATTCTCCTCAGGTTAATGCAGTCAACTGTAACACCAGCTGGAAAGTGACTTTATTCATGAAGTTCAGTGATTACAGGGAAGACATCTTGAAAGGGGTGCGTCTGTTGCTTTCATTTATTAATATGAGACTGTTTGAGCAGACTGTACAGTTTATTATCAGTAAAATAACTAGGTTAATTGTTTGATTAAATTAAGTAAACGTGAGATTTTCTTTTTCATTATCTGCAGTACATTATCTTCAATGTCTCGTCATGTTACAGACAATTAATGACCTCCAATAGTCTTCTTTTTTTAATTACGTTTCAGGATATTATTATTTTTCCATGGTTGTAGTCTATTGTCACTGCATATGTATCTAAGGGTTTAATTTTTTTCAGTAATGATATTGAAAACATTGAACCCAACCCTGACTAAAACAAATAGTAGTAAAATAAATAAAAGTTGCCATAGTATGATGGAATTTTCTGTATCAGGGCGATGTGGTGAGGCTGTTTCACGCGGAGCAGGAAAAGTTTCTCACTTCTGACGAGTACAAGAAGCAGCAGCATGTGTTTCTTCGGACAACTCTGAGACAATCGGCTACATCCGCCACCAGCTCCAAGGCGCTGTGGGAGGTCGAGGTGAGGAGCGCAAGACACCTCCCAAAAAATAAAACCGAAGGTCGAATAATAAGCCCTGCAAAATGTGCTATGAATAATAAGGTTGCAATTTGCTATAAATACAGAAGAATAAAGTGGTCCCACAGCACACATTTAGGTAGTTATTCAACAATGCTAACAGTAGGTTTTTTTCTTGTTGTTTTTTATTTTTCATCTATAAGCCAATCAATTCCCTGTCTTGAGGTAATGCCATATTAACAACCTCCATTAAGACTCAGTTGTGACTTCATTTGAATTAGTTTTGTTTAAAATGCACATAACTTTCAAGGAAACATCTCAAAACAGGGAAAAAGTATGATGCGTTGCAAACGGTATCTATTTGTTTTGTGTTTTCTCTCCTAGGTTTAGTAGGATTATGATCAGAGTTACTATTACCTTCTGAGAAGACTGAAAGACGATCTGATACAAGAGTCATTTGCATTTCAGAACATGTTTGTAAAGGTCTAAACCACAAGGTTAACGACTTATGTGCGAGACAGGATACTTACATTTACATGCACAGGAAGTTGCGTTATCTTTTAAAAATTGTTTTGGTCATTTGGTAATTGCAATTTGTTTTGATTGCTGTAAATCTTGCAGCGCAAAGAGAAGTCAGTTAAAGAAAACATATTCTGCTGTTTTCTGGTATTTAGTAACCTTTAAAATGCGTAGTTCATTATTTTATATTTTGTTTTTTGTAAACCGCAATATTGATCCAAAACAGCTAATATAATAGCAACAGGTCCATTGACTTCCTGTTCTAAACTGCAGAACTGAGCCTTTTCACAGTGGGATTTCACGAACGCAAACATGACCTTTTAACTACATGTATTATGCGTAATCGTGATTTGTTTTTTGTTTTTAAATAACTGTAAGTAAGTGGCCGGGGATAGGGGGTAAGTGAAAACAGACTGAGCACTCAAGCCTTGAATGCAGGACATCAAATCAAATTGAAAACAAAGTAAATTTATTATAAAATATAACATAATAACATGATTAAATGCTCATAGAATAAATGATAAAATTCACATTCATTATCTAAGTACAGACACAGAATTCTATTACAAAAGATTAAGAAACCTAATATTACACAGTGAGCCTTTCTGCTCAGAGATGGCTTATCTACGGGCTCAGGGTGGATCAACCTTTACTAAACCTTTTAGCGTTTGACCAACCACCCCAAACTTGTCCAAAAGAACACTGTTGAAGCGTCCCTGAGCAAGACACTGTACGGTACATAATCCATTTGATAAAAGAATAAGGCAAACAATGTGAGATAAAATTATTTCAAAATTTTAAATATCTTTCAGGAAATGGTAAATAAGTGAAGTTGTTTTGTCGTTAAAGGGAACTACTGTATATTTAACTTTACCGTCAAGTCCGTATCCAATAACAGCTCACGTCTTGTTCTTTTTGTTCCTTTTCACCAGTTTAATTAAAAATGAACTGCTTGTTGTTTGCTTTAGCCTGTTGTGTTGTCAGAACATTATCACGTTACCTTCCCCGTTCTGAGATAGCATCAGTGCACTGCTAATTCAATTCCTGCTGCACATAGAAGAGTCATTCATTCAAACTGACCGTGACTTTAATGCATGTTTGACTCTATGGGAAAGAAGAAATAACCTAAATAAATCACCAGAGTCACGTAAACATGACAGAGCTCGTTTTTTTATAGCTTGTGGTGTCTCTCCTCAGGTTGTGCACTATGATCCCTGCAGAGGCGGGGCCGGGCAGTGGAACAGCCTTTTTCGTTTCAAACACTTGGCCACAGGGAATTACTTGGCAGCTGAAGTGAGTTATGCTATTAATTTATTATTTTTTTGTTGCTGTTGGTGTTTAGAATGGTGCTGTACACAAATAAATAAAGCACAACCCCCCAAAAAGCAAGTAAATGAATAGGTGGTTTGGGTTCGTATAAGTAGAAGGTTGCTTATTTGGCTAATCTTGTGTCCTTGGGCAAGACACCTCACCCTCCTGGCCTGTGTGAATCTGTGAGAGAGCGAGCGAGTGAGTGGGAAAGGATTGGTAGCTTTATCTTTGTTGGTTCTCAGTAGTTTACTACCACCGAGCATCGGGAGTAAATGATTTAAGCCACACTATTTCACTTTGAGATGCTCGTGTAGAGATCCTGTATGTATCCAAGTCATTTTATAAATGTTAATGTACAAAAAAATACATACAATAAATACATAATAAAAATAAATAAATACGTAATAAAAACATAAATAAGTTAATTAATTAATTAAGTAAATACATGTTAATGTTTATATCATGACAATTGCCTTCAGTGTTGGGAAGAACACTGAAAATGTGTTTAACTAGTTATAAAATACTGAATACCTGCATATTAGGGCTGCAGTCGATTAAAGAAATTCTTGGTTGACTAAAGACCTGCCATATCGACCAATTAGTCGACTAAAAGGGGGTGTGGCAAAACTATATCAAAATTATGAAGGATCTTCATGTATCTGACCCAAACTGCACTCAAAGGACAATAACTGCACAGGAGTTGCGTTGTATTCTTGTACAGAATTCACCATTTACTCTGCTTCTTGATGCCATCAGACTGTCACTCATCCTTCCATTAAATCCCTTCGCTTTCAAGAAAGTATTCTGAATGGCAAATGAAAGAGTAACTGTACGGTAATTAATTCGGGACATGAATTTACTTACTTGCCATCATTCTAGCCTTTTTGTTTATGTTTGTTTTGTTTTTGTTTTGTTTAGACCTGGTTTAGTCCTGGTTTAGTCCTTGTTTAGACCTGGTTTAACCCTGGTTTAGTCCTTGTTTAGACGTGGTTTAGTCCTGGTTTAGTTCTGGTTTAGACCTTGTTTAGACCTGGTTTACCCTGGTTTAGTCCTTGTTTAGACATGGTTTAGTCCTGGTTTAGCCCTGGTTTAGACCTGGTTTAACCCTAGATTAGCCCGGCTTTAGACCTGGTTTAGTCCTGGTTTAGACCTGGTTAAATCCTGGTTTAGACCTGGTTTAGTCCTGGTTTAATCCTGTTTAGTCCTGGTTTAGTTCCGCAGATGTTGTTAAAGCCTTTCTCATTATATATTTTTTGTATTTCAAAAGTGTTTCTGGCCCGAGGACAAAACCATCCGAAAAATCTGGTCCTCAGTAAAAAAAAGCAACCCTGAACTAGAACATAAAAATATACTTTACTAAACTATACTATATTAAAGTTAAGATATTTGATACCATTGGTCTATGTTTTCTGCTGTGCCTGTTCTGTTTAAATGTAATATATTTCATTCTTATTCTTTTCCATCTAATAATTGATGTTGATCAAAAGTTAATTTTTGGATTTGAGGCTACACAGAGTGACCAACAGTATACCGACACAAAGAGTAATTGATTTTAAATAAGTATGGGATCTATTAGGAGTTATATGTTGATTCAAAGGTCATTACAAATTTGATGTTCATTTTTACGTTTAAAATATATACTTTCAATTAACATTAAGTATTTGATTTGGAAACAAAGACATAATACATTTAGTTAAAGTCAGCATTTAATTTTAGTGTAGTTATTGCTCCCGTTCCCTTCAAAAAAGTAATATTGAGTGCTGAATTTGATAGACTGTGTAGCTTTAAATTGTGGCCGCTAAACATTGGTTTCAGCTTTCTGTTGTATTTAACTTTGAGGACCTTTTCTCATTCAAAAGATATCATATCATTCTTAAAATAGTAATTAAGGTAAAGTAGGATGGAAGTATTTCTCTGTCAGACTGAGTAAATGATGTGCTCTTAAATAAACCCAATAATGATGACATTTAACATCAATACATTATATAGACATTTGGACTAAAAGGGGGGTGTGGCAAAACTATATCAAAATTATGAAGGATCTTCATGTATCTGACCCAAACTGCACTCAAAGGACAATAACTGCACAGGAGTTGCGTTGTATTCTTGTACAGAATTCACCATTTACTCTGCTTCTTGATGCCATCAGACTGTCACTCATCCTTCCATTAAATCCCTTCGCTTTCACTTATCAATTTTATTCATAAAAATTGCACAAAAATCCTTTGCAGGACAATCTTTACTTGACTTGAAGAAAAATCTGATTGGACAAGAAAAATGCTGTGCAGTCTAAATTGCATGATCAAGTACCATCATGTATTCCTTTAAATTTAGGAAAGAAAGTATTCTGAATGTCAAATGAAAGAGTAACTGTACGGTAATTAATTCGGGACATGAATTTACTTACTTGCCGTCATTCTAGCCTTTTTGTTATAGTAATTTCCCATAATTTTGGTTTTCAGTGCATATTGTGTACTCTAGGGGGCAGTGTTTCCTCTGCAACTGCCACTCTGAGCAATATTCTACAGTTGTGTAGTGTTTTTGACACCAAGACACATTTTAGAGTTGAGTTTAGAAAGAAAATGTCATCCTTTTTCTTGTTTTTCGGTCACTTACGTCACAATTGTTTTGCAGATAAACCCGGAATTCAAAGATGACACAGAGCTCAAAGCAGAGGTGAGTGAGAAGAAGACACAAAAATGTGTTTCAAATCATCAGCTGATACACTGCACCAATATGCAAATTGCTGATAGACTTGCCGACTTTATCAAATAGATAAATAGAAGAAACGTTTCTGTGAATTATGTAACCACTGAAAGTTTTCATCATAAAAAAGTATCTTGTAACTTTAGTCTGCCTCTCCCTGTTTCTATTAGTTATGAAATCTGATTCCCCAAACTCAAAACAAAAGCGCTTGTACAGACAAACGCTGGGAGAAAAGTCTGAATCCATATCTAGACACTACTTAAAGCTCTTAGCCACCTTGCACATTTGTATTCTGCCGATGCGAAGAGCACAGTCTCAGCCTCACACTTCCTTATGCACATGCCGGGTTTCAGACACACTCGGGGCTCCTTACATAACGTCTGGATGTGGGGGAGCCCTGTGAGGAGAGGAGAGAGAGGGGGAGAGGGAGAGAGAAAGGGAGGGGAAGAGAGACAGAGAGAGGGAAAGGAGAAGAAGAGAAGGAGAGGAAAAGGGAGGTGGGGAAGAGAGAGAGAGAAAGATGAAGAGACAAGGAGAAGAGAACGCAAGAAGGGGAAAAGGGAGAGAGAGAGAGAGAGTGAAGGAGGGGGAGAGAGGAGGAGGGCAAAAGAGAGAGAGGGAAGAGGAAGAGACACAGAGAGGAGAAAGAAAAGAAAGAAGGGGGAAAGGTGAGAGAGAGAGAGAGTGAAGGAGGGGGAGAGAGGGTGAGGGAGAGAGAGAGAGAGAGACAACGATGGAGAGACACAAAGAGAGGGAGCGCAGAGAGGGAAAGGAGAGGAAGAGAAGAGGAGAGAGAGGCAGTGTACAGAGAGGGAAAGGTAGAGGACGTGAGGGAGAGAAAAAGGGAGGGAGAAAGGAGGAGGACAAAAGAGAGAGAGTCAAGGAGAGGAGAAAGAAGAAGGGGGAGAGGGAGAGAGAGTGCAGGAGGGGGAGAGAGAGCACGCAGAGAGAGAAAGAAGAGAAAGAGGGGGAGAGAAGATGAGGGCAAAAGAGAGGGAGAGAAGGTAGAAAGAGGAAGAGACAGGAAGAGAAGAGAGTGAAAGGGAGGTAGAGAGATAGAGTGAAGAGAGGGAAAAGGAGAAGAGTAAGGAGAGACAGAAAGGGGAAGCTGAAAGAGTGGGAGAGGATACACAGGGGGAGTTAGAGAGGAAGAGGAAAAGAAGAAGGGGGGTGAAAGGGAGGGTGAGGAGAAAAGAAGAGGAAAAGAGGTGAGGAGACATGGAGGGGGAGAGGTAGAAAGAGAAAAAGAAAGAGAGGGTTTGCAAGAGGGGTTTGGGAGGGCAGGAGAAGGAGAGAGAGGAGGGTGTTGAGAAAGGGAGAGAAAGAGAGAGAGAGGAGGAGACACATAGACAGGAGAGGTAAAGAGAGAGCAAGAGAGAAAGAAGGGAGGGTTTTGGAGGGCAGGAGTGAAAGCAAGTTATAGAATAGTAATGGCAGGGAGAGAAAGAGGGAGAGTAAGGGGAGGAGAGGGGGAGAGTAGAGTTTGTAGGGGGACGTGCTGTCTGTTCGGCTCCGCTCGCCTGTGCTAAGCTGCTGGAGTGACTCACCAGCGGCAACAAGAGGGGAGTGGGAGGACGGAGAAGCTGAGGCGTGTTCTAGTGACTCTGGGGAGCTGCCCATTGACATGCACGAAACTGTGGGAGAAATTAAGCCGGGTCGTTATTGACAACCGCTGCAGCAACACAAAACGCCACAAACACAAGGAAAGATAAGAACCTGTATTTGTCCCACTATGAAGAAAGTTTAATGTAGCAGCAGCAGTTGAATGAAAAAAGATAAATCAAAAATAGACGTTACAAAACTTTTAACTAGAGCAGGTCATCTCGATTTAAGGCCCAGGGGCCGAATCAGGCCCTCCAAGGGACATGAGCCGACCCTCAAGCCCTCTTCCAAAAATATAGAAAATATTTTTTATCTCTTGTTATTGGTTTAGTCCAGGATTAGTCCTGGTTTGGACCTGGTTTAGTCCTGGTTTAGTCCTGGTTTAATCCTGGTTTAATCCTGGTTTAGTCCTTGTTTAGACCTGGTTTAGTCTTGTTTAGACCTGGTTTAACCCTGGTTTAGTCCATGTTTAGTCCTTGTTTAGACGTGGTTTAGTTCTGGTTTAGACCTGGTTTAGTCCTGGTTTAGTCCTTGTTTAGACCTGGTTTAACCCTGGTTTAGTCCTTGTTTAGATGTGGTTTAGTCCTTGTTTAGACCTGGTTTAGTCCTGGTTTAGTCCTTGTTTAGACCTGGTTTAACCCTGGTTTAGTCCTTGTTTAGACCTGGTTTAACCCTGGTTTAGTCCTTGTTTAGACGTGGTTTAGTCCTGGTTTAGTTCTGGTTTAGACCTTGTTTAGACCTGGTTTACCCTGATTTAGTCCTTGTTTAGACATGGTTTAGTCCTGGTTTAGCCCTGGTTTAGCCCTGGTTTAACCCTAGATTAGCCCGGCTTTAGACCTGGTTTAGTCCTGGTTTAGACCTGGTTAAATCCTGGTTTAGACCTGGTTTAGTCCTGGTTTAATCCTGTTTAGTCCTGGTTTAGTTCCGCAGATGTTGTTAAAGCCTTTCTCATTATATATTTTTTGTATTTCAAAAGTGTTTCTGGCCCGAGGACAAAACCATCCGAAAAATCTGGTCCTCAGTAAAAAAAAGCAACCCTGAACTAGAACATAAAAATATACTTTACTAAACTATACTATATTAAAGTTAAGATATTTGATACCATTGGTCTATGTTTTCTGCTGTGCCTGTTCTGTTTAAATGTAATATATTTCATTCTTATTCTTTTCCATCTAATAATTGATGTTGATCAAAAGTTAATTTTTGGATTTGAGGCTACACAGAGTGACCAACAGTATACCGACACAAAGAGTAATTGATTTTAAATAAGTATGGGATCTATTAGGAGTTATATGTTGATTGAAAGGTCATTACAAATTTGATGTTCATTTTTACGTTTAAAATATATACTTTCAATTAACATTAAGTATTTGATTTGGAAACAAAGACATAATACATTTAGTTAAAGTCAGCATTTAATTTTAGTGTAGTTATTGCTCCCGTTCCCTTCAAAAAAGTAATATTGAGTGCTGAATTTGATAGACTGTGTAGCTTTAAATTGTGGCCGCTAAACATTGGTTTCAGCTTTCTGTTGTATTTAACTTTGAGGACCTTTTCTCATTCAAAAGATATCATATCATTCTTAAAATAGTAATTAAGGTAAAGTAGGATGGAAGTATTTCTCTGTCAGACTGAGTAAATGATGTGCTCTTAAATAAACCCAATAATGATGACATTTAACATCAATACATTATATAGACATTTGGATTTTAAAGGTGCACAATGTAACTTTTCTAATGGAGGGTTTGTTACCAGGCCAGATCTGTGGAGAGTCGACCCTGTTCACATTGTTGAGCGATAAAAACACCTATATTGCATACATTATTGACAGATTAATCTTAAGAACTTCACAGGCAAAGCAATAATACTATTCCTAGACCTGTCACGATAATTACTATATCGACTTATCGCTCAATATATTAGCGAAAAAAACAATATATTTGGGGTTTAATATTTATCGTGTGGTTGTTTTGTTGCACTTTGGGGAAATTTTTCTTTCTTTTTAGATAAGATTTGAAGCACAAAGAGTGAAATAAGCTGTATTTATGTCTAATTATTGTCACCAACGAACTGTAAAGGTTTTTCTTTCTTCTATTTATTAATTGTAGTTCATGGTTTGAACAATATTTCACATTTAGATTGACTTTGTGTGGGATTATCCAACTGTAAGTGGCATCAATTAGTGTCAATATTATCGTTCGTGATAAGATATCGCACTTAACTATTCCAATGTTTGCACGGCAAGTTTGCATTATTGTTTTTATTTATTTTTATTCTACGCATATCTTATTTTGCATGCCCTTATTTCATCTAGTCTATACTTTTTATTCTTTCTATCATCATTATTATTATTTTACATTGCTGTATGTTGAACCTCACTGCCAAAGCAAGTTCTTAGTTTGTGAATTTGATCATGAAAGTTGCATTGTGCACTTTTGAAAACAAGATTAGTTATAAAGGTTTTGTGTTCTAGCTGTTTTTTATTAAACTTCAAATGGGGAGAAGTGATGCAGTGAGTGACGCTTTTGCGCTCCAGCTGAAGAGTTGTTGGTTCAAAGCTAGTTCATGCGCACACTGACATTGTTTAGTTTGACAAGACACTCCCTTTGCTCACACACAGTGGATATGGCTGGTTGTGACAAGAAGTGTGTTTGATTTTAAAACTTACCAAATCACTGCAACTGGGTTCTTGCGGCAGCCTTGACTGATCAATGAGCGAAACGGAAAGATAACTTCAGAAATACGAAAGGTTAAAGAAATGCTGGTGGTTGCTTGAAGTCTTATTTGACAGGTTCTCATATTTTTCTAATTATGACTTAGTTTGCTTGTGGTAAATATTTATCGTTTTACATTCGAGAAGTTTGAGTTGAGTTCAAAAACGGGATCCCTCTACTTATGTCATCAAAAAATCATAACTATTGTGTAATTTATGTGTATTTTGGCCCTTGTTTTCAAAGCGGTTGCTAGGTAACAGTTGTGGAATTACCTCTGCAGTATTATTCTATATTTGCTGCTCATGGCCAACCAGGAAGTAACATTATAAACAAACTGGGAACAAACAGGCAAAATGTTTAGTGTAATCTTTAACATAATCACACTTCTTCAAACAACGTGCCTGTTTTTTCCCTTCAATGTGTGTCATTTATTTCTGCAGCATGAAAACGGCACGGTGTACTCTAAAAGGAGGAACCAAGCAGCAGAGAAGATTGCGTTCACGTTGGTTTCGGTGCCTCATGGGAACGACATCTCATCCCTGTTTGAGCTGGACGCCACCACTCTGCAGCGGGCCGACTGCCTCGTGCCCAGGTCAGTCACGTGCACAACAAATGTCACAAACCTGGGTGCCTTGTTAGCCTTGGATGTTAAAGTAGATTGTTTTGGACATGTTGTTGCTTATTCTCTTATTCTTCTTCTACTTGTATTGTCTACAGAAATTCATATGTGAGACTCCGGCATCTTTGTACCAACACTTGGGTGACAAGCACTAACATCCCAATTGACACAGAAGAGGAGCGACCGGTTATGCTCAAGGTAAATGTTTGTTCAAAAATAATGCACATACAATTAATTGCTGTTTCCATTTGGAAGTAATTAATGGAGTATAAATAAGTAATTGCTGTTTCCATTTGGAAGTAATTAATTGAGTATAAGTAATTGTTTATTTGTGTTTAGCAAATCCTGGTTAGGAATATTTTTTATCATGTGATGCATTTGTGGGAGCACAGTTTTGAACTTTTAACTCTGTAAGAGAAAAAAGAGAAAATTAACATAAAAAATAAACACAAAGGCAAATCACTTTTTTATTCACTTATACGGCATGTTTGTATTTCCACTAGTGAGATCTAAAATTGCAGATTGAGGCAGATTGTGAGAGGGATTTGTGTCAGTTTCTGAATATCTACAAATTCTGATCTAATTTAGCCCTATATTTGTTGAAACAGCCTTCGGTCTGGAAATTATAAATTGTTTATGATTTATCTTCTCTTTCCAAACAGATCGGCACGTGTCCCACTAAAGAAGACAAAGAGGCGTTTGCCATTGTGTCTGTGGCTCGTTCTGAAGTCAGAGATTTAGATTTTGCCAACGACGCTAACAAAGTCCTGGAATCCACCGTGCGGAAACTTCGATACGGCAACATTGTTCAGAATGAACGGAGGTAAGTCATTAAATAAAAAAAGATATGTCTGTTGAGGGATTATCTGATGGAGATTTTCTTCAGCCGAGACCAACATCTGACATGAGTTTTGTGGTTTGGATAGTTACAGATAGCAAGACAATATTTTTTTAGATCAGTAAAGTTGTAATTGCCTTTAATATAATATAATTTGTAGTATGCTTTAAGGATATTGTGTAAACATACAGACAGAGCCTAATTGCACTTGTATTTTCATTTCAACTCACGAGTCTGTTTAAAAATACATATCTGAAGTTGGACTGTAGTCGTTTAGTCGATTAATCGGTCAATGGTATCTTAGTCGACCAAGATTTTTATAAGTCGACTAATCATTTTATTTATATAAAATAATTATTAAATGGTTTATATGGCAAAAGCGAGAAGATATGAAGTGACTTAGCTGAAGATTTTGTTGTCTTAATGTATAAATACACTCCTTGTACTTTTCGATTTAAATAGTTGTTTTTGCATGAACTCCTCTACAGATGAGTTCTTTTGAGTGCAGTTTGGTTTACACAAATGGAAATACTTTACAGTTTTGATATATTCTTGCTTAATTTTTTATGTCGACTAATCAGTGGATGGGGCTGGTCTTCAGTCGACCAAGAATTTCTTTAGTCGACTGCAGCCCTAATCTCAAGCCCTGAGGACAAACAGGAGCCAGAGGCTGGGGCAGTTTAGAGAAAACATCTGTGCCTTAATATCAGACAGATACTGACATCTGTAAAGAAAGGAGATGTAAAACGATATATTGTTCATCTATAATGTCTTAATGTGATATGTTATTAATGTGTTCTTGTATATTTAAGGTTTGTTACAAAGCTTTTGGAGGAGCTGATTTTCTTTGTGTGTGTGGTGCCCAACAACGGTCAGGACGTGTTGTCGGTCGCCACATCGACACCCGACCGAGAGCGACAGAAGCTAATGAGGGAGCAGAACATCCTGGAGCAGGTCAGCCGAGACTCTAATGCTGTTGTAACCCTCTCAGGATTAAACAGACGCAGACAAATGACTGAGGTGTAATACAGAGTTTATTGAATGGATACACTCTGGCGCTTAGACATCTGCATTTGGAAACGTCTGCGATGAAATGAAGGGAGAGAGAATGGGAGTGAATAGAGATGAATCTGTTGATTGATAATTGATGCCTTTCAATTTTATCTATACTCTAAAAAACTAAATGCAAAGGGCTTTATTTACTACTTATTTACTATACATCACATTAAATAGGCCTGTCATGCTAATTACTACATTGACTGTCAATAAATAAAAGCTGGAGCGATATTCTTTTGTATCGTGTCTACAACGTTATTGCATTAGTGAGTAATTTGTTTGTCTTTTTTGTAATATAACAAGATTTGAGCTGTAGGGGGTTGAATAAGTAACCAAATAAGTGCTTAAGTGTTTTAATCTCCTATTTATTTATTGCTGCATTATTGCTTATTATTCTTTATACAGAGCAAAAAGGGTTCCTATGTCTTATCAATAAAGAGGTGTTTGTCTTAACTTTTACACTTTTTAATGATTTATTTACAAATTAAAACAGATTTATGATTTTTATTTTTGCTTTGACTTTCCATTTAAATTGAATTAAATTGAATTAAGTTGAAGTCTGTTGGGTTGAATGTTGTGCTTTAAAATGGTGTAAAATGTGTGTTTCCATCAGATCTTCGGCATCCTCAAGGCTCCGTTTGAAGACCAGGGCGACGGGCCGATGCTGAGGTTGGAGGATTTGGGGGACCAACGCTACGCCCACTTTAAATACATGCTGCGACTGTGCTACCGGATCCTGCGCCACTCACAGCAGGACTACCGCAAGAACCAGGCAAGCTCCTCTCACAGGATTAACTACATTGTCATTTTCAGAACCGAGCTAACTGCATTATTAAAGCATGTAGCTGTTTTGATTCAATATAAGACCAAGATCTACTCATGAATAAGGCCTTTATCACTCTCAAAGCCCCGAAAACGTCTGGTAACTGCAACCTTTTTACCGCGATTGGGATGTAACAGCTAAATGTCCACAACCACTTAAAGGACACAAATTCTGCTACAGTGACTTCTTTGAGCTTCAAAACATGTTCTAACAATGTTCCGTCATCAAAAAACATACCTGGAGTAGCATTCAGCTGCATTCACGCTGTTTTGAGGAATGTTTATTAGAAATCCTCCCCCATCTGAGCATCAAACACGCGTCCTGCTGAACTTCCTCGATTTTCTGACGTATTTTCAGACTTCATACGTTATTTATCCGAGAATGTTCTGCTGCTGTAGTCCTTAAATCATCGCTAAACTCGTTCTGAGCATTTCTGCCGTCTAAACACAATAACTGCTACAGCAAATCCGTCTTTTCAGTGCCAACTTCACTAGATTGTATATATAGTGCTGGCGCCATCTGCTGGCTGGATGCACTCAGTAAATGTAATTTCATATTGACTGACAACACAGGTCATAGAATGATTTTTTTTGTTTTAAAACATGAAATGGCAAATTTAAGACACTCAAGAGTATGTTTAAAGGCTAAAAGCAATATGAAAAATGCAGAATACTTTTCCTTTATAACTGTTTATAATTGTGCACTGAGATTTGTAACGGGTTATGGTGGCCCGCTCATCACTGTGAATCGATATTTATAGCTTGTCAGTTCCTCGAGTCAGGACTGATTGGGGGAAGTGAGCCTTCTGTGATGTTGCTCCCACAGCTTGGAACTCCTACCAATCAAAGTTAAAGTCGTGTGAGACGGTTTCATTGAGGAGTTTTCGTTAGCTCTTAAAAAACAAAAGCGAGTTTGTGGTTTTAAATATCGTTCCGGTTTTAATTTTGTCTTAAATATCCCTCTAAATTGTGCGCTGCTACTTTTTATTCACTTTACCCCTTGAAAATGAGGTCCCCCACATGGTTAAATAAAGGTTAATATATAAAAAAATGTTTTGCAGTGCAGAAAAAAATACAAGTTACAGCCCAAAGTATTTGTGACATAAAAGTTTCAATATGACTAGTTATATTATATAATTTGTATTAATTAACTAAAAATTCCTTTCACTGTTTTGATTTAGTTAGTTCAAACTCTATAAATGCATGCTACTCTATTGAACTGGATCCTGATTGTGTCTATTCAAATACATATCAAAGGCTTCATTATGGACTGTATGAATGTCTGACATGGAAATCTGTGCTATAGTTCATAGTTAATAATAGACAGTTAAAATTTTAAGTTAAAATGTAACTTGCTTGTTAATACCTGGAGTTTACTTGATAAAACCTATTTTATTTTATCCTTATTCTATTGAGATACTGACTTTTAATTTAGTTTGTTATTTTTGAATAAGTTTAAGTCTAATTTTATCTTATTATGAACCTCCATTTCCTTCTGCCTCCTTCTGGTCAGTTGCATGTTTGTTGGGGATGAATGAAAGTAATTATGATTCTGATACATGATTAGGACTTTCCTATCATTCTAAACTTGTAATTCTGTATCGTTCTTGTGTTGCAATTTTGCTCCCACTTCACTTGTCCACCTCGTAATTACCGCATAATTGTCGCTTGCAGGAGCATATAGCCAAGAAGTTTTCCATCATGCAGTCCCAGATGGGGTACGAGATCCTTGCTGAGGACACAATTACAGCTCTGCTTCACAACAACCGCAAACTGCTGGAGAAACACATCACAGCCAGAGAAATCGAGACCTTTGTGAACCTGCTGCGGCGCAACCGAGAGCCAAGGTTAGACGAGCACGCCGCCCATCAGCGCACAACACTGTTCACTAGGAGCACTTTTGGTAGAATTCACTGAACAGCTACAGTTTGTATGGTATACTTTGGTCATTATTTATCCTGTACATCTTCTTTGCGCTTGTCTTAAAAGTCTATAGACCCTTTAAAATGTGAGATTCCAAATTCCAGAATGGAGGCGACAGGAGGCAAAATGTTGGTTGTAAAATTTTCAATGATTAGCTCACATTAGATCTAAATTATTCTGGTTTTAAGTGTTTGTGTTGGGAGAAAAGCAACACATTTTAATTCCCAGGGTAGAAAGATCAGTTGCTTTTCTACAACAAACGATGGACAAAATACAATTTTCTAGCATTAATATTGTATTTTAGCTTCAAAAGTATCTAATTTATGGTATAGTATCTAATATATCTCCAAATAAAATGAAAAATTATTTGGGGCCTCAACATTTCTGTGAGTATTTTTCCAATACAACCCATAAATCTGAATTGTTCCTTCATCAAAAATGCATAATAATCATAATTTCCTAAAACATCAAAGTAAAATACTATAATAAATGTGTTTAAAGCAGCTCTGGTGTCAGTCACATGTGTCTGAGGCTTTTCATTTTCCAAAATCATCTACATTTTTCATATTTTGTGATATTCTGAGATTTAAACCCAGTTTCTCCAGTGAAATCACATTATGTTGAACTTCACTTTTGCCTCCATTACAAATTCAGTATGTTTTTGTTTACAGACTTTTAAAGGGTCTATATGAGGTTAGAATGCACATTTCACAAAAACGTATTGAACATGATTATATTTATGATTTTACTCTCTCCCCAGTTTGATAGTTTTTGTAATGTTTATTATGTTACTTCCTGGTTGAACATGGGCAGCAGATATGACATAGTTAGAGGTAATTACACAACTGTTACCTAGCAACTATTTTGAAAACAAGGGCCAAAATCCATATAAATTCCCAATAAAATAATGAAAAATAATATTACTTGATAAGACCTTTTATTTTGTTAAATGATGGTAAACTTTCAGAAAAAATGTGTCAGTTGTTTGTATAAATTGTGTTGTATTCACAATGGTACGTCGCCTTTTGATGACATCACAGAGGGATTCCGTTTTAGAACTCAGCACTACTTCCTGTCATTTAAAACTTTTATTCATCAAAATTTCTTCACAAATAAAGACAAATAGACTTTAAATTAACGCAAACTCGCCGAAATGAACCTAAACAAACATAACGAGGCTCACAGACGTACTTAAGCTTATTTTAACTGAAATGGGGAATCATTTGTTTTTGAAATATGTGCAGAAGGAAGCTCGTTGTGCAAATGTGGACGGGGAAGATCTTTGTGCTTTTTGTTCAAGTGGATTTCACAAAAGTTTGATTTCTCCATTTGTTCCATGATGCATCGCCCAATCAATGCAAAGTGTTTGTCTGAACGTTTCGTCTTTTTCTCAAACGCTTTTCCGCGAGCGATCTCAGATAATGTGCAGAACTCAATTCAGAGCGCTACACATATCATTCTGGAGTTAGGCAGGTTAGGCTTAAATCCCCTTAAGATCAGTTTTTAGACTACGTGTAGCGTAGTATATTGTAGTTCTATTATATTTGCCTCCTTCTAAAATATGTGCAAATGTTGTGGAAGTAATGTTTTTATTGTTTCAATGAGCGTCTTTTGTGCGATGAACCAAAATCTCTGCTGTTGGTAAATTCACAAAAATATACAAATGTGTATCAGCCCCTTTTTGTTGTGCCATTTGTGTCATTTTGTACTGTGTTCTCGGGGAACAGGAAGTACCAAAACTTTCTAAAATTAGTGGTTAAAAAAAATCGGACTTTTAAAAAGCTGGATGTGATACAGACCATGTGAAACTGCACTGACAAACTGTTGGGGATTAGTTCCAAAAATCCCAATAAATTACTGCTGGAGAACTTGGTTTAGACTAAGAAGAACTCAGTTTGGTCAACAAGCAAAAAGTAAAAGTTAGCAAAATAAACACACATTTTATCTGGGACGCCACTGGATAAGAACGATCTGTCCGAAGTAAACCCTCTACAGCATAAGGAAGGTTACGTAAGGTGAATAAACACTTTGGTCTCATTCTAGTCCTGGTTTAATCCTGGTCCTGGTTCAGGTTCAGCTATGAGTTTAGTCCCAATTATGACATGGTGTGTGTGAACGCAGTTAGTTTACTTTTATTGTGCAATTGAATCTGAATATCACATTAATACATTGGGTTTTTTGCAGGTTCTTGGATTATCTTTCGGATCTGTGTGTGTCCAATAAAACCGCCATCCCTGTCACACAGGAGCTTATCTGCAAATTTATGCTCAACCCCACCAACGCAGACATCCTGATCCAGACCAAGTGAGTCACATCCTACACTATATTTAAGCCTCCTGGTTGATCCTGTCACATTTCATCGGTTCATATTTAGATAATCAAATGCTCCTCACAATGTGCTGATTTGCCCAGTTTGTATATTGTACATTTCGAGTGACTTATTTGTATAAATGCTTGGATTAAATGTCTGATGCCCTCTGCTGGCAACAGTGGGAAGTGAAGTATATTTATTAAAAAATATATCGCTCTCACTGGTTTATTAATGTCACTGGAGTCACAGCCTGAACCTGGCAAGTCATTAGTTGTCACATACTGAGGAGAACAGCCTTTTTTGGGTTGTTTGCAAATTGGTGTTAGTCACACAATCCACAAACCTAATAACAGAAGGAGCTCATTCTGATTTCTAATTAAACAATCAGCTTGAGAGCCACAACTCAGGACTTTCAAATCATGTCAAATGTGAAATGTTTAACCGCAAATAAATCTGCAGTACAGTTGTTTTTTAATCTGAATGTTTTATCGTTCACTATCTCGTTCTCAGAGATAGTGAGATCCAGATAATGAGTTGTAAATATTTACTGTTGTTATCATTGTTATCTTTGTAATTGTGCTTATTCCATATGGTTTGAATTCAAAGTCCTGAAATAATCATAACTGAGGCAGTTGAAGGTTTATGTACTTTAACAAAAACACACAGGAAATCTCAGCTGCTTAAACAATAAAACAAGGATTTAATTCAATTGTTCTGAAGAAGACGAGCTCAAATTTCAGTTTTGACCTTTATATATTATATATATTATATATGTATATATTATCATCTTGAGTTTACCTTAGCAGGGCCGGGTGAAATGGCAAAAAATTATTATCCCGATTTTCTTGGGGCCAGATCATGATTTCAGTTTGTCATATTTAAATGCATCTTTGTCACTTTTAGCTGCGTTTTTGTCGCTTTTAGTTGCGTTTTGGTGCATTGAGTCGCAGTTATTGTTTGTAGGCACGTTTTTGTTGCTCTTGGTTGTGCTTTTGTCACGTGTTTCAGAACACGTTTGTACAAATCCAAACTACAGTGTTAGCAGTTTTTATTCAAATCAAAGCAAGACATATTTTCGTTTGTGGAAGAAATTATTGCACTTCAAACATTGCAGCCTTTGCAATTTGCTAATTGCTTCCATTAAAATTGTGATTTTGTGTCGATTATTTTTTTGACTGTGCAGCTTGAGCCTATAAGAAGTAAATAAAGTGATCTGCTCAGAGGCTTCAGAGGCTAAACAACAGGAGAAAAAGTGTGTTTGAACAGACAGCTGCATTAAAGAGACAAACAGTAAATCACGATACGACAATTTAACAAAAAATAGCAGATTGTCACAGGGACGAGCTCACGATTCGCTTTTTATCACCATATCGCCCTCCCCTAACTTATAACAATTATTTAGTGTAATAACCACAGCACATGTCTCTGATTTTCGCTGCTCAGACTGATAGCCAACACGGAGACGCCCCTGGAGTCGTCCATGCTGCAGGAGGAGGTGGAGGAGGAGGAGGTCTGGCTCTACTGGATCGACAGCCACAAGGAGCCTCACGGCAAATCCATCCGACACTTGGCCCAAGACACAAAGCTCAACCACAAGACGGACGTAGACATCATCACCTACTACAGGTGACGGCCGCAGAGAGACGACCCTGTTTAAGCCGGGTTCATTTATTTTCAGTCAATCAAAAAGTATATTTGAATCTGAAAATTTTATACCACTTGTGCTGCAACTGAACAAGCAATATTAGATTGAAGACTTTACTTTCACAACGACACAAAAACAGTTAGCCTGAAATATTTACGTTCATTTTTCTAATCAATATCAATCTAAAAGACAGTTGGAAAAACACTGTTACACATATTATACAAAGATTAGCAGAGCATTAAAAAGACTTGAACTTTTCTTCGTAGCTCATATCCACTTTTCCATTTAAATCAATTTATGTTGCACATTTTGAAAACAAACCGTGACAAGAAGATTTCATAAAATCCTACCAAAAAAAAGGAATACATGCTCAGTTAAAGTCACTAAATCTACAAGAAAACATAAAATAGCAATAAATAAACAAATTAATACATAAATAAATGTAATCAAATGAATAGCTAGGGACGTGAAGATGAATCAGTTAATCGAGAATTGTGATTATTCAGGTCAATATACTATTCTGGAAACTATAATAATTGTGAGAACATAACAAGCAAAAATAGGATGTTTCAACTCAATCTCTACACCAAAAAAGTATTTTAAAAAGTAAAACCAAATGTAAAGGACTTTTTTAGCTGGCCGTTTATGTCACATTAACCTCATATTGTCATTTAGAAATTTCACAAAGCTGGTCACAGGCTAGAATGGGATGATAATGTATTGAATTCACATTTTCACTGTTGGTTGGATATGGTGTTTATAATCTATAAAACTAATCTTTAAAATCGTTATATCACAACTAAACTAAATATATATAAAACCACAACATTTTTAAAGACAATAAACAAGGAGATGTAGTTGCCTTGTCATCTCCTTATGTATTGTCTTAATAAGTAAATAACCTAAATCTGTGGTTATGTATTAAAAGAAGACAAAATGACCTGAATGTATATTTTGTAACGACTCCTGCAGGTATCAGCTGAACCTGTTTGCTCGCATGTGTCTGGACCGTCAGTACTTGGCCATAAACCAGATCTCGAGTCAGTTGCCGGTGGATCTGATCCTGCGCTGCATGTTCGACGACTGTCTGCCGTACAACCTGCGCGCCTCCTTCTGCCGCCTCATGCTGCACATGCACGTGGACCGGGACCCCCAGGAGTCTGTGGTGCCCGTGCGCTACGCCCGCCTCTGGACCGAGATCCCGTCTGAGATCACTATTCATGAGTAAGCTCCTCACATCTCTTTCTAGATTTTAAAATAATGCACATTGTTAAAGGAGATATTTTATTCTTTATTTAGGTACTTACTGTTGAACTAAATGTTGTAGACGGTCATTTTACATTTTGTTCATTATAAACGGCAATATTGATCTAAAAACAGCTTCAAAATAGAAACTGGTCCATTGAGTTCCGGCTCAAAAGCAGAACTGACAATCCTCGCTTCTTCATAGTGACATTTCACCGTAACAAGCTGTGGACTGTCATTTACATGTTTTTATTTTTGAAAAGTGCCTGTGGGATAATTTAGAACGCTATGTGTATCACTCAGAGTCTTCTATTTTCAACTAAGTACAGGAGGATAGGGGGTAGGTGAAAACAGGAATTTTCTGAGCACTTGAGCCTCAGTTGAAGGACAATACAGGATTACTCAAACATTCATGAATAATCAAAAACCCATTTAAAGTTGATTTTGTATGATGCGTTCCCTTTAATAGTTTGAACTGATTTGCTCAATTTTAAGTGTAGTCTTATGTTTTATGCTTGACTAATATATTACATGGTATTAGTAATCATATTAATTTATTTTTTATCATATTTTTGATGATAATATTTATTTTAATTTTGTATTAGTGTACATTTTGGATGAAGTCTAAAGCATGAGGTTAACAGTCACATAAGACTCTTCATTCACAGGATATTTTCACATAATGGAGAATATAATTTCAGACAATTTGCATGTGGATGTCTTTTAGTTTGGAATTTCATTGATTGATTGATTGATTTGTATGTATTTATTTTTATTAATAGTTTTGAATATGAATCAACGGACGCCTCACAAGACGAGATGAAGAGAAAGTTTTCCCCTATAATGGACTTTGTAGAAGAGTACCTCAAAGATGTGGTCAGCCAACCATTTCCGTTCGAAGACAAAGACAAGAATGAACTTACACTTGAGGTAAAAAAAAAAAAAAGTTTTTGACATTTTAATCTTGTAAAAGTTTCAATGGTTTTCTAACCTGTGAGTTGTTTTCCCAGGTGGTCAACTTGGCCCGTAACTTGGTTTACTTTGGCTTCTACAGTTTTAGTGAACTCCTCCGTCTCACGCGCACCCTGCTGGCTATACTGGATATTGTTCAGCACCCACTCACCTTCATGAACAAACTCAACAAGAGCCCAGAGGCCGGTAAAGAGCTGCTCCTGTGCACGCCACAATATGTATTATTTTTAGAGCTGCAATTCCGATGTAATCTGCTCTGCTCTCAAATATGGAAGCATGTCTAATTTGTGACTCAGAGCTGTAGACTTAAATGGGCTAAGCGTGCTGAACAGGATGTGATTTTGTTTTAAGGCAACAATGTCTTGCGCACTATCCATGGAGTGGGAGAGATGATGACTCAGATGGTGATGAGCAGAGGGCTGCCGCACAGCCTCCCTGACTCCCCTCTCTCACTCCGATACGCCAAAGGACACTTTCTACCTGACAGCGAGGACGTCATGGTCATGGACACCAAGCTGAAGATCATAGAGATCCTTCAAGTGGGTTCACAACTGCTTTAATAAACAATTCAAAAATAAAATATAGGAACCCAAGTATACAATCAGAAGTGAGAAATGCATCGAAATATGAGTTTTATATATATATATATATATATATATATATATATATATTAGTATTTGTTGCTTTATAATGATATTCAAATTTTGAATATCTTTATAATGAAAACAATGCATCAATAATGTGTCAAAATGTGCCTATAAATGTCTTGGTAGAGATTCAAGTATTGCACAAAACATGAATGGACCATAAAATTGACGACAAAGAAGCAGAATAATCACTTTATACTCTTGTTTGGAAGATTACGCTAAAAGTTTGTGTCTGTTTTTTTGAGGTCATTTTAATAGTTTTTATTATAGACAATATACATGTATTCTAATTTTGAATAACTCCAAAGTAACAATTGCAGTATTATCTATTTTTGATTTATCTCCCACCTCTAATTGCAACTATATTTTTGGAGATATGCAAAATTAAAATATCAGTTATTTTGTCTATAATAGGGCTGCACAATTTGGGATTAGATTAAATGGGATTTTTCGAGTACATTTATCTGTAATGAATAGGATTCTGTTTAAAGTTCACATTTTAAACTCGTCCAGTAGAGTTGACAAAAAGACTAAGAGACTAAGAATAAGGATCACGTGTATTTTAGAACATGTTTGCACATCTTACGACTTTTAATTGATTACATTTTGCAGTTTGACATCCAAAAATCAGTTTAAACTACAAGGCTGGCAGTTTTTATGCAGAATAAAACAGGACATTTTGTCATTTATGGAGGAAATTACGGCACTTTTTGCAGCCTTTGCTATTAGCTAATTGCAACCATTAAAATTTCCATTCATTGTGCAGTCCTAGTCTGTTATATACATGTTTTCTTAAGGATGCAAAAAGTGCCGATTGAAAATTGTATCAATCTTTTAAATAGATTCATTAATTTTGCCTTTTATTCACGTTTTGTTCAAACCCCAACCAGACATTAACTGGCATGTTTTAGCACCTCTCTGATGGATAGCCACAATATCTCTGGAATATTGCCCACCTCTACGTAAAATATGTTCAGGCAGCAGAGTTAAATGAGTGCAGTGTAATGAATAGTTTATTTGGATAAAAAAGTTGGTGCTTTGACCTTGAATTGCAATGAATGAATGAAAGTGTAGACCCCTCCTGGCCTTAGACACTAGATTGGGTGATTTTAAATGAGCTTTTATTCATGATTTTAAAAGAAAGACCTAATTATAATAATGACCGTATCTTTAACATTAACCTTTAACTTGATTGCTTTATTTCTAGTTCATCTTAAGTGTTCGTTTGGACTACAGAATAACTTACTTGCTGTCAATTTACAAGAAAGAATTTGGAGACAAGAACTTATCGACAGACAATTTCTTCATCCGTGAGTCCTCTTTCGGGTTACAAATGACATAAACTCATCATGATTCTTGCGATGATTGATTGTCACGTTTACATATGTCATTCCATTCATCGACAGCTTCAGAACCAGATATAGATGAGATCGCGACCCGAGCTGAGTGCATGTTTGCAGGAAGGTGAGGGAAGCAATTTCATAGCGAAAATAAAACCATGATAATTTGCATAGATTAATTTGTTCTTCGTCTTTTTAGCTCAGAAGTGTGTGCTGTGGAGCTGGATAATGAGGGGGGAAGGACTTTTTTGCGAGTTTTAATTCATCTGATCATGCAAGATTACCCCCCACTGGTGTCTGGTTCACTTCAGCTCATCTTCAAACACTTCAGCCAGAGAGCCGAGGTGCTGCAGGCCTTCAAACAGGTAACCACTGCACCACTATTTACAAAGTCTAACTTTTCTGTCAGTGCAGATAATGTTTCCTCTGTAACATACGTAGTAGATACATACTTTACCTAGAGCTGTGTTTTGTTTATTTCGCACACAACTGTTCTTATATTATTCTCATGTCAGGTTAATGTTCGCTTTTTTGCGTTTGTTTGGTCCCCAGGTTCAGCTGCTGGTGTCAGAGCAGGACGTGGAGAACTACAAGCAGATCAAGACCGACCTGGACCAGCTGCGGCTCACGGTGGAGAAGTCTGAGCTGTGGGTGGAGAAGAGCGGCGAGCTCGGGGTGCGACCGGGCAAAGAGTCGAACATCGAGGTCAGAGCACATCGTGATCTTTGTTTGGAACATACCGTGTGATGGTCATCTGGAACACAGAACTGTTTTTTTTCCACCGATAGACTTTTTATGTGTGAAACTGTTGTGGTTTTAGGTACTTACATTTGTGACATATTTTAGGTTTTAACAAAGTCTTTTCTCTCCTCCTACAGGAGGTAGTTTTGAGTCCGGTGCAGGATGGAGACCATAAACCACAGATTGACAGCAACAAAGCAAACAACTACACCATTGTTAAAGAGGTGACATTCATATATGGGATACACATTTAAATTAGTTTTAGTAGTAAATATAACGTGTGTCATGTGTAGATCCTCCTGCGTCTGAGTAAACTGTGTTATCCCAGTAAGAAGAGCCGCGTGCAGCAGCAGAGGCTGCTGAAGAACATGGGCGCCCACACTGTGGTGCTGGACCTACTGCAGATCCCATATGAGCAGGTGAGTGTGGACACTCATTTCTGAGCTGTGTTTCATGACGTTGGTGTGATTTAAATACACTTTGATTTATTCTCCACAGACAGATGAAAAAATGAATGAGATCATGACGCTGGCTCACACATTTCTGCAGAACTTCTGCCGAGGAAACCCCCAGAACCAAGTTCTGTTGCATAAGCACTTGAACCTTTTCCTCACTCCAGGGGTAAGCAATAAACCTGACTGTACAGCCATTTATCAACCGTAAATAAATGTCACTGCGACGAAAGAGTGCCATAGAAGGGGTTCTCTGAGAACAAATAATGTAGAAAATATTCATACAGAATGCATTTTACGTTGAGATTATATGATATGTTTTTTTTCAATCTCTTAGTTGCTGGAAACAGAGACAATGCGCCACATCTTTATGAACAACTACCAGCTGTGTCATGAGATCAGTGACCGCGTCGTTCACCATTTTGTCCACTGCATTGAGACTCATGGACGGCATGTTCAGTACCTCCGCTTTTTGCAAACTATTGTCAGAGCTGATGGCAAGTTTGTGAAGAAATGCCAAGATAAAGTCATGACTGAGGTTAGAAAAGTGTCCCATACTTTCAGCTCATCCAATAGTAGCGTTTTAATGCATCACTATCAGTTGAATCCTGTACTATTCCTTGATGTCTTTTTTCGTGGCTTCACAGCTGGTAAATGGAGGCGAGGACGTGCTGATCTTCTATAACGACCGCTCGTCCTTCCCGGTGCTGCTGCAGATGATGGGCTCAGAGCGTGAGCGCGGAGACGAGGACGGAGCCCTGGCCTATCACATGACCCTGGTGGAGCTGCTCGCCGGCTGTACTGAGGGCAAGAACGTTTACACCGAGCTCAAATGCCACTCTCTGCTGCCTCTGGATGATATCGTCAAAGTCGTTACAGACTGCCAGTGCATTCCAGAGGTAAATGTGTTAACTGTTGATCTATTAGTTACTTTTTGTTTTTACTGGAGCTAAGAATGTTAAAGGAAAGGAAACTAAAACATTCTAAACTAAAGAATGGAGCATCGGGGATTAACCTCAGAATATCACAAAATATGAAAAATCAAGGTGGTTTTGTCAAATGAAAACTCAGCTCAGACACTTGAGTGGTGTCAGAGCCTGGTTCACTATTGTATTTTACTGCAAGAGATTATGAAATACACCTAGCATTTGTAATGAAGGCAAAACTTTTACTGGACTAGGGCTGCAACTAACAATTATTTCAGTGGTTAACTAGTCTAGCAATTATTTCTATTGTTCATTGAGACTTTGAAATATGTTTTAGCCAAATATAAAGGTTGGAATATAATGACTGAAGGCTTTTAGATAGAAAATATTTTAAAATAAAGTGTATTCTTAATAAAAATCACAAGTCCATTACTTTATTATGACATTTTGATTTAATTCTGCCACCGTTTTTTGTTATATCTCTTATACGATACGATACATAATACAAAATACGACTGCTATTATTTTAGATGTACATATTGTGCAAATTGTATGAGTTTAGAACCATGTTAGAATAGTTTTCCCTCATAATAACCTCAGTTGAAGTTGTGTCTTGCGTGAAATTCCCAAAACAAGACAGAATATCACTAATATTACAGGCTTTCTTTGGAAATCTAATCATTGAACAAGCTTTCTTCTTTCTTCCAATGTGTTTTTATGCCAGGTGAAAACGGCGTATGTGAATTTTGTCAATCACTGTTATGTGGACACCGAAGTAGAGATGAAGGAGATCTACACGTCCAATCACATCTGGAAACTGTTCGACAACTTCCTGGTGGACATATCCAGTGTAAGGCTCTGTCACATTCGCATATACGGGAGGACTTGTCCAGAAAATGATGAGGCAGAATATCCGTCAGAATGTATGAAGCTCTTCCTGCTGCCAAACTAAAATAGTTCAGTCTGCGTGAACACTACGGCAGGTACAATTCTGGCACTGCAGAGAAAATCTATGGTGATATCGGTAACTTTATGTTGTAGTTTTGCGCTCTCTGACGCCCAACAAATTTCTAGTTAATTTCATTTATACGTATAGATATTTTATTTCACTTTTTTGACCCAGTTTATTAAGAAACTGTCCTTATTTGCAGTAGTAATTCAATGTTCCTCTGTCCTGGAATAATCTGTTACTTGGAATTATCTTGGGTGATATGGACAAAAAGGAATATGAAACTGAATCTTTCTGTGATGTCATCAAAAAGCGACGGACCACTGAAAACACAGAGACAAGTTACAAACAACTGACACATTTTCTGACAGTTTAAACAAAATGAAGGTGCAATTGTCAGCCAGTGTACCAGGGATCTCTAGTGTGCCTTTAAGCCATTGTCAATCGTGCATTGAAAAAATGTCAGATTCATAGATTTAACTGATTAATTGACTATTTTGGAGTGTCTTAAGGAGCTTCTTCACCAAAAAAGATAGCAAAACAATAATCCAAGACTCGTGCCATGCAAGCGGCACTTGCATGGACATTATTTGCTACATTTAATACCACTTTTTTGAATTGATTTGATAGTATTTTTGTACCTGAGCAGCAAAATATTTTTCAACCAGAAAAGTGCGCCGCGGCTTAAATAATGTTGAAAAACACTGGTCAAACCTGTCATATAGACTTTAACGTGCATATGACAGATTTTTATGATTTTCTAATTTTGACTTTATTCAGTGTATTTATGCCTCTTGTAAATATAAATAATAGTTTTAGACCAATCAGGTCGCTGTTTGTAGAGAAAAGTTGGTTACATGAAATAAACAAACTGATGCCATCACACCAGGGAGACAAAGTTTATGCATAATTTACACAAAAATAAACAACTTTTTAAAAATAAAAACAAAATAAGGGTGTTCACATGTATTTTTCTTTGTCAAATGAAAAAAAATCTGTGACATCAGAGGAGTTTTGGCTCAGTGTACAGGATGGTTGCTATGGTAATTTCCTAGGGTCATGTCATCATCATTTAAACCTAAAAAATAGCTAAACTGGGGTAATATTTGTAAAGATTTTAGCAGAATTTCAAATATATTTATCTGCATTTTAGTTAAATGAGTAGCCCAACCTGTCAGAGGCACTTTAACATAACTCTGTGGTCATTTTAAATCTCTAAATATCGATATTGGTCACAGCAGCAAGCGATCCATATTGCACCGTCCCTGCTTCATCTGTCAGGGGTGTCAATACGACTGTGGAGGCTCTGTATGTGGCTGACATGCTCTGACATTTCCCCCCCGTCCCTCCAGGTCTGCAACAGCACCACAGACCGTAACCATGCCGATCAGGCTCTGGAGAGGTATGTGACGGAGACAGTGATGGCCATTGTCAAGGGCTTCTTCAGCTCACCTTTTTCTGTCAACCACTCGAACCTACAGGTATTGTTCCTCGCTCCTCGCAGCTGAAATGTGCACGCAGCAACCCGCATTCACCACATCCAGCTTCACTCTGAAAGTATTTGACAGTGGAGCGCTTCTTTAGCTGCACCGTCACCTGTTACTGTCACGTTATGTTATTGACGTCTGTGCTTAGATCAGATGTTTTAGGTAGAAATCTTAGACACTGCAGGTCCTGACGTTCAGTTCAGATTTTTTCCCGAATTAGATTGTTCACAAATAAAGTGTGACTCAAAACAGTTTTCTGATGAGTCATGAAGTTTCTGAGAAGAAACAAGTAAAAAATCAGGAGTTGTGCTGTCGTCAATTGAGACTGAATACAATGACGAAGCATTTGTCAATACAGTATAGTCATCTTTATCTTTTGTCTTAAGTCTATATGTGTTTATGTTTTATCTTTGTCACACTTTATAAAACTAATTCAGTTTGAAACTTTTTGTGTCCTTGTGTACTGTTTGTGTCCCCTGCTTAATTTCAGTGCTAGAAGTCAGATTATTTTGACCTGCGCATTCAAACTTGGCAAAAGATCAGATTCAAATCAGATTTAGTGTCACATATAAAAGTCGCCTCGGTCAAGTTTGAAAAAAATCAGATCCAGATTGTCGAATTTGGACCAAAAAAAATCTGATTTGACCTGCAGTGTGTGAACGTAGCCTTACTAAATGTTAATCAGATGCAATGCTGAATTTTTTCTACCAGGCTTGTAATGATATTTGTGTCATTTTAAGGCGAGAAACTACAGGTGAATAGGAAAAAATCTTAAATTTAAAGATATCAATTTAAAACTTCTCTTGTACATAAATGTAAGGAAAAAATGTATTACAAGTTTTCATCATGTAATGTTTTCATGTAGAAATAAGGCATTTTATGCGTAAAAATTGCCAAAAATATACATATTTAAACCTTAAAAATGGACAGAACCAGGTTTAAACGTTTTAGTTCATTTTGTACACATATTGGTTACAAAAAAAAATGGAATATCTAATTTAGTTTTTAAGTAAACTGGATTGGACTGAAAATTCTCCTAATAATTCAAATTTCACCTCATTTTCTTTTCACTTCAAACTTCAAAAAATAAGCTTTAGAATTAGATATCAAAAAATCCTTCTGTACTTTTCGTCAAAATCTTGTTGAGTTCAACATTGTAAAGTTTGTGTGTAGGAGCTACTTGAAGTGGTGATCTTTATGTCCCTAGAGGAGAGAAATGCATTTTAAGAAAACGGCCTTTGAACAACAACTTAACAGCTACAACTTTCTTTTTGTAGACAAACCAGTCCGTCTTTATTAAGCTTCTTCAGTCTGCGTTCCGACTCTACAACTGCACCTGGATCAGCTCCGCTCAGAAGACAAACATCGAGAGCTGCATCAAAACGCTGGCAGATGTTGGTAAGTGCTACGCCTCAAACTGAGTTACTGCAAATACTTAATGATATATTATTCATTATTGTGTTTGTGTTGTGTTCAGCAAAGGCGCGGGCCATAGCGATTCCCGTGGACTTGGACAGCCAGGTGAACACTCTGTCTCTGAAGGTTCACACTAACATGGTGCACCGAGCGGCCAAAGACTGGAGGATATCTGCACGAAATCGCCCTCGAAAAGAGCCCCTTGGTGGTCCAGACTATAGAAACATCATTGAAAAACTTCAGGTACTCTCAGTTATTATTAGTATTTACAATAGTCTTTAAAATCTTCATGTTTTATTTGTTTGATTTAAGAACAAGCACAACAGTTTGCCACAGAATCCACCAATTCTCAACGTTAGTTTTCTTACCGTGTATTAAAACAAAATAATAAAACGTGTTGTAAAATGTGTTTTTTAGACTACAAATCAAAAACGAATTAATAAATAAAATTAAAAATGCAACATTAGAAGAAAGAAAAATTACGGCACATCCAAATTTACATACAAGTCCAATTTAATCTAAAGTCTTTCAAATTCCCTTTTCAAATTAAGTCCACATTTAATTATTTCCATTTTTTGAATGTCAGTCACAATATCAGTCCAGTCCTGGGGCAAAGACGAACAGCACACACATTTTAAAAAGTTTTACACATTTAGATACTTTAAAAGCGAAATAAAACAAAATGTAGATTTAAAACTCAACTTTAAACGTCTTGGGTGAGATCTGTTAATCAGACAAATGTGAAATATCAGTAAAAAAGTGAGGAGACTCCAATAGAAACTAAGGTTAAAGCATAATTTGTTGTGTTCTTTAGAAAGAGGTCATTGAAAGGCAGCCACAAATACGTCAGTCTGCCCCAGGGAAACTATGACTACAGAAGTGGCAGCCACAAATGCGTCAGTCTGCCCCAGGGAAGCTATGACTACAGAAGTATCTTGGCAACCTTAAATGAGGTTTTTTATGCATTTATGGCTTTCAGATTCTACAATTTGTTGATGTCACACCAGCAGATGGAGGCAACAAGTAGTTTTCTGTATCAGTTATAGCCTACTGTATTTTTCATAATATAAAAAGGGGCTGTACCCATTTTTTTCATGTAATAAAGTAGAATTAGTTTTGCTCCTGTACAGATATGTTGTCAAAGCAGTCAAAATGAGATCGCTGTGTGCTGTCTGCGTCTAATTATACAGTGCTTGTAACCTCCTGGCATGCTAGGGGTTGTGAAGGCAAAACTGAGCTCTGGCTTCTGAAAGTTAAACGCTTATAAACTAAAATTAGGATGTGGGGAATACGTTTAAACTATACATTAATTTGTTCTGTTTTTCACATTTATTAGACAAGTAAAAATCGGGTACAGTGCCTTTAATGTCAGTGATGTCACAATATTAGACCACAAATCAACACTTTTATTTAGCCTACGTTATCAACATATAAACCCTTTAAAAGTTTGTAAACAAAAACATTCTAAATTCAGAATTGAGGCAAAAGTGAAGTAGGACATAATGTGATTTCACTGGAGAAACTGAAATTTAACCTCAGAATATCACAAAATCTGAAAAATGTAGATGATTTTGGAAAATGAACACCACTCACCCACATGTGAGTGACATCAGAGCTGCTTTAAACACATTTATCATTGTATTTACATTATGTTTTGGGAAATTATGTTAAACTGTGTTTGTTAATGTTAAGAACAATCCAAATGTATGGGTTTTATTGGAAAAAACACTTACAGAAATGTTGAGCCCACAATAATTTTTCATTTTATCTAGAGATATATTAGATACTATTCCATAAATTAGATTATTTTAAATACAACTTTAAGGAAAGAAGTATTTTGGCCAATTTTGAATTTTTGGAAAAGCAAACTAGTTGACCTTTCTAGTGGCCTGGAAATTCAAATGCATTGGTTTTTCCAACATAAACACTTAAAACCAGTAGAATTTAGATAAACTCTGCGATAATCATTGAAACATTTTAAGACAACTTAATTTTGCCTCCAGTCACCTCCAGTCTGGTATTTTGATGACACATTTTGATCACATTTTAAAGGGTCTATTGAATGCTTCATCTAAAGTGCTTGATATCCCATGTCCAAGAATCAGAGACATGTAACAGTTGTAAAACATGTGTCCTGTGTGTGCTCAGGGTGTAGTGTCGTGTCTGGAGGAGCAGTTCAGTCCCAAGGTCCAGGCTGAGTTCTCGGTGTTGGTGGATGTCCTGCACAGCCCCGAGCTTCTGTTCCCTGAGCCTGCGCGGGTTCGCTGTGAGAGCGGAGCCTTCATGTCCAAGTGAGCCACATCTCCACCATCCTACATCCAAATATGAACCTTTGTTTGAAACGTCTTTCTTTATTCTTGTTTATACTTTTATCAAGTAATTGTTGACAGAAAACAAAGCCCATGGGCAAGACACTTTACCCGTCTTGCCGCTAGTGTTGAAGTATACTGAATGAGGGTGTGTGAGTGTGGATTTGTTAAATAAGTGCATGCCTATAATCTGTCAATAAATGTGTTTGCTATCAAGCTAATCAGTCAAATAACTTCTACAAAGCAGTGTGTTGTTTTCTCCCATCTCTTTCTTTTTCAGGCTGATCAAACACACCAAGAAGCTGATGGAGAAAGAGGAGAAGCTGTGCATAAAGGTGCTGCAGACACTGAGAGAGATGCTGGACAAAAAAGAACTCCTCCAGGATTCTGTGAGTGTCTGTGCACACAAATCTCCCACACCAGTATACCAGCCCTTTTCATAAAACCCAACTGTGTGTGATCGTGTTATTAAAAGTGGTGTCTAAACCCCAGTATTCCAGTTGTCGCATCAGCATTGCTGTAGCCATTGTTTCCTCACAGGTCTGTCGGCCCAGAGCCCAGACTGCCTCATCACTATGCTGTGGGCCTTTCAGTGTTACATAAGGCAGTGAGGCACTTGAGGACACTCACACTGAGAGAGAGAATAGGAGGAAGAGAAGGAAGGAGCAGGAGGAGGAGGACTGGGGGAGCACACTAAACAAACAAATCAATACTGCAGCAAGTGCGGGGCACAGGCTGTCTCCGTGCACCCCCTCACAGCAGACCTGCAGAGTGACTGACATGAAGGGCTTGTGGGTAGTGAGTGGTGACTGGGGGCACATGTTTGCGCACTCCAGGTGCTGGGAGGGTGAGCTTGTGGGGCAAAGAAGGGTTCTGGAAAGTTTTGGTGAGTTGGCTCCAGCTGTGTGTCAGCGGAGGAGGTGATATTAATATACTCTGCATGCAGTTCATGTGTTTTGGTCAAACAACGCAACTTTTCAGCTGCACATGAGACTATTTCTTCTACATATTTTCTCTAAGGCTGTAGACGCTTTTGGAGTCAGACTCTGCAGCCAAAAGTTTTAAATGAGGTGCAAATGATTCAACAGATGTGTGACTCAACATCAGAGGAGTTCAAAGTTGAAAACAATGTTGTTTGAAAGCGTGGCTCTGCAGAGACAGCAGGCTAACGATATGTGAGATGTCGTGTGTAGGTGTAAGAGCCCCTCTGAGTGCGCCTGTGTGGCCTCTGTCATATCTGCGTAGCCCTGAGCGTGGAGCTGCTGCCTCACTGCTCAGGCGCTGGAGCCAGGGAGCTAAGCGCTGATGGAAATAATGAGGGAGGAAGCGGCAGACAGTGACAGCATCGGCAGCAGAGGTTGGTGGCTCCCCAGGGGTGCAGCGAGTGGGCGGAGGCGAGGAGGAGAGGGAGGGGGCCATGTGAGGAGACATGTGAGCGCAGCGACAGCAGGGCGAGGGATTGGAGAGGAGCGAGTCTGCTCAGTCCATGAGAGACAGGGCAGGGGGTGCGCTTACGTAACAGGCTGCAGTGGCTGAGCCAGCCGCACGTGGACCATCACGTTCTCCCTCTCTCTCTGTAAGCTCAGTGTCTCTCGCTCGTTCACAGCCCCTCCTCTGCTTTGTCTCGCTCTGTCACACTCTGCCTCACTCTCTCTCCTCTGAGCAAGCACCAAGCTTTGGTCGGGGTTTGGCTGGGTCATGCCAGGAACTTTACTCCTACTGTAAATGAAAGATAAAGGTGCCAAGTCTTTAGAGTCAGAAGTGAACACTGCTTTACATCGTAATGATTGTTTAAATCTAATTGAAATAATACTAATAAGAATAATTTTACACTCTTACTAAAAGGTGTGTAATCTGTGTGTTAGTTAGAATATATTTTTTACACTTTTCAATATTGTAAGATATAGTTTCATTTACAGCAACAATATAGATTACGTCTATTATTGTTGTCGATATATCTCAAGGCGGTGTCTTATAACATTTAATTATTCTTGCTTTTATTTCTTAAAAACATGGTTATGCAATCTTCATCACTTTCCTTGCCTTTTTCACACTCTCCTCATGCACACCGCCGTGTCTGTCTATCTTTTGCTTCGGTCCCATCCGTCGTCTCTTCTATTTCTTTCTCCCTTGCCAACTTTCACACCACCTGCCCGAGGCAAAGCAGATTTACAGATTAGCACCCTCTCGATACTAAGCTTCTCACATGCACACATGTAGAGGGGCATTGCTCATATGCAGTATTCACACACTGTCACGCATGTCCCACTGTGAGACCATCTCTAGAGCTTGCCTTTGTCAGACGAGTGGCACAGGCGCGTTTATTCCAATGAACAAAGCCACACAGACAAACTGTCAACCTCGCAGACTTCTAATAGTATTACAGGGACATTTAATTAAGCTTAAAATGGACTTGGATAGCCTTTTATTAACTAATCTCCAGTCCATTTGGATCCACTTTTGAGCTGAACAGAGCCTCTTCTTTCCTCTTCAGCTCTCTTTAGTCAGGTGTTCAAATGTTATATATTGGTTTCCATGACAACACGGTCATGACTCTATACGTTTTGTGCATCAGTGGGCAGTAGGAAATTCATTGAATGTGTCCGTTGTTAAGTTGAAGATATTCAATTAATATTATGAAATGCATCCTCCAGAATACTCGACTATGAAAAGTTGCAAGAAGAGCTGATTAAAATAAGTTACATTTCAAATAAGGGACATTTTTTCTCTTTAGTCGTTCATTTTACTGCCACTTCACTTCACGGTCACTTTTTGGGCAAACACTGAACACTAGCCAAGACATTTAGATGCACATTTTTGCACTTTTCTGATGCACTGCAAAAATTTTATTGGATTATTGTTGTCAGGATAATAATAAATACCAAGATTTGTCAATTGCGCCCACTCGTATCTGGTTGTCAAAAGTATTAAAACTTGATACTCTTTTGAGTACATGAGTATTTACACACACATAAAGCCCATAAACAGGGCAACGTTTACCAGTTTTAGAATAATCTTGAGCTAAAATCATAACTATAATAAGATCACATGGTAACTAAAGAAATGACTATTATTTAGTTTTGAAAATTACAGTTTTATTGCAAAAAAAAAAAGAAAAAGATGATAGATAAAAATCAGTTTCAAGTATTTGGCGTGTTTCTTAGTATGGAAATTGAGGTTTAGTATTGTGACAATACTAAAAGCAAAATTTAATTTGCAGTGTATTATTTCAAATAAATGTAATTATAAACTGATATTTTTTGCGATTTTGTGGTTCATTTTACAGTCCATTCACTTTTTGAGCTGAAATTGAGCCTCAACCAAGACATTTACAATCAACAAATATCATCTGATTTATTTGTATGATGTTATGATAATAATACAAAAAAAGTTTATACTAAAACTACTCATTTTAATAGAGTATATTGATAATGGACATATTGAATAGACTTGGGGGCGTTTAGGACTGGTTATGCCGTAATATTATTTCTTTGAATGTTTTTATTAGGTTATTTTTTTCATTTTGTCTTTACTCTTTGGTCATTTTCTGTGTTGTATGTTTTAACTTCAAAAATTGAAAGAAAAGAAAGTATAAGAAAAAAAAAAAAAAGAAATTAGATAGTCGTGAACAAGTATTGATACAAAATAAAGCCCATAAACAGAACAAAATTGAACAGTTATAGAATAATCTTGATCTTTATGAGAACTAGAATAGAACCACACACAACTAAAGAAAGGATTTTGTGTTGAAAATGACTGTCCATTGTCAAAAATAAATGTATATTGTCATTGCGATATCGGCATCACAGCTATTCCTCCGTATCGAAATCGAGTTTGTATTTTTTACTCCATCGAATGTAGAACAGGATCCAGCTGTCTAAAACACAAGGGATGAATTATTGGTGTGAATTATTGGCGCGTTGGGCGTAGCTCGTGCTCAGATGAATGCGTGGCCTATGATGCTGGACAGATGTTAGGCACAGTTCAGAGCGTGTTATTTGGAGGGAAGCGTCTGAGTGAGATCATTCATGCTCGCCGGGGCACATGACATGCAACAGGATGGATTGCATTTGGAGTGAGACCGACCACTTGCAGCTTTAGGCTTCTGCTGCTGTCACTGGTGATGTCATTGGGTCGTCAGTTTTTAGGTTTTAGTCGTTTTGGTTAATTAACGTTCAGTATATGAAAGAAAGAACTTTATTTTTCAGGCTAAAAATGTACCTTTTCTTTAGACAAGTTGGGATTTTTTTTCCTTAATTTTTCTAGTATTTGGTTTTTATGATTTGGGCTGTAGTTGGTTGAGTAATTATCATTTATGACAAATTAGAGATACTAGAAATAGTGTTTATTTGTGCCATTTACTTATTCCTGTCACATTTTTTACCACACAGTTACTTGGAAAAAAGGTTATTCTACTTTAGATTTAGTGTGTCATTTGTATACATTTAACAAGTAGTAGTAAAATATATTGCTTTTCAAACTTTGTAATCGTGACAGCCCGAGTATATCCAGATAATAACAATAATCAGATTCCAATTTGCAGTCCGTCAGAAATAGAGCTGTGGAAAACGACAAAAATAAAAATCAAGATGTATTTTTTCTTCATATTGACAGATCCAAAGTGTTGTCATGTTTTCATTCATGAAAGTACGATTGATTATTTGTTTTTACATAAATGTTAAAGGGGTTGTGCCTGATTTTTACAGTTTTGAAACGTGAAAAACAGAACTGGTTTATTTTAAACTTAGACTTTTATCACATGTATCGCTCACTTTCCTAATGCAGTCCCAGGATCCTAAATATTCATTGCCCTGAGTTTATAAACACTTTTCACGAGTCAGAGTGAGTTTTGTCTTTCCTGGTACAGCTAACAAACATTAGCATGCTAACAATGCACTTCCTGCTTCTCGTAGAATAAAACAAAAGATGCAGAAAAAGCGCTGTGGTCTCATTTACACCCAGATGCTTTTACGATATTTCTGTACTGGAGCAAAACAGATTTTTCTTTATTACATAAAAAAATTCAGGCTCATGAATGTGTCTCTGTTTTTCACGTTTCAAATCAGTAAAAATCAGGTACGGCCCATTTCACATTTCTGTAAAAACAAATAACCAATTGCACTTTCATAAACGTAAACATGACAACACTCTGGATCTTTGCACAAAAACACAAAAAGTGCAATTTATTCTTCAAAACTCTGCTCCAAACAACATGCTTTTACTGCCACAGGATTGTTGTTTAAAATGACTTCAGCAAATAATTTGATATAATTGGATTAGAGTTGATTAAAATCTGAATAATTGCAGGTACAGCCCTAATCAGTGGGTAAATGTCCTGGTTAGATTTAAATTTTGCATAAAAAGTGAATAATAACAGGGTTTTTGTGGGTCAAAAAAAAAAAAGCGCTAAAAGTCATTAAATTAACTTTGAAGAAAAATTAAAAAAGACCTTAAAATGCATTAGAAAGCATTATATTCAATCCCCACAGGCATTAAATCTGAAAACCATTTTGAAAAAAAGTTTTATTAGAACAACAATTATAAATATAACAAAAATCCAAGATGTGCACTGGATTTATTGAATCTAGATGTTAATAGCTTTGATCAAATCATCTAAAAAGTCAAAGCTAGGTTTCAAAACATAAATTTCCATGGTTTAAGTTTGTATCTATGTAACTATGTAAATTAGCTTGTTGAAATATTATAAAGTAATTTATTATATTCGTGTCAATTTTTCCAAGCCAGTAGTTTTGACATGATAAAAGCATAATAGTCTTGTTTTGATGTTGATTATGACATTAAAAATTTTGAAATGCAGCATTAAATTTGAAGTCGCTGAAACCTGCATAAACCCAAAATTAAGAGTAATAACTTTTGAATATGTTAACAGACAATTTATGCACTCATGCTCTTGAGTTTTCATTATATTCTGTAGTATGACTCTTGTAGTTATGCTTCAGTGGACATGCATAGGTTACTACTGTCTGTGCTTTAAATCCCCAATGAGTACCTCATTGTTACCACGGCAACTCATCAGCTTATGTGTTATAAAATCATCCAGTCGGGCTACAAATGGTAAATATGGATAATTTGTGTCGACAGGCATAATTATCTTCAAACAAATATTATGTAATGTGTCAGAAATATGACAATAGTGCTTTCAAAAGGGAATAAAAACATTTTAGGTGAAGGTTAGATGAGTTATCGTTCGGTGCATATCTGTTATTTTGAGAGTCGTCCATTTTTATCTTCCCTGACAAACAGAATCCTGCCTGAATCACGTAACACTTCCAGCCTGGATGTCCCATAGCCAACAGTCGGCCTTTTGCTCGCTGCTTGTTTACCCGTCTTGTATTTAACTGAAGGAGTCATGGAAATTGCTCTCACATGCAGCCGTAATTTGTTTTGCTGATGTGCTTGTTGTTGACTCAAACCATTTTATTTGCTGTAAAATTGCATCTTTAAAACTTGGAAAATGGCGACACGTGATGACAAGCTTGAAAGACCCAGGTACAGCTGACCTTTGCTTGTACATTCTGCTGCAGATGCTATGCTAAGTTAAACAATTTACCAAAGGCTAATAGGCTAATAAAAACGATTTTTCAATTTTTTGTTTTTTGGTCAGTTTACTCTCTCAACATATCGGCTTTCATATGGAAACAACCAACTTGTCCAATCTGCTCTTAAAATGTTTTATTCTTCCATTTAATCCACTTCATCCATAGATTTCTCTGGGACATTGTAACTGTTTTCTTAAAATGCCTTTTTCTCTCCTAGAGACATAAAGATCTCCAAGTAGATCACACACACCAAACTTTACAATCTTGGACTCAACAAGATTTGGATGAAACCTACTGAAGGATCTGTTGATATCTAATTCTGAAACTGATTTATTTAAGTTTTAAGTAAAAAAAAAAAAAAGGTGAAATTTTATTGTACATTCTTTTACATTACATGCAAAATATCGAGGACTGTTTTCCACGTTTCAAAACAGTAAAAATCAGGTACAGTTCCTTTAATGTAGCAATTAGTTATCGGTGATCGGTAATTACTATCAACCACTGAATAAATAAAAAATGTTTTAATCCAATGTGCTTGAAAAATTACACCAATAATATAGCAAGCAACAAAGGTTTTGGTTTTAGTTCACCAATAATTCTGCATTGTAAACTTTAGAAGATAGAGCTGGGAATTAGATATTGACTCTTATACTAGGTAACAGACCTATAAACAACAACTATTTGTCTGCACTGTCGATAAACCACAAAATGTGTGTTTTTTGTGTTGTCATCTCATTAAAATGAATGGCATAGAAGGTTTATAACAGTACTAGGCTGTGTGAAAACTAAACACACCATTCCTGGAAGGGTTTATTTGATTAAATACATCTTAATTAGATATTAACCAGTTTGTTTTCAAGGAAGAAAGTGTCTCTCTTCTATGTTTCAAGGACACACTTGTTAGATAATGTTTTTTCATACTGATTTTAGTGTCATGTGAAAGTGACACTTGAACTGGCTGATGTTTTGCTGCACACCGACTTAAGCTCCATGTGATGGTCAGCTCCAGTGTTACTTGGTCTTTGGGGGAAAGTGGCTGTCCGCTGTCAGCCAAGCTCTTTCAGGTTTACTGCGGGAGTGACAGGACAGCTAATAGACTCTCCTGATGTGAACCTGCTTTTGGCATCGCTCCTTTCTCCTCTGTTTTGGTCCTCACTGACCTCGTGTAAACCCAGCAGTTGAACCCCTCTTCTCCAGCCACAGTTCACAGTCTGGCCTCGGTTAATGGGGATATGCTAAATCCATCTCTAATAGCTTACATTTTAGAATATCGTTTGCTCAAACCCATAATATATATTTTTATGTAAGTTTAAGTTGTCTCATTTGGGCTCCTTCTGAACAGACTCCATATGAGACCAACAGAAGAGCTCCCATGTGTTCGATCGATGGTGTTTTAGTCAACCAAAATTTTTATTTCTAACCCTTTTTTTAAAGAATAGAAGTATAGTATCTTATAATGCATTAAAAAGCATTACATTCAATCCTCACAAGCATTAAATCTAAAAACCATTTTGAAAAAAGATGTATCCATCAGAACTGTAATGTGATAAATATAAGATCACATAATTATGGCAGTCCGTGTCAGCAGTGAGTGTCCATGACATTCAAATTTATTTTGAATCCCAGAGAAACAGCATTTATTGATTCTAAATGTTAAAAGCTTAGATCAAATCATCTAAAAAAGTGAAAGCTACGGTTCAGAACAAACATGTGCCTGCAAAAAAACGTTGATTATGGCGTTAAAAATCTTGAATTGTGGCATTAAAGAATTTAAATTTAAATTTGATGAAGCCTACATAAACCCTATACTAATACTTCTATCAATACTATTACTATTAATAATACTATTAATAATAATACTATTAATACTGCAGCAGCCCAGGTCCATGAGCCCACATGTAAATTTAGTCCTTAATTTGCCTACACTATATACTGTATAAATAATCCATCTGTTGCTGTTATGTTGTTGACAGTAGTTTTATATTTATAGTTTAATTTTCCTTTCCTCTACTGTTTCCATGATTACTAATTCAAGCTCTCAAATAAAAAGTAAAAGAGTGGTCAAATTGACTTCTTCTCTTCCTTATTTCCTAAAAATGCTATACATATACGCATTCCAGGCAAAACAATAAGTAGAAAAGTTCCATAGTGCACCTTTAAGCTATAAATCCTGAAATACCAAAGCAGCATAAAATCTAATAAACAGCCCCTATAAAGCAGAGTTTCTCCTTGAAAGAATGGCGGGTTTGTGTTTGCCATTGTCTCCCTGTTGGTGCTCAGTGGAGCAGACAGCAGTGCTCTGAGGCTGATGTGGGACCGGGCAGCTCATCCCAGCTTGGACCCGATCCGCAGTGTGGCGTGCCGGTGCACATTTTAAACCAGCGCACTCACACTGTCTGCTTCACGCGGGCTTTTGTTTGCTCCGCTCTGCTCCTGTCTCACCCCTCCTCCTGCTCTTCCTCCCACCAGCTTCAGTTCTGTCAGTTCTTCTAGCTCTATTTTTTGTGGCGCTTACATCACCTGACTGGAGTTTTTCTCGTCAATGCTGGCTGGCCTCTCCATACCACTCCTGTATTATGTCTGAGTGCAGTGGAGCTCAAATGGGTGAAAAGTGGCGCGCTCTCCCCTGAAATCAACTTTACCCTTGACGTGTATTTTTTTACTGGTTCTCTTTCTGTGGCATCAGCTGAAGTGTTGAGTTTTGGATTACATCACCACAATATGTCTATGGGTTACAAGTGTTTTACATTTAGGACGGTTGCCATAGGAATAGATTCAAAACATAGCATAGTTTTGTTTTTTGAGCGGTCAAAAGTCCTCAAAATTATGTCCATAATCGGAAAACAAATTTGTCTAAAAGCCTTATCAAGGATTTGTTTTCATATATTATCATCTTTATATTATGTTTTTGAACCCAAAGGTTGTTTTCAATATCTTGAATATGATGTCCTTCACTCAGATGTGGACAAGAGCCAGTGTTCTCATAGCGATTGCATTGTGTTTTTTATCCAAAATTAAAATCTACAAATGTTGAATTGGATCATCATTCATTCTTCTTTATAAGGGCTGCACAATATTGAAAAATATGATGATATGTGACATGGTTGTTAAATCCTGCGATAACGATATTATTACAATTTAACCTACTTTTTAAGACGATAATTTCAGTTCTATTACAATAAAAAAAAGGAACATGCCAAAATAAAATGTTAACAGAAACAAAAGCTAGATTAAATCAAGGTTAATTTTGGACTTGATAAGGAAAATCATTATTTTCGTTTTCTTTGCACTCTTATGGAGTTTGTTGCAGTATCGAGAATGTTAGCCATGTATTGGGCAGTCTTTCTTCTAATTTGTATCTAACCACACAACAAAATCACTGTGTACGGCAATACATGTTATCTTTCTTTAATTTAACACTACAGGTTTGTCTGGATGTAGCGATATCATTTGAAATAACAATGATTCATGATTATTGACACCATGACTAAGCAACAATGAACTACCATTTATCAAGTATGTGGCCAGCTTTATGAAAATCTAACCTTAATTTATTATTCAGAAAGTTTAAGTGACAGGTTCTCATGTTTTTCTTATTATTTCTTAGTTTAGCTGGATAGCCCCTGTGGCAAATATTTTCATGGTTTTACATTCGTAAAGTTGCAGTTTGTGAAGAAGTGTTGAAAAATAAAAGTTTACAAATACAGGAAGTAATGCTAAGTTCTGAAAAGGAATCTCTCTGTGATGTCATCAGTTGGTGACGTACTGTTGAAAATACAGGGACAGTTTGAACAAAATAAAGGTGTTAGCAGGTATTATTTATTGCCTTGATTTTCAACCATTGTGCTGGGGAACACTAATGTGCCTTGTGGTTTTGCCAGATGTGCCTTGACCAAATGTCCAGTTTAAGTTAACAAATTCAAAAATGTGGATGTAATTGACTAATTTTCAATTTTGTTCAGTGTCCTGAGCAACTTCTGTATCAAAAAAGAACACAAAACCATCACTGATGCCAAATTTAAAGAACTAGATAATGGCACAGACATTATTTGGCTCATTATACACCAGATTGTTAAAACATTTTTAGTAGTAGTTGGTGTGGCGTGGTATCTTTTGAACCCAAAAAGTGCTCAAAAAAGGTTGAAAAACACTGATTTACTGTATGTTCAATTCCTAATTATTGTGTACTTTATTTGGATTTTGGCCCTTGTTTACAGTTTGGTTGCTAGGTAACAGTTGTGAATACATATGTCTTATTTGGTGCTCATGTTCCACCAGGAAGTTACATTATTAACTTTACAAAAACTGTCAAACTGGGGACAAATAAGCAAAATGTTTAGTATAATCTTAAATATAATCATACATTTTAGTGAAATGTGTAGTTTAACCTGTCTTTTGTTTGCTTTTCCAGAGTATATGTAGAATTGAAAAGAGTTTATTTTGCTTCTGAAATGGTCACGGTCATTATTTTTCAACTCTTACGATGACAATGCAATGTGAATAATCACGTTTATCCATCAACCAAATGACCCTTGCATCCGTAGTTGTGTGCGTTGTGTAGTTTTGCGTTGCTTTGTGCAGTTGTGTGTTTGTGGTTGCGCGTGTCTGCAGCATTGGCTCCAGCAGACAGAGGAATCAGACAAGTGTTGGTGCTGACTGCAGATGAGATGGAGTGTTTACCGACACCAGGAGCATCAGCTGCTCGTGCTCCTCGGCTCTCGCTCTTCTCTGGTTTTCACTGCACTGTTCGTTACTTTCCTCCACTCTAGAAAAAGTAATGGAAGTAAATTAGTAATAGTACTGCACTTAATTAACATTTTAGGTATTTGTACTTTCCGTAAGTAGTTCTTTTTTTTTTCAATGGATACTTTTTACTTTTATTTCACTACATTTGAGAGCAGTATCTTGTACTTTCTACTCCACTACATTTTTGAAGCGTACTGAAAAGTAGAAAGTACTTTTTATGTGGTTTGAGGAGTTATTTTTTTAGCACGTTCTATCTAAATGTTTTGAATTCAAGACCCAGCTTTGAGCAAACAAAAATATGTATAAAATTCACTAGATTGAGAAATTAATTATACATTTTTTTGCCGGAAGATCTGAATAATTCTTTATCAAATTGCTTTAATAGTTTCAGAATCTGTGTGAAATACTTTTCCTTTTAACTCTTAAAGTACATTTTTGAACAAATCTTTTATGTGATAAAATTGCGGCTGGTTTTAAATGACAAAAGTATCAAACAAATGGAGAGTAGTTGTTCAACACACTGCGACTCTGTGCTTTTCTTTCGCTATAATTTTGGGTCCTTTTCATACTTAATACTTGCTGTGTTGAAAGCCGCAGTAGAATAATAGCACTTAAAAATATTTCTCACATTTTCTTAAACTGTAGTGAATTACTTTTATAGCTGGCAACACTACATTGCTTTGACAATTTACTGCTTTGTTAAGTTGATCACTGTTGTTCACTGGTTTCCATAGTAATCACCATGACTTTTAAAGGCACAGTGTGTTGTTTTTCTGGTGGAAAGTTCGCCACCTGCTTGTTTCCATGAAGATGTTATAACTTGTACTAACTATGACTGTAATGTGCTGTTACAAGTAATTTTACTCAAATCACTTTATCTGTATCTGGTTCAAATTTTATAAAAATCCAGGACTCACTGAGATCTAAACAATTAATTGATTGATCAAAAGATTAATAATGAACTCCCCAATTAACTTCCCATCCAGGGTTACGGGGACCCCTAGGGGTACATGAGGAATTACCAGGGGGTACTTGGAATGGTTTTAGGTTTTAAAAGAATTTAGCATCTTTTTGGAGACTCTTGGACCATAAATATAATTAACACATTAAGCTCACTCGAGAGAAAAAAGGTTGGGAACCACTGGCTTAACTGACCGATTAGCTACAGCCCTTGGAAAAACGTTATAATTTGATAAGATAGATCATAGGTTTAAGTCTAGTTTTGTTGTGTATATGTCTAAGATTGTTTTTTCTTTTGTTTTTTCTTTTTAAGAGTTTTTGCATTCGAGTCCTCACTGTTTTTATTTTCATTTTATTTTATAGCATTTTAACTATACACAAATAATAAATACTTAAATTGCAAAAAAAACCTCCAATGTTCATGAACATTCCAGGCAAAGCATTAATATTTCACTGGAGACAAGCAGGTGGTGGACTCCCCACTAGAAAAGTTACACAGTGCACCTTTAAAGCGCTTTACTTCTTTCACCTGTAACGCTTGCTTGTTTTGATCATCTGTCCATTTTCCGTTTCGTCAGTTCATAGTTACAGCGCTGCGGGCAAAACAAGCAGGGTATTTGTGTGGGGTTGCTATGGTAACAGATGCGTACAATCTGCATCCATACAGTTGTGCGAGGCAAAATAATCCACGTAGTATTTCCCTGTCAATCATTCATGTTGACAATGCTTTGACAACATCCCACTTCTGCTCAGTTGCCATAAAATGTTTTTGTTTTTTTATCAGGCACCAAGAAAACGCTGCACAGTTTTGTTTTATGACTAATGCAATTGTGATGTAAATGTGTTTACAATTCAAAGAGCTTTTTATTCTTTCACTTAGTGCAGTCTGAGTCTGCCTTGTGTAATCTGATGGAAAGCAATAAATACTTACACAAACATTTGCAGTATATAGCTTTTGATTATATTTTCAGTGACATTGGTTGCAAGTTGCAAATGGCACATTTCTAAAACAATGTCACTTAACTTTTATAGTTATTAAGGTGAGACACTGCAGGTGAATAGGAGAAAATCTTAAATTTAAAGATATCAATTTGAAACTTATCCGGTAGTTTTCTCACTTAAATGTAACAAAAATATATTATATATATATGTTTTTCATCATGTCATGTTTTCATGTAGAAATAAGGCATTTTATGTGGAAAAATTGCCCAAAATACAGATATTTTGGACATATAAATCTGAAAAATGGACAGAACCTGGTTTAAGTTTCTTGGTTCATTTTGTACAAATATTACTTACAAAAAGGGGGATTTTGTATTTCTTATTTAGTTTTTTAAGTAAACTACATTGGACTGAAAATTGTCCTAAAAATTCAAATTTCACCTAATTTCTTTTACTTAAAACTCCAATAAATCAGTTTTAGAATTAGATTTAAAAAAAAAAAAAATCCTTGTGTACGTTTTGTCAAAATCTTGTTGAGTCCAAGATTATAAACTTTGGTGTGGGATCTACTTTAAATGGTGATCCTTATGTCCCTAGAGAAGAAAAATGCTTTTTAAGAAAGCGGCATTTGAAATTACAATGTCCCAGAGAAATCTATGGATGAAGTGGATTAAATGGAAGAATAAAACATCTTTAGGACCAGATTGGACAAGTTTGTTGTTTCCACATGAAAGTCTACATGTCAAGAGCAAGCACACATTTATTTAAAATACATAACAAGATATATGTTAAAGTGTTTAGGGTTGCAACAAACGATTATTGTTAATAGTCTTTACATGATCGACCAAATAAAGGTTTAACTACGGTGCGTGAAGGCTTCTAAATAGAGAATATTTACAAATTGTGTATTATTGATGAAAGTGAGAAAATGTTTATTCTTTTTTGACATTTTGAGTTTTGTTATAAAAATATATTTTCGTATGGCTTTTAGAGTACGATTACGATTATCAAAATAAGACTTTGATTATTTTTCATGGTCACAATGAGTTGAATAATCGCTACAACCCTAAAAGTGTTATTGCTCTTTATCATTATTATTCTTAAAAGATAAGAAGTATTGATCACCCAGAGGAAGACAAGATGTTTTATTTCTGCTCAGACATTGTAAACTAAGCTTGTTTTATTTATTGAATTTTTGTGTGCTGCATAAAGTATCATTTTTCCAGGCGTCGAAATAGACACATCTCTCTCAGACAACTGTGATATGGATTTAACACAGTGATTTGTGTCTCCACAGGGAAATGAGTTAAGAAAGATTCTCCTCACACGCTACTTCGGAAATCAAAAGCTTCTCTCCAAGACCGAGCATGGGAGTGGAAGCAGCTCATCTGGAGGTACTGAGAAACTTAAATGAACCCAGTAGACTCTGCAAGAAAGTCTGAACAAAACATAGGCACCACAACCATTTTAGGCTTGTTAATTTGACAGCTACATACTTACACTCTTCTGTCCAAAACACTTAAAGGGCCTATGACAGATTGAAATACACATTTAACTAAAATGCAGTTAAGATAAATATATTCACATTTCTACTAAAATCTTTACAAATTTAACCCCAGTTTAGCTATTTTTTAGGTTTTAAATTTTACTTCCTGGTTGTAAAGTATGACATCACGCTAGGATATTACCATAGCAACCACACTGTACATTGGCCAAAACTCCTCTAATGTCACAGATTTTGTTCATTTGACAAAGAAAAACACATATGAACACCTTTATTTTGTTGAATCAAAGTTTAAAGGGTCAAAAAAGTAGTTTATTTCGTGTAAATTATGCATGACCTTTGTCTCCCCAGTGTGATGTCATCAGTTTGTTTACTTCCTGTAATTGTCGACAGATTTTTCAACTTTTCTGCACAAACAGCGACCTGATCGGTGCAAAACTATAATTTATATTTACACGAAGTATTAACACACTGAATAAAGTCAAAATTAGAAAATCATAAAAACCCGTCAGACGCACTTTAATCGTTTTGCTAATTGTGTGGTCATTATTAGAGGTTTAACCAAGCGCCTGATTTGCAATTCTCAAGTCTTTGGCCTTAAGTTCGACTCAAGTCCCAACTCAAGTCTCAAATGTGACCCGCAAGTCCAAGTAAAATCCAAGTCCTATGCTTTGACTTTCTAGTCTTTTCAAATTTTTACACAAAAGTACTGAAAACAGCTTGTATTTTTGCAATGTATATATGTTAAGTTTGTTTCTGTAAAGTGCCTATGACAAGTTGGACTACTCATTTAACTAAAATGCAGTTAAGATAAATATATTTCACATTCTTCTAAAATCTTTACAAATTTGACCCCTGTTTAGCAATTTTTTGTTTTTATTTTCACTTCCTGGTTGTAAATGATTACATAACACTGGGAAATTACCAAGAAACATCCTGTACACTGGGCCAAAACTCTTCTGATGTCAGAGTTTTTCATTTGACAAAAAAAAAAATACACGTGGACACCTTTATTGTGTTGAATCAATGTTTAAAGGTCAAAAAAGCGTAAATTATGCATAACCTATGTCTCCCTTGTGATGTCATCAATTTGTTTACGTAATTTTCAACAGATTTTTCAACTTTTCTCCACAAACAGTGACCTGATGTAAAACTATTATTTACATTTACAAGAGGTGTTAATACTCTGAATAAAGTCAAAATTAGAAAAAACATGTCATACGCACTCTAAACATTGACTGTACATTTAGCTATCAACATTTTTCATCCGAGAGCTCAAAGTCTCAATTGACTCCTGAGTCATTGTCCTTCAAGCCCAAGTCGTAGTCCATTTTCTCCGTCTTAAATCATCAAAATAGTGACTCGAGTCTGATTCGAGCCCAAGTCACAACTTCCACACCTCCATTCTTTAGTGGTCTTTTTCGTAACCTACAAAGCTCGGGATAAAACATCAACAAACAGCCGTTACCATGGAAATCCGCCATGTTTGCTAAAAAAAAAACATGGAAGAATCTGATAAACTTCTGTAGCGCTGCAGTCGTTTAGTTGATTAGTCGATTAGTCTGTTGATGGTATCTTAGTTGACCAAAGTTTTTATTAGTCGACTAATCATTTTATTTATATTAAATTATTGTAAAATTATTTCCATGGCAAAAACGATAAGATATGAAGTGAATTAGCTGAAGATTTTGGAGTCTTAACGTATAAATTCACTCTCTCCTTGTACTTTTCTGTACAAATAGTTGCTTTTACATGAACTCCTCTACAGTTGTGTTGTTTTGAGAGCAGTTTGGTTTAGACACATGGAAATACTTTACACTTTTGATATATATTTTGCCACACCCCCTTTTAGTCAACCAAGAATTTCTTTAGTCGACTATGGCCCTAAACTGCTGGTTCACTTCTGGTAAATACATTTATCAATAAATAGGGTAAGAATACTTTTGAATTAGCACTAAGTTTAGTATTTAGCATCTCCATTGAATTAACATTGGGCTACGTGAAAATTCTGTTGTGGGCCGTCACAATCCCGAGCTCATATCGTCAATCAATATGAACAGGACAGAGATGCTTTCCCTTTTATTGATTTCCGTCGTATAAGAATAAAAAAGAAGTGGCTTGAATTGATAAGGTGAGTTTATGGTCGTCTAACAGCTGTTTTGCCTGTTAATTAACTCTTTTTATTCTTGGAACAAAGGCCTGGATAGAGAAGTGTTGTAGATATGCTACTATTAAGTTATATAAAAGAAAGAATTCTGCAGAAAGGGGTTCCTAAAGCTGCGTTGCGATGTAATTAGCTACTGTTTCATTATTAAAAAACATGAAAACCAGACCTAGTTCATCATAAAGTGTGCTCCAAAGTAATTATACAAATTATTCACTCCAATAAGTTTGTAAGCGCTTTCTACAACAGTGTGTGACGTCATCATTTAACAATCCCATCTTGTACCTTTAAGATTTCCCCCCCATCTGTGCCTGGTGCCTGTTCTTGTGTCCATGGGCAAGACACTTTTTGCCTCCAGTGTCTGTGTTGCTGCATGTGTGAACGGTTCCTTGATGTGAAGTGCTTTGAGGGACCACAGGGATAGAAAAGTTGATCCCGCCATGTTCTGTGCACAGGAGCTTCTCCTCTGGTGGACTTTGACAAACCCTACAGCAGTGTGATGGAGATCCAGTGTCTGCTGGACAATGTCGGGGCGTCGGAGCTGGTGATCGACCTGATCGTCAGCACCAAGAACGACCGCGTGTTTGAGGAGAGCATCTTACTGGGCATCGCGCTCCTGCAGGGAGGAAACACACAGATACAGGTGACACACACAAGCACTTTTATTCTCTTATTACACTGGATTATTCACCTTATTCCGGAGGTTGCCGTACGCGCTGCCATCTTGTTTCTGTTGTATTAGTTTACACGGGGCAGACGAGCTCAAAAGAAAATAAGTTCTACACAGACTAAAAAGACGTTTTCAGCTCATGTTCATTAAATATTTTCCACAAATCAACCTACTTTATGTAACATTTTAGCGGCGAGACTTTTCCCTCGTTCGTCATTAGCTTTAACGGAGTTCTCGCCAAACTGAAGTGCGTTTACAACAAAAGTGCGTATCTGTGGCAAAAAGCTGCAAAAGTGGGCGGGGCAGAATAAGGTGAATATTAGATTATAATTAAGACTGGTTTTAATATTTATATATATCTACGAGAATTTCTATCCATGTCATCTGTGTCCATTGATGACTTAATTTCAGATGAAAGACACAGGCTTGAATAATTTTATGGGCAATTCACTGTTGAAAAAGTGACCATACAGAAAATCCACAAAATGTTGAATCTTATCATGTTCTGTTAGGGATTTGGTTCATATTATTGTGTTCTGTATGTTGTGGTGTGACGAAAAGTATGAAATGCTACTACTTTCTAATATGGTGAAGAAAATATTTCACCTTTTCTATTTCATGTGAACTAACCCAGTAATCAGAGGTGAGCAGAGTAGCCAAAATTGTACTTGAGCAAAAGAACAGTATATTACTCAAGTAGAAGTACAGAGAAGTTGTATTATTTTTTTTTTTAATTGGGGGGATGTCACAACTACAAGTAAGATTAACTGTCTGATTTATAATTTGAAGTTATTGTAATTAAAAGGACAAAAAATGATGAATAATGCTCAAACTCTGGTCTTTTCAAAGGATGGAGCTAAATCATTTAAAGGTTTAATATTGTCAACATATAGCTTTTGTCACTTGTAGACTTGCTCACGTTGGTAAGAGGAATCAAGTTTACTCAAGTAAGAGTATTGATCAACTGTCATATATATTACTCAAGTGGAATTAAAAGGATTGTGCTTTTAAACTTCTAATTTTATGAAAAAGTGAATCAAGTAAATGTAACTCTGGCCCACCCACCTCTGCCAATAATATTAACTAAAATATTAACCGTAAACCTGGTGAAAACGTCCATATTTTGATCGTTCAACATCAGATTCTACCCTCCAGCTCAATGTTAAACTACGTGCAGTAATTATGAAATCCTTTCCTGCGCAGAATTCATTTTACCACCAACTCCACAAGCAGAAGAAGTCGGAGCGCTTCTTCAAAGTTTTCTTTGACCACATGCAGGTGGCTCAGCAAGAGATCCGAGCCACAGTGTCAGTCAACATGTTTGAGCTGAGCTGCAGGAAGAGAGACGACGACAGCGAGGGGGGCGCGAGCAGCCGGTTCAAGAAAGGTAACAGCGAGTAATGGCACGCTTCACCCACCTGTCCTCACACACCGCTCCCTCACCTCAACGTTAAGTGAGACTCTGCTGTCTACAACCCTCAGTCAAAAGTCAGAAGACAGGATGGTTTTTTAGGGTTAGAAGACAAGGCAGTAATGTTTAAATGTTTAAATCGACTATAATAATTGATCATTGTAATCGTTAACTGGACTATACAGACTTTAAAACACATGTAAAAAGACCTTTTATAACTAAAACTGTGACATAATTACACCAAAATGTCAAAAAATAATAAATTATTGCTGATTTTTATCAACGATACGCTTTATTCATAAATATTCAGTTTTCAGTCACCATATTTCAACCTTTATTTGGCTGATAATGTACTTTAAAAGTCTAAATATACATTAGAAATAATGTCGACTAATTGAAAAAATAATCGCTGACTAGTCGACTGCTAAAATTATCGTTGGTGACAGCCCTAGCTCCTACAATACCAAAGTTTAAAACTCGATTTTGATGCTTTGGAAAAAAGCTCTATACTCTATACAGATGTTTATACCACTAGGATAATAAAAACACTAGATTTTAGTGTGGTGTAATTCAGTACTTTTATTCATACCATTTTTGTTACAGACATGCAGCCAAAAATAGAGTTAAAATAAAGAAACTAAATATCAGTGTTGGACTAAGAATAAAATGCAATAAATCTGTCTTTTTTTGACGTAAAACATTTTCAACTCAAAATGATTGTAGTTTCTGTCTTCACTTATCACTTTTCTAGACTATAACACTAGGGCTGCAACTAACGATTATTTTGCTCATCGATTAGTCTAGCAATCAATCATTCAATTAGTTATTTATAACGTGACATAACATTTTTTATTAAATTTGATCCCTATGAAGCTAAGACGACGCCACTTAATGACGTCCTGATGGATTATATTTACAGACGAATCAAAAACACTAAACTTTCATGTCTCCTTTGTCTTTTAATGTAACCCCTGTTCTTTCTGAATATTAAAAACCTCTTAAATTGATGGCATGGTTTGAAGTCTGAGTATAGTCCAGATTATGACTATTTGATTACTAAATTAGACTCTGATTAATCGATTAACTTGTTTCAGCTCAATAAAACACTACTCAATTATTCAGGATATTAACCACTTTTCTTCTTAGTTTGATAATTGTATAAAAATAGCTACCCATCTCAATAAGTTTTAGTTTCAAATAGGACCTGAGTGAGATGAGTGTCAGTAAGATCTTTCTGATATTTGTACATGGAATGAGTAAAAACTTTTTAATCCTAGAGCTGTGGGATTAATTGAATGTTAATGGACCAGAATTCACGCTTTGGAGGAAGACGTTTGACTATTTTATGTTTTGAATTGCAATAACCGTCATAGCCAATTAATTTTATTTGTTTTTAATAAGCCAGAATGAAATATAATTGAAAATTGTGGTCAATCAATATGAGGGAAAGAAATTGGGATTATTTGTTTGTCGCTTCACCCAGCTCTATGTAAAACCTCTTTCTAATTTTCACTGTGGGTGGTCCCTGGTCCCCTTTGGTCCTGGGTTATAACAATAGAGGAGTTAAAATCCAAAGGCTCCTGTCACTGGGCTGACCTCTGCACAAGCTGCTGCTTCCAGTCACATGTCAGAGGGCATGTGACACATCACACCATCAAAGGCCTATTGCGTCAGAACTGGTGCCTCATACGTTTTACACTTAAGTACTCTCTATCGGTGTTTTTGATTGGATAATGCCAGCACACCTCTGCAAATATATGAACAAACTCAATGTTAATCTCTCCAGAAACTATATTTAAAGCAATATTCATACATAGAGGGTGTTCCATCTGACAAAAATCCAATAAAAAGCAGACCTGAAATTGTTTGCGTGATGCCTTATGATTTAATTTGGCCTTGAATGTTTTGTTTTCTCAAATTATAATTACATTTTTGAGTTAGCAGGGCTGCAATTAGTTTAAGCCACACAGACGTCAGCACATCACCCCAGATCTTTTCGCACTCCCCTGGCGTCCAGTTTTTTTTAGAATTGATTTTAAAATGTTGTTTAAAATGTTGCTTTTTGTTTATAAAGCTCTTAATGGCCTTGCTTCTTCTAATTTGACCGAGCTCTTGTCAGTTCGGAACCCAAGTCGTGCTTTAAGGGCAACAAACCAACTTCTACTGGAAGTGCCCAGAGCCACACTCAAACACTGATGGAGCTTTCTCTGTCTCCGGCCCCAAACACTGGAACAAACTGCCCCCTGATATATGAACCATCACAGACTCTGGCCTTTGAAATCAAGGCTTAAAACAGACTGGCTTTTAACACTCAGTAGTGTAGTGATACTTATCTTTATTTTTTGTACAGTGAATGTATTGTATTATGGTTGTATGCATTTTTATGTATAGTTTTCTGTATTTTATTGGAAAGCACTTTGGTCACCTTGAGTGTTGTAAAGGGCTCTATAAATAAACGTTGATTGATTAATTGACGGATTAAGTAACTGGTTCAAATGTCACAAGTGCACACTGCCATTGGATCCCAGAGTTAGACACTTAATCCACATTGCACATTGTTATTGCAACAACTAATCGACTAACTGTGATCAGTCGTCTATAGAAAATGATTGTAGTTGTAATGTATTTTGATAATATAAATTTCTATATGGACAATACAGACACTAAAACACAAATAAAATACCTTTTAATAACAAAAGACAACGGCATTATTAAATCAAAATATAAAAAAGAATAAACAACTTCTAAATGTAATGAAAAATACTGTTTGTTCATAAATATTTTCTATCTTGAAGCCTTCAGTCAACATATTTTAACATTTTATTAGGTTGATAAAGTATTTTAAAAGTCTCAATGTATAATATAATTAACAGTTTGTTGCAGGTCCAGGAGCACATAATTTCCAGGAGCATTTACATTTTTTGCTGAAACTCAACTGAAAGAATCTCATGCAAAACAGGCTTTATACACATTAAAAATTTGCATTTGCCCACGTTACCATTCTGTGTGTTTTCTGCTGTTAGATAAAGACTCCAGCCTTCTTATGAGGAACGACATGCGCGGGCAGCTGAAGGAAGCCTCCTCTGTGACCTCGAAGGCATTCTGCGCCTACAGAAGAGAGCTGGACCCCGACTTGGAGGGTCAGAGCAGTGAAGTGATCGGGCCCGAGGAGGTCTTAGAGGAAACCCAGATGAGCCCCACCATCTCAATAATGAAGCCCATTCTGCGTTACCTCCAGCTGCTTTGTGAAAACCACAACTCAGAGCTGCAGGTACTTGCTCCCATACATTCTTTTATATTTAGATGAAAATAATCCGAGGTGTGTAAGGTAGGCACATGTCAGGCAAAGCTATTAATCTCCATGGAGACAAGAACCTTCACCTGAACAGTGACATGGTGCACCTTTAACAGTGGCAGACTTTCCATTAGGCAACAGGCCACAATTGCCTTGGGCCCCCAACCTAAAGGGGCAAAACAGTTGTTATTCTCTCAGTATCGCAGTAAAGTAGTGCATTGTACTTTTAAACAAGATAAAATGTTACTATTTAGTACATGTAAAGCTAAATAATAAATAAAATATGACATATTATAAGATTACAAATTATTAGTATGTATTAAATTATCTGGAACATGTGTAAAAATGCACCAATATGTGGGAAATATTGTCAGATTTCTTAAATATTCTTCTGCGGAAAACCTCCTGTTTAAAGCTGTTGTAGCTATGAATTATAATTTTCCAATAATTCACCTGCCACACCAACTTTATGAACTTGTCCGGCCACCACAAGTTAAAAAAAACAAAAGCTTTTTTCAAGAACAATTCAAGAGACACAACAGCTCGAAGTACAGACGTTCGATGAATGAAAAATGAAAAAAAAAGCTTCAACGTTACACGGTGAAGGTTTCAAGTGAATATTATTAGTTGAAGCAGGAATCCAAGTACAGCATTTGGAGATATACTGTATGGGCAGGCGAAACAGAAAAAAATACTTCTAAAATACTTCTGGCACCTCCAAAATAGATTAAAACATTAAACTTACCCCTCAAGACAAGGGATCAGATACTTTAAAATCTGATCACTTTGTCATCATGAGCCTTTGTTGCATGCAGAATTGCTCATAGTCAATCAAATAGATAAAACAATGTACAAACTAACACTAGTCAAGTAGAAATATGCTAAACCTTACACTGTTTTAGCTGACAGCTCATCTTTAAAACCCTTCTTCCAGAACTTCCTCAGAAACCAGAACAACAAGACCAACTACAACCTTGTGTGTGAGACTCTGCAGTTCTTAGACTGTATTTGTGGCAGCACCACTGGGGGTCTGGGTTTGTTGGGACTTTATATCAATGAGAGCAACGTGGACCTGATCCGGCAAACTCTGGAGACCATCACAGAATACTGCCAAGGACCCTGCCACGAGAACCAGGTGAGACGGCAAGATGGTGGAGGAGTAGCTTTTTTGGATGATGGTCTGTCCAGATTTCACACTTTCATGTTATAACTGTATTAACCTCTAAGTAATGATGGGGAAATACGACATTTTCTTTATTAATTGAGCTTACAAGCCATTTGTGTAAGTACTATTGTCATATTTGAAAGGATATGTCGCATTATTCACCTGCTCCAGTCTGTGTCAGTATTAACTATTAACCTTTGTAAATAAGCCATGATAATTACAATGTCAGTTTATCATTCAATATATCGGATAGAATGAACAATACATTTGGGGTTCAATATTTATTTATTCATGTGCATTGTCTTTGCACTTCGGGGATCCTTTTGACTGTTTTTATGATACGATTTGAGTTGTTGAGTTGAGAATGAAAGAATGAAATACAATTTGGATTTTTTTTTTTCAAAATTGCACTGTTTTTTGGGGGATTATCTTGCTGTCAGTGGCATGAAGTAGTTTCAGTAGTTGTTTTTTTAACTAGCAATTTATCACACTTTGAAATGTGTTATCATGACAGGCCTATTTGTAAATTATTCACTTCAAAACGCTCATGATCATGGTCAAATGTATCTTAAATTGGGATTTTTTTACTAAGTGATGGCCTTTGTAAAGGCCATCACTTAGTAGTTGGTTTCTGGAATGTGATGACGGCATTCTCTCATTCGGGAGGCAAGAGTCATTTTTTTCCCCAATGATTACATTTTATTTTCATAAATATCCAAAACGAAATACCCAAATGTGACAACTGTACATTTCAATTAGTGACTAGACTCTAGAACTCACTTTTACAACAAAAATCAGCATCAGTTTACCCAGTTTACCTCCCCTTGGCACAATAATTACTCTATTTACTTATTGCTCAATAACTGAAAGCTGGAACAATATTCTTTGGGGCTCAATATTTATCGTATGTGACTTTTCTTTGCATAAATGACAAAAGTTTAGTTCTTTTTTTGTATTACGATAAGATTTGAACTGTTAAGGATCAAATGATAAACATCTATGACACGTTATAGACACAAACTAATGACTAAAATGTTTAATTCTGCTCTTTATTTAATATTTTTTACAATTATGTACATTTACAAAAGGGTGTTCTTGATTATCCTACATTAGGGATATTGTTTGTCATGATTTTGTTCTGTAGAAATGGCCCTCATCTGTATTGTTTATTATTATGTCATCTGAAACCGAGCTATTCACATGTATAAAGTTGTCAGATACGCTTCTCTAACTATCATCCTCTTCCCCCTCCAGTCGTGCATTGCCAGGCACGAGTCCAATGGCATCGACATCATTATAGCGCTAATTGTGAACCCCATAAACCCGCTGGGGAAGAATCGCCTGGACCTCGTGCTGGAGCTGAAGGTAAGTGCCTCTTATTTGGTATTATCGGCTGCCAACTGTGACCTGCACCAATTAGGACTGCTATATCCAAGACTATAACACATGGCAAATGCAAGCTACAGAATGTTCATCAATACTGAGTTAGAATTTGATACATTTGTACTAGGGCTGGGCGAAATGGCAAAAAAATGCGATTAGATTTGCGTTTTAATTATAGGATTCTGTTCAAAGTCACAATTTAAACACAATTTTGTTGTTTTTAGTTGCGTTTTTCTCACGTTCACTTGTGTTTGTCATATTTAAACGTGTCTTTGTCATATTTAGTTGCATTTTTGTCACTTTTAGTCACGTTTTTGTTGCTTTTAGTCGCGAGTTTGTTACGTTCAGCTGTGTTTGTCATATTTAAACACGTTTTTGTCATTTTAAGTTGAGTTTTTGTCGCTTTTAGTTGCGTAATGGTGCATTGTGTCGCGATTGTTAAAGAGACGAGCTCACAATTAGATTTTTATCCCCATGTCACCCTAATTTGTACCTAAAGGTTGTTTGCTGTGTAGGGCTGTAGTCTTTTAGTCATGTAGTCGATTAATCGGTCGATGATGTTTTAGTCGACCAACATTCTTTTAGTCGACTAATTATATAATTTCAATTAAAAGGATTTATGCGACAAAACCAGCAAAAAGTGAAGATATGGAGTGAGTTAGCTAAAGATTTTGGAGGGAATCATAAGTTGAATCTACATCTAACATAAGTCGATTAATTGGTCGATTAGGACAGATCTTTAGTCAACCACGAATTTCTTGCTGTGTTTAAAAATGTGTGAATAAATCGACTTTTGCTGTAGAACAATGCCTCCAAACTCCTGCTGGCCATCATGGAAAGCCGCCACGACAGTGAAAATGCTGAGAAAATCCTGTACAAGATGAGACCCACAGAGCTGGTAAGTAAAGATGCACAAAATATTAAGGCGAGACACTAGAGGTAAAAACCTACAGACACCAAACTTTACAATCTTGGACTCAACAGGATTTGATGACACGTACATGGGAGGGATGTTGATATCTAATACTGACACTGACTTATTGAAGTTATAAGTATATAAAAAAAAAAAAAAAAAAGGCAAAATTTGAATTTTTGGGATAGTTTTCAGTTCAATATAATTTAATTAAAAACTAAATAAAAAAAACCAAATGAACCAAGAAATTTAAACCTGGTTCTGTAAATTTTTCTGTTTTATATGTATATTTTGGGCAATTTTTACACATATAATGCCTTATTTCTACATGAAAACATACATTTTTCTTACATTTATGTGCGTAAATTACAGGAGAAGTTTAAAATTTTTAAGATTTTTTCCTATTCGCCTGCAGTGTCTCGCCTTAAAAGTGAAAATAGCTATTGTATACTTTTAGAATGATGTCATATTTGTGGCTTGTGTATTCTCCTTGTTGCTTGGTGAGAGTTTTGATTTTCCTCGACAACCTAAAAAGTAAAACAAATCCTCCAGCTAGATCCTGACCACGTACCGAGCTGAAAGCCTGGAGAATAATCCCTTGGCACTACTATTATTTCTCTCAGCGCCAGATCAGTTGCACGTGTCGTAATAAAGACTATGTCCTTTCTTAACTTTGATGATGACCTGCAAATATTAATATTAGTTAGTTAATTTAGTTTATCTAGGGCTGCAACAATTAATCGGGAATGATATGATCGTGTCTAATCGCAAATAATGAGTGACTATTGTAATAATTGTTATCTCGACTTTAAAACAATATTCCAAAAGAGGTTTTAAGTTTTTTAAGCAATAGTACACTTTTTTCTGAAATATTTCTGTCTAGAAGCCTTCAGCCTCCATATTTATACCATAATATAGTTATAAATGCATTTTGAAAACCTCAATTTACAATGTAGATAATCGTTTGACTAGTCGACTACTAAAATAATTGCTAGTTGCTGCCCTATTTTTAGTTCTTGTGGGCTTCTTTTGTAAAGGACTGATAGATATTTCCTTGATTTTCAACTAGTGTACCGAGGAACACTAATGTGCCTTGAGGTTTTTCCTGCTGTGCCTCGAAAAAACATCCAATTTGAGTTAACAGATTCACAAATACGGATTTAATTAACTAATTTACCTCTCTGCAGTGCCCTGAGCAACTTCTGCACCAAAAAAGAACGCAAAACCATCACTGTTGCCAAATTTAAAGAACCAGACAGTGGCTCAAACATAATGTGTTGTGGTCTGATTTGGTTATGTTTTTGTAGTAGGTGGTGTGCCGTGGTAGTTTTTAAACCCATAAAGTGTGGCGCAGCTCAAAAAAAGGTTGAAAAGCACTGATATTTAGTACTAAAGATTCTAAATGGCTCTGTTTCAGGTGGACGTGATGAAGGAGGCCTACACTCAGGGTCTGGAGAGCGAGGAAGAAGAAGATAGTGTCGGGGACAAGATCAAACCCAGAGACGTGGGACACAACATTTACATTCTGGCTCATCAGGTGAAAAAACTGTCTTTATTGTTGTTATTTACTTCTTTCTTCTAATGAGGACAAGTGGAGTTAATTACTTACTTTATATATCTATTGTGCAGGATTATGGAAACTGTTTTATTTATAAAAGTGTGCTCTGTATATGAATGTGTATTTATTGATGACACAGGTAGCATATAATATTTATTGGAAGAAAGTACCAGTATTTATTTTTTTCTAATGCAAGAACTTCCCTTCAGCGTTTGCGGATTTTCTGCGAGAAACCAGCAACCAGTCCTTTCATAAATATTCCAAAACAAGCCAAGAAGCAGACGTGGTAACTGTGCTTCCCATAATTTATCCTTTCCCTCATTTTACAAACATTACAGACCTATGCAACGTTGTGATGGCGATATATTTCCCGGCGCAGTATGGCGTGTAATGATCGCTCTCTATTTTCTCTCTCATTTTGTTTGCAACTTGTAAAGAGTATTTGGAACCAGCTCCTGTTTTGTCACGATTAGAAGTGTAAATATACAAAAAATAACGCAGTGTTGTTTTATGCAGTTGGCCCGGCATAATAAGATCCTCCAGCAGAGCCTGAGACCCGGGTCTGGGTCTGGGTTAGCGTCTGACCTGGACAACGAGAAGGACGACGCTCTACATTACTACGCCAATCACACCGCACAGATCGAGGTACGCTGCACTGCTTTGTCTCATGTTATAGTGTATTTTTAAAGGAAAAATATTCTGTATTTTCATATTGCTGTTAGGCTTTAAACATGCTCTTGAGTGCCTTAAATTTGCTCATGTTTTAAATTAAAAAAGGTTTCTTATTCATTCTATGACCTGTGTTATCAGTCACTACCATCTAGTGAAGTTAGCGCTGAAAAGTAACGATGCGGATTTGCTGCAGCAGTTATTGTGTTTAGAGGCAGAAATGCTCAGAACGAGTCTAGCGATGATTTAAGGACTTAAAACAGCAGAATATTCTCCGATAAGTGACTGAAAGTGATATGAATAATAATACTAATTACGCCTATTTTTTTATTACTTAAAACTTTAATAAATCAGTTTTAGATTTATATATAAAAAAAATCCTTCTGTACGTTTCGTCAAAATCTTGTTGAGTCCAAGATTGTACAGTTTGGTGTGGGATCTACTTCAAGTGGTGATCTTTATGTCTGTGGGAGAAAAATACATTTTAAGAAAACAACCTTTGAAGTTACAATGTCCCAGATAAATCTATGGATGAAGTGGATTAAATGAAATGATAAATCATCTTTAGGAGCAGACTGGACAAGTTTGTTGTTTCCACATGAAAGTCGATATGTTGAGGGAGCAAACTGACCACAACACAAACAATTGGAAAAAAAAGTTTTGGCTGTAGTGTTTCGCTTTAATTGTTTATCTGTTTTATTTTATTGTTTTGTTTTATTTTTTTCCTTATCTAGAGAATATTATGGTAAAACATCAGAAAAGTGTTAAAACATGCCTGTAAATGGTTGAAATTATTGCACAAAAACTGTAAATTAACCACAAAACAACAAAATAGAAAAAGAAAGCACTTTATTTTTTACGTTGACGATATACAATAGTTTTTGGGTTTTTTTTGCCAGTCTCTTGATCAGTTTTTCAATATGTTTCCCAACTCAAAGTATACGTTTTAAAATAAGTAACTTAGACAATACACAGATTTTGGTTGCTAAATAGATATCAACAGCTTTTCTTTCTCTGTTCAGTCTTTAAAAAACCCTCTATATTCTCTCTTTATTGCGCAGATTGTGCGTCACGATCGGACCATGGAGCAGATCGTCTTCCCGGTGCCCAATATCTGCGAGTATCTGACGGAGGAGTCCAAAGTGCGCGTGTTCACCTCCACCGAGAGAGATGACCAGGGCAGCAAGGTTAACGACTTCTTCCAGCAGTTTGACGACCTCTACAATGAGATGAGGTGGCAGAAAAAGATTCGCAGTAAGTTTCCCACTGCTTGGCAAATAACGATGCCCCTATAGCTTGTAGTGGGGATGCTGAAATTGTGATGATAATGCATTGTTATTGCCTGTGTAACTGCCAGAACATGCAGTGTTGAGTTGGTGTGCCAGTATTTACATAGAGCTGTTGTTCCGACAGAAAATAAGGCGCTGTTCTGGTTCTCGCGGCACATTTCTCTCTGGGGAAGCATCTCTTTCTACTTGGCCTTTCTGCTGAACGTGGTCGTGGCTGTGTTCTACCCCTTCGGCGATGATGACGATGAGGGTGAGAATTTCTGACACGACGGAAGAAATGCGTTTTTATTTTTGTGTATGACTAATGGAAGTCACTGTTCTAAAAGTGTTATTGCACTTTGTGTTCTGTTTTGTGTATGTAGTATCTAGGGTTGTCAAAAAAAAAAAGGATAAGCAGATACTAAGCAATACTAAAATTGGTATAGAAAATTTATGCTCATCTGAATTATTGATATTGACACACAATTACAACAACAAATGACCTTTCCTGTTTTAGTTTATTCTTGACTATATCATAACTTATTATTTTGTGTTTAAAATTGTTTTCATTTTTGAGTAATCTAAAAGGAGATTATGGGTATTTAGTATTGAACTACAACATAAGTTTAATTTTAATTTTGTTTACATTGTAAACTGCAGTATTGATCTAAAATGGCTTATTAATAGAAACAGATCCATTGACTTCCTGTTCAAAATTGCTGAACTGATAAGCCCCGCCCCTTCATAGTGACATTTCACTGTAAAAAGCAGTGGATTACAGTTTAAAGGTTTATATTTTTGAAAAGTGGCCGGGATATTTTACAATTCTACATGTTTCACTCTGTGATTTCATTTTGCATATAATCACAGCTAAGTACAGGATGTGGGCGGGGATAGGGGGTGGATGAAAACAAGATTTTTCTGTCCACTCAAGCCTCATTTGCAAAACAAAACAGGATTAACTCAAACATGCTGGAATCAATCAACAGGCAATTCTGAGTTAACTAATAATTAGGAAACGCTGTTATAACGATTACATAACTTTACCTTTTTAACTTTACACAATAAAGACACGAAAAAGGTCACACGGCCACAATGTTGCACTATTAATAAATTATCTTTTACAAGGGTTTACAGTGTGCGGGATCCTTTTTTGTTTAAATTTACGGAGTCGCTCCCACGCATCCGCCTCTACATTGATTTGCAAAGTCTCCTGCTCCCTTTCTTGTTTATTTTTGAGTTATCAAAACTGGTATCCAAAATCACGCCTTTTGGTTTGAAATTTTGGTATCGTGACAACAGTATTGAATTATAATGTTCATTCTATTGCTTATCATAGCTGAAGAAAAATGTATTCTGTCAACTGGACAAACATTTTAGTTAGAGTGAATACATTTGTCCACTCATCCAAGCAGCTTCCTCAGTTCTGCTGCCGTTGCTCTGGTCAGTCACTGCCTGAAATATCTGTCTGAAGGAAGGCGCTAACGACACTGAGTATCTGCTGTCAGTGCACACCTTAGAGTACTTCAATAGACTTACTGTCACCTGAGTCATATTTTGCATAATTGTTCATGGCCCTAATGGTATCATCTAACTCGTATTAATTAATCAGGGTATGCTAATAGTATGCTAATAGTATGCTAATAGGAGCTGACCCATTCGGGCAGTGACTTACCAGATCCCTGTGAGAGGAACTGATGAGTGGAGAAACATATTCACTCTGGAAACATCTGACCAGCTGATGGAATTCACTTTTCTTTTGCTCTGGGTCAGCGCTGATAATTGAGGAAAATATCTTATTATGACTTTTTTTGTGTGTGCAATTTGTGTTTTGTGCTTCCATTACCAGATTCAGTTCAAAGTTCAAATTTTAAACACGTCCAGGAGAATTGATACAAACTCTGAAATCTAAGCTGACAACTATGTATTACAGAATGTGTTTGTAGAAATCTAAACTACAAGGTTAGCAAATTTTATGCAGAATAAATCAGACTATTGCCGTTTGTAGAGGAAATTATGGTACTTCAAAAATTGCAGCCTGTGCGATTTGCTAATTGCACCCATTAAAGTGCCATTTCGATCATTAACTGGACAATACACACTCTAAAACACATGTTAAAACACTTTATAATAAAGATGGCAACATTTTTGTATCAAAATATTAAAAAAGAATACACGATTGCTCATGTTCATCAATAATACGCTTTCTTTATAAATATTTTCGATCTAGAAGTCTTCAGTCACCATATTTCAACCTTTTATTTGGTTAATAATCTATTTACAAAGTCTAAAAATACAATAGAAATAATCGTTTGACTTGTTGACTTCTAAAATAATTGTTAGTGACAGCCCTGCAGATATCACTGTATATCATTTAGTTTGTGTTTTTTTATGTTTAATTTATTTCTGTGATTTTTTTCTACAGGTACTTTGTCTCCTCCCTGGAACATCCTGCTGTGGGTTTCTCTGGGAGTCTTCACCACACTGCTCCCCGTCCTGCCCAAACCGTGGGGCATCCTGTTCTTTCTGGTCTCACTTATTCTCAGAGCCATCTACACCATGGGCTTGGGTCCTGCTCTGTTACTGCTGGGGACTGTGAACGTGAGTGTGCAACATGTTATCCAGTATCAAGAAGTGATGATGGCTTTCAGCAATCTGGGTTTTTATTTTTTCCTTTCTAGCTCTTCAACAAGTTAGTGTTTCTTGTCAGTTTTGTTGGCAATCAAGGGACATTCACGCGGGGATACAAAGCGGTTGTAATGGACAAGTTGTTCGTCTACCATCTGGCATATGCCCTCATCTGTGTCCTGGGCCTCTTTGTGCACGAGTTTTTCTACAGCTTTTTGGTAAGAAATCTTGCTTACTATAGTATATACCCTTTAAAATGTAATGTCATCAAAATTCCAGAATGGAGGCGACTGGAGGCAAAATGAAGTTTAAGACATTTTTCAATGATTATCTTACATTAGATCTAAGTTCTACTGGTTTTAAGTGTTTGTGTTGGGGGGGAAAAGCAACACATTTGAATTTCCAGGGTATAAAGTTCAGTTAGTTTGCTTTTCTCTAACAAACGATGGGCAAAATACAATTTTAAGGCTAGAAATTTGTATTTTAGCTTGAAAAGAATCCAATTTATGGTATAGTATCTAATATATCTCTAGATAAAATGAAAAATTATTTTGGGCTCAACATTTCTGTGAGTATTTTACCAATAAAACCCATAAATTTGGATTGGTCCTTCATCAAAAATGCAAATTGTCATTATATTTTCCTAAAACAAACTGTAAAATACAATAATAAATGTGTTTTTGCAGCTCTGATGTCACTCATATGTGTCTGACTGGTTTTCATTTTCCAAAATCATCTAATTCTTTCATATTTTGTGAAATTCTGAGGTTAATCCCAGTTTCTCCAGTGAATCACATAATATTGCACTTCACTTTTGCCTCCATTCTGAATTTAGAATGTTTTTGTTTACAAACTTTTAAAGCGTCTATTGTGTGCAGTGTATATACTGTACGACTAAATGACCATTGTCTCGACAGTTGTTTGACCTGGTGATCCGCGAGGAGACGCTGCTGAATGTGATCAAGAGTGTGACGAGGAACGGCCGCTCCATTATCCTGACTGCTATTCTGGCCATCTTTCTGGTCTACTTCTTCTCGATCATTGGCTTCCTGTTCTTCAAACATGACTTTCGAATGGAGGTGGACCGTCTTTCAGGGCCAGGTATAAACAAGGCGTCTGTTTAATGTTTTAGCCCCTTGCACTGTCACACACACTCTGTCACATTATATCGGTTGCTCATTAGCTCTTAGTATTACCACGGATAATATCGTCAACAGAAATTAGGTGGCCCGGGGCAAGAAGCTTCATGTGCACCCTCTAATACAAATGAATAGGAAGAGTGTCCAATTCTGTGGCCAAACAATTGACCCTTTTGTCCCCGCTGTCTACGGAAGTGGTTTTAAGTTAAAAATAATGAAATTCTCATAAATCATCATTAGTTTTATCTATTTGTTGCATGGTGACTAGATGAGAAACTTGATTGTGTTTAATTATTTTTTTTTTAAGTATTTAATTAAAGTTTTGACTTGTGTAAATAAAGATAAACAAAGAGTAAACTAGAAAGTAAAGCGCACTAAATTGTAAAAATTAAGAGAAGATCATGACTAATACATCACCATTCATCACAATTTATTGGGTCTTGCAGACCATTAAATTAATTGTAGAATAAATTCTTGCTAAATTACTGTCTGTGCTGTGGCTCTTTCCGCTCTCCCTTCACAGCAAAATGATACTGAGTTTGATTCCTGAACTGTTCACACACGGAGGGGTTTCCTTTGGGTTGTCTGATACACCCATCAATTCAAAACTCCTGAACAAAATCCTGGCTCAAAATGTGGAGATTGGAAGAGGGTCCTTCTAGACAACAGATACTTCTCACTGTAAACAACGGTGTGTTAGTTTCAGTGGAGTTAGCTCCTCTCTTCAGACAGATATTTAAAGCAGAACTAAGTACTTCAGCGACAGAGCTCCCCCTGCAGGTCTCTTGTGAAAATACACTGCAAGCCCCCCCCCCCTTTTATTGAAATAAGGAAGTACAATCACATACAAAAACATTTCAGGTCTCCAAGTATAAAAAAGAGAGCCAAGGTTTCTCAGGAGAGTTCTCTGCGGGTCGGCATTAGGAAATGTTGCAAGGCTGGTTTTCTGCGTAAAGACAACAGGGGGCGACGATGGGGGCTTCAAACGCCCCGAAAATACATTTACAACCACCACACGGACTTACAAAGACATTTAATAAGGCAAAAATGTTACTTAGTTCTACTTTAAGGCAGTAACTTATCAGATCCTTGTCAGAGCAACTGAAGAACTGAAGAAAAACGTCTTTTTAACAGAATTAAATTTCTTTTGCCAAAATAATACTTACGGTATTATTATTACCACAATACTGGGCTAATATTATTCGTTCCCCTGTCAGACGTCAGAGTTACAGGAACTTTGCTGCGACAAACCAGCTGAAAATAATGTAAATAAAATGTGTGGGTTCTAAAATAAACTCAGTGACTGGATTCTGTAAGTTGAGGGCTAAAATATGAGGTAAGGCATGTTTATATTTACTGATTTAAAATAGGCAAAAATGTGTTTGTGTCCCCAATATGGCTGATTTGGGTATCAGGAATCTGGAAAAACTCTCTGCATGCTCCACTTATCTGCACATGTTTCATTCTCTTTTGTTTTGGGGACAGTAAACTGTACCTTACCTCACGTTGTACCCGAAAGATAACCCGTATAATCCTCCCATATGTTTCAGTTCCTCTTAATCCTCCTCATAGTTTAGGCTGAGCTGCTGCTTGCACATATAGATGCAGTCATGCTTTACAAACCCTGGGCAGTGTGGGCGTGTTAATGAGCTCTGCCGGTCAGAGACAACCTGCTCGCACATGTGCACCTGTTGCATAACCCTGTGGCCACTTCATCCGCTGTTTTTCTGAATCGAGCGCGGCAGACACAGAGCGGTGGAGCCTTATGTAACAGCCCTGCGCCCGCCCGCTTGTCTGCCTGCCGCTTTCTGTCTGAAGGCTGTGGGTGAGCTTTCAGTGAACTCTGTGGGGACTGAGAGCTTCTATAGGGGAGATGTGTCTTGACCCTCCCCCTTTAATGGTCTGGATGCACCTCTCATTGTCCAGCACAAAATTCAATTCACTTTATGTAATGTTCGATGATTTAAATTGCTTTTTTTTGTCAATTTAGTGACTAGTTTATCATCAAATTATCTAGTTTGAGAACCAGCAAAAGAGTAGGATTGCAACTAACGATTATTTTAGATTAAACACGGCTACATTCAGACTTTTTAAATACATTATCAAGCAAATAAAGGTTGAAATATGGTGACTGGAGGCTTGTATATAGATTTTACCGAAAAAATGTTGATGGTGATGAAAATTTTTATTGTTATTTATTTTATTGTTTAGTTTTTTTCTGTCCATTATTCAAATTGGTTGCCTTTTTAGAGAGAAGAGATCTGGTGAGCAACAATGGACTTGCAAACACATGCACCAAAGATGGCTGTCCTACTTCTGGTAAGACTCCGTGCATTCATGAAAAATTAGGACCGTTTCCATGGCAATTCATGATTCAAAACAAGTAATTATATCTTCTGAATGATCAATAGTCCACAAAATGGTACCTTCAATAACAAGAAACTGAAATCTATGAATAGATTTTATTGGGTTGAGCAACAGTTCCCTTTTAAAGGATTGATTGTACTGGTGTTTGTTGGTGGTGTAGTGGTTTAAGACATTTTACATGTCATCTCGGCTTCCTGGGTTTGCTTTTTGCGTCAGAATTTTGATTTTCATGTTCACACATTTGGGTAATCCTGTTTTATTTGCTACATTAGCAATTAAAACCATGAATGGCCCTTGTGGGTTAGTTCTGATCATTCAGCATTTTAATTGCGTTCACTACCTGTCATGTTCAGAATAGCCAAACTCATAAAGCGGGACAAAATAATTGATTAAGTTATTATTCTGTTCTTTTGAATTTGATTTTATGTTAACATTTTGTGCGATACTAGACCCTGAAAGATATTAGCTTGTACATTTTAGAATATCTCTAATGGACTGCCAAAATATTGTCATCGAGATAATGCAAAATAAATAAACAAATACACATCGAGATATTCATTTTTGTTAATAACACCCACCTCAACATTATACACGTTATTTTAAGTTATACTATATGAAATCCCAAAGTAAAAACAGCCACAAAAACCTCAATATTTCCTGAAACAGCCTTTTAAACCACCCGTGCGTTAAGACAAGTTTGAATGTTTCTCCTCATCACATTGTGCGAGCGACCTTTCGGCTGTGGTCAGTTGTTGATAGGTTCCTCAGCCTCTCACACTCGGCGCGCTCAGGTAATCATAGTGCTCCTCACACACACAAAGAAACTTGATGAGGCAGAGAGGTGACTCATTCTGGTGGTGTTTGTTCTCCTGCGTCTGCTCGAATCACCTGCACTATAGGGCCGCACACGTGTCCACACTACTCACCCACCGCTGCTCCCTCACGCTGCTCTGACATTTAATATTCACAATGTACACTTTGCATAGGGCTATTCTCAGATAATGTCTGCGTTAAAAGTGTTAGTCGGAGGCATGGATTTTTTGCTTCATCTTTCTGACTACAGTATTAATCTATGAATATGATTAATGGCATTTCCAAAGTTTAGATGCAGTGTATGCTTCCATTTATAAAGAAAAAATCTGTATACCTAATGATAGATTGTTAATTAGAGATTTTTTTTTCTCTTAGATTATTATACATGTGACATACCTCTGATAACTTTAATTTCGAACACATCAAATGTTTTAAAACATTCAAGTATTTGACATGACGTGGTAAATGTTTTTCTTCCTCCAAAATTTAACTCCACAGTGCACAAAGATGCAAATTACACATAGTTTTAGAAGTTGTGTTTCACTTTTTTGTAAACATAGCAAATTTGCAATGAATGTCTTTCAGTGTAAAATAAAGTGTCATAAAAAGCATTTGTGTAATTTACAAAGGTGTAAGACCGAAGGACAGAAAAAACCTGTTTCATCCCCAAATGTCAAGTACTCATTTATACATATATATTTCAAACAAGTAACTATGATCTATAAAACTATTAAACAGTCAGGAAACTGGATGAATATCCAACAGTAGACTGTGAAACAAGCAAATGGATAATTGTCCCAGGGCATCCTTTGTTCTTCCTTCTCGGCCAGGAAAATGAAATGTAATTAAACGTAATTGGAAAAAGCAAAACCTTGAGGAACCTAATTGAAGGAGAGATCCACTTCCATTGATGAACAGGCTGTAGATCAGGACTAAACCATAATGGACCGGCTGTAGATGTGTTTAAGTGGCGGCCAATCACTGTCTGTCATGTTTAGCTCCGTTCATCTGTTGAGGGACAAGGTAAGAGAGTGAGGATGTTCACAGATATGGAGCATAAAAACATGTTCACACCAACTCTTCCTTACACCCTCCTGAAAACAACAGTATGTCTAAAAAAAACTATCCCAAATACTGCGGATGGAATCTCGTTGATCACTCCTGCATTAATGAGAGATTACACCGACTTTAAATTTCCTTTAGTGCATTATAAGTGAATTGTTGTCTGGCCACTTTCCTAAGTCTAAAGCCTAAAGATACTGCACCCAGATAAGGCCAGAGCCTGTGTTCAGATGATTTCATTGTCTCGTCCTCTGTTTATTTCCTGCAGGGGACGACGACGGGACAGAGCGCGTGTGTGATACTCTGCTCATGTGCATCATCACGGTGCTGAACCAGGGCCTTCGTAACGGAGGAGGGGTGGGGGACATCCTCAGAAGACCCTCCAAAGAGGTAAACACCACTGTTCCTTGTAGGGATGCCAGAATATGAAACGTTATGTTACAATTATTGTGAGAAGAAACATCACGATTTAACGACTGACACCATGTTCATGACCAAACAACAGTGAAATCCTTAAATTGCTATTCATTCACCTTGTACCATTTCTCAAGTTACTAGCTTTATGAAGTCAAATAGAATATGTAGTTAAGTTAATATGGCTTAAATTGAGACCCAAAAAAGCACTTTACATTTATGTATGTAGATTGAATTGACTTATAGATGGGGTATATGCCTTAATTCTTGTAAATGATTATATTTATTTGTAAAGGCAGCTCTTTCTGTTATTGTAAAAGCAGCAGTTTGCAAATGAAGTATTTAATAAAGCATGGATTGAATGAGTGTTGGTCGTCCATCCCAGTTACACTTCTCTGTTGGAAAAAGCTGTTCTAAGGCTAAAAAATATGTGAATACTTCTGATATGCCAAAGGGTTTGTGTGAGCTAGGAACAAATAGATTTAAATACCTACTTAAAAATCAGGTAATGCTGGTTTTATTTTGCTTCTACAATGACATGATTAATATTTTTTAGTCATTTCGCATGACTCTGACTGTAACGCAATTATTTATGAACAGAATTACATCCCTTGTCCTGTGTCTGTCCTGCCTGTCTCCTGTGTGTCTCCTGTGTGTGTGTCCTATGTCTGTCGTGTGTGTGTCCTGTGTCTGTCCCGTGCGTATCCCGTGTGTCCTGTGTCTGACCTGTGTTCTGTCCTGTGTCTGTCCCATCTGTCTCCTGTGTCTGTCCCGTGTGTCTCCTGTGTGTCTCCTGTGTGTGTCCCGTGTGTGTCCCGTGTGTGTCCTTTGTCTGTCCTGTGTGTTTCCTGTGTATGTCCTGCGTGTGTCCCGTGTGTCTTTTACGTGAGTGTCCTGTCGTCCTGACGTGTGCCGTCTTTGCAGGAACCTCTGTTTGCTGCTCGAGTGGTGTACGACCTGCTGTTCTTCTTCGTGGTCATCATCATTGTGCTCAACCTCATCTTTGGCGTCATCATAGATACTTTCGCCGACCTGAGGAGTGAGAAGCAGAGGAAGGAGGAGATCCTGAAAACAACATGCTTCATTTGTGGTGCGTGAGATCAAATAATTGAATTGTAAAAACATGTTTGACAACGTGAAAATGTATAAATGGATATTTTCGTATTCTTACTAAAATACTATGTCTTTCACACAAGTAGACATAAAAGTGACAAACTTTTTGCGTTTTAGATTTTACAGGACTTACAGGTATACTACTAATACTACTACTAACTGAGATTAAGGTTCAAAACTATACATCATATTCCATCAATTTTGACTTCCATTTATCTTATGTGCTACTATTACTACTTCAAATAAGTTTGCCATTAGTATCCACTTGGCCACTAAACCCTATGCATTTGGTATATCAATTAGACATGCTTATTACTAATAAAAGAAAATGTGCTCAAACTCAAAATATATACTGCAAATAAATTACTTCAAAATGTACCTTTTTTTTGTTTTAACATTGTTCCCTCATCTAAAACAAAAATGGAGTTGCATTTAGCTTTATTCACGCTAGTTTAAGTCATCTCTTCTCTGAGCGTCATAAACACATGCTGATTTCTCCCAGTCAGTGATGTCAAACACAGAGCTCAGAGATCTTCTGTGCTGTCTTTAAGCCCATAAACGAGTCTGACGATGACTTTTGGATAAATCAGGCTCCTTACAACTACGTGGCTGCATTAGTCTGTCAGAGGCAAGCAAGCATTTGTTCATCCCACCAATGTAATTCCCTGTGTTGCCTGTAGATGGGGCCAAAAGTCAATTCCTGGCTTGGAAACATCATTGTGACATGAAGTTATCTTGTTTTGTTTGTTTATTTTTTATTTTTCAGTTCTAAAAAATGAGATTCCAAAGTAAAGGTGCTCAAGAGCATGTTTAAAGGACATCACTAATAATGCATAATTGTTCTTTAAAGCGTGCCATTATTGCGGTATTATTGATGCTGATTCATCTGGCCATGTTTTCCAGGTTTGGAAAGGGACAAATTTGACAACAAGACCGTATCATTTGAGGAACACATCAAATTTGAACACAACATGTGGCACTACCTCTACTTCCTGGTTCTGGTGAGGGTCAAAGATCCCACCGAATACACCGGCCCTGAGAGCTACGTGGCTCAAATGATCGCGGTAAGTTGATGTTTTTATCTTACCGCAATTTTTTGTATTGATTTAACTGATATAACTAAGTCTGAAAAACACACATTCCACTTACTATTCCGACGACGTACGAACCAACAAATACCCCCGTTCAAAATCCTAATTTGTGCACTGTTGGCAAGTTCTAGTCGACAGAATACAGATGATGCTGGAGACTAGTTGCGGTCTCCGTCTTTCTTCCTCAGACTTGCACAGCGGCGAGTCTCCTGCACACCAAGCAATCGAAAAATGAGACTGAGCCTCTAGGCCTGTGCCAAGCATCCCAATTTATCCTCTCTCCCCTCCACTGCTTAGAAGAGACCGTTTTTTGTGCTTAGGTAGTCTTCATTTTGCCGAGTTTCCACCCTGCTGGGACACAGTTCTGCTAAATAGTAATTAAACCCGGTCCGGCCCTATTATCTTCTGTGCACCGACTTGCTCACCGACACACAAGAACAAGAAGTTGCAGGATGTAAGGGCAGCTAAAGGTGTAGCCGTTAGGTTAATGGATTCAAATGAAGCCTCACAGCACAATAGCACATTTTGTGATTAACATTCAGCCATGATGGGCATAAGAATAGACCCATTAAAATGACCAATTTGCATAACGGACGGGGTAGCAGGCGTTGAATTAATATGCGTTGGCAGGGCTTCTAGCAGGTGGCTCCTGTGATGCCAATCCAGGTATGGACTAATGAAGTCAGGAATTTATATGATGGGGCTCTAATGTACCATGAAAGAGGTTAACGCAGTACCACACAGGCTGATGTCTGTCAAAAAGTACTTAAAATTTGAATATATTATATATTTTACATTGTATCTACTCATTTTCTTCCATAAATTTTTAACACTTGTTCAATTACAGAGAACAAGAGATCATCCGAGCTGCTTTGAGGCAGGGTATACCTTGAGTAACTGATTAGTAATGGCAGGACATTGTCTCTCAACTCCCTTAATCTTTATATTTGATTGAAATTACCTTTAATTGTGTAACTAGTTATTGCAGTTTGTGTGTATGTTCAAATATATTACGGAAATATTCTACGCCTCCCTGCCAATCAGCTTGAACACCAATTAAAACTTATCTCTTTAGTTATTGCTTTGCCTGGATTATTCCGTAGTATGGCATTAAACATAATCATAAGCTCATAAAAAAAACAGATTTTCCGCACCACCTTACTGCTTAATAGCTAGTTTCCATCTACAGTTGCTGATTTATAAGAATAAATAATACAGAGCAAATAAACCCAGTCACTAATAAGATCAATGAGACAATGTATACTCTCTGATCGAAACACACTCACACAAGAACAACAAAAGCACACTTCTCAATCAGCAGTACTTGTGTCTTAGCGAATATACTTGACCTACTAGTTTTGCCTTTCACTAACAAATCAGTCAGTGTTTTAAATTATTACTTGCATCAATTTAATTTTACTGTGGAGGTTGCGGGTCAGTTGCATGGTTATTTTGGGAGTACCGGCCCTTAAAGTTTGGGAACGCCTGATCTATCTAGCATTTTAAACCTGATTGCGATAATAAGGTACAAAACGATACTAAAAACACACATAAAATTATAAATGTGGTAATTTACTAGTTCTGATATCATACATTCAAAAACTATTCAGGTAAGATCCAACTTTTTCCTATTTATGTAATCCATCTACCTCAAAATCTGCATCTATTGTTTGGCAACTGTTTTGATTTTTTTTTTTTTTGACAGCCCAAAAAATCATAATAAAAGGCTAATCGCTCGACAAAGCCAGTATCTGAGATAAAGTGGGACCTAAATATACTTGTTACAAAGCAGCTTTGTAATCACTATAGGCCACATGAGATTTGAAGATGTTTTTTCCCGAATACTCCCTGGGAAACCTCTGCTGCTGAAACCCGATGACATTGTCCTCTGCGTCGTCGTGTGTGGCTCGCAGCTGCAGACTCCGCTGAGGCTGACAAAGGGGCAGGTGTAGCGTTACCTGTTGTACATGTGGACGCTAATGTTTGTGTGTGGAATTGTGACAGCCAGCGCAGGCCCAGCAGGTCGTGTGCTAGTCCCAGCGCTCTTACATAACCCATCTCAAGTGTCCCGCTAATAGATCAGCCTTGTGTTCACGTGCTGCCCTGTCCTTTCTGTCTGCCTTCACACTACACACACTGCACACACTACACGACACGTTATCTGCCGCTCTGCCCTCACTTCGAGAGCAGCGAGGTCAAAGAGCGTGTGTGCTGGATCATACTGGATACCGTGTCAGATAAAGGATGCTCTCAGTAACATTTATGATAATGTATGTAAATCAGGGTGTAGTAGCAGTGGTGGAAGAAGTACTGCATTTTGTTACTTAATTAAAAGTACAGATGCAGAAACAAAACAATACTCAAGTAAACGTTTAAAAGATTACAATAAAAAATCAGATTAAGTATTGAAGTACATACATACAGTACATTTAAAAGGCACACAGAACACTTGCATAAAAATAATCACAGATGTTTATTTGTTTGTGTGATTATACTTATGCAAGTGCCTTTTAAATTGGGGATAAATGATTTTTTTCAATTAATTTAAATTGAAAATACTTTAAGTTATTCGCACAGATTTTGTGAACTTAAATCGTCAAATTGAGATTTTGATATAGAATTGTCGTGATTTTTTGGTCAGAAAATCATCAGAAGCAATTTTCCTGGCCTTTTATATTGTCTAAGTTTGTTTGCTTAAAGCTTGGAATCTAAAATTGAAGCAGCAAAATGTCATCAAAAACCTTCTATAGACCCATTTAGGCAGGTCTAAAACCACTCAAATACTTCCAGCTCAAAATCGTATTGGAGTAGAAAGTACAGATGACTGCTCTCAAATGTCATGAATTAAAAGTAAAAAGAATCCACTGTAAAATGTACTGACTTGATTTAAGTACAGTACTTTTGCTTCCGTAGTTCGTTACTTTCCACCACTGCATAGTTGACCATCATGTACCATTGCGTATTTGTGTACTTCATTGTGAGTCACAGGACGGAAGCTGTTGACGGCTGTGTGTGAATTAGGAAAGTAACAATATTATTGTATATGATGATTACATAGGGCTGCAAGATATCGTAATCAAAATGAAATCGCTGTTTATATGGTCGCAATCAGAGAGGGCAATTATTGAAGTAACATAATTTTAACTTGAAGCAACAAAATAGCATGTTTGTACCATGTAATTGAAATACTGCCAACCCTGTAGTTCACACCTCTACAAACATGTCCTGAAATGTATTGGATTCTTGTATTCATCTAGAAACTGTTAATGCTCCTAGGCTGGTTTCAAATGTGAACTACAATAAAAACCTAAACTGCAAATCTAATGGACGTCACAATTCTATAGATACTTTTCCAAAATCATCCTAACGAACAGTAGATCGTCCTAATGAACAGTAAAATTCTGTCCTTTCCACCGTCTCTCTCCTCCTGATGCGCTGCTGGACCATTGCATATTAAATTGGCAGGTTTTAAATCCCTCCTTGCTGCATGCAGCCCAGGAGAATTACCTGTGGCTGGATTAAATGCAAGGTGCATTTTGTGTCATTTACATATTCAATATAAATCTCAAATGAATAGAATTGGAATTTTACGTCACAAAAATCCACACCTAAGTGAGTCATTTAGGTGGCCCTCTTAGCAGCAACAAAAAATGACATCTAATGAGCTGACTATCAAAGAGAAGGCCTTTAATTTGAGTACACTTTTAATTTGAAGATGGACATTTTCATTAATCATTGGAATGGGTGGAATCAGTTTGCCAAGCAGTATTTGTCTGACATTGTACTTTAAACTCTTAATTTCTGTTACCATTCTGTTTTTTTGTTCTACTTTATATAAAACATAATAATAATAGTTTTTAATGCCAGATGCCCTTCATGTTGCTACCAAATACAGTCATTAGGCCATCTTTACTGGTGAACACGGCACTTAAGATATGATACCAGAACCAGAAAAGCTTTTATGGCAGTAAAAATCCAATTGTTTTCTCATCCCTGTGCCGATCTGCTTTTATGGTGGTATTGTCATATTGTTATCCTGTATTTACTTTATTTAGATATGCATCTATCTGCTCAAACACAAACACTTTTTCCTATCCACTTCATCTGTTGGTAAGCCACTGTAAGGCAATAAGTGACAACTGGATTTAATCAATCACAGTGAGCTCTGAAGCAGATTACTTTATTTACTTCTTAAAAATAAAAGAAAAACGGAGAAAGGTACACGAATTGTGATAAAACCAAACTTGTGATCTGAACACAAGAAAACCCTTCCCTAACTGCACTACTGCCCTCATAAACCATAAAACTGATTCACAAACACCAGTACTGATTAATAGGTGATCATTAGGGCTGTAGTCTTTTAGTCGATTAATCGGTTGATGGTGTTTTAGTAGACCAACATTTTTATTTCAATAAAAAGTATTTATGCAACAAAAACAGCGAAAAAGTGAAGATCTGGAGTGAATCATGAGTTTAATCTAATTTATATACTGTATATCTCACATAAATACACAGTTTTCTGGTACTTTTCTGTATAAATTTATATTTTTTTACATTAACTCCAGTGCAGTTTTGTTGTTTCCCGCAGTTTGGGTCAAGTACAGAGAAATTCTTCATAGTTTTGTCTTGCCAGACCCCCTTTTTAGTTGATAAATCCCTTGATTTTCAACCAGTGTGCCGGGGAACACTAGTGTGCCTTGGGGTATTGTCAGGTGTGCCTCAAATCTAATTTGAGTTGACAGATTCACATATGGGTTTATTTGAATAATTTACCAGGTCAGAGTGTGCTGAGCAAACCTTCGTACCAAAAATGTTAGCAACACAATCTCCATTTTCAAATTTAAAGAATCAGATAGTTGCCACTCTACACGCCACATTTCTTTTACTTAGAAGGTCTGGTTTGTTAATTTCTTACTAGGTGGTGTACCATGGTATCTTTTCGGTCAAAAAAGTGTGCCGCGACTCAGAAAAGATTGAAAAACGCTGGATTGAGGGAGGTCAACCAAGAATTTCTCTAGTCGACTACAGCCCTAGTGATCATATGTCTTGGTTAATCATTTCGTTTACAGTGTGTTCTTGTATTCTGCGGTGGTCAAAGCAGGTGGCGTGTTCCTGTCACCAGTCGAGCACATGAGCGCCTGTAGACTCATGCTCACTGAGGTGGTGCAATCGATCAGTGGAGCGTCACTAAAGACCCTCTCATTCATTCATTCTGTACTGTGCTCTGTGGTAAAGTGGTGAGACCCCCAAACTCCCATGATGCTCTAGTTTGTATGTGTGTGACCGACCACTCAAACAGCACTTTGTATTTCCACCTCATAACCTCGGCAATCCCATCTTTGAGGTTATTTAATCAATCGGTTCTGAGCCCCTTGATGGATGACGTTATCAGAAGGCCCTTGGTTGTCGCTGCAGCTGTTCGTTGTGTTTTGTGCACACAGAGCATTTGTGTACGCCAAGAAAAGTGAAAAAAGAAGCTATTCTATTTGATTTCATAAGCTGAAGATGCTAACGGCAAGAATTAGCCAAACAAGTGTCCATAGTATGTTGAAAAAAGGGTTGATTCTCCCAGAGCATCCTAATACCTAATCCATTTTCACTACGCTTTACACACTTTCCAGTAACTCGAGGAAATACAGTGAACTCCACTCATTTTCAACAAAAAAAGCATAAAAAAACTGCCCTTATTTTTGGACTATATTTGGATATTTTCCCAGAATTACTAACAAATTGAAAAGTGCTCTCATACCTTAACAGCTTAGTAATAAGTAACCTACATTTAAGAAATTGTTAATAGAGACAACTTTATGAGCTAGAACTTGAATTTAAAGATTCAGTTCTGCAATAATAATATGTTTTAGATCAATATTATCTTGTACCTAGAATGAAATTAGAAATAATGAATAACCTCTGTGTTTTTGCTAAGTAACAAAAACATAATGTGCCCTCTTTAACCTGCAATAATTCTCCAATGTGCTGATTCCTACCAATTTGCTCAGTTAAATCCAGTTGGTGAGTTGTTTTGGTCAGACTATGGTCACATTTTTGTCTAAATCTCTTGAGTCCAAATCTAATTATCAATGTTTTGTTCAAAAGTCAAATCACGGGTTGTGATCTGTGAAAAATGACAAGTCCAAGTTTTTTTGTCTCAATCCACTAATCAAAGACATTGAAGCTAAGGCAAGTCATGAGTATCTACGATTAGCTCAAAAATGTAAATCCAAGTAAAAATTGCACTTGTTTAAGAACGACAGGACAGTTTAGTTATTCATAATACAGTGTGACCCATAGAAATTGCCGTCGTTCTGTTCACGGTTCTCCTGTACAGCAACGTTTCTAACATCAAACTAATTCAAAGAAATATATTTTCTTTTTCTTCTATACTCTTTAAGACATGTAACACTGCTCAGCCTTTCATCATTTATAACGAATAAAAAGTTGCAAAAGATGACAGGGAGAGGTTTTGTTTGTTTGTTTTTATTTAGATCCCCAGTATCTACTGAAGCAGCAGCAGCTCCTCTCCCTGGGGTCTTCGTCATCATAATAATTAAAAGAATTCTGCAAACACAATTTTGATTTTGGGCAGATCAGAACTACATTTTGACTTGAAACTTTTGGAAGAGAAATGAGAAAACAGTCCTGTCCAGTTTTTCTTTTCTTTTCTTTTTTTTTTTTTTACCATGTTTTAATGTTTCTTACTTGCACATATTTTGTCTTTGTCCCTGCCAGAGGTGGATAGAATGGCCCAAAACTATACTTGGGAAAGAGTACTGTTGCTGCTAAATAATGTTCAATCATTAAGTAGAAGTACAAAGTAGTTATCAAAGAAATTGCACAAGTAAGAGTAAAAAAGTGTTTGCAAAAATGACTCAAGCAATAGAAATTATCTGGACGCAACTTCTGATTTATATCTTTAAGTTAATGTCACTGGAAGGACAAAACATTAAATAAATGATACGCAAATCTGGTATTTTCAGAGAATACGCAAAAAAACTTCCAGCTCCAGTGCTTGAAACACACATGTTAAAATCTTTTAGTTTTGTATATATTAACATGCAGCTTTTGTCACTTGTAACGTTAATCACACTTGTATTTTTTTTAAGTTAAACACCAAATATTAAGGCTATGGTGCACAACAGTAGTTTCAAACACCTGACTAAAGCTTAATAGGGAACTGTAATTTAAAACCTTGAGTCTTATCCTTATGTAACAGGTGGGAGAATACCCTGCTCCCTCTGGTTACCCTCTGGCCACTCTAAGCATCGTTTTCCTTCATTTTTATCAGACAAACCATCATTACGTAAGATCAGCTAATGCCAGCGTCTGCACCGTGTTGAACATATACATACATGTTATAAATTACACTTTCACTTACCCCCCAGCAGAACACACGCCCACGCATGTACAAACACACTTAAGTCGGTTACATAATGCCCGAGCTTTAGATTACTCGCTGGTATAGCACTGATAGCTTGTCCCGTCCTCATGCGGCCACTAAACAGCAAGCAATAAAACGGATATGTGCGTTTTGCATGGTAGCATACTGTGGGCTAATTACATGCTACTCCCAGTGGTGTTCTGGTTAGGCGACAGTGACTCATTCTCACATTAACAAGGAGTTTGTGGAGGGGGTGCGAATTCAAATGCCACTTCCTCTTCATTTAGTGTATAATTGTGGTGTGCAGTATCTAAGAGACAGCCCTGTGGTTAACGGGCTTCAAACTGTCAGGAGGCTAAACAAGGAACGAGGCGCCATCTCAGATTTTGTGGGGTACAAACAAAGTGCTGGGATTGAACCGCCAGCCTTCCGGTATGTGGGCGAGCGCTCTGCCACTGAGACGCTGCAGTCCTATGCTAAATCAATGTTTGTTTGAGTGTTTAGTGTGCAAAAACATAGCATGGACTTGTGTTTGGTTTCATCCACACAAAGTACATATTATGCAAACATAACTTTTCTGAACTTTTTAACCACGACTTTGTTCTGTCGTGAAAAACAAATCTGGAGTTGTATTTAGCTTCACTCACACTTGTTTCATTAATCCAGTTTACAAGGCCGTCTTCTCTGAGCCTCAAAACTCAGATTTCCCAGATTTGTGACGTCAAAGGTTGAGATCTAGATGTTTTTTTTGCTGTTTTCATGTCCATAATAATCTCCAGACTTGTTTTGAGTTTTGCTGCTGCCAAATCGCATTCACTACAACTGTATGCTGGTATTAGCTAGCTTTTGTTTCTTTCCCCTTGATAATTCCCTCTGCTGCCAGTTGATGGAGTGTGCAAATCCTGATGAGTGAACGCCTGACTGTTAGAATTTAGAGAGTACTTTTCAATGTATATAATATTATAAGTTCTGGAAAATGAGATGCCAAAGGTACTCTAGAGTATGTTTAAAGCCCAACAACACCACAAATAATACATAATAGGCCCTGAACTGTAGTAAATACGATCTACCAGGAAGTGCGCCTCTGTTTTAATGTCCATACTCGTTGATCTTACATTATTCTTTTCACATGAGTATCTGTCTCTGTTTATGCAAAGTGCCATGCTGCTAATTTGTTATTAAAAATGTTTCACTCCCCACTGTGGCCAGCAGAGGGCTTCAGACACATAATCGAAGTGTTTTCTGTGCATTAGCAGTGCTAAATAAGGATTCATACTTTCATGATTTTAAGTTCTAAAAACTGAAACAAAACAATGCAAAGTAATTTTGAACAGTGGTTGAATAAGCTCTCAATTTTGTTACTTAAGTAAAAATACAGATTCATGTGTAAAAACCAAAATGCGATTAAGTAAAAGCAAATGGTACATAAAAATCTACTTAAGTAAAAGCTTTGAAATACTAGTTTAAAAATATACTTTAAGTGTAAAAGGTATTTCACACAGATTTTGAAAACTGTTACTGTTAAATGTAGTGATTTGATAAAGAATTGTGCTGATCTTTGGTCAACAGAATGAATGAGTGAATGAATGTAGTAAAAATAAATAACCCTTTAAACTTAATGAAATGTTCTTTCTACTTTTCAGTCCAATTAAAAATGGAATGGAGTAGAAAGATTATTGAGGATGAGTTCAGATCTTTTCCATTGTGTGAATTTATTAAAATGCTTTGTGTTCTTGATCAGCCTTTGTGTCCTCTCTTCTTCTCCAAAGCCTGACACATTGAAAACGCCCTGTTCTGCCTCTCTGCTGCTACATTATGTCTTCCTCTCTCACTGGGCCTTGTTCCTCTGTGCAGGAGAAGAACCTGGAGTGGTTTCCCCGCATGAGGGCCATGTCCCTGGTGAGCAGCGAGGGGGACAGTGAGCAGAATGAGATGCGCTGCCTGCAGGAGAAGCTGGACAGCACCGTCACGCTGGTGGCACAGCTCTCCAGTCAGCTGGCCGAACTCAAGGAGCAGGTAATGCACTCTGCCCCGCGGTTATCAGCACTCTGGGGATGGCTGGAAAAAGTTTGTGTCTAAAAATACTGTGGGTTCGTCTGAATATACTCGAAATAAAGATGAGTGAGGTTTATAGTAGGAATGTAATGTATTTATCACAGTATTAACCTCACAGTGCAATAGTTATTCAAATTAATGTGGAGAGGATCATGAAAGGCCACTCTTTTCTCAAAAACCGCCCTCACAAATGTGTGCAAATATGTGAAATTATTATGAAACTAAAAAACATATGTCTAAATGTGAAACTATCTTGATCTGCCGCAACAAACAGCTTTTTATGATTGGCATTTTAGAAACAGGATCAAATGTTGACACGTCATACTTCAATGTCATGTGTAGTTCTGTTGCTAATAAATACTCCAAACACCAAATACACCAAACTAGATGGATTGTATAAAGATTTTATCACAACTCATGCACTTACTATCTTTATATCTGATGTGACTAAAGCCTGCTTCTGAGAGTTCACACTTCGCTGTGATTGGTTAAATCTGCCTATCGCTCACTTAGAGCATGACCAAAAGGAGGAGTGGGGAGTCAAAAGTCTCTGTTTGGGCAAAAAGCTGCATTAAACAGAAAAAACACTTAATCACAACAGGACGATATCTTTAAAAAAACAGGTTATGATTTTGTATTGCCATATGGCCAAGCCCTGACGAAAATGGTTGCATGCACACAGGTGTATAGAATAGTGATTAAAACATTTGTAAAATACCATTAGTCAAGTACAAGTAACTAATCAATTAATCAAAGTTTATTTCTAGAGCACTTGTCAGCAACACAAAGAGGACCGAAGTGCTTAACTGAACGGTGGGACTTCTAAAAACACAACAGACAAACAACGTGAAATACTAAAATAAAGGCTTCAAAATCATTAAAACCTGAAAGTGTCACAGTGCTAGGTGGTAAAAGTCAGTCTGAACAGGTGAGTTTTTAACCTGGACTTATACAGAGACAGGTCAGAGACGACACACATACATAACGGCAAAGGAGCCATCACCCCACTGTTTTGTTTGTATATTAGGACCAGGCCACGTCCAAAACAATCTGGCAGGAGCGCTGGAGAGCTCTGCTGGGACGTGGAGGGTTAAAATGTCTGGTAAACACAGTGGAGCGAGACCATGAAGAGCTTTAAAAACAAATCCTCCATGTTATCCTTTATGATTGGTTGATGGATTCAATTTATTGATCTTCAAACTTAGAAAAATCAGAGTTTGGTTTCAGAGAGACACAACATACACTAAAAATATAAGAGAAAAAACTATTCACTTTAAAAAACTCAAACTTCTACAATTATGAAAGAAAAATCAATTGGCTTATTCTCATTTTGTTTCTTGTCAAACTATTCACTAATTAAAGGTGCTGTACCTGATTTTTACTGTTTTGAAACAGAACTACTTTATTTTAAACTCTTTACATCAGTCACATGTATCTCTCACTTTCCTAAGGCAGTCCCATCATCCTAAATATTCACTTCCATGAGTTTATAAAGACTTTTCTGAGCTCAGAACGAGTTTTGTCGTCCTGGGTAAAGCTAAGAAACATTAGTATGCTAACGGTACACTTCCTGCTTCTCGTAGAATAAAATGCTCTATAAAAAGATGCAGAGAAAGTGCTGTGGTCTCATTTTCAGCTGCTTTTGCAATATTTCTGTAATGGGACAACACAGATTTTACTTTATTACATGCAAAAAATCGTGCATGAACTAGTTTTTCTTGTTTCAAAACAGTAAAAATCAAGTACAGCCCCACAAATCCTCATTTCATTTTACAATCCAGTAAACCTTCATCATAAAGAGTGAAAACAAAGTGACTTGTTTACCACATAACCGTTAACCCTAGCTGCACTTGACCCGACTCTACCTAAAACGCCCGCGGAGAGATCACATGCGAGCCGTGACGTCAGCCCTTTCACCGCTGCCCTCTCCTGCAGTTCACGCTGAAGTCTTTAATCTGGACGTCCCAAACTCTTCAGGTGACTTCAGAGCAGCAGAGGGGCGTCCGGAGCACACTCTGGGCCTGTGCCTGTGCGCCTCAGGCTGTTTGAATGACTCCACAGCAGCACAGTGTGACCAGCGCTCGCTCTCATCACCTGCCTCATCTGCATGTGATCCAGTCATGGGCCGCAATGTTCCTCCTTCCTTCAGCCAGATGTGTGAAAACAAGTCCTCACAGCAAGTAAACAAAGACAGAATGTGAGCTAGGGCAGCAAATTTAATCACAATCTGATCAAAATGGCTACTTAAGAGGCCACAATAACACAATTTCCTTTGAAAACATTTAACTTGTGGAAGACTTTCTCTTTATCTTCAGCGCTTAAAATGTAACTATTGCTTGCCATGCCAGTTCTTTTATTCAGATTTACCACTGCAAAGCAAAAGAACATTATTATTATTATAGAGTTGAGTCTGTGGAAGCCGTTATTCGTCCAGGAGTGATCCATTGTAGAAATCAAGATGTTTATACTTTCAAATGAGTGTCCCATTAAAGTCGAAACATCTTGATTCATAAAAAAAATTGTCCACCTTTTGAAAATATGGTATAAATATGGTATAAAATGTGAAATGCTGAGGCAAAGATGCTCAAAAGTATGACAAAATGTGACAACATGTCCCCTTTGTTATTGTTGTTGAGATCAGCTGTTCAGTTTATCTAATCTTGAGAAAAAGTCACGTTTAAGGAGGATTACAAATATGTGTACATATGTGTTTACACACAGTCTTTTCCGATAACAATCCCACACACATTTCCTCAACAATTAATCATTCTTTTCTGTCTCAGTTGTATAGAAAACTCCTACAGAGATTCCAGCTGCTCAAATCCAGCTCTCGTCAGTGTAAACTATTGTTGTGTCGTTAGGCAAGACACTTCCCATGTCTGGAGTATGAGAAGAACAGGAATGCTATTACAAACCTGATAGGAATGTTTTATACTTAAATATATTCTCAAACATTTACAATAACAAATTATAAACTCCCGGGTTTGAACAGAATTGATTTGTGGGAGCAGCTTGGTAAAAAAACGACTGAGGAAACTTGAAATTAATGATTGGAGCAAATGCTAGTCAGCTAGGTTGGTTCTTTTACTCCTCTCATGATGAATTGATGTTTGGTTAAAGACTCATTCTGCACCGTCCAGTTATGTTTCTGCACATTTGTATAACTTAAAAAGCTGTCAAGTCAACAAATCAGCATCTCTGCTCTCAAACTCCACTTGACCCAGAGGAAGCTCTGCAGTCGCTGCGCCGCTCGCTCATTAGGACGGATGCTGACCTCAGCTGTCCTTCTCGCTCTTCTATCTCTCTTTCTTTCTCTCTCTTTTTCTAGCTCTCTTTCCTTTTCTCTCTTTCTCTCTCTCACTGCTTTTCTTCTCTCCCTCATGTTCTTTTTCTTTTCACGTTCATCTCCAGTCCTCTTCTCTCTTCTCTCCCTCTTCTCCTCTCTGCCACTCTTTACTCACCTTCTTTCCCTTTTCTCTCTTTTGTTCCCTCTTTCCTTTATGCCCCCCTCATTTCTCTCTCTATCTCCTCTCCTTCACTCCCCCTCGCTTTCCTGTCTTTACATTATGCTCCACCTCATCTCCCTCTCTTTTCTTCCCCTCTTCTCTGTCTCTGCTCTCTTCTCTCACCTCCCTATCTCCCCCGCCATCTTTTTCATTTCTTTCTCTCTCTGTCTCTCTCTTTCTCTGTCTCTCCCTCCTTCCATCTCCATTTCTTCTCTTTCTCAACTACATTCCTCTTCTCTCCACCCTATTTCCCACTTCTCTTTTCTCCCCTCCCTTCACTCTGTCTCCCCTTTCCTCTCTCACCTCACTATCTCCCATCTTCTCTCTCTACCTCTTCATTTCTTTTTTGTTTAGCTCTCTTCTTTCTTACCTCTCGGATCTTTCTTCACCCCCATCTCTCTCATTCCGTTTCTTTTTCTCCTTGCTCCCTCTCCATGTCTTTTCCTCTCTCCCCTCTTTCCTCTTCTTCTCCCCCTCACTCCCCCCCTCTCTCTCTCTCTCTTCCCCTCCTCTCTGTCTCATCCCCCACCTTCCTATCCCCCCCATTTCATTTTCTCTTCTCTCTCTCCTCCCTCTCGCTTACTTACCTTTTCTCTCCTTTCTCTCCTCTCTGTCCTTTTATGCTCCCCGATCTCCCTCTCACTTTTCTTTCTCACCCCTCTCTCTCTCTCCCTCTACATTTCTTTTTCACATCTCTCTCTCTACCCGCTCTCTTTTCTCTCTCCTCCCTTATTTTTCTCTCTCCATTTCTTTTTCGATTCTCTCCCCTCTTCTCTCCACCCTTTCTTTTCCCCCTCTTTCCTCACCTTTTTTCTCCTCTTTCTCTCTCCCCTCTCTTTCCTCTCTATCCTTTATACCCCCTTCATGTCTCTTTCTTTTTAACCAAGAGATCTACAGCTGATCTTATATATAGTTTGGAGCAGATTTCATACTTTGGAGAAGAAATGTAACTTTTTTGGCAATTATTAATGTCTATCTTCTTATTTATGTTCAGAAAGTAATATAAAAAGACGTTTAATTTGTTTGTAAAAGAAGAAAAGGAATAAAAATCTTAAATATGAAGAAAAAAGTGGAGTTCAGCCCCACACTCCTGGTTCCCTCTTTGTCCCACAGTGTGTCTGAGCTTGTGCGTGCAGTTATCCGGGCCCACTCTGCACTGACTGTGATGGCTTTTTAATGTGCGTGTAATGATTTTAAAGGACCAAAGGCTTGAGTTAATAACGCAAGTGAAAACCAGCGCAAATGCGATGGGCGTGACGAGCCAGAAGCACCTGATTAAGACACGCACACTTATACAACAGGCGCCAGAAGACACTGAAATCCATGTAACTGTGACCATAGATGAGCAACAACTGAACCAGCCTGTAGTTTGTAGATTATATCTTGACATGCAATGACAAAGTAACTGTCTGCATTTTAGCCATTAAGTAAACTTTGAATTAGGGCTGGGTGATATGTCAAAAATATGTCTCACAATTTATTCCCACACATTGATCAGTCACATTTTTTTTTTATTCCATTTTCTCAGTAACAACAAATAAATACGTCTTTCAATCTTAAATTTATGAACATAAAAAAAACTTTTCCAAACCTCATGCATTTACTGATCATTGATGATTTGATAAAAATTGTATTAATTGTACAGCCCTGCTTTGTACAACACTGGTATAGAATATAATGTCTGATGTATGAGTTCTGGATATTTTGTTAATGTTCATTCTTAAAATGTTTGCGTTTTAGTTTATACATCGCTGCTGGACAGTTAAAGCTGAAGAACCCAACTAACCCAACCCAGCAAATTCTGTCTTCCTCCTCAGAAGTGAAAGCAGAATTTTGAAATCCGACCACCACACACTCTCTGTCTAATTAGAAAATATTTTATCAATTTCAAACTTGCAAGAAAGAGCCGTATATACTATAAGACACTTTGAGATGAGAGCTGATTAGTGCAAGGATCCATCATTTTTTTGTTTGAAAAAGCTGTTATAAAGTTTGTTAGTTTATTTTTCTTCAGTCAATAGACAGAAAAAAACTAAGAGCATAAGAATAAAGAAAACATTTTAGGCTGAAGTTTAATACTTGTTTTGCCTAACCCTAATAACTTAAAATATGACGGGACAACAGCAACAGATGAACATAATACAAATCTATATACACAGGCACATATAACACTTTTATACACATAAATATGTATAATATAGACAGACACAGACCAGTTACCGACCTGCATACAAACACGCTCACACACTCATTCTTTTGATTTCTTGATATTTGTTTATTACTTTGGGCCTAAATTTTGTTTTAAAAGTGTAAATAATCCTTTAATGTTTGCTCCAAATCGTTCCAGAGTTGTGCATGTGAACTGTAGGGATGTGCCAAAGAGTTTGAGAGATGGATTTAAATACATACTTCCTCATTTCACAGTTTGAAAATGAGGTGCCCCAGCTTTAAAATAATATTTATTTCTTTATTAACCTTTATTTCATCAGGTGAGAACCCACTGAGGTTTAGACCTCTTTTTCAAGGGTTATCTGGGGCAAAGTGATAATAAAACAGCACACAAAGTTTAAAATCATTTACACATTTAAGAGAAAAGAAAACGAAATCTACATTTAAAAGCTCTGACAATGTCTTTCTTTTGTGTCTGTCTTTTTCTGTCTTTTTTCAAAATGATGATAAAAGGAATCTTGGCTTTGGGTAATTTAAACTTTGATAATAATGTGCTCACAATGTTTTATCTCTGCACTGAACCGGCAGAAACTCTAAACCCCAGTGGATTTTTGCATCTTTAGTCGCCCTTTCATAACTTTGAATGATGCATGTTTCTTGAGGTGTATTGTCTGTGGTGCTTTATGGACTTGCAGACAGATCATATTTAATCACTGCATTGCTTGTTTTCTTGATCCACAGATGACAGAACAGAGAAAGAACAAGCAGCGCCTGGGTTTCCTCGGGTCTCAGTCCAACCACCACATCCCGACTCACTGAGGAGCTCGACAGACTGGACTTTTCTCCCTTCGCAATTCAAAATGGTGGTCACTTAGCCACTAGAAAACATTAGAAACACTGTCCTCCTGTCTCCAAACTGGTCGACTTGTCACTCACCTGCCAGTGTGCTGTCAAGCTGCCAGGTACAGTGTGTTGAAAATCAGAGTTATGCTATGTAAAGCCTTCGGATGTGTTTTGTATGGACTTTTTTTAAGCCATAAGTGCCTTTTGAAGGGGCCAAAAGTGGTATTAAACTCGTACGTGCCTCAAATATTTATGTAAACTGTAGTTATTAACTGGAATATTTTTGTAATACGAAATAATGCTGCCTTACTTCCTTAACTTTTAAAAATGGTACACCTCATTCTCTAATTGTGCACTTTTTAAAGAAGGGTTTTGCCTGGAAGTCTAACATAGCTTTGGGTATTATTTTTTGCATTCTTTACCTTGTTAACAAATGCCGTCACTGCACCATTTCAGTCGCGTTTTTACAGTTCATTAATGTGAAGAAATAACTGCTTTTTACTTGAATGTTGTTGTTTTTTAAGCCCAAATCTCTAACGGTATGGTGTTGAATCAGTTACTTGTTGCTGTATGAATGTCGTGCCTTATTTTTTGTTCCTTCTTCTAATCTTTAATTTCGATGTTTAAATGAATCTGACCAGCATTGATTGTACTGTAAACTGTTTTTAAAGCGTCAAATTGTCCTGACATCCATGTTGATAATGTGTATATAAAGTATTTTATCCTGCCAATTGTAATAAAATTGCAACAGGGATTACTTTCATACTACTGTGTTTTGTGGTATTAAAGTCAAATATTCAAGTGCAATAGAGACTGAGCACAATGTTTCAAACCAATGGACATTTTAAGATGCTTGCTTAATCTTTATTCACAACATTCTGACACTAAATGATTTATTTGCAGTGACCCAGCGGTTAATGGGATTGTCCTTTCATTCTTTAATTTATTTTTTCATGAATCTAATCTCTTTGGTCTTAAAAGTCTGTGTTTTCTTCTTTTGAACAGCTGTTTGAACTCTCTACATCAGCAAATGAAATTACAACATTCCCATGTGTCTTTAAAGCTCATATTTCTACACACTTCTTATGATTGCAATGTTGAACTAGTTTTCATTGTGATGACGTAACTTGTTGACAATAGCTGCTGTTGTGTAAATACAAAATACTTCTCTTTTCTCTACAAATACATTCTTTTAAAGGGGCAGTATGTATTTTTTTTGTAATGGAGGGTCCATGCCTTGTTTGTCTGCATAGAAGTGATTAATTTCCTGCAATTTTCAACAGTGTGGGATTAGAGTGACCAATTTACAGGTCAGATCTGTGAAGAGGCACCCTGTTTAGCTGTAAGAATGCATGTTTTGTTTTGTTTTTTCAAGGTTGTTTTACTAAAAGCACTTGTAACTGAACAAATTCAAGCTAGACAAGCTTAATCATACTGTGGAACATTCCTGGTAGCTAAGTAACATCTCCATGGAGACAAGCAGGTGGCGGACCCCTCACCAGAAAGTTACATGTGCTGCTATATTATTAAACCTGAAACAATACAATAATATGAACAGGATGCATATGTAAGTTTTGTAATTGGTCTTGGTGGGGTTTGCGTGGATGAAGACACAGCTTGAGTCGCCGTACGATGTCAATGGTCTCTTCAGGTAAGTTTGCTCCTTCTGTTGTATTTGGTGAGTCGCTGGTGTCACTTGTATCATTTGGTTGTCTGTCTTACAGTGTCAGCCTGTTTACTGAAGGTTGAAGGAGGAAGATGAAAGGATGACTTCTGCATTGTCTGGATCAAAGTGACTCCAGAGAGCAGCCGTAAAGAATATGAAGGTACTCCGTGAAACAGTGTCAGGATTACTGTAATCAGATTACTATTTTTAGTAATGCAGTAATCAAATGTATTACAATTTAAAACTGTTACTTCCCCTAGTAATCTTTGCTCACTTATTCCCAGACAAAAATGTGTGTAATCCATAGAACTGTAGAATTAAAATAAACAGATACCACACGACATCATCTTCTGATGACTCGGATGGTTTAGGGGGGACTTTGTTGATGCTGTTTATTTGAAAAAAGGTTAAATAACAATGAATTAGTGGGAAGATTTCATGCTTCCTGAGCTGTACCTTTTTTCAAAGAAACAAATTTTAATCCATAATCAAATTTCTTTTTAAATAAAGTAACTGAGTAGTAATTTGATTACTTTTGGAAGAGTAATCAGATTAGTAATCTGACAAACACTGTCAGTGAATAATTGCTTTGGTTAAACTGCTGAGGGCAGAGTGGTCAAGCAGGAAGTCCAAAAAGAATAAAATGCTCAGCGTGAAAATGAGCATATTTTTCAAATATGTTTTATGTATGTTTTATTATTTTCTATTTGTTGTCTATTCTTTAATGATATTTATTGGACACATACCTAAGGACATAACCACGTTGTCAAAATACTTTCTTATGATGCTATTTTGAATGCTTGTGGAACATTAGAACCCTTTCTGTGTTTGGGACTGTTGATTATTCACGAAATACTGTGTGCTTTTTGTAATGTCCGGGGGTCGTTCCAGTGGCGTCATTTACCCTCCACAGCGCGGCCCGTCCGTCTTGGCTGGAGTCCCCCGTTTGCTCTGGCAGTGGCACGTTTGCGCCTTCTGCCTCACACACAGTAACATTAGCTCACACACAGAGCTGTAATGGTGAGCAGCTGTCACCAAACACACAGCGAAGAACACATTTGAACAAAACAAAGTTTAAAAACAGTTTGACATGTATACCAGCCACTGAAAACATGTGAGCGAGTTTGTTTTGGGCCAGCAAAGTATTCAGTACTAGCGCTTTCTAGTCCCTTTGGGTTCCTGTGTTCAGAATAACAATATAATTTGAACACTATGATAAATATTGATGGAGAAAAATGTGGGTATTTATAGGACCTCAATGAGAAACCTGTTATATATAGAACATATTTTAAATGCATTTGATTTAATGAAATACTAACTATGCGTTTCAGGATCATTATCTGTGAAATTACAGTATATTTTGTTGTTTATCGTCATGATTGTGCAATATTCATGTGACTTGTAACATTTATAGAGCACGTACTGCAGCTAGATTGCGAAAATTTCAAACCATGACTTTCTTTCGTTTTATTTATTGCTTTTAAATGATACACAAACATAAAATACATTTGAACTGGCAATATTTTATCATGAAAGTTGTCAATTTGATCTTTCTTTCTTGATGTGTGACATGTTAAAAGCAATTGTGCAATGTTTTGGAATCCACTGACCATACTATAATATCCAGTAAACAACTTAGAGTTTACCCCAAGTTTTTAAGTTTTCAATAAATTCTCTCCCCTGGACTGAACTGACAATAATCTGAAAATAAAGCAACTCCTTTTTGTCACATTTCTTCAGACATTTAATATAAAAAGGCTAGAATAAGTACCCGTAACGAAGTGTTTTTCTAAAGTACAGTGGACAAACTTGTGACCAAAGACATGATCAGTTTTCAGCGAGGTAGGATGGCGCTTTGGCCACACACGCAGTTGTTGTTGACAGTCGAGGTCTAACTGAACTGTCATGTAAAAATAACTCGGCTTTGGGATGACTGGCATGTGACTTCCTGTCTGGCTCCTGGCTCTGGTGATCACATGACCTGTCCACATCGTCGTAACAAGAACAGCTCACACTCACAGAGGCGCCGTGTGAAGCAGAGTCATGCATGGTGAAAATGCACCAGGAGAGAAATCCATCAAACTAAATATTATACAGTATTTTGTCATGAATAAGACGCTTTTTCAGACCTACAGAAGTGCATAAGCTCCCATTTCTGTATTTGTTTTAAGCAACTTGCAGAAAAGAAACCAATAAATATACAGTGACAATTATTTTTGCACATTAGAGTGGAGAAAATATAAAAAGCACACATTAATGACATCTTACTCCATTTTCTGTTGCCTACATTTCCCACAAAAATGTCAAGATGCAGGAATATCAAATCTATTGGTAATTAATGCAATTTTAATGTAACTTGGTGATGAAATGACAAAAGTTTAGTTTTCAGATGTCCTAAATCAATAAACTATTCACCTATTCATAAACAAGTTCTTATTTTTCAATTAAAAGTTTTGTTTTTATTAATATTCATGTGTATCTCAAAGTATAAGAGATAAAAAGTAATCTGAAACTTATAGTATTTTACTATTTTGAGGCATAAAGAACTGGAGTTTCAACATTTGGAAAAAATATGTTAAAATCTGATTTTTCTTTTTTTTCTTTGTTTTAAACATTAAACAGGGTCCTATTAGTAATATATTTCTGGAATTTGAAGTGGGACGGTAACATAACGTAATAGTCCTAAAAACAACACTACAGCAGCAAAAATGGGAACTAATGCCCAGGTCATAAAGGGTTAAAGATGTTGTTTTAAGATTGAAAAGGAAGATAGCAGTAGATTAACACTTCCATGTCATGTGCCTGGAATGCTATACATTTAGTTTTCTAATATAATGTCAAGAGCATTAGATTATTGTGTTGAGGCATTTCATTCATTTTTTACTTTAATTATTTTATTTATTTATATAATTTTGAGGTGGCATAATGCACTGAATTCATTCAAAACAGACCTGCCAGTGCTCCTCCCCTCATGCCGTAAACATGTGCTGCAGTGACAGCCGTCTGTCAGAGCCTCCCTTGTCCCCCTTCTGTCGGTGGTTTCTGTAGTTTGACTCCTGCACTTCACTGTGGCCACACTTAAGTCTCCACCAGAGACAACTGGACGCTTCAGACGTTTAAACACACAGACATATTATGTTTTTGTCTGGAACTTGGACAAAATGTATTAAATACATCATTATTTTAACTTTTGTTCATAGCAAATTAACATATTAATCAAAGACTGCTTAATAATACATTTGTCTATTGACTTCTGCAGAACTGAGAAGCCCCTCCTCTTCAGACTAACGTTTCACTGTAGCAGCAGCGGATTGTCATTTAAGTGTTTTTATTTTAGGAACGTGGCAACTTGACATTTTTAACCCTACGAGTATGACATGGAGTCTTCATTTTTGTAATAATTGTAAGAGCAATGGGCAGAGATGAGGGACAGGTGAAAACGGACTTATTGTGCACTCAAGCCTTAAGTGCAGGACAAAACAGGATTACTCAAACGTACATGAATGAACTAAAATACAGTTCTGAGACGTTTATGAAGGAACACCATAATAACATGGTTAAACCTCATGAATGTTTCCTTCAAACACATTTAAAAGACAGAAATCAAGTGTTAGCATAATAAACACAAACAACATTACATCATTTTAATTTTGAAACTTGATAACAGTACTTGATAATAATTAATAATATTCCTTGCCTTTTTATACTTTTTTTGCCTCGCATTAATCATTTTCTTCTCCTGGGAGGTGGCAGTAGGTTAAAGGCATCTCAAATTCGGTAATAAATATCAATTTTTGACATTATTTTGGGAAAAACAATAATTTATTATTAAACGATCAACAGGTAAATTATACAACACAATATTAAGCATCGCTGGAAGCTTTAAAAACACTTGCATAATACAGTACAGTGTCTTAAAAAGTTTTACTCTGATTTGCAGTAACACAAAAAAACTGTATCTCAAGATTTTTACAAAATTCAAATTTATTCCTGAAGTTCAAGACCCACAGCGGACAAACGTGTAATAAAATACACACCATTGTTGTTGACAGTTGAGCCGGTTTTAGACAAAGTTGTGCAAAAGCCATAACGGTCCACTGCCAGACGTAGAAAACAAGCTTCAGAATACAAACTTAAAGGCACGCTTCGATTGTCTCTCAGACCTTCTGCCAGGAGGAGATCTGCAGCCCGGCGAAGAACACCTGGTAGCGGTTCTTCCACATGATGAAGGCGGCCACCGCGCAGACCAGGGCCTGGGCCAGGTTCAGCAGGATCTGGAGGAGGAAGTACATGGGCAGGTCGCTGGTCAGGTACGCGCAGTCCTCCACGTCCTGGTAAGCGAAGGTGCGCGCTATGGGGTCCTGCGGCTCCCTGGTGCACACACAGTCGGGCCCCTTGCGCTCGCAGGTGAAGCTGGTCGTCTGCGTGTAGTGGTGTCCGGCGAACGCGATGACCAGCACGGAGATGACCAGGCCCAGCGAGCACAGGATGAAGTACAGCAACTGGAGACGCACATAAACATGGAAACGTTTGGTTGATTAAAGGTGCACTATGTAGCTGTTTAGTGAAGGGATTGTTACCTGCTTTTCTTTACGGAAATGTTATTATCAGAATTTGTTTTGTTGGTGGTTTTCAGATTCTAGAGTGTGATGATGTCAGATTTTCCTGTTGATTACACTGAACTTTACCATGGAATAACTAAAATAAATTGTAAATTTACAAATGTTTGACCTGATTATTTCTATAAATGAACCTTGTAGCTTACTGTATTGAAACAAAAATCATCAATTTAAGACTATTCTAGCTGCAGCTGCATTAAATATCATTGGTCTTTATGATGATTTGATGTCATCTAATACAGTCTGTTTCTGAACCCCAGCTATTCATCTTCAAGGGTTAATTATTTTCATTACAAACATGCAGCAGAAGAAACAGAAGTATCACATTAAGAATAAAATACTACTGAGCTCGGGATAGTGACGTTACACACAACAGAATTTTCAGTTCGTTTTTTGTTCACTTTTTTTTACATAGTTTGGGCTGTTTTTTGTCGTTCTATCCCGAGCTCTATGAATCTCTATATTACTTTGCCTAGAATGTTCCACAGTATGACATTAAATGTATCTGTCATAGAGATACGGTTACACCTCCAGGCCAAGTCAGATCTGTGGAGAGGCAACCCCGCTCACAGTAAAGATATCTTTGCACCTGTAATGGGCTCTGTGGAAGGAAGTTTATTTGGCTATTTATTTTTAAATTGGACTACTGAGTACTTCCTGTCCAATTTTTTTCTATGAGGTTTTTGCAGAGTCACTAAAATGAACAAATCCTTAAAGATCGGACAGTAAACAGTGAGCTGCAGGTGGATGTCACAAATGTTTATAAATGAGATACTTCCCCGACGACACTTCTGTGTTGATAAAGGTTTCTGTGGGTAAATGCTAATGCTTATGCAAATTTTGAAGCATAATAAAGGTAAAAATAAAACAAATTAAAACGGAAGTAATTTATAAATAAAAACAATCAGGTAGTCTTTACTTTACATTTTAATTAGTTTGAAAGGAAGATACAAGGCCTTTTCAACAAGTTGTTTCTTCATATTTTACGTTTTATAAAAATGACCATTATCTGTGAGAAACGATTAGCTTAGCCGTCTGTGAACAGAGCCCATTGAATAAACGCAAGATAAGTTCCAGGGGCAAAGCAATGACCTCTTCCTTCATGGAGACAGCTCGGTGGAAGACCCCCCACCAGTTAAATTACATAATGTATCTTTGAGGATCCCCATTCCCAACAGCGAAAACAACCCTCAAAAAATAAAAGCCGCACACAAGCCATATATTTAACAGTTGACAATCAATTAATCAATACAGCACAAGCGGCCCAGTATCATGACGGTCGACTTGTCCATTAGTTCTTGGTTTACGTAGAGCATAAACAGCATTAGCATTAAACCTGTGCCTGTTGCAACAATACTATGGTTTGTTTGTCTGAACGTGTTTGTGTCAAGGTTTTATTGGTGATGGTTGGTGCACAGTGATCCTAATGTTGATTGATAAAATACACATAAGCTACCATTTGTTTAAAGAATCACTACTTAATCTGCCTAAACTCACTTAGTCAAAATTACCAAAGAACTAAGCCTGATTCAAATTGAAACAGTTTGCATTTATGTGTTTAAAATGGTCTTTTCACTGACCCTCATTATCTTGAAGTATAACTGTGTCACATTTATATACTTTCTGATTTTGCCACAGTGATATATTCCTAACGCATTGTGTGGTCTTACTGGGCATGTGCTCGTATAAATGAACTATTTTTGTACAGAAGTAATTTTAATCAGAAAATCTACAGGCTGATTAGGCCAATGTCTCATGATTAATCCAGAGACAGACATTTGGCTCAGACTCCAAAGCAAACACCACACAAAGACATTATTCACAGCAAATTGCCCGGCCCGACACTGAGAGGAGATACAAGTGTACACAGCAGTGATTTAGCAGTAATTTGGATACAATTATGGAGGAGAAAATAACAAACTGTACTTTACTTAAGTGCAACGCTGAGGTATTTTTACTTTAGTACATTATTTATGCTAAGTACTTATAGATCTGATATATTTTTTCTTTTTCCCTCGCATTTTGAACTAGCAACTGTATAAACACTGACCGTTTCTGTTGTTTTTGTTTTAATACAGGCAGAACAAATATTTAATCAAGATCAAAATTTGTGTGAAATAACGTTTTTACTTCAGGTACATTTAAAAGTGGACGCAAATAGTAGAGCGCTCATTCAAATCTGTGATCTTGTATCTCTCACGCTGATGTTCTGGCGCCTCAAAATGTTCGTTTATCATCCTTTTGGATCCGACCTACTTTCATTTCATCCTTTTTTCCAGAGAGAAAACTATAGCCCTTCAAAATAAAGAGCAAACTATGAGCAACAACCAACTTTTGAGTATTCTAGTATTTATTGATGACCTTTAAGATCTGTTTGAACACAGTGCTTTTGCAGCAGCCCACTGACACTTATAAATACTTTTATAGGCTATCAGAGCCCACAGGACATCTACGTAAATGAGCTGTGCATACTCAAATACCTCAGTCAAGGGCAAAGACATTAGCCTGACAAGCAGAGTCTATAAACGATAATGGTTTAAGTAGTAAAACCGGCAGAACACGCAGTCACTTTAAGCTGATTTGACAGAAAACTAAAAACACAAAACACAAATTTAGAGTGCCATTCAACATTTCAGTGGTTTGCCTTGATAAATGTGAGTCATGTCAACTATGAACGGTAGAATAGCAACGTTACACTGATTTCTGATTATTTTATTAATGCAAACTGATTTGACCTGACTTTATCTACTGTATACACTGTACTAAACTAATATATGAAGCTCTCTACTTGTCATTGAATCGTAATATTTTTAACTGGCCTTTTTGAACCCTATTATTTGTTTACATAAAGCAAATGAAATGGGGAGGTGTTCCAATATGTTTTTAAACTCCATATGTCTTCATTAGTCAATAGTTACGGTCCTTATTTCACTGCAAACATCTGCTGTTTAGCCTCACGTTGGTTATTAGCAATGCTTCTAATTAACCATTACAAGATGCATCACTTCCCACTTTTCCCAGCAGAGGGCGGCAGACAAATTGAAAGTGAAAGACAAACTGCTAAACATAATCTACAATACATTACTTTATAGGTAATAAATAGAGCCCAAAAGTATTTAAAGAAGCTACACATAACTTGCCTGTAATAACGCTGTAAGACAAATACTAAAATATTGGAAAATGTGCTAAAAATACTTTGCTTTTTGAAATCAAGAGCATTTACCTTGACTGCGTATTGTAGAAAAGAGCGTTCATCTGGGTGTGAGGTGACGCAGTACAGGACCAGGCCCACAATGGACACCAAACAAAGCTAAAAGGGAGAGAGAAAAGAGTTAACGATCCAATTTGTGTTATGGCTTTCTTGTAGTATTTAGTGCAGAGACGGTGGACGAGCTATGTTTGTTAAATAGACCAATATGTTCTGTTATGCAAAGGAGGGTAGAATCGTCCAAGGATCCCTTCAAAACTGCAAAATAATATGAATTTGAGTGTTTTTTTCCACAAACTAAATTATCCTTGTGACCTATTATCTTTGTCGAATGAAATGGCTTGACATAACAAACTATTTTGAGATTTTACATGATTTAAGCTCAATCTAATTATCATTTTACAGCATAATACATTGTCTAATACAGTATGATAGACCTTTGTTGATCTCACAGTGGGAAATTCACTTGTCATGGCAGATTTTAAGACACAACAAAGTGCAGATAGTGATAAACAACAACAACAATGTGAATGCAATGAAAATATATGTTAAAATTACAATAAGATACATTTGTATTGGACCAAATGCTATGTTTGTTTGGACTTATTCCCACAGAAACACACAAAACAGTGCTGGGGTAAAATATTATGGTGACTTTGGCAGTAGGTTTGTATGCAGGTTTCCACATGGCAGTAATTCATATGCCACATGCTATTTTCTTTTTTTTTTTTTAATTTTGCATGATTCAGCAGGAAAGTGTCATCTGATTACATTACTCCGGTTCATGCACAGACCCGCTCTCTCTCTCTCTCTCTCGCGTCAGTGCAAAGCGGTCTTGTGACTAACGTGCAACATCTGATTTAAGTGTTTTTTTCCCAGGTTTGTCTGGAAGGTTCTCGATGACCTCAGTGTTTTTCGCTGGCTCAATCTCGTGAGCAGAGAACTCGGGATGCAGTGTCCACGGATATCTGTTATTCAGCCAGCGCCACAGAGGATAAACAAGGTCTAGCTGTGAAGGAGCAGGCAAAAACAAAACATTTACATCATCAACGGGACGTAAAGATCGATGTAAAGATTGATGTAAAGGTTTTACTTTTGTCCAGATGCACTGTGTGTGGAGAACGTCACCCACTTGTCTTCATTAAGATGTTTTGCTTTGTCTATAATCTTCCACCGTATGGTTTTAAAATTATCTATCTCCATGAAGACAAGTTTTACAGGTCAGATCTGTGGAGAGGAGAGCCCAGTCACAGCAAGAATGCATGTTTTTCGGGGGGTTGTGTCGCTGGGGAAGTGTTCATCTCATTTGTAAAGTCTTTAACATGTTCTCAGAGACATCCACCTGCAGCTCACTGTGCACTGCCTGAGCTTTAAGGATTTATTCATTTGAGTGACTCGGCAAAAACCCCGTAGAGATAGAAATGTGCAGGAAGTACTCAGTTGTACAATGAGCGAGCCATTTTAAAAATAAATTTGGTGGTCAGGGGCAAGAAGTAAGAAGAAGGTGGTCCCATGACTCCCTGGGGCCCTTAACAATTGACCCTCTCCTGTCTACTCCCCTGCACAAAGCCCATATCGTCTCCATGGATACCAGCAGGGGATGGGCACGCACCAGAAAAGTTTTGTTTTGCAGACAGATAGAGCTTTTATTATAATTTTCTTCATGACTGACTAAATATCAGCAATACCTAGCTTAGATTTTGTGCACTAGCTTTAAATAACTGAAATAACTATCTTAACCAAACAGTTTAAGGTTTTATAACACATTTAGAACAAATTTAAGGTTAAAGTACACTTTGTTATCCCTGTTTGTTTCTCCTCTTCATTTGAACCACCCCTCATTGTCGCTGGAGTTAAATCTGTCAGGAGCAGTGATTGCCAGGGGGATGGAGGATTTTTATCTATGGTGCATGTTTTGAAGTTCACTACTATGTAATTTTTCAGTCATTTATTTGTCTCCAAAGAATATTAGATAGATACATTTGTGGAACATTTCAAAAAAGTTCTTTGGTGCACTTTAAGCAGAATACTACAATATTACAATTCAACAGGTTCATGTGGCTTTTCCTGACATTTTAAACATCTGTTGGGACAGTGTTTGGTTTGGAGGAACATGCCCAATCTTTCACTCTAACATAAGCCAACTATGTCTTCATTTATGTGTTTATTTTAACGGGGACAAAGAGTTACTTTCAAACACGCGAGACGGTCTGTTATTGTGAGGTCACTAGACGTTCAAAGGTTGTGAGAGCACGACTTGTCACAGTCAGGACAGATGTGCAGGATCTATAGATTTATTACATAACAGATATGAGCAGGGACTAATAAGTTACATATTCTTTTGAAGTGGCTTATTCTGACTGGGACTTTTATTTCACTCAGGATTCTGTGTCTTTGCTCTAGGGTTGCATGCTGCTTACCAAAATAGATGTTTTCGTTTTCAAGATTTGCACATTTATATAATTCTCGTCAGTGTAAAAACGTAAATCACAGGCCTAACTATAGCCTATAGGCCGACTCATCCTTGCATATTTGGCAACTCTTTCCAGATCTGTGAGTGAGTCTAAAAGATGGATCACTCTCTCACATACGGGATGCTGTGAATGGTTTACACTCGTGCATGCAAAACAAAATCAACAAGTGGATAGCACCAACTTCATGCAACTTCGCCGAATTATAGTGAGCACTGCGCTTACAATGATTCCAGCCCAGTGTGGCGTCTCCCTGGCCAAGAGGGAGGACGTGATGGACAACTTTAGAAAGGCCACAACGGCGACAGCGACCCCCAGAAGCAGCTGCAGCAGGGCGAGGAGCAGAGGGAAGCGACACGTTTGGCGACATCCTCCGCGCTCTGGCTCAGGACTCTCTTCTCTCATTTTTAACTTCTCCATGTCCGACGACCCTTTCTGCCCTCGGCCCATGTCTCAGTACTCTCTCAAACTTTCACTGTTTCCCGAGTGCTTCTGTCGACTCGGCCCCTCCCTGCCCGGGCCCCGTCTGCACCGTGGAAAAGGAGAAGGGCGCTGAACTAATATGGAAAACATTTGGATGGGATTCCGAAAGGGAGCCAGATTTAGAGCAAGCAGCAGAGAGGGAAGGAAGAGGAGGCAGGGGGGCAGAGACAAATAAGGGGTACTGCAACACACGATTCTCTCGGCGTTAATATAGCATGATGGGAAAGAGAGGAGGTAAAATCAGCAGGTACGAGCTGAATCAAATGCCAACGTGGCGCATGTTATTCTTAAATTAAAAGCAACTCTGATTGGATGGCTCTTTGTCAGCGCGATTATACAAGCGCTGCTGTGGGCCAGGAGGAGTCACATGACTGACAGGAAGGAGAATGTGATCACGAGGCATGTGAGGGCATTACGCACGCTCGGCTCTTTTAACTTTTAACGCATCGTCCGAGCAGAACAACAGGTGTTACCACAAGTCAAGGGGACTTATCCAAAAGCAGCACATTTGCAAACATTATCACATATGCTATAAGAAAGTTTTACCCGCTCTGGCTTCTGTTCATAAACATCACTCACGCTGTCTGCGCTGTCTGCCTGGTTATGCTTGCTCAGGGAGACGCACGTGTTTGCGCACATAAGCGGTTGTTGCCAAGGTGACTGACAACATGAATGTGGCATGAGCAGGTTACCCCCGCGTGCCCTCGACACCCAGAGTGACTCGACAAATGGCCTGGGCACGCGCATCCAACGAAGTGGCTCGGTGCTTTATTTGGTGCTACAGAGCAACAACAAACTTTTCTAAACTGGAACATTCCAGATATTCCAGATCATGAGGCTAATGTGGATGTGCGACCATCTCATGCTCGTGCCACTAAACCTAAACAGCCTAATCTTATAGTTTGCAGCTGAGCGGATGATAAGTTACAAGGTCAACATTGTAATTATTCCACAATGTCATTTAAGTTACTGCGGGTTATGCGGGGACACTGCTCGGTGCTTCGCTCTTTGGTTTGCGTCACGTTTCTCTGCGCAGTGGCGTTAGAGCGGCGCGACCGCGGCGCTGTAGGAAAAGCGGAGATGGCTGCTGTAACACACTAGCTCTAATTACCGGACTTTGTGCTGGTGCAGCCTACACGTGAGTCGGGAGCTGTTTCCTACGGAGGAGACGCGCGTGCGCTCTGACCACAGTGCTGAGTGCTGAGCAAAGTGGCAGCTCAGGGGAAGTGTAGACACCAGTGTGAAGCGCAGACGCGGACAGTGCAGCATCTTTCCAAGCTCTCTGCTCAAGCCACGCCGTGGAGAGACACACTTTTACGCACGAGAATCAGACATACGCAATCCAAGACGAAGAGACAGAGACGCGATGGACGAGAGAATAGCGCGTTTACAGGACAGACAGTTCATGGAGCACGCAGATTTTCTGGGGTAAGTTTACTGTGGGGCAACCAGTTACATTTCAGTACAATTTTATGTTTAACTGTTGTTTTGTGTCTCTCAGGATGGACTACCCTTCTCTGTATATGTGCAAGTCCAAGAGAGGAATTAAGCGAGAAGACGGTGGAAAGGTGCGTGATGGTCACCAAAGTTCCGCGTGCTTTTTACGGTGGTAATAAAGTGTATATCCTGACAGCCCTCTGTCTCTGCTCACAGGACGCGTACAAGTTGCCACACCGACTGATCGAGAAAAAGAGACGGGATCGGATCAACGAATGTATTGGCCAACTCAAAGATCTATTGCCCGAACATCTAAAGCTCTCGGTAAATTACAAAAGTGATTCAAGGTTCTAAAACAATTATGATAGAGATGGAGTAGGGTAATCTAAGCGGACACGTGTCTTTACAGACGCTGGGGCATCTAGAGAAAGCCGTGGTGCTGGAGTTAACGCTGAAGCATTTAAATGCACTGACTGCTGTCACTGAGCAGCAGCACCAGAAGATTGTTGCTCTGGAGAATGGTAAGAGAAAAACAAGTTTCCCTGACATGTGATGTTCATAGTTATGCATAGATGTGTAAACTTTACGCATGCGGTTTGCTGTACATGCGCAAAGCGGTCATGCGCTATAGTTGACTCAGGTGTGACTCTTTTCTTTACAGGAGACCAATCCATCAAGCCATCTCTCCACACGGACCTGGACGCGTTCCAGACGGGCTTCCAGGCGTGTGCAAAGGAGGTCCTGCAATACATGGCTCAGTTTGAGAACTGGACCACTCGAGAGCAGCGGTGCCTACAACTCATCAACCACCTTCACAAAGTTCTGGCTCAGCTCCAGTCGGGCGCGCCCCCACCACAGCACCAGCTGCTGAGCAGCGGGGACGCGCAGCAGGATGGGCAGAAAACTGGTGATGGTCAGGCCAACTGTGTCCCAGTGATCCAGAGGACCCAGGGCGGGGAGCTGAACGAGAACGACACGGATACGGACAGTGGGTACGGGGGCGAGGCGGAGAAGAGCGAGGGCAAGGAAAAGGAGTGTGACAAAACCCGCGGCACCAAAGCTGTGAAAATCAAGCAGGAGTTTGGAGAGGAGCGCGCGGCTAAGAAACCAAAGATGAACTGGCCTGGGACCTTGTTGAGCAGTTCTGACCCTACAAGGCCTGAACTCTCGCTTATGAACTCTTTGATGGGAATAACTAATATTGGACAACAGACGCCCATCTGCATGCCTTTCTACTTCATTAACCCCTCTGCCGCAGCGTCGTACATGCCTTTTTTCGACAAGAACAACTCTGAGAAGTACATGTACCCAGCAGCAGCAGCAGCAGCAGCTCTTGCCTCACCTTTCCCCTGGCTTTACCCCGCGCACGCCTCCGCGGCAGCAGCTGCAGCTGCCGCGTTTCCCGGTCTTTCCGCGCACCTGGCGGCCGCCTCCCAGACCAAAGACACTTTCACAGCCGACAGCGAGGGGTCACACGAGGCCGACGCTGCTTCACCTGAGGAGCACGAGGAAAGTCCCACGAGCGACAGCGCAGACGGTGACGCAGCAGAGACGTCAGCTGAGAAGAGCCCGCTGCACTTCTCTGCGTGTCAATCGGACTGAAGTGTGCGTCCTGGTTAAACAAGGGACCGCTGTGAGTGCGTGCCTTTGCACTTGACTAATCATTATGAATGATTCTCGACAATGATTGACGCTCACATGAGGGTGTTGTGCTGACTTTTGTATCCTCTTTGATAAAATATTTTCAAAGTGGCAACAGTTTGGTGCCAAATCTTTGCAACTGTGCGCAGTATCCCAATCAGTGAGGCTCTTTGGATGTAGGGAGTATAACTGACCTCTGCCAAGGTTATTGGCTCATTTTTGTACATATTATTATATTCATCAACTTGTAAATGTGCACTAAACTGGCCTAAATGAGGTATTCAACCTGCCCCTGTTACCTCATCTCATACTCACATGGGGTAAGGATAGTTGGAAACTAAATTTGAGCAACATTTTAGCTAATCTGCACAAATGATTTCCACCGTGAGGTGGTATTCACTCTTAACATGGCTCTGTCAGCGCTTTCTGCTGAACCCAGTGTTTACTGTTAGAGAGAAACAATCAGACAGCCTGAGGCTGTGGACCAGCACATGTGCGCCTGACTGATGCAGTTTACTGCAGGAGATCTTAGGACAGCACCTTATGAACCTTTGATATTGAATGTAACTGTTCCCAGCTGATATGTTTGTATATACTGTATGATCATCTTTACAGTGCGAGGCGTAAAGTGCACTTTTCTTCTGCTTTGTCCCATTAAGTAAGCAGTTATCATGGAAGAACTCTTAGGAACTCTTTACTGTATACACTAGACTTTGTATTGAGCTATCCTGATGAAGCAGCTATAGAGTGATGGCACACCAGTGACGGTGACAGTTTTTATAAGTTTATCTCCTTTAAGTGTAGCTTGTTCACTGCAAAAAATCATCTGCACTTGATTTCCATCCAACACGGCTTTTGTATTTTTCCAGCAGATCTTTGCCTCTTCAGTGGCATGTGCGTCTAATATATATATTTTGTGAATAGACCAGAAATTATACGTCTGTCATTGTTGTAGAAATCTATGGATTTTTTAAAACTGGGTAACTGTTGCACATTTCGTTAATGCTTTACACATATGCTGTTATAAATTATTGCTCATGAGTTGAAAAATAAATATGAAAACACCCACAGGCTTCTTGTTCTTTCTCTCCAGCCTTTGAGCAGATCGTTTCTGTGTTTTGGAGGGAGTGGAGTCAGCTGACAGGTACTGAGGAATGTACAGTAGGCTTGAAACAAATGTCATGTGCTAAAAGTGAGATTACTGTCAATCTGGGTTGTCTGCAGAAAAACAAGGGGCCCAGCTCAGGACATGGCAGAAGATTTAGAAAGAACAAATCCTCTCTGTTGTTCCCAGAATTGTACAGTATAATGCATAATAGATTTCAGCCTGTCACCTTAAGTTCATGGCTTGAATCATTACATATCTGACAGATAAGACATCAAGATAGTGCCACTTTAAAAGATTTATACCATACAATAAACTCTATCTGTATTGGCACCCTTTTTAGAGCAAATTGAATCAAAAGTATATGGAATATTGTTGTAAAGTTTAGATATTTTCCTCAGATTCAGTAATGTACAGTTTAAATTGTTGGAAAAGTTACATAATAGTACATAGTAAGGATTTCAAACACTGATTAAACTATGGTCATCAAATATTTGAGGTGAGCTTGGTTTCATAATTAAGGAAATAGTCTATAATTGTCACTGATGGAAGACAAAACATCACTCTTAAAATAAGTAATCTAATTTGATGTCTACTTTTAGGCCTATGTTATAATAGTGCACAGCCTATTATGAGGAGTAGCCTAAAAGAATAAACACCCCGTACATAAAAGACAAATGAAAAACACATCTATATATATATTTGCACAAAATAGCACAGATAAATATTGGGCCATCAGTATCATAACTGAGGAAATGGTGCCATCTAGCGGCACTAAACGCGCATGACAGGTTCTCATGTTTGGAGGGAGGGCACCTGTGGTAAATCTTTATCATAGTTTTACATCCGTGAAGGTGCAGCTTATGGAGAAGTTTTGAGAAATACATGTTTTAAATTACAGGAAGTAGAGCTAAGGTTAGAAAATCCTGCTGATGTCATCAATATGCGACGTACCATTGAAAATATACAATTTACAGCAACTGACACATTTTTCTGACAGTTGTAACGATCATTCTACAAAATAAAAGTGTTATCTGGTATTATTTATCGTCAATTACAAACTATTGTCTAATTTAAGTGGATTTTGGTCCTTGTTTACAGTATGGTTGCTAGGTAACAGTTGCTGTGTCACATCTGCTGCTCATGTTCAACCAGGAAGTAACATTATAAACTTTACAAAAACTGTCAAACTGGGGCCAAATAGGTCAAATGTTTAGTAAAATCTTAAATATAATCATGTGTAGTCTAACCCGAACAATAATAATATTCAGCAATGTATAAAAAACAAACATTTCACAGCATGTTTTTTTTTTTCAGAAACTTTATTAATTCATGCAATCCGTATCATACGAGCAGCCACATACAGCCATCCCACAATGCAGTTTATTAAGGCAGAGAAACATGAGCACAACTGCACGTGAACAGTTCAAATCGTACATTTTCTATTACATACCATTTTGTAAACGACAAACAAGACATCTCATCCCAGAGTGAAAAATGCCAGTGGAATCTTAAAGGGAAATCCACCTACACTTTAAACTATGTCACTACAGATCATTTTTAATAGAACTACATTTAAAAAGAGTGCTGATGTTTTGACTTTAAACACTAATTCTTCTGCATCTAACAATATCATAAGAAGAAAACACGTCAGTAAATCATAATATTTCAAATCATACGTCACACAAATGTAGCCTGATATTTTTCAATAAACATTATGTAGGCTGTAATGCTGCTGGTTTGGGGTCTGCCACCTGTTCGTCTCCACGGAGATTTATCGTGTTACCTGGAATGTTCCGCACTATGGCATTCAACGTGACTTCGACTGCATTACAGATGTTTTATTGTTCAAAATACCTTGAAAAACATGCATTTTTACAGTAAGTGGACTTGCGTCTCCACAGATCTGACCCAACTTGGCCTGTTGCTGCCACCCGTTTGTTCCCATGGAGATAGATACGTTTAATGTTATATTGTGGAACATTATGCGCAAATCAATAATATTTCCATGGAAACAAGTAACTGGTGGACCTTCTACCAGTCATGTTACAGAGTGCACCTTTAAATTAGAATATAGTGATAAAGTGAACCTTTTATTTCACAAGAATAAGCACACTTTTTTAAATGCACACTATATTAAAATTTCATAATATGCTAAATTTTACATTTTATTTTTAGCTACATTGAATCCAACTTAAAGGCATTTTACCTAAATATTTTACTCTTTTGAATCACCCTGAATCGACTAAAATACATCCTGAACAAAGTATGTATTCACGTTTATTGACTTGCACATGTTAAAATAAAAGACTAAAGGTAAAAACACAAATAAATGCTGAATCTAACTACACCACTGACATCTTCAATACACTTATGATGAAGACAGCATATTTCATTTGTTGCTAGACATATGTGCTAATGTGTCTCCTTGTATAGCACTAATATATCCATACACACACTACTAAAGCATTACTGCATTTTATTTCAACACATTTAAGGCACTTTGAATGTTTAGCAGCTCAACTACACCTACAAAGAGTTCCTAATGATTTGCAGACTATTCTCTTAAAGGGACAGTCCAGGATTTTGCCAGACACCTTCAAATGGGCAAGTTATTTCATACAGTTGTCGGTTTGCAGCAGAAAGAAGCATAAAATATAGTATAAAAGAAACAAAACTACTCACACGAGCATCGATTTACATTGAAAACGATGGATATTTCACTGTCAGGTTACAGAGACAGGAATACAAACTTAGGTAAACATTTTGGTGTAAATGGCTTGATTGTAGGGCGTACTTTGTTGGAATACATGAAAAAGATTAAATAAAAAGCAAAAAGGACTGACTGCACAGACAAGAATACAGCACCATTTGGTATGAAACACATGTTAAATGCAAACATAACTCTTAAGCTACATTCACACTGCAGGTCGAATCTGATTTCTTTGGCCAAATGTGACCTGGATCTGATTTTTTCATGACAGTGTGAACATCCCGAAGTGGATTTTGAATGCGACCCGGACATTTTCACAAACATAGCCTTCATCTTTATCTTTCACCTTAAATAGGCAACGTTTACACTGCAGATCGAGTCTGATTTTTTTTTTTTTTTTTGTCTTTTTCATGACAGCGTGAAAAGCCTGAATCAGATTTTTTCAATAGCGGCCCTGCTCACTTTCATATCTGAATCTAATCTTTTGCAAAGTGACTGCAATCTGAGCAGGGAAGTCACATTCAAGCCACAATATAACTTGAAATGAAAAAGGACACGCATCTCTTGACATGGAAGAAGACCGATTAAGCCTTAAAACACCTGCCAAACAACAGCAATGAAACTAGAAAGTGCAAAAAGTGAGTGAATTGGTTTTGTAAAGTGTGGAAAAGATGAAATATCAAATGACCTGCAGTGTGAATGTAGCCATAGATAAAAGTTGATATTTTTCATCTTCTTTCCCAAAATACCAATTAAGTTCAAAATCTCACTTTAAAGGGGCTGTATCTGATTTTTACAGGGAAAAAAAAGCAGAACTAGTTAATGTACCTGATTTTTTTGCATGTAATAAAGTAAAATCTGTTTTGCCACAGCACAGATATATTGTAAAAGCATCTATTCGGGTGAAAATAAGACCACAGCGCTTTCTCTGCATCTCTTTATAGAACATTTTATTTTCTGAGAAGCAGGAAGTGCGGTGTTAGCATGCTAATGTTTGTTAGCTTTCCCCGAGAAATGAAAAGTACTGGTGAATATTTAGGATGCTGGGGCTGAATTAGGAAAGTGAGTGACACATGTGACTGCTGTAAATACTTTAAAACAAATTACTTTTGTTTTTCCTATTTCAAAACCATAAAAATCAGGTACAGCCCCTTTAACGTCACTGCTTTCTTCCTGTCCAATTGCATTTCATCCCTGCCTTTTCAGTGAATAAATGTAGCATTCCAGAGCTGCAGAAATCAGATTATAATGACAGACTGCAGTCACTTTGCAAAAAAGTCACATATAAAGTGCCCCAGGTATCAGTGAAAGTTAAAAAAAAATCAGATTCAGGCTGCTCAGTGTCATGAAAAGATCAGATTCAGGTCACATTTGCCGTTCTAGAGTTAACGTATAAAAATTTAGTGGCTAGAGTGGCACAGTGGTTTGAATATCTACCCAATATCTACCAGAGAAAACAGAATTAAAACTTACCATAGCTTTTTTTCTCTCACCCTTGAATCAAACTATGGACTTTACATTGCCTTAATTCATACAATCACTCGTGTACTTAGTTACAATCAAACATTTTACAATTTAACCTTGGTTTCTCATCCTGATTCTAACTATTACACCACAAATCCTTCATCATTGCTCTTTCCTGTTTCTCCAACTTGTTTTTTACCCAACTGTATGAAATATCCTCGTGTCAAAAATCCCGGACCATCTCTTTAATCTCTAACTTACTCACGAAGTCTGTTGCGAACCATGACACGTCTAACATGCTAAAGAGTAATACTGTATTGAAAGTGGTTTGCACATTTAGATACGGCTGCGTCAACAATACAATCATGCAACTTTGGCCACCACCGATCCTTTCACGGAAGAAAACAAGCAAGAATACAATTGGCAAAAATATACTATGTACTGTAGTCAATTCAACCACCACAGAGGGAATGTGGGCACTGCATTTCCGTAACCAAAAACGCACCACTTGGTAATAAAATAGAATATTCCCAAAATAAAGCTTGGAATAAGAAAAGTTATTTACAATATGCCACTAATTTTGACACACACGGACAAGTAACATTCAACAGGAACAAATCCACCTGTGCATAGTTTAAAATGAACAGCTACAGATAATGTTTAAAATGCAAAAACGTATTTCAACAGCTTTAAAACAGACATTAGTGGATCCTTCATTCATCGTCAGGCCCAGTCACGATGCTGCGAAAATCACGGCAGACAATGCTAAATACTTGGTAAGTTCACATACAGAGTTTATTAAAAGGCAATCGCAGAGTTAAAATGCTGGAAAAATCATTCAGCAGGTGCTAAAATGTCAAAATGATGAAGATGCTGTCGTTGTGTAGATAAAGTTACAAACGCCATGATCAAAAGTGTGTCGTCAAAACATGTGCACCGTTAATAAAATACTGCAGTAAAGGAAGCGAGACCGATCAGGTATAACATGAAGACTCCTCTCCATAAAATTTGTCTTCAGTATTTGACCCATCTTTCGTCGACATTGAACAATTCTAGTTTCTAGCTGGAGAATTATCTGATTTTGCCGCTTCCTTTAGTTTCAAACTGTGCAGAACCAGCACTAACTTCATCAATTTCAACTGAACGTGAGCAATATATCAATAATATCCTGAATGTTGTTTTGAAGGGATGCAAAATTTGAAAATCATTTATAATAAAAAATGCAACAAAAACAGCTGATTAGAAATTAAAATGACAAAAAGCTGCGTTGTAAACTTTCAAATACAGTGATAGTTCTGCACTTTTGTGATTCATTCTACATTTGCCTTATAATTAAACCTCAACTCAAATGTTTAACGACATGTTTTAACACATTTCGGTTGGATTGACATAATATCGTCTGAATATCATTATCAGGACACTCCAAAAAATGTCAATCAATTTCGCCAAACCCTAATTTGGACACATCTGTGGTATTAACTTCATTTATTAGAGCCTTTAAGCAGTTGTATAGCATTTAAATTTGCTTACTTGAACATTTTTCAGACTTCTGACAAATCTTTGAAGACATAAAGTTCACTTGCTGTTGAATCATTCCATCCCCTATCATTCATTATTTTATTGCCCCCTTATTAAAAAAAATATCAATCTGTATTTGACCCATCCTTCAAAGTACCAACTCAGGAACTCATTTTACCAAAGATCTAGACGGGTTGTTCCTAACTTTTTTTGTCCTAAGCTTTGTCTCACACTCCGAGTACTCCCCATCTCTAGTACTAGGCTAATAAACCTGTCAATTATTACAATTACATGATCGTATTCTAATGATATTGATGTCCAAAATCCTTCATAACGTTCTAAAGGATGTGAACTTGTTACTTATTTGTATGTATTTCATTCATGATATTTAAAAAGACATCATCAGTGACACTGTGTTACTGTTTAAAATGACCCAAAATCAGAATATTAATCTTATGTTGAGTAGTTTGGACGAGAGGAGATGTAATTGCTCATGTGACGTACACAACGTCACTGGTGTCAAGATATTTTTGACTGTTTATAAGATAATTTAGCTTAAAATAAGAACATTTGTTTGGGGTAAGTAAAACATGCTTACCTCATTGGCAAACAATTTGGCTTGAACTAAGAAGAAATGACCTGAAACAAGTCAAAAACACCTTTAAACATGTAAAATAATCTAAGAAAATGCAATTTAACTATTCAGAGTTGTTCAAATTAATATGAATTCAAGTCATTTAAAGTTATCTAGAAATATTTTTAAATCAAATTAAATGAATGAAAATGTGCAAAAAGAAAAGCAACATCCTCATTCAACTATTCAATTTCACCTTCTTTTAAAAGGTACCTCTGCTTTGAAAACATTGCGTCTATGAATCAAACAGGAACCTTCTTGTTGTGAGGCGATAGCGCTAACTCTTTTGCCAGAGTTTGTTCTACACATTACACTTTCCAGTAGTCTTCATGTTATGCCTGATCGGTTTACATAACGTTTTACTCCCCAAAGTGCTTTAATCGGACAATACTTTGACCTCAAACTCGTCGCTTTCACACAACTCTGAGAAACAGTGCATAGTAGTGTATTAGTGAGGTATCCTGTACTGCAATACTCTTTAGTTTTTTGGTTAAGACCAGACTTGTAGCGCTCCCAGCACAGCTCACTCACACGTAGATGCCTTCTGGGTTAAGGCCAGAGGTCAGCGGACTGTGCAGCACCCGGAGGTGTCCGGACGCTGGCTGTGAGCCCGGAGGCCGCTTCAGGGAGCCAGTGAGAGGCAGCAGATCTGAAAGGGCAGGAGACAGAGGTGAGAATACATGATGATACTTTGTTCAGAGCGGGGCTGCAAGATTGGAGAAAAGTATCTGATTGAGAGTGTTGTGGTTGCGATTACATTTGCAATTTATGTTTTAGTGAAGGGACTGTCAACACGTCCAGGAGAACACATGAAAAGATTGAAACAGGACTATGAACTGACAAACTAACAAAATAACAATAATAACACATTCAAGAACATGTTTTGACCAATCTAAACTATAGAGTTCGCAGTTACAGAATAAACAGGATATTTTGTTCTTTGTGGATTAAATTATGATACTTTAAAAACTTAACTTAAACTTAATTGTGATTAATCTTGCAGCTCAGAAAGCTCAAGTTCAGAAATGTGTGTTGAAGAAATACAGCTTTGGTACAAAAGATTGTTTCTCAAATAAGAAGTTTACTATTCAGTTCAGTTCATTCAAGCAGTGTTGGCAAATAACTAAACGCATGCACAAAAATATGTTTTTTGAGTGATCTTTCATTTGGTGGTGTTCAGACTACAGTTACTTTCCTGAAGTCAAATACATTGTGGCACTTGATTATGCAAATTAGGTTTCAAGCTGCACAGTATTGGAGAGAAAAAATGGAAAACTCAGCTTTTGTGGTTAGTGTGTGTTCCATTGATCCTTTTCTAATCAGTGATCAATAAATGCAGAACAAAGAGGTGAAACAAAAAGCTGTTTTAATCCTCGTCTTCACTATAATCTAATGTAACTTAAAGTGAAAGAATTCCAAGTAAGTAAAGAGTAATTCAATGCCTCGATGGCCACAGGTAGAAAGTACATTAAATAAACAATGTTCAAGAGGATTTATCAAATGGATAACTGTCCCAGAGCATCCTCCTTCACATCAAGGAAAAACTACAAAAAACTTGTAAGAGAAAAGTACTACCATGTGACGGAATATGTTACAAATACATGTTCAGTGTATTCTTTTCGTCACTGGTCACAAGTTCAATTTTATTTGGCAAAAAAAAAAAAACAACAACAACACTACTGCTGCTCCTGCACCACCAAAACTAGTATATTCCTCTACTATACTTACCATCACTGCACCTGCTACTACTAGTGAATAGGATCTTTTTTTCTAGTCTTTTTTTGTTTATTTCATTTTTTGGAGTAGCGCGATAACGATATTCAGATGAAATGATGTCAGTCCAACAGAAATGTGTTAAAACATGTCTTTAAACATATTAGTTGAGATTTAATTAATTAGACAAAAGTGGAATATCTGTAAAAATTAATCACAAACATGTAGAAATATCACCTTTTTACCATAATCACTTTTTTCATATATTTTTTTAATTAGCTCTTTGTGATGCTTTTTAGAAACTAAATACAATTATACATGAGATCTGAAGGCCCCACCACAACTTTTGAAAGAGGAAACTCATTGCTCACAGTTGTTTACAAATAAAACTAGTGATTATAATTTGCATTTATTGTATTTTCTTATAGTAATAATACGTTTTGAGATGTTTGTGAAATTGCTCTGGCATTATTATTGCAAAAACAAACAGTACTGTGTCATAACATCAGCCGGTAACTAAAAAAGATGTCAATAAATTAACGAGTTATTGTTGAGTTTATGTAGAAACGATAGGGTGCATATTTTAGCAACAGTGAAAGAAAAATAACAATAAAAACACATTTACTGGGATAATTACAACATATACAAAATGATGTATTAGGGGCCCATTGAGAAGGTTTGTACCTGGGGCCCAGAATTTAATGCTACGCCCCTGAGCACAAACAATACACTCAAAATTCAACTTTTGCATATTTTCAGTACAAGATTCACACTATTATCTACATTTGGATGCATTTTCTACCTCTTAATAGTTCTTTTTCAGTTTCTTGCTTGTTATAATGTTCACGTTTAATATAAAATAATAATTAGAGCGTTATTTGCTGCAGAATGTGTTTGAGTGTCCAGCAGGGGGCAGTGTTGCGCTCTGCAGAAAGGCGCTGATGCAGTAAATGTGCAGTCTCAGAAGACCTTGCAGATTTATACTCATGTGGAGGAAGGTTACAGAGAGGACATTGACACTCCATTTATCACTTATTTAAATTACCTTCATTAGAGTGAGGTCTAACACTGGCTCTACAGATGGTAATTGGGTGATAATGGCGGCGTGTCAAGGAGTCAAAAAACTGTTATAAGAGCGCTTTAAATGTCACTTCAAAACCATATTTAAAAACCCACCATTCAAGCTCAGGGAATACATTTAAATCATTCGAGGTCCTCTTAGAAATATCTTTTAATGTAATATTCATAATTTAGCTTCATGTTTGCCCGCTTTCATTAAATCCCTCGGCTCGTCTTTGTAGCTTTCGGATATATTACTGTGTCTCTTGCTGTTATGATGTGCTAGTGATGATTTGGGTTGAGCATTTTCCCATAAACGGCAGGATTTCATGTTCAAGCCTTGCGCAAAACACTGTTCCTGGGCAAAACACTTCACAAACACATTGTAAATATATAGTAAAGTGTAAAAATGAATGAAATAATACTCTCATGTTCAGTAAATGTTGATTGATACTGGTACATGAGGGATTTATTTAGCCAAAATGCAAAGTGGCAAAACTAAATCCTGGCAAATAAGGCTGGGTGATATGGGAAAAAATTATAATCAAGATTTTCTTGGGGCTAGATCATGATTTCGATTTTTTTCACAATTTGTGCTGACTTCTTATTTTTATATTGCCTTTAATAGAGCTGCACGGCTTAGAGAAGAAAAATATTTGTGATTTTGCGATTAGATGTGCTATTCATGTTTTAATAATAGGATTCTGTTCAAGTTCACAATTTGAACACAATTTTGTCACTTTTAGTCGCGTTTTTGTGATGTTCAGTTGTGTTTATCATATTTAAATGCATCTTTGTCACTTTTAGGCGTGTCGTTCTAATTTTTAGTCGCAATTTTGTCACTTTTAGTCGCGTTTTTGTCCCGTTCAGTTGTGTCTGTCATATTTAAATGCATCTTTGTCACTTTTATATTTGTCTTTGTAATTTTTTGACGTAATTTTGTCACTTTTAGTCGCATTTTAGTGCATTGAGTTGCAGTTATAGTTTGTAGGCACGTTTTTATAGCTTTTGAACTCATTTTTGTCGCTCTTGGTTGTGCTTTTGTTGCTTGTTTCAGAACATGTTTGTACAAATCCAAACTACACTGTTTGCAGTTTTTGTTCAAATCAAAGCAAGACATTTTGTTGTTTGTGGAAGAAATTATTGCACTCAAAAAATTGAAAAAAATTACATCCATTAAAATTTGTGTCGATTGTGTTAAATTGTGTAGTAAACAAAGTCATCTGCTCAGAGGCTTCAGAGGCTAAACAACAGGAGAAAAAGTGTGTTTGAACAGACAGCTGCATTAAAGACACAAACAGTGAATCACGATACGACAATTTCACAAAAATAGCAGATTGTCACAGGGACAAGCTCACAATTCCATTTTTATCCCATATCGCCCGGCCCTATTGGCAAACTTCATATTGCAAGCCAAGCAAATCCACAGCTAAACAGATTTTGACAACAGGCCACAGCGTAATGTGCATTGTTTGAATAGTGTGGTTTGGTGGGACAAAAACTATTGTGTGGTCGTGTCTTCACAATCACAATGTTTGTTTACTGTTGGGCGGCTTTCCTCAAAGATAACAAGAGAGCTGGTGGTCCAAAAAGCCCTCGGGAGAAAGCCCTGAGCTGCAAAAGGGAGAGTGTGAGGGACAGAGCCAAAGCTGCCAGATCAGTTTGTACCAGCGGCTGTTATTAATGTGTCTGAAACGTGTTCATCGGAGGGTGATATCGACAAAAATGTCTTAGTACTTATCTGGATTATCCTGATGACGATATTCCAAGGATATATTAGCAATCTATCAGAAATGTTAATTTAAAATAATATTACTCAAGTAGAAGTAAAAATTAGTTAGAGCTTTATCCCTCTCAGATAATGTTGGAATATTCAAATTATCCCAAAAAATGTGTATGTTTAATATTTTTTGTTGGGTATTCAGCTTGTAATAGTCTTTAAAGCAATAATTTATCTATTCGTGGTGAAAAGTAGTGGCCGAAATGATAACTCAAGTAAGAATAAACAAGTATGTGGAAATGAGATCTGAGTTTGGACATAAAATGTATTTAAAAACTGATTCATGAGTTAATTAAAACAGACTCTGGAACATAAACTCTGGATTTTAACAAAAACACAAAAACAAAGTAAGACTGGAATTACACACATTGGGAAGACTAACTAAAACTTACACTAAAAAAAGAGTATTGTACTCTGAACAAAATATTACTCATGCAGAAGTAAAATATGTCAGAAAACTACTCTGAAAAGTACAATTTCTTCAAAAAGTTACATATTTAAATGTACCTAAGTAAATGTAACTATGGAAATGTGCCTGTTGTGTCTTGGTTGACGTTCAATTATCACCTAAAAGAGATAAAACGTAAAATTAACGACTGAAGTGCAGCAGTATCACTTTATATCCTTATTTGAAAGATGACTCTGCAAGTTGGCTCTATTTTTATAGTGGTAATTAAAGATGATACACAGCATGATCTAATTTGGCAAATCTCAGTTTCTCAACGTACTTTAACGTTTTATCTTTTCACTAAAATTGTTTGCTTACGTTTTTATAAATTGATTGCTTATTTATTATAGATCTGTGAAGCATCTCCAGAAAAGCAATATCTATAAAAATGTATTATTAATCATTTTTTTGAACACATCTCCCGCTTTTACCCGACTCTGCACTGATCACCAGCAGTGCATTTTCCCCTTTCCATTTTTACCCTCTCACAAACAGGCGGATGAGTCACTGGCTCTCAGCAGTCATAATCTGACTGGGAAATATAAAAAGCGTTGTGCACCAATTATCCAGCTCACAAGAAAACAAGCGAAATGGCGTCCACGCTCTTTCACAGTGACATCAGTTCCTGCGTTTGGTTGCTAAGTGATCTGAACAAGACTTCTTACCCCAGGATCGAACGCAACGCACCGGGCAAGAATGAAAGTAATAATAATAGGTTTTTAAGACAGTCAGCTCAGTACAGTTGTGGGATTCTTATATTTCTTACACAAGTGAATAGTTTGCAGGAGCGCTCAAATCAAGAGCTGTAATTTGTTTCTGGTGCAAATATAATGGTACTGTACTATTTACGATAGCGTTAGTCAGCCAGAATACTCAGACCCCTATCATTGCATTACTCCTTCACACCGCGGCCACACTTAGTTATGAGATATAGCCACAGCTGCTCTTTGGCTGACTGACGGAACGGTGGCTGCCAATCCAAGCCAACGACGTCTCTGAGCTCCACTAATCACTTTCTCAACAAAAGAAAAAAGAAAATTGATACCCAGAAACTAATCAGTGCTAAAACTAGCATTGTGTAGTGTCCAAGCTGAAGGAGATTACATAAATATAATTGAACAGTTTTAGAATGGTCTTCAACAACATCAGAACTAATATAAGACCACATGAATAGGTTCATAACATCTTCACATTTTAATAGTTTTAGGATTTTTTATAGAGGTTGTGCACTGATATTCTTAATTTTTTTGTAAAATGCTTTGGTCAATTCGTTTGGACTGAATTATAGGCAGCACAAACTGATAAAATGTGCTTCTTTGCTTTTTTTTGTCGCTTTTTTTTGTCTGTTGAGCTTTAGTTTAGCTAAAATTTACTCAATACTCAACTCAATACTGGCTCCTGGACAATCCAAACTGCAGTCACAACGTGTAGCTTTCAATACTATTTAAATTGCGTGCGTCTCTCCTTTTGTGTTTCTTATCATCTTTATGTTGTTTGCGGTTTTAACTCCTGCTGTTATTAACCAATGTCTGTGTGTTTTTTTTTTGGTTTTTTTAGCAATTTTTGATTTTCTTTTTGTGGCCAACTGTTCTTACATCAACCTGCCGATGGAAATTAGTCTTTATGGCTAAATCTGGCATATTTACCTGTGATCATGTTGATTAATATGCATTGTCCCATTTCTAATAAACAAAATAAATGTCAGGTACAAACTAAATATTTAGACATTTATATTTGTTATTAGACTGGAGCAGCTCTTTCACATTTTAGTTGTGTTTTAAGCTCTAACAGAAGAAAATATCATCACTCCCCATTAACTCTCATGCATTTTTACAACTCACTGCTAAAATTCAGTCATTTTTTGTCGAAAATTTAAATTATGTTGTCTTTTTTTTTTAAATAATCACTGCAGTATCAAGCCTTTTCCTTAGCATCAAAGTAGAGTTTAGTTTGATTTCAGCTTTGTGATGAGTAACCCTAGTTTAGGTCTGGGATGATGCTGATTTAGCCAAATGTTTGTCTAACCGTATCATTTGCTGTTGTTGTGACATTACCTATTCCCCGGCTGTTGGGGGCGCTCTCCTCGTCCGTGGGTTCGGCTGGCAGCACCGTCACTTTGGTGCCCGTTTGCCTGATGAACTGCTGCAGGTTCACTTGTCTCAGCTCCTTGGTCAACTGCTCCAGCTCCTGCTGCATGTCCTTCACAGAAAAAAACTCCAGTTACTCAAACGAGACGCTTCGACAAACGCGTTCTGAGCCGTTTCTGTCTCACGAGGCTGTAGTTTAAATCGTTAGTTAAAGATAGACCGTTAATCTACGAAGCATGAGGGAAAACAGTGTCCTTGCCTAGACGGATAATGTCTTAAATGAACTTAAAAGGTGTTTACTGAGAGTCATGACTGTGCTGCTTCATACAATTCCTGTACTTAGAGCTCAGTCAGTCACAAGCCCCAAGAGCCAAAGTAGAAAATTGATTTGGGAGTGTGAGTGCATTTGTGGGTCAAACCAAACCCAAGATATAAACTTAAAAAGAAGCTCTTCAAGAATCCAATACTGCAACCAGAAAAGCTCAGTTCAATAATGCGCCCGTGCAGATGACAGCGATTGTTTTAGGGTTTTATTGGTATTTTTATGAGCACTGGTAGACAATTGTTTATTTGTTTGTTTTGAAATTACTTTCTGTGAAGCATTTTGGAATTATTTCACTTTACAAAATGTGCTATGTAAATGAAGGATTAATTGATTTGGATCAATGTCATCAATATAAGCAGAAAATTCAAAACGCGTGAAGCAACCATCTTTTATTTAATTATAAATCACATATAACAGCGTCAGGCAGTAAATTTGAAGTGAGCGGATTTGATTTGCGAAAGTTGCTCAAATTTTTAGACATTTAAACATAATCAACATGAACAAAAGTTGTAAAAGGTTTCAAATAGTGTTAATATAGGGTTTATGCAGGTTTTCATTTTTAATGCCGCATTTCAAAATTTTTAATGCCATAATCAGCATCAGAACAAGACATTTACACTTTGATCAAGTCAAAACTACTGGCATGTCACCATTCCATTGGGCAGCAGAACAACGAGAATAGAACTACTATAACTATACTATTACTATACTATAACTAATTTATAATATTCAAAAAGCTAATTTACGTTAAACCATCAAAATGTATGTTTTGAACCCAATATTTTGCTTTAGATGATTTGATCCAGGCTTTTAAGATCTAGGTTCAATAAATCCAGTACACGTCTGGGATTCAATCTGGATTAATGCCAATGTGAATTGGCTGATACAGCGGCTCTGGGGAGACGATCATTTTTGCTCTTATTTTTATTATGTTTATATTTATTTTCCTGATAAATAAATCTTTTCATCAAATGGTTTTAGATATAATGCCTGTGGGGATTGAATTGAATACTTTTTAATGCATTTTAAGGCCTACTTTTCATTTATGATTGTGGCATGATATGATTTTATAATTATGACAATGAATCACAATTCTTTTCACAATTTTCCCCATAATGGTATTTTTAAAAGCTGCATGTGACAAAATCCGACTGCTTTAACACAACAGTTTGAGCTCTGGAGTGTCACACCTGTAGCTTCTTACTGCTCTGTCCGAGTGAGCGGTCCAGTGCTCGGCAGCTGCCCTCCAGCTGCACAGCTTGTCTTTCCTGGGCTTTGAGCTCCGTTTTCACCCGGAGCACCTGAGCCCGGGCCTCAGCCGCCGTCACCCACTGGGTCTCCTGACGCTCCCTCTGCACCCGCTCCTCCTCCAGCCCCGCCTCCACACCCTTACAATAAGAGCAGAACATTTTTGAGAAAATGAGGGCGTATCTAAATAGAAAAACGAAATAACAAGACTTATTTTTGTGTATTTGACTGTTTTCAGATTCAAAAATGTGATGATTGGAAGTCTGTATTACTGAAGTTTGATTGAGGATTTGATATTGTCATAAAAATGCACACATGCTGAACCAGATCAGTTATGGTTAATAAAGCAGAAGGACATTGTCGACCAATTTTCTTTTAAGGATTTATGTGCAACTACAGAAATGAGAATGCAGGGAGTGAATAAACTGGAGTTTTGGAAGGTTAATCTACTTTTCCACTTCTGAAGATGCTGTTTACAAGTACTTCTTTGTGACAAAACCTAAAAAATTATAACTGATGCACAGGACGTGTCTTTAGTTGACCAACAATTTGTTTAGTCCACTACAGTCCTATTAGTTACAATATACAACATACATACCACACAGACAACAGACTTAGAATGTATAGAATGAAAAACAGCTTTACGTGCATACAAGTCTACTTTTGATCACGTTAAATCAATACATTCTCAATACAGTTACATCCTTTTCATTGTATTGTATTGAAAAGTCCTCAATAATTGACTTCCCTCACCTGCACCATGGCCAGCTTGTCCTCGATCTCCTGCTCGCAGCCCTGCAGACGCATGCGCAGCTCCTGTAGCCGGTCCTCCAGCTGCCTCTCGCTCTCCAGCTCGATCTGCAGCTCCGTGGCCCAGAACTCCTCCTCCTCCATCTCCACCTCGTTCTTCCTCAGATGCTTCTCCAGCCTCAGGATCTCCTCCATCAGCCCCGCTCCATTACACAGGTCGCTTGTGGAGCTTCTCGCAGCCCTCCGTCCTTCATCCCAGAGGTGCAGCTCAGCCTCGTACGCCCCCAGCTTCCTCTCGAGAACGTTCAAAGTCTCTCGCTGAAGGCCCACGAGTCTGACCAGGTCCTCCATACGACAGGCCCACAGGCTCGGGGACGCGGTGCCCATCGCTGGAACAGTGTGATGGTGATGACCTCCTCCATTTCCGTTCAAATATCTCCGTTTGGCCTCTCCCTCGCTCAGGGGAACTCCGCTCAGGATGTCCCGGAGACTCCTGGGAGTTCCGGTGAACGTCAAAGACTTACGCCGCGGCTCTCTGCGACGTAAAGAGTGGTCGTTGTTGGGATGGCGGAGTTTGGCGAGCGGGGGGAGGCTCTGGCGGTGCAGTCCTCTCTCGGGGCCTCTGAGCGGGGGGCCTTCAGACGGGGGTCGCTCGGTCAGGGAGGGGCCGGTGCGGTGCAGGATGAGCTGGACGTCGCCCGCGTACTGGCCCCACGTGTTCAGAGAGACCACGGGGCTCTCGTTTGGAGCCAAGTGACGCTCGGTGTCCCGCCATTTCTCCACCAAAGTGTATCTGCCGGTGCGGCCTGCAGAGCGGCAAAGGATAAATACATAAAAGAGTTTACTAAACAGGCTGAAAGAATATGTGTCGAGAATGGGAGGATGTTGTGCTTTCAGTAGGGTTGGGCAATAAAAAAAATCGAATACCTAACCTAATTTAAAAACACATCCCCTTGTATTGATAAATCACATGTTTTTCTTCAATTTTATTTTGTCTGACAAATATGGCTTTCAGTCTTACTCGCACGAGGATAAACAACACAGGCTTTTAATCAGTGCCATTTAAGAAAAAATATAATCAGATTTGTTCCTCCAAAGTTCCAACTCTGCTCCAAATCACATGCTTTTACAGACAAAGGGCTGTAGATTAGAAAGGCTCAAATTGATTATTGATTTTTGGAAGCGATTGGATCTCAATTTGACACTAATTAGATTAATTGTACAGTTCTAATTTCAGGTGAGTAAGAAGCCAGTCCTGCCCTATCAAAGTTCAACAAGACGACAAGTCCACAAATGCTGAGCTTGATAATTTGTGCCACATGATTTTCCTGTATTTATCAATCAAACAATAATGCCTTTTGCAACCAAATCTCCTTTAAACACAAAGTCAAGAAACAGCACAGACACTGATTGCAACATGACACTAGCAAATTTCTCATTCAAAGTTTTTTTTATCAGTTTGCTCTCTCAACATATCGACTTTCACGTGGAAACAATAAACATGTCCAATCTGCTCTTAAAGATGATTTATTATTTAATTCAATCCACTTCATCCATAGATTTCTCTGGGACAGAGAAAGTTTTCTTAAAATGCATTTTTCTCCCACAGAGACATGAAGCAAAGTGTAAATTCAGCCTGACAGACCAAACCCACTCAGGTCATTGCTTCACCTGCTCTCTTTCCTTCATCATCACCTCACTCCAGTACTCCTCCTGCTGCTAGACGCACCGCCTCTGCAGCCAGTCATCGCCCAGTCTGCCCCTTTTAAACCCTCATGCAGATGGCTCGCCCCCTTCAGTACGTGCTGCGCCCCACCTCCCCCCCATCGCCTTGATCGTCCCTCTACTACTCTCCTCAGCATCTTCTACCACCACCAGTGTCAGGCCCCGGCGGAAGACATCTTCCTAAAATTCTTTTAACCCACCACGCCCATCATCGCAATGTCTTCTGCCGGGTCTGAGCGCTTAATCTTATTCAATACAACTCTCTAAATGCTTCTCTTCTTTTCTGTCTGAGTCAGCCCTTAAAGTAGCTCCTATACTACAAACTCCTACCCACACCAAACTTTACAATCTGGCACTTAACAAGATTTTGACAGAACCTTTATTTATTAATACGTTTTTTAAGTAAGGACAATTTTCAGTCAGATCAAGCAAAAGCTGAAGAAATCCAAAATCCCCTGTGTGAATTATTTTGTAACTAACATGTGTACAAAATGAAGAAATTTGGATCCATTCATTTTTCTAAAGGAAAAAAATTACACAATGAAAAACTTATAATACATTATTTTTCTTACATTTATGTGAGTAAACTACAGGAAAGGTTTCAAATTGATATATTTAAATTTAAGACGTTTTCCTATTCACTTGCAGTGTTTGTCTTAAGAGCTAAAATAAGTTCAGTGACAGTTTATGTTGGACTTTGAGCCAAGTGTTTAACTTTTCATCTGCTTTGAAGAATATGACCTCAGCAAGCACAGCTTCTTCATGCAGGAATAACATAAAAAGCTTCACCAAGTATAATTTAAAAAAGATTCATTTGTTTTTTTTTTTTAACTCTAGAAACTTTTAGACGTGTTTTTTTTCCTGTTATTGTTTATCATGTGATAACATTTTAACATGGTGAGCTCACAAACTTTGAAAATAGCATGACACCTTTAAACATTTAACATTTCTAACTGAACAATTGGAGAAAATGTAGAATCAGACATATTGCTGAATTATTTTAGGGCAGCACTCTGACTAATAATCTTTGGAAACATACGATTACGAGCCACACGTCGCTGAATCAGAGTTGATATCAGATCTCTTTACCGAGCCATCACGCCTGCTCTAAACAGAAAAGGCAGAGGAGGGTCTCAGTGTGGAGTTTGGCAGGACGGGGGGATGAGTCACTCTTTCCCTCCTTTCGTCTCCTCCTCCTGCTCAGTGCGGGGAGTGATGTCAACCCGCGCTGCTCAAGTCTCCTCTTAATGCCATAACGGTGTCTTATACTGAGCCTCATGCAATCTGCAGGAGCAATTCATGTTCTGGATCGTGTTGTCGAGAACTTAAAATCCTGTCATTTCGATCATAGTTTCAATAGTGACATTTAAACTGTTGTAATAAAAGTATTCATAATATGTTAGGCTGAGCAATTTGGCAAAAAATGAATCATGTTTCAAAAAATGAATATGTTTGTATTGAACGAGCACAAGTTTTAAATTCTAAAATTAAATTGCTTTTGAATTTTGCTTTTAACCTTACTTTTTTTTGTTTTTGTCAGTTTGCTCTCTCAACATATTGGCTTTCATGTGGAAACAACTAAATTCAAACAATCTGGTCCTAAAGATGTTTTATTATTTCATGGAATCCACTTAATCCATAGATTTCTCTGGGACATTGTAACTTAAAATGCATTTTTCTCCCACAAAGTCATAAAGATCAGCCTCAAAGTAGCTCCTGCACATCAAACTTTACAATCTTGGACTCAACAAGTTTTTGACAGAACGTACAGAAGGATTTGTTGATATCTAATTCCGAGCCTGATTTATTCAAGGTTTAAGTCTAAAAAATGAGGCAAAATTTGAATTTTAAGGCTAATTTTCAGTTAGATCTAGTTTACTCAAAAACTAAATAAGAAATTCAAAATCCACCTTTGTACATTTAATATATGTACATAATGAACCAATAAAATGCACTTGGTTATGTCCATTTTACACATAAAACACCTTTTTCTATAGAGACCCTTTTTCTTACATTCATGTGAGTAAATAACGGACAGGTTTCAAATTGATATCTTTAACTTTACAACCTGTAGTGCCTCACGTTAAACATTCTTCTAAAATGATCAAAGCATTAACACAGCACTCACCTATGGCCTGGGCGAGTGCGATGACCACTTCCTGACAGGTGGTGGCCTCGGTCACTCCACACACGACCCGCTGGACTCCATCCACCCACACCTTGAGCTCCATGCTGGGTCAGAGCAGACCTCTCCGCGCTGACGGCCCGGACATGGTGGACGCAGCAATGGGCCCTCCGGCAGCTTGGACCAACAGGAAACAAGAGCAAAAACAGGAAGCGGTTAGTCAGGATATGCTTAAGGACAGACTGTTATGTGGACTGACTGTGGTGGACTCAACAAGAGACTAAACAGACAACTGTATCACTGTGAGGATTATGGGGAATGTGGTGTGTGTAATGTTTTAAATCAGCTTTTGTAAACATTTGCAACTTAAGTCTATATGACAGGTTCTCATGATGTTGTAATTATGACTTTGCTTGGTGGGAGGGCACTTGTGGTAAATATTTAGCAATGTTTTATATTTGTGGAGTTGCAGTTTGAGAGGAAATTTTGAAAAATAAAAGTATAAAATGAAAGGAATTAGTGCTGAGTTCTAAAACAGAATCATTAAATCATTAAAAAGTGACAGAATACAAAAAAATACAGACACTGACACATTTTTCTGACAATTTAAATAGCCATTCAACAAAATAAAGGTGTCATCAGGTATTAATATTTGTCAAATCTTAACTATTGTGTTATTTATATGAATTTTGGCCCTTGTTTTCAAAATGGTTGCCAGGTAACACTTGTAGAATTACCTCTACATGTGTAATATTTGCAGTTCCACCAGAAAGTACAATTATTAACTTTACAAAAACTGTCAAACTGGGGACAAACTGTTTTGTTTTGTTTTCCTAAGTAAAGTGTGTAGTCTAACCTGTCATATAGACTTTAAGGTATTTACACTTGCACACACACACACATTGATAAAGCATTTTTTTCTTCGTTGAAGTTCAAGTTAACGCAAATAGATCATAAAATTAACTCTAAAAGCACAGAAATATCACTTTAAACCCTACCCTAGATGTTTCTGTCTCATTTTTGAGGTCATTTTTAATAGTTTTTATTACCTATTACCTAATTAACAATATACTCAACATTCTAATTTTCAAAACAACTGCAATATTATCAGTTTTTCACTATCACAGTTATCAGAACTAAACTTGACACAAAGTTTTGTCCTTACTTTTGATTTGAACACTTAAACCACTGCAGACACACAGCTTTTACAGAGATAATTTAGAAACATGGATACAACAGATAGATGCTCCACAGTGAAGGCAAATCGAGCGCTTAAATAATCAGGATTAATCAAATGAGTTAAGAATGCACAAGAGCACTTTCCTGTTTGTCTCCAAAGAAATGTTGTACGTTAGAGTTTCTATCTTATCTTTATTTTTACCGACACAGTGTGTAACATTTTAGTTTATTTTTGAAGTTACTTTTAAAGTTCTATTTTCCTGTTGTTCTTAATTTGTGCGTTGAAACGCTGGAATTTCCTGACTGTTTTATGTTGTTGATTTACCTGGAATGTTCAGCATGGCATTTAACACTAGGCCAAGTTACAGACCAGATCCATGGAAAGGTGACCCTGCTCACAGTGAAAATGCATTTTGCAAGATGTTTTTGGCGATAAAAACGAATGTAATATAGTTACGCTTAAAGTTTATGACAAGTATATGACACATTTCACTAAAACGTAGTGAACATGATTATATTTAAGATTTTACTGAACATTTTGCCCATTTGTCCCCAGTTTGAGAGTTTTTTTTTCAAGTTTATAATTGTACTTCCTGGTTGAACATGAGCAGCAAATATGACATAGATAGCGGTAATTCCACAACTGTTACCTGGCAACCATTTTGATAACAAGGGCCAAAATCCATATAAGTTACACAATAATTATGAACTGACAAATAATAATACCTGATAACACCTTTATTTTGTTGAACGACCTTTAAAACTGTCAGTTGTCTGTAAAGTGTCTTTGTATTTTCAAACGGTACGTCACTTTTTGATGACATCACAGAGGGATTCCGTTTTAGCACCACTTCCTGTAATTCTAAACTAACAACAAACTAAGTCATAATTAGAATATAATGAGCACTTGTCATACAAACTTCAATGCCATACTGTTGAACATTTCTTGTAGAGCAATAACACCCTCATTTTGCAAGCTGAAGATAGAAAACGAAGTTACATAGTGCATCTTTTAAGACGGATGGGATTAAAAAGCAAAACAAAGAACTATCCCGGTTGTGCGTTTGAAATATGGGACAACATTACACCATTATTAGAAGGAGAGAAAAGTTGATTTATCATAATTCTGTTCTACGCTCCATTACCAGAGCAGTGATGAGGTTTACCTGTGTGCAGAAAAGGCTGCTCAGTGGGGAGAGCTTGTTTTGTTCCTCTCTTCTATGAATAGTTACACGACGGTTGGGGGCGCAGAGGGAAGGTGCCAGCAGACATTCCCTGCTCCAGATTAGCTTTTGTTCAGAGAAACACAAACACAGGAGCTGGTAAACAAATATGAGTCAGAAATAGAGTCGGCAAGCTGGACAAGGAATTATTATAAAAGCGCCACTATGTAACGCGTTAAGATCAAATATGGAAGCTTTGTCAGTTTCAGGGTAGGCTTATTTAACAAATATACTTAATTGATCATGGCAAATGTATCATCTTGTGAGTTCTTGAGCTTTAAGTACCTTTTATTTATGTAGACTTCATATTTTACATCTGTTACTGCAGGCTTTATAGACATATTTTCCTACTCAAGTAAGTAAGAGTTATGTTTCTTTAAACTGACACTCCAGTAGTAACTAAATATAACACTGAGTAACTGTGCTCTACCAATAACAGTTGATTTAAAGCGTAAAAGCTGTAGTGGGCAAAGCATTTAGGATTGCAGGTTCAGATCTCGGGGCAAATCACCCACATTGTCCACTCTATATCACACAAGAGGTGTTTTCCCACTTTAGGAACCGTTTTTAGTTCCTGTCCCCTTAACGCAGGTTCACACAGAGCAAGAACTAGGGACTGGAACCACACTTTTTTAGCTCCCACTTAGGGGCAAGTACAATCAAGTCAGACCAGGAACCTTTTTGTTAAAACAAGTACATTTACAACATTAATTCGCACAAAAGAGAATTAAGTTGGACACAGTAGCTCAAAAATACAGTTCTTAAGTAGTAATATATAGGAACATTTCAGCAGGTTCTTCAGCATGTTTCTATGGCAAAGAGTGTGCAACTGACGTCACACAAACATAACAAATGTGCACAAAATGAACCAACTAATTTAAACATGGTTCTGTCAATTTTTCAGATTTAAATGTCCCAAATACATGCCATTTTGATTTTCACATAAAATTCCTTAGTTCTATATGAAAACATGACATCATGAAAAACATTTTTTCCCTACATTTATGTGAGTAAACCACAGAAGAAGTTTCAAATTGATATCTTTAAATTCAAGATTTTTTCCTATTCACCTGCAGTGTCTCACCTTAAAGGGGCTATACCAGATTTTTATTGAAACATGAAAAACAAGACTAGTTCATGTGCCAGTTTTTTTTTTACATGTAGTAAAGTAAAATATGTTTTGCCATAGCACAGATATAGTGTAAAAGCATCGATTTGGATGAAAATAAGAACACAGCGTTTCTCTGCATCTGTTTATAGAGCATTGTATTTTCCGAGAATCAGGAAGTGCACATTAGCATGCTAAAGTTTGTAAGCTTTACCCGGGACGCAAACAGTGCTTACAAACTCACTGTGGTGAATACTTAGGATGCTGGGACTGCATTAGGAAAATTAGGAAAACTAATTGTATTTTTCACGTTTCAAAACAGTAAAAATCAGGTACAGCCTCTTTAAACAAAAACAATCACATACTTTCATGAGCACGTGATCATTTGAGGGAACATTAACGCTACACAAGTCTATTCCAGCGTTCCAAGTCCGATACTTTCTTGGCACAAATGTGAAGGTTAAATATTGCCACAGTAGATTGCCTTATAATACAATCTTGGGCAGACGGATCCCTCAAACCTCCTTCAAGGACACGGCACAGGGACACGGTGAATGAATGGCAGCTTTCCAGATGAGTATCGGGTCTGCATGGATCTAACCTTCACTGCACCTATCCACCAGAGTCAAAAGGTCCCTTTGTTCACAGCCCCCCGTCTATTACACCTCCCCCCACAGTTTCACAAAGTCATCCACCCGACTATTCTTTCAATTCTTCTGCTGGGAAAGACATCAGCAGCATGGCAAAGTCACAGTTACAAAACCAAACCATTTCTATATAAAAAGTGAGTTACAAAAATAGCTTCTTTAATGGATTCAATTGAGTTTTAACAAAAGACCACAACTAAACCAGTAAGTGACCAGTTACTTAGTACTATTTGAATTAAAAGTACTATAATAGTTAGTGGCAGGGGCGTAACACCAAATTCTGGGCCCTGGGTGCAACCCTTCTTGGTGGGCCCCTAATATACAATTTTGTAAACTTCATTCTAGCAAATTTTGTTATTATTATGTTTACATTCACTATTATTGTTATTTTTTCCACTGACTATTGATACACCTTATAACTCACTAATTTCTAGACATCCTTTATTATGATACAGTTGTTTGTTTTTGTAATAACTTAACTACCAAACCAATTTCACAAACCTCTCAAAAGGTTTTATCACTATAAGAAAATACACTAACTGCTGCAAATTATAATTAGTTGTTAACAATTTGGCTAATAGTCCAAGAGAGCAATGGTTTTCCTATTTTTAAAAGGGCTGAAGGGGCCCTCAGATGTCATGTGTGATTGTAATTAGTCTCTCAAGGACTTTACTCATACACAATGCATTTTAATACAAAAAAAAAAAAAAAAAAAAAATCACATGCTTTTGAGGGCTCTTCTTTAACTTGGGCCCCGGGGAAACTAGCACCCTTTACCCCCCAGTGTGACGCCCCTGGTTAGTAGCAGTTCATAGTATCACATACAGTAATTACACTTCGACTTGATCCACTACTAATATTTTAAAGTATCACTGTTCTTACAACTTCTACCTCGGTATCCAGAACCAGTCTATACCTAAACCAGCTTATAATCATGAATAACTTCTAAATAAAATGTTCAAATGAAGCAAAATGGACTAAAATAGCTTCTAAAATGACCAAATTCAGGACAACAAATGGTTTCTTTGTAACTGTCCCACTGATTCTGAACCAATATTTGCCCAAAGTAAATGTTTATCTCCTTGGCCTTGATGACTCCAAGCAGTCATTGGTTCATTCTTTGTTTACAGGATGCACTTTATCTTGTTCTTTGCACACAAAAGTTACTGTCGTTGTTGCTAAACGTTCTCAATGATGCAACATACTCACAATCCGTCTTCACCGTTGCTCCTCGTCCCGATCCTTCTATTCTTGGTGCGTTTCACAGCTGGTTGGAAAAAGTCTCCACATGGACGGCCCTTAAATGGCATTAGCGGCTGTGGAAGATAATAAAAGAAAAAGTGGTGAGGTGAAATAGCCCCAAGCGCTGTCAAATTTTTGGTTAAGACTTTTTCTAACAAGGACGGGCGTTATAGACTTTTGATGCAAACCAGGCCAAGATCACCAGAGGAAACGTTCTGTTACAAAGAAAAGAGGACACAACGGCTTATGCTTATGTAACTGTTTATAAAAGACAATACTCAACTCTTGCACACACTCAGAAACAATTACAGTATGTAGCAGTTCTCTTGAATATTAATTGCAATTGCATATATTTAGACTCGAGCAGAACGATTGCGGTTTTTATAACCAGTTTTGCAAGAGCGATTAGATTTGTGATGTATGTTTTAATATTAGGTTTTTAAACACAACCAGGAGAACTGACAAAAGACTGAAACATGAACTGACAAACAAATGTGTTTCAGAGCATTTTTGTTGCTTTTAGTCACATTTTTTGTCAGTTTATTTTGTTGTTGTCACTTTTAGTTGTGTTTTTGGCACTTTAAAACATGCTTTTATCACTTTTATTTGTGTTTTAGTCATGTTTTGTCGCTTTTAAGATACATTTTTTTTGTTTTTGATATTTTAAATTGAAATTTGTCACTTTTAAACACATTTTAGAGCTGTACGATTTGGAAAAATATCTAACTGGGATTTTTCTGACCAGTATTGCAATTTAGATTAGACTTAAATATGAAGTAATGTTTCAGAGCGTTTTTGACGTATTTAGTCGAATTTCTGCCACGTTAAGTCAGATTTGTCAGTTTAGTCGTGTTTTTAACCCTTAAGACCCTTTTGTCGCTTCTAGTTATGTTTTTGTCACTTTTAGTTGTGTTTTTGTCGCTTCTAGTCATGTTTTTGTCACATTTTTGTCACTTTTCAAAGTATAACTTTTTTTTTTGTCAGTTTTAGTCACGTTTTTGTTGCTTTTACTCATGCACATTTTTGTCACTTTTAGACTTGTTTTTGTCGCTTGTTTCAGAACATGTTTTAAACAAATCCAAACTATAGAATTTTTATGCAGAATAAAACTGGATATTTTGCTGTTTGTGGAGGAATTGATTGCAGGTCAAAAACTGCCGTCTTTGCCATTTGCTAACTACGTCCATTCATTAATTGTGCAGCACTAATTTATGCTCCACTCTATTATCCATTTGTTAAAAGTTACATTGAATTTTAGTTTAGAAATGGGTATCAAGCTCAAAAGAAGCTCTTAAAGCTAAAAAGAAATGCCCAAAAGAGGGATAAACCAGAACCAAACCACTCTGGCTAAGACTAAACCAGAACTCTAGTCTAACAAAGCACTTAATCAGTTCACAGTTTGCTCGATGTGGGACTCCAGAGACTTGTCTTATGAATATTGCATTAGCTCATACAATATTGCAGACCCAGTGTAAAGTAGCCGACACTGTTCAAACAAAACTGAGCCACAGTGAAAACAAACACAGTAACTCTGGAGGCTGAAATGTCACCTTCAGTGCAGGGACATTGGTCCCTTTATGTACAATAAGTTTCATTTATGCATTAAAGCAACAGCACTCCTCCGGTCATTCTACAACTCCCTGTATTAACCCAAACCTTCAAGTACTCATTGTGTGTTCTCATAATCTGCACCGATCTGCTCACTTCAGCTAGAGGTGGGCAATATAGAAAAATGTAGATAATATCGTGAATGTTGTTTTGACGATATGCTAAATTTGAATATCGTTGAATAGTTTATAGAAAAAAATGCAACAGAAAGCGCTGATTAAAAATGTTAAACTTGTAAACTTTCAAATAAGTGTGTAACATTATATTTCTGCATTTCTGTGATTCATTTACAGACATTTCACATTTGTCTGATAATTAAATACCTTTAAATACATATTTTAACACATTTCTTTTGGACTGACATAATATCGTTTGAATATCAGCAGGAAAAATATCAACATATTCCTTTTTCATGTCAATACCATCCACCCCTACTTTCATCGTCTGATTGGCTGCTCTTTGAAGCATCTATTAGCGTCATGTTGATAATTACCATTGTGTAGATGTTTTCTTTTTTTCAGATTCAGCTTTAGACGACTTTATTTATTAGAGCTGCACGATTTGAGAACAGTGCGATTGTTTTTTTCTGACTAGAACTGCAATTACGAGTAGATTTGCGATTTATGTTTCAGGATTCTGTTCGACGTTCACAATTTAAACACAGCCAGGAGAATTGACAAAAAGACGAAATATTAACTGACAAACCTTTCTGTAGAGATTTTTGCTGATTTATGGATGAAATTTGCGATTCCCTAATTGTGTCCATTCAAATTGTGATTTATGTTCGATTCCAATTCATTTGAGCAGCATTTGACAATAAAAACATATTAACAAAGCAATCAACATGGAGAAACTATGAACAAATATGATGGTAAAATGCTTCATTAAATGCTTTTGCCAGAGTTCAATGCCGATGTAAAAGCTGAGGTATAAATAATCAGCACTAAAGCATAAAACCCCTTCAATACGGACATAAAGTGCCAGTGATGCTGCTGATGTAAGCGACTCAGCTCAGTAGCACAACAATCCTCTTTTGCGCTGGCCTGGGGAGATGCCCACTTTTCGATTTGTGCTGGCTTTTTAATGCCAAAGAGGCCGTTCACACAAAAGCTTTATAGTTCTGCGCTTTCCACTTAAGCCCAGCCGCCGGAGCAGCACACGCAGCCTCCAAACTGCACTCCATCAGGAACCTACATACATTTGTTTTCTCGCCCTCGCTGCGCAAATACAGTTGACTCGAAAGTGCATTCCTCGCTGAGCGCTGAGGTGAACGCAACGCTGGGAATTTCTATCAACTGCAGAGGCCACACAGAAGTAAAGAGGGAGCAGCAGTTTACCTCTGTGCACAATGAAGATAAGCATGTGATAATAACCATGTTGAATATTGTGATAAAGTAAAGATTACAGGTATTCGCAGGTTAGATTGGCTCCTTTAACAACGGTAAAAGCTGAACTCACTGCATTTTTAAGGGATGTAATAATGTAATGGACAAACTGGTCAAAACTAGAGCTTAAAGGACATGTGACAAGTGTGTATGACTTTCTAATTTTGATTTTATTTGCTTCATAAATACCCAACATAAATAAATTATATATTATAAATTATAGTTTTGCACCGACCAGGAAGCTGCTTGTGAAGAAAAATTGAATCTGTTGAAAATTAGACGTAAACAAATGACATCACACAGGGAAGACAAAGGTTGTAGCATAATTTACACAAAATAAACTATTTTTGGACCCTTTAAACATCAATTCAATACAATAACGGTTTTAATTGTTTTTCAATCAAATAATAAAATGTATAACAGTAGATGATTTTCGGCCCAGTGTGGTTGATAGGTAATGTCTCAGTGTGATGTCACGTGTGATCATTTGCAACCCGGAAGTGAAATGAAAAAATACCGTTTATTAACATGAGCCACAATGAATAAATTGCAGAGTAAAACACTCAGTAGTTAGTTTGTGTCTCTATTGAGTCATTAAAGTTGCTGAAATCTTATCGTGGCACAGATAAACAACAAAACAAACCCAACTAGGGCAAAAAAAAGAATCCACAATAAATACTGACCTCAGAAAAGTATCATTTTATCTCTCATTTATTAATCATGACAGGCCTCTAAACAAGACAAAGTATTATTAACCGTTTGTGCACTGGGCTTTAGGATGAGGCAAACATGTTCTGCACTCCAGGAGCCTCAGCTTTGGCAGAGAAAAGGCTTCCACTGTCCGCTGGTGTCCACTCTCCCTCCATATGGTGCAATGGCTGTTCAAACATCCCACAGCCAACTTCTGCAACCAACACCGAAATACTATCACAGGACTCGCTTAGCACCCTTCTCTTGTGCATCTGCAAGTTTCACGGAGACCAGCTTGTGTGCCGTGCCACTTTTTCAACAAAGACGTCATTTTGAGCCAAACAAATTGGGCATTCATTGCATTTAAAACAAAACCTAGCTCTGCTCAGAAACAGGCCTGCAGGGAAGGCAACAGAGCAAGAAAAATGATCTCACAAGCAAACGTTTATGGTCTATACGCTTTTAAGAACCTCCCTCAAACTTACAATGTGGTTCCTCGCCGAATTCGGACGCCATTGTTTTTGAAATTTACATTTGTGGAGCGAATAAGCAAGAGCGGTTTATTTATTTTAGATTTTGTTTTTGTGGTTTGCAATAAAGAACAATGGAGGCTTTTCTTAACAAACTCAACTTTAGCAGTGGCAGACACTTTTTAGTACGCGCTGATTACTAACCAACTGTATTTTAGATTGCGCTCCCCGTGGTGCAACATGTAATTACTAGACATTTATGCGCTGCTCTAATTGGTAACAGAGCTGTTGTGAAATGGAGCTCCGCAGGCTGTCGGGCGCAGATGCAGTAGTTTACCGAGAGGAGCCAGAGTATAGTCCAGCTTTAGCAGCAAATAAGGAAATGTAGACAAAACATATGCATTTAAAAGTTCTTGATACAGACCAGAGATGGAAAATTCCAAGTGTTCGATCAGATAAAACTTTGTGAATTGAGTTGTTTAGTCTGTGTCAAGGCTTGGATCCAGGAATGTTTTAAAAGGAGCTACGGTTTTGCCTTTAGAGGCCGTTCTCAAACCAATCTTGTCTAGAACAGCAATGCACTCGGATATTTTGAAAGCAGAGGGCAGTAGACAAAAGCTCTATTGCTCTTTGACGAAGATGAGAGAAAAAAAATGCTCAACTTTTTGTAAATATGTGCAATAAGCTGCTGGAGATCTCGCTTCACGGCAGGACAGTCCCATGTCTCTGGTTTCTCTCATCAACCCAAAACATCCATAATAGGTAAACTCCTCCAGCTAAAGTCCCGACCAATCCTAGAGAGATGGATTTTACTGACAGGTTTTCCCAACGAAATCAAACGCAGACAATTAATTTCTCTATATGGAATGTGTGCTTTAACTTAAAGTGTATATGACAGGTTTTTATGATTTTGTAATTTTGACGTTATTCAGAGCATTGATATCTCACAAACTGTACTTTCACACCAATTGGGTTGCAATTTGTGGAGAAAAGTTGTAAAATATGTTGAAAATTACAGGAAGTGAACACATTGATGACATCACACTGGAGAGAAAAAGGTTATGCAAAATGTACACAAAAGAAACTACTTTTTTGACCCTTTAAAGGTCCCATAACATGCAAAATCGACTTTTCAGAGGTTTTAACCTTCCTACAGTGCTATTTGGGCCTCGTATGTGTGCCCAAAGTGGTTTTTTGATTGATTCCCGCATGCTTTCGCGAGAGAACTGTCTTTACCGTCCCCCTCGGCTGAGCAGGCAGACGGGGGCTCATCCCATGGATGACGCGGCTTCCCATGGATGACGCGGTGTTTAAGCCACGCCTCCAGGAAGCGCGCAGCCGCAGAATAAAAACAGCTAATGCTAATGCTACACAGTAATTACATGATAGATACGACAGATCGAAGAGTTAGCTTGTTATTTACCAAACGGCAACGTCCGTCGTCGAGGTACTGCATGATCGTCAAACTCCAGGTCAGATCCAGGACGTAGGACTCAGCACGACGCACCGTCAGGACGGATAAAAGGTTTATTCCCGTGTTTGTGTATCGCTGTTTACCGGAGCACACGGCGCATGCACTATCTCCGCTCTAGGCTTTGGCACGAGTTGGGAGGGGGAGGCGCGCGGGTTGGGCGGGGGAGGCAGTCTGCTCTCTGTTCGGGGGGGTCAGATCTCAGAGTGAGCCGTTTGCTTTTGCAAGGAGGGGGGCCAGTCCAAGAAATGGATGTTTTTTGGAAACTGTTATGTTATGGATATTGCACAACGCAAAATTTTATCAACAAAGCCCTTAGAATAGACTGTGTAAAGGGCAAAATAGCAGAATATGGGACCTTTAAACATTGATTCAATAAAATGAAGGTGTTCACATGTATTTTTCTTTGTCAAATGAAAAGATCTGTGACATTAGATGAGTTTTGGCCCACTGTACAGGATGGTTTCTTGGTAATTTCCTAGTTTGATGTCATCATTTACAACCAGGAAGTCAAATTAAAAACTAAACTGAGGTAAAATTTGTAAAGATTTCAGCAAAGTTTCAAATATATTCATCTTAAAGTGCCTCTGACAGGTTGTACCACTCATGTACCTAAAATACAGGTAAGATAAATATATTTAAAGTTTTGTTAAAAATAATTATACATTTCATCAATTTTAGCATTTTTTCTTTAGTTTTGTAATATCACTTCCTGGTTGTAAATTATGACATCACACTAGGAAATGACTTTGTACACTGGGCTAAAACTTGGCTAATGTCAGAGATTTTTTTGTCCGACAAATCAAAATATATGTGCACACCTTTATTTTGTTGAAATAATGTTTTATGGGTAAGATAAGTTGTTTATTTTGGCTAAATTATGCAAAATCTTTGGATAGAATGAGTCTCCCAAGTTTTTTTTTTACTTCCTGTAATTTTAAACAGATTTTTCAGCTTTTCAGCAACCTGTCGTAGGCCCTTTAAAGTTAAAGTTTGTGTTCGACGGGTTAAAATGTTATTTTCACAAAAGCACATTATGATAACATGTAGGATTTTTGCTGGATTTTTGCCAATTTTGCCCCAGTTTACAACTTTTTGTGGTTTGTAAAGCCCCAGTCTCACATAAGTCCCAGTGAATAGCCATGTACAAATACTCAAACACTCAGCACTGACACCATTCACACTTCAGTCAGGCTTCAGTCCTGGCATTTGTCTCTCTGCATTCTATCACTAAAGCAAATGTGCTGCATCATTACCTAAACTCATTGTGAAACCTGGCAAACCAAGCTCACACACAAAGAAACAGGAAGTAGTTTTTTTTGCTATTTTCTGGCTTTATTCACACATATACCATTCCCTGACATTTTCTACTGAAATTGCCAGATGAAAAATGCAGGGATTTCAGTTCTGCCTTCATTCACACATGTCCCTGCTCTGGCAAATGCTACGTAAAGTCCCAGCATGTGTGAATGGAGCTAAATTTTACTTCCTGTTTGAAAATGATGAAATCACACTCTGTAAATCCATAACTATTACTCAGCAACTGTATTACACACTGGGACAAAACTAAGAATATGTGACAATACATTAATTTGGTTGATTAGTGTTAGAAGGGTCAGAAAAACGTGTTCGGTTCTACATCCTGTCATTTTCAACTGTAAATTTCAATAAAATACTTACCACAGAGACTACTACTGCCAGTCATTATTAGAGAAACGTAAAAATCTGTAATACACACTTTAAGAGATATACAAAGAATATGAAAGTATAGATACAGCCATTTTTAGTAGCTTTTTAAGACTAAATGAAGTAGTGGCTTTAATGGACAGATAATTAATTGATATTTGAATTCAAGTGTTATCACAATACTTCATTTCTATTATTTAAGACCAATTGCTCGTCAACATTCTATACAAAACTTCATTTTTAACCATGTAATTCTATAAATTGTATGTTCTTTGTTGTCATGCATTCATTTATTTTTAGACCAGTCATTTCAATTTCATTAATCATACTTGGAGAAGACGCCCGGTAGCGTTCTTTAAACCCTCACGGGAGCGCAAACAACAAAGTGTGGTGTAGTCTGCTTCCAAAGATGGGCCTTGATCCTGTAAAGAGAACGCTGATAAGATGCCAGGATGCATTCCAGGACTGTGAGAAGCCAACGGGCCATGACTAAGAGATAAGAGAGCCATGTTCCTTCTGGATCTGTCATTCAGACGGAAACATGACACTAAATAACTGTGCAGTGACACCTTGTATGTGGGTTTGTTTAGTGTGAGTCAGGATGAAGCATAATGGGGAGAATTTATAAGCACAATTATCCACTTTTCTGTGACGCTCTGTGGGCATTATTCATTAGATGTTTTGTCTCGTATTGATCATTCTTGAGTTTCGCTTTGATGTTATTTTGTCTTTTCAAAAGCAAATGGCTTTCAGTATCAATTTCATGAACATACACGAGACAAAAATAGCCACATTTTTCCTTCAGTGTCCAAACTAAACAACATGCTTTTGCTAACTTGGAAATCTCAATAAAAAACCTCACTGACGTTTAGACGTGACTGAATCTCGATCTTGATTCAAATTAATTGCTCAGTTCTTATGAGTAAACTGATGTATTTTATTAAATGAATGTTAACTTTTATATTGATTTGTAATATCCTTGGTAGGGCTGGGCAGTACAACAATAAATACATGGATTGTCATCTGATTCTTGTGTTTATTGCAGCAATCACATGATTAAACCAATCACAAAAGAGGCAGATAGTTTACCTCCTAAAGGCAATGCAAGGAAACACAATGTAGGCCAACATGAATCATGATACAATCTAAATCCTGTTAGGTTTTAAAAGATTTGTGATCTCCTGGAGCCCACAAAGACATTTTAGTTTCCTCTTTCAAAATAATGTAGTAACAAAGCATCTTTTGTTGCATATAACTCAGAATAAGTAATTTGTGTAATACTCCCCAGTCCCATAATCTCATACTGAATAATGTACCAAGCGATAAATAACATGATAATAGACCCTTTAAAACATGGATAGGTCATCTGATCAAAAATCTAGGATGAAGGCAACTTGAGGCAAAAGCAGGCTGCGATATATCTTCAGTGATTTACTATGTTTATGATTTTAAGTCTTAACAATTTTTAAATCCCAGGGTAGAAATGTCAGTGAGTGTGCACATATTTATTAAAATTCCTATATCTTTAAATCTAGCTCACTCATATCACTTAAATGTTGCCAAGTGGTTTTCATTTTCCAAACTCCTTTGTTTTCTTCATATTTTGTGATATTCTGTCAATAAGCTCAGATCCTCCACTGTAACTGCCTTATGTTCCACTTCACTTTTGCCCCCAGTCGCCTCCTTTCTGGAATTTAAAACTTTTAAAGGGTCTGTAAAAGAGATACATTTTGATTTAATCCCATTAAGTCAACACGCAAATGAAATAAAACAACTATTTCCGCTCAATCTCGCTCTAAGTCTGATAAACCTCTGGCCCTATCTGCACCTTTTCTGCTCTCTGCTGAAAATTTAACTATTAGGCTCTGCTCCCCCCATTGGAGAGGTCAAAGCTGCCAGGATCCTGCACATCTGGACGGCATGCTCAGCCAGCAATAATACCGCCTTTGTTCCACTGCCATATCCACATTTATTTCCACTCCTCACTAGTCCTGCTTAAATGCAATGGAGAGAGGCCCATATTGGGGGTAGACAGCAGACATCAAGACATCAAAGCTTTCTAAACAAATGGTATTCAATCCTATTCAATAATTCACTTCATATAAGATTTGAAGGTTTAAAAAAGTTAGAACAAACTAAATTAAACATGATACAAGTTGGTTATTGGTTGATAAAAGGTCCATAGCATCATGAGTTTAGACAGAACATTAGGACATAACTTTTGGGTCATTATGGAAGCCAAATAAAGCAACAACAATGCACACAAATCATTGTATTTTATAAAGAAGCAAATGTCCCAGCAACAAGTGAATGCTTTGGCTACTCAGACAGCTAAACCCAATTAAGAATGACCAAAATAGGCTCTAAGGACAATCCCCTGGCTTGGATTGATGTTTGCATGCAATCACAACAAAAATGTACCTTTAAAAGTCCAACATGGCTCGCATCTAGGTTTAAAGGGGTGCTGGGCTCTGAAATGGCAACACTAGGACGCAGCAGAGTGGCGGGTCTATGCAACTATTCTTCCGAAATGTTCCCGTTATCTCAGCCTATCCAAAACTCCATCGCGTTGCGCATTAAGCCGCTATTATTAGGTTTCTCTAATGGTCTTACCTTTGTGTAGAAATAGGATTCAACTCGGTGCACCCTATCCGGACACAAGTTTGGGATGAAACGCCGAATAAATTGCGTTGATTCTGCAAAAAAGCTGCCCTGGCTTCAGCACTGAGCAGTAAATCACTTCCACTGACTTGCGACAAAGTGACGTTCAGGCGCAAAGAGGGGAGACGTGGGGGAGCGAGAGGAGGCGAAAACAAACGCACGACCCAATTGTTCTCGCTCGTAAAGTTTATGCGTGCTCCGTGTGCGGATCTGTGGCGGTCTCATTTGAGGCTGCAGAAAAGGAGCAGCCGCGCCGTTTCCTCACCCCTCTGGTAAATACATCGCTGCTTTGGAACTGGGACACAGTACCGCAAGGCATTGTGGACTCTTTTAAAGCTGCAACACGCTCTGGACGGGGATGCTGTACCTGTAGTCAACTTTTTCTGCAAGGACATTTTGAAAAAGGACTGGTCATTTCTCATCTACATCACATATTGTGGGTTACAGAGTCGTGCGTAAAAGAGGAATTACAACAGCGAGAGGAAATGGAACGTTTCTGCTCCATCAAAGCAAATCATTGCCTATTCCAGGAGGAGATAGACCCCCCACTCCAAGAAATCTAAAAGACCCATATCTTAAATAGGCCTATAACAAATGCATATCATACTCTGTTCTTTGTTCATAAAATGAGAGGGTAGAGCACTTTAACTGGATTCAAATCACAGTAAGAGAAGGCAAGTTGTGCCAATGGTGGCCTATATTCATTGATACAGCAGCCATCAGATCAACTACCCTATATCAAATCAGAAGCTACCAATAGGCCTTATCGAATACTCTATGCCTCTGCATTTAAGTGTGAAGTAGCCTATTATAATCTGATCATCAGGGATTACGCACTCTAAACTCTAAAGCTCAATTTAGAGATTTCAGATGTTCAAAATAGGTTTTGCGAACGTTCCAGTGGCCAAATACAAAAGTAGAGCTGCACTGCCCCCTTGTGGCCCCGCAGAGCAACACAAAGAGCTATAACGTAGTCCTGTTACAACCAACAGAAACAGTGACCTCACAAGATCCTTAGGCCTACATGTTCATCTTAAACGAGGTATATTATAACCTATGTAAAATATATGTATCATTATTATAAATTATAAAAGACTATGCGCCTGTCTCTAAGAAAACAGATGCAAAATGGGCAAGGCTACAGATTTTCTTTACAATTGTATTTTAGGCAAACAAAATATAATTTATTGCTACTGTGTGGTTGTTCTAGTTTTGTTTTGTTCCAGAAGGCTAATACGTGGAATAGTTTTGTATTAAATAGTTTTTATAAGAGCGCAGAAAGCAGTCGGAGGAAGAGGGAGGCAACGTGACACGGATCGCCAAATCAATTCCTTGCCTGGGAATGACGTCTCTCCTGCACATTCCAGTTATATTTAGAGCCTATATATAGAGGAGTCGCCCCCTAGGCTTTGTTGACTCTGCAGCAGGGAACAGCAGGTTGAGCAGAGGAGACGACCTGAAACGCTGAAACCGACACCGTGTGACCTACACTCCACTTCTTGTTACTTCTACTACTATTTGTGTGTGATAATTAGCATAAGAGACGTAAATAAGTCAACCGTGGTGCTCACCAAAATAGACACAGTTGCATAACAGTTACATTTCTTTTCATGTAGGAGCAACATTTCTCCCCTTTCCACTATTCACACCTTGCAACATTTGTCAATAACTAATAAAACTTTACGTTACACATGATTATTAAACGCCAGGTTAATTCTGTAGAACGGTCCTAACAAAAGGAGTTAGTGAAGGCTCATTGCGACATGTCATCTACGGCTCAAACCGGTTGAAATCCCCAGCTATGCTTTGTGCGTAAAGTGCGCCCCGGTTTACGCCCATATTCGTGTAAAGGAGGCCAACTTGAGTAGCTAGGCCCTGGACGCAGGGCAAATGGAAAGTTCAATCGATTAAATTACCTGCTTTTTTGCATGTTCACGCTTGCTTCTGGACTGTGTTAGACCTGCGTAAATGTTGGGGTTTTGCTTGAACATTGGACATGCAGAAATCTTGTGAAAGGCGAGCGCTATCAGCTTGACTTTTTGGTCGCTACTTCGGACGCGGAACTCCACTCCTCGCTAAAGGTAAAACAGATGACAGTGTCGTTTTCTGCGATTGCCTGCGTTCTGTTTTCAGATATTGCAAATGTACAACTGGATTCCAAGCAGAGATGACCCACTTGCACTTTAAAATCTTACTTTCTGGTGTTATTTTAAACTACGCCCAATTGCTAACCCATTGCCTGGCCCTGCACTGCAGATTAGCTTGGCAATGGCGGCTTCAACATCTGTACCTCGAGAGTTTTGAATGAAATGTAGGCCGATAGTGTTTCTATGTGCGTTTAACTTTGATATTGTGCCATCGTATGACATAAAACTTAAAGCGTTTATATTAGACGCTTGTAGTTAACTTTTAAAGCTTCCGTGTGCTACTTGCTAAGCTAGTTAGCCGCAGTCTGGTGCGTTTAAAGCCGCAGAGTTCACACAGCCGCAGGCGCACAACATGGAGCCAAATTCCTCTCGCCTTTAAAACCTTTTCTATTAGCTAACGCCTGCTTATACGAAGAAAAGCTATTTCATTTGGACTCTGATAACATTCAAAAGCCTCTCTGGATATTCAGATCTCACAGGCCAGGCTTATACAACAGGATGGATGCCATTGGCCCCATGCACATGTTGACAACTTTGTTTACATGTTAAAAAAAAATGAATGCAATATAATGTTTGCAATTTCTCCCTAATCTGCTGTACAGGCTCTGCTCAATGACAGAAACGCAATGCATTCAGCAGAACAACTTTTAAAGCAAATGACTGGGGAAAAGATTAAAATGGAATACGGTTACATTTTCAAAATAAAAACGATCAAAAGTAATATTTGAATTGTGAAAATGGGTGAAAAGGTGCCTAACTTACTTAAATCATAAATTATTAAATGTTGTCTATTCTTACAGTAGATGAACATGCACCATGTTGATTAAAAGTGCCCTGTGTCTTTATAATGTGCACTGACCTTTCTCCCATTGACGAGTAATCTAATTTTATACTATTTACTAAATGAACATCGGTTTGCCTTGACACTGCGCTATTTTAAGTACATTTTATAATTATTATTTAAGTTTTTATTGTTTGCTGTGATTTTAAAGCATTTTTTCTTTGTTATGTAAAGCACTTTCTCTACTTTGTGTATCAATTATGCTCCACAAATATTACTTCCTTACCAGGTGTGGTCATCCAGAGAATTGCACATGTTGGTTGGACCAACATGTTGGTCAGAGTTATACTGAAAGTTTCCTTCATTTACTTCTGTGGGCAGAGGACTTTTCTGAGCAGCAGGTCATCACATGGATCATTAATTAGATTAATCACAGACTATTATTACTATTTAACTATTTGACTAAACGTCTCTCCACACTCGATATCAGTATTTCCCGTATGGGTTAGGTATGTGTCATGCAGCGATATGATCCAGTCAAATATCAGGCATCTCACCATTTTAAGGCATATTCTATTCTATTCATATTCTAGTGCGCCTTGGACTGTGCCCAAATTAAATAAAAATCTCAGTTAAAAACTAATTTTTAACCTATCCTCCTAAGCCATTTTGGAGATATTAATTGATATTTTACCTCTTTTCAGTCCCCTGAAGGATAATCTTGACCTTCACACTACTTCTAAAGCTTGTGACTAGAAGAAGAGTCAGGTTTGAGGTCAAAGTTGACTAGACCTCACGATGAGAGTATATCACAGTATTGATTTGGGAAAAAATGCCTAAATCTTTGTCAAGAGGCGTGAGTGGGGGAAATCTGAATCTCTCTATAATTCTACACATATTTACAGATGGTATGTTCACATCACCTGCTTTGAAATATTATTGACCCACACCTATACATGCAACAATCTCTTTTAATTAGTTTGCAATTGTTTCAACTTGATAAAACAACATTTAGGATCTTTCTTGTAACCTGTGGTGTGTTAAGCTACTTTTTTCTTGAGTTTAGATTGAACTGTGATCGGCAGAGCTCCTCCCTGGCTTCAGGCTCTGACAGCACAGTGAACTGTACGATGTGAAAAGAAACAACCACTGCTACTATTGATGTTGCTGTAAAAAGCCAGCAGACTGTGCAGAACCCTATGGTCTCTCATCAGTTTTGGCCGCCTTGATCTAAAGTTATGGATTTGCGCCTGGGGTTGGTTTGTGTTGTCAGTCTGCAGCTATCGATAATTGAGGGAAAGTGTGTCAGTGCTGTGTGTCTCCTCTGCTGTTACTCCCCGTCTAATGCAGCTCTCCCTCTGTGCTCTGTGTTTTCAGGTGAATCATGACAGAGTATAAACTGGTAGTGGTGGGAGCTGGAGGTGTTGGCAAGAGCGCACTTACTATTCAACTTATCCAGAATCACTTTGTGGATGAATATGACCCAACTATCGAGGTAAAGGATCTCTAACCGATGCGTATCTTTGGATTATAGGATTATTTTAAATACATACAATTCCTCATGCATTGTGCACATGATTTCTCTGTGCTAACCATTTCTTGTTTGGACTTGTGACTTGTGTGTGCTTCAGGACTCCTACAGAAAGCAGGTAGTGATCGACGGAGAGACATGTCTCCTGGACATCCTGGACACTGCAGGTCAGGAGGAGTACAGCGCCATGAGAGACCAGTACATGAGGACAGGGGAAGGCTTCTTATGTGTCTTTGCCATCAATAACATCAAGTCCTTTGAAGACATTCACCACTACAGGTGAGCTCAGCTCCAGTAGTGACTGGCTCATCCCTGTCTCGTAGACATGTTACTTACAGTGTAATGTGTGCCTGGCACACAATGCAGTGTATTTGTGAATCTTTAAAACAAAACAACATGTTTTAACTGTAAACTGGTCAAACCAGTTCAAGATTTTTTTTTGTCTCCTTTTTCACTGTTTATATTTTTTTAATGTGTTTCAACAGAGAACAGATCAAGCGGGTGAAGGACTCCGAGGACGTCCCTATGGTGTTGGTAGGAAACAAGTGTGACCTCCCGTCTCGGACAGTGGACACCAAGCAGGCTCAGGACTTAGCACGCAGCTACGGCATTCCCTTTATCGAGACCTCAGCCAAAACCAGACAGGTGAGAGTTCAGGCCAGACGGCCACTCCTTCAACTGTTGCAGCAGCAGCAGATTATGGCTGTAATCCTCTGCTGGTATGTGGAGCATGTGAGCGGTGAGGGCTCTTTCTGTGTTACCTTCCAATCAGCTTCTGCAGGGAGGCAATCATGGGTGTCTGTGTATAATAATCTGGAATCAAAAATTATAAACTGTGGTCCTTTCATGTCAAATTTGGTGGATTTAATGTACAAATCAATATTCTTTGGACATGCTTTGGGTTGTTTGACTGGTTAATAATTATTTTTAATTTTATGGGTGATTATCTAATCAGTGCATGTTGAGTGGCTTAATCATGGTCTGGAAAACGCCAGTGACCAAATGAAAAGAGGACTATCAGGTGCCAGGAGTGTGCATGAGGACAAGAGTGGTGTAAATTGTGCTTCCTGGTTTTCTGTGAGAGCATGGCCTCTGAGCTGCTGCTGTTGTGATGTGGTTCCTGTTGGCGAGACACATCCACGCTACACTGATTTCTCACAGCTCACTTTTCATATTGTCAATGACATAAAAAATTGTACCGATCACACATTTACTGTATTCTGCTCTTTTAAAAGGAGTAGTAGATGTGCGTGTGTTTATAAAATGTTACGTGCCATTTTGATTTATTTACGGCACTTGTAGCAGTCAAACCTTTCCCCAGCAAATGACAAGTGGTGTGGTACGCATATAGTCCAGATAACCATTGTTAATTAATAAATTGGTCATAGATTACTTTAATTAAAATCACAATTTATGAGAATAGTTGGCATGTGGCGGTGTCTTCACTTTCCACAGATGGTTTAATGTTAGAATTTTCGTTTTTTGTTGGCCAATTTTCAGGACCGTTTTAGTTCTATTCATATAATTTTTCCTTTTTGGCAGAGCAGCTAGTCATTAACACATATTGCTGGGTGCACAGTTCACTACTGTTGGCTACAATCACATTTTCACACATTTTCATCAGCTTTCAGGAGACCATTTATTTAAAACTTGTAGTATTTTGGATGTAGTGCCCATGAGTTTGTCCACTGTTGATTCCTCCCCACTGAGGAAGCTGTGTTTCATGCCGCAGAGAGTGGAGGATGCCTTTTACACTTTGGTGCGGGAGATCAGGCAGTACCGGCTCAATAAGCTCAGCAAGGAAGAAAAGACTCCGCGCTGTGTCAAGCTTAAAAAGTGCATTGTGCAGTGAAGGGGTAAGTGTATGCAGCGGCGCCCACAGCTCTGCCTTTGTGTGTGTGGACATAAGAACAGGAGAATGGGACGCGGCTTCATGGGCTCTTTAAGCTGTCCTGCTGGGTTCTTCTGGGCGTGTGGTGCTGCTGTAATTGAACAGTTTGGGTAATTTATTTATAATTATTGTGTTTTGTAGAGTTTCTCTGCATTCTCGCTGATTGACAGTGAATGCTTGTTTCACACTGTGTCTGTTTACTTGAATCAGAAATGTCGAATTGCACAACCTTTTTTGGTTTGCTTCCACACTCGCATGAATGCCACACATTAAAAACCCACATGAGTACTTTTATCTAATGTGATTTGAGTTATACAAAGGAAAAAGATTCTGACTGCATAATTCACTGAAAGTCCCAACTTTTTTTTTTCTTCCCGGGCCCAGCTTTTCTGGCACTTGACAAAAATGAACTTTTTGGGACTATCTGATTATGATATTCACTTGAAATTATGTCAGTCAAACCAAAATGTGTTCAAACATGTCTTTAAACATATTAGTTGAGGTTTAATTATCAGATACATGTGAGTAGTCAGTGAAAATCACCTTTATATCCTTAACTTACTATTTTTAATCAGCTTTGTTCATAGCATTTTGTACTATAAACGATGTACAAATGTTCAAATTTAGCATATCTTCAAAACAACACTAAATTTCAATAAAGGCTTTTACTTTTTCTTTCGTATCATCATCATCATCTAAGTCCTTTCTGACACCTTTTATAGAAATCTAAAAATCTAATTTCATATTCAATGTCCACACTGCAATGGTGCAATGGTGTGCAAATGTGAAAGCAACCAGTCTTTGTGAATTAGAAGGGCCTTTGTGCTGAGGTGACCTGATTGGAGGGACTTTACTGTAAATCACAGCTGTGTTATCTGCAGTCTTTCCTGGAGGATGTGAGCTCTTCCACGGTCCTTATGGGGAGAACCTTCTCCTGAGCTGGAGTTTGTGCCAAGTCCCCATCCCCTCAAATGACCTCACACTCTTTATTTTATTTTGCAGCATCTTGCAGAGCTTTGCACTTTTGGTAATTTCTTTCTGCTTTATCTCTGTGTGCAATTTGCAGACACAAGCTTCTTCTGTAATAACCTGTTGTATTTCATTCCCATAAGTCTTTGTTGTAGTCGAGCACAGAATGTAAATGTAAAGGTATACGGTACTGTTACTGACTTGGTTTACTGTTTTTTTTGTCCTACTTTAGTTTGGGCTAGACCTAGTTTAGAATTGGCTTTGTTCAGGTATTGTTTTTTTGTCTGTAAATTCTTAGTTTTATCCTGGTTTAGTTGTTAGATCTGTTTTAATCTATTCAACCATGTTTATTTTTTAGTTATTTTAGTATTTTTTTATATGGTACTTGTGTAAAAAGTGAATAATATCCCATTCAGTATTAATGTATAGATAATAGGAAACACATTGACATCTGAATGTTAAAAGACAAGTTTAGCTTCCACTCCTGGGCTACTTTTGATACTTTTATGGTTTCATTTCATAGAATCCCTTCAAATAAAATTGCAGTGGGCTAAAACAACAATTCGATACCTCAGACTTGAGTGGTCGCATTGTATTTTGCTTTTATCCCCGCAGTGACCTTTTCCAGGCATTTTTGAAAACCAAAACATCATTTAAATGCAAATGCGTTCTAGCACGCTCCTCACAGTTGAAATAATAACTTTCCTGTAATTTTATCTTTATATTTTTTTCTTCCTTGCAGGGAGTGGACGATGCCTTCTACACTTTAGTGCGAGAAATCCGGAAGCATAAGGAGAAGATGAGCAAGGAGGGCAAAAAGAAGAAAAAGAAGTCCAAGACAAAGTGTGCGCTCATGTGAATTTACCCCCCTGGAAAAAAAAGAACCCACGCCGAACAGTTCCAGTCCAACATTTTTGTACATTACACTAAATTATTAGCCTCTTTCACAGTACCCATTTTGACAACATTGCTATTTGCTAGTCGGGACACCATAAGCTTATTTTAGTGCCAGTGGCCTTCATCCCAACATTTTAGTTTGGACATTTTATACAATTTTAATGCTGTAGCTACAAATCGTTTCAGTCGGATCAAACTTTCCCCCAGACGCTGAAAGAGGCGTGCTGGCCTTTTTAGCGTTAGGGTGCCAAAGAGCTAATTTATAATCCCGTTTATGTATTCTAAACTGGATTGGGATTGCAAGCTAGACGAAATCCACTGTGTAATGTCTCCACCCAACTTGAATGACCTCTTCTTGGTGTGACTTGGTTCTGTCTTTCATAGTATGCATGCAGACTACTACTCTTGTCCAGATACTTTAACCATCCTGGCTATTAACTTTGTTTGTTGTATCGTGTGGGGAATGTTCCAAGTCCTTGTTTTGGTTTCAATGGTGTGTAGTCCCAGTCTACGAAGGGTTTTGGACTAAATCTTGTCGGTAACCTGCAGGGGAATATGGCAATTGCAGGGTTTAAGTGGATTTTTCCTTAAGATTTTCATAATTGACTAAAGTGCGGACCTTTACATGAGAGTCAGAATTGTCCAGAATCTAAAAATTACCAATAACTGATTGTGATTCATTGTCTTTAAGTAACACGAGATTTTTGTGGAAGAACTGTTCAAATGCTGTATTTGTAATAAAATAGATAAACTGTAAAACGGCATTTGAACAAAATTTTGTACTAATTTTAAATGGGCCGGTGTCAAGTCAAATGATCCTCTTACTTGTGGCTAATGAATGAGCTTATAAATGCCATTTATTTAAGATTCAAATGTTTTAAACAACTTTTTCCGGTTATCATTGATTTCTGTCTTACCACGGGTTTTTCTCGCTTGTCTCTCCCTGGGGACTTTTGAATTTGCCTTTTGTTTGCATCAGGTGCTACTTTTAGACGGTAGTGAAACAAAATTTACTTGTGAGTACTCAGAAAAGACAACATGCTGTTTTTAGAAAAGAGACACGTCGCAGAAAATTCCAGACACAATCCATGTTAATTTGAGACGTAGGCTATTTTAACTTCCATTTTCATGAAGTAGATGACTGTCCCTGAAAGCCTGTTAACAATACTGACATGTAGTTCCCCCATGTTCCTGTTTTATCGCGTGCCAACAGCATTCGGATTACTTCTGAATCATTTATACCTGGATCGTATTTTAACAACCTTTGTATAGTTGTGATACCGATACGCCGGTGCATATTTTGTAAATTGTGCTTCATTTTTGGTTGGTGTGTCTAAATGAATGTTGCTTTTTAAAGGAGTCCGCCTCCTCTCTTTGTGTATGTGGTTGGGTCCAGGTCAAGGGAAGTGAATGAATGACCACTTTACAACACACCTGCTGTGGGCAATGTGCAGTGGTGATCCCATCTCAAATAAGTCTATTTTTTGCCATGAATCTCACCACTCCTATTTAATGTGTAATAAAGAACAAACTAAAGAGGAGCTGTCTGTGGCTGTTATTGTTTACTATATGGTATAATGTCTAGATATATACAACTTCACTATCCTCCATGACAGCACAACATTTTCAGAGACACGAAATTATTGTACCTCAAATAACAAAACTGCATTAATTTGATCATATTGTCAATGTTCAGAGCTCTGTTAACGTTAACATGACAGGTTCTCGCGTTTTTTTTTTTCTAATTATTTCTTAATTGTAGTTTGAAGAAATTATGAAAAATAAAACAACATGAATAATGCTTCCCCCCCTCAAATGTTCAATGGGATTAAAAATAATAATGCTAGAGGCTTAATGCATTATCAAACATTTGTAGTTTCAATATTGACTTAGAAATAAATAATACAAAAATACATTGTTCAGTTTACTATTCAAATTCAGTACAAAAATTCAGATATTTGATCTTCACAGCTTTTAGGTTAGTGCTATAATTTAAAGAATTCAAGGGTATTGGAATACTTGAAATTTATACAGCAATAAAATATATATATATATATATATATACTGACAACATAAGAATTGGGTTTAACATATCTTTTTTTTCAACAGCAATAGTTTCTTCATAGACACCAAAAAGTACAGACTCACACTGTGATGTCATCAATAGGTGACGATTTATTTTTTTTAGACAATTTACAGCTTAATAGACATCTTTTTTGGCAGTTTAAAAAATAATTTAATAAAATAAAAGCGTTATCAGGTATTATTTATGGTAAATTCCTAACTATTGTGAAATTTTCATGGATTTTGGACTAGGCTACACGTCACATCCGCTGCTCCCGTTCAACCAGGAAGTAACATATAAACTTTACAAAAACTGTCAAACTGGGGACAAATTGGCAACATTTTATTAAACTCTTAAATATAATCATGAAAGGTAAAATCTAATCTGTTATGCACTTTAAGCACTTTGGTTGGAAGAATCAGTGCACACTCAAAATAACTCAAATAACATGGTTTCACTCTGTACACAATTTTTACTTCGAGAAATCTGAACGTAACTAATAACAAATTATGGTATGCATAAAAAAAGACATAGGTCACACACAACTCTAATCTGAGCAAATTAAATAACTTTTCAGTCTTGAGATCTGACAGTGAAAACGGCTGCAATCATTAAACGAGTAATCATAACTTGTCATCGTAATCGTATTTTGATGATCATGATCGTTATCTATAGCCTACATACTCTAGAATGCATGCAAAAATTTACGATTTTTATCAGTAATACACTTTAAAAAAAAATTCTTTCCAGAAGCGTTCAATCACCATAATTCAGCCTTTTATTTAGTTGATAATGTTTGTCAAAATTATTATTATTATTATCATCACAGTCTATACTCCAAAATCAACATTAGGTTGTGTTTAAACGGGTTATTACTTATTTCTGTGGAAAATGAAACTTTATTATCTCATGACCTTCCTATTTGTTAACACAGTTCAAGTCCAAACTACACATCAGCAAGACGTTTATGGGATTCAAAGTGACCAGCAGATGGCGCTGGGCCCTCACGCTACCATCTTCAGTCTGAGAAGGGAGAACACAGTTTTTATTCTCTAGCTCAGGGGTGGGCAATTATTTTGACGCAAGGGCCACATTAGATTTTTACACTTGCCTGGGGGCCGGACCATTTTACACACAAAATACACAAAAAATTACTACAGAATAGCAAAAATCATTACCTTTATTTAGTGGGAACAGTGCGGTTGATCACTCCTTTTATCCAATGCATCAAAGTTTGGTGTTCTAGTGGTGGCTGTTCTGAAAACTGATTTTTAATGAACAAGCAGCTGCTCAGGAAACTATAAAATGACAAATGCACCACACCTAACTCATACAATTTTTTATTGAATGCTTTGCGGGCCGGATCAAAATGCCAAAAGGGCCGCATGTGGCCCCCGGGCCTTAGTTTGCCCCCCTCTGCTCTAGCTGCTGCTTTGATGGCACGAAGCTCATGCACATCTGATATTTTGCTCACAAACACAACAATTTAATCACAAATCTTCATTCTTAATATTTCAATCTTCTTCCATCAGGGTTTTTAGACAGATATTGATAAAAGTTGTGGAAAAAATGAGCAAAATCAAATGTTGAATCTCCCACGCTTTGACAAATATCATGTTCAAGTGGATTTATCTCTATTTTATTATCAAATTCTTGCCTTTAACCATTTAATAATATGATTTGCATCTCATGAATACTATTATTCAAACAGGAGTGAATGAGACAAAACATAACAAGGGTTTTGATTAGAGGAAACAAAGTGGCACAACAGCGTGGTCAAAAGATGAAAAATGTCTTTGCTGTAATATGTCCCCTTTTAAATCTGGTTTTATAATTTCACACACTTTTTGGAGCTGTTTTTTGTGTCGCCTCTTTGACAAGTTCCCTCGTACATCCATCTGTTCTTTCTTTTTTTTCTTCACAGAGCCTCCTCTTTCTGATGCAACAGACGAGTTCTGCATCCAGTGTGTATTCGCTTTGTGCTCAAGCTGCTTTATGTCCTCCTGTCACTTTTGCTTTAAACATTCTCCCTCTAAACAACACAAACACACAACTGTACTAGTGTCATTGTTGTCCTGTGTGAAGGCACAGTGGATAGTGTAAAGAGGTTTAGTTCCTCTGACTTGTTGCCTCTTCAAGGTAAAGTCTGTTATTCTGGTTTATTCTCGCCTCCTCTCTCATTTGTGTTATTGTAGAAGAAGCTAAATTGCCACTCTGAATGAATATTATTGTAATGCTTTGTGTTTGTGTCTTGCTGGTCACTATCAAAGACACATCTCGTCTTAACAACCCAAAAGCTTGTCTTGATAACAGACATTTTCTGACAATATACTGTAATTTGATGATGTGTTGTTGTCGTAAGGAGATTTACCCTCTGCGTTTGATCCAACCTTCACCCAGCTTAACCCGCTGAAGAGCCTGGATTTCAGTCCCAGACAATGAGGGAACTTCTGTGTGGTATTTGCATGTTCTCCTCACATCTGGTCGGCTTCAAACTAAAGCGTGCACAATAGTCGAATCCTCCAACGTCTATGGAACAAACTCCAGATCTGGAAGCACATGTACGTTTTGGGAATTAATTGAAATATTTCACAACAAATTCAGTGTTCAAATCAAATCAAATCAATTTATTTTTATAATGCCCAAAATCACAACAACAGTTGCCTCGATGGGCCACAGGTAAAAGCAGTTCAGATAACTGTCCCAGAATGCCCCTGTCCTTTGACCCTCCTTCGCGGCGAGGAAAAACTACAAAAAACCCCATGGGAAAAAGTAGAAACCTCGGGGAGAACCACAGTGAAGGAGAGATCCTACTCCCACGGACGGACAGGCTGCAGATGAACTAGGACTGACGCATCCACTTGGACTGTGGAGCCAGAACCACTCAAGAGGGAGGTGGCTTTAAAGAGTTCCTCCAGGCGGACAAGGAGCAGTCCACCAGTGTAGAGAGATCCTCCAGCAGGAGATGAGGAACAGTTCATCTAAAGTAGAAGGAGTTCGTCCAGGCAGACGAGGTGTGGCTAATCCAGCTGTCCAGGCGGGTGGCGCATAGATCGTCCAGACAGGTGGGGGTGGGGGGGGGGGGGTCGTCACTGGAGCAGCCGCCGCAGTGTCTGAAACAGTCTCCACTCCCCGGGGGAAGTGGAGAGAAAGAGAAACATGTGAACAGCAATGAACAGACTACAGTTGAAGTAATATTAAATATTGTTGATAGGTAAAGTAGGAAGAACCAGAGGATAGTGTTCAAGCTGCCATACTTCCCCCAGCAGAATTGCTCCAAGGGCAGCGTAGCTAAAACTGTAGGTTTTTATTTCTGTTCCTAACTGGCCTGACCATAAGCTATTTCAAAGAGGAACGTTTTGAGCCTGGTCTTAAATGTAGAGACTGTGTCGGCCTCTTTACATGAACAGGGAGCTGGTTCCATAACATAGGAGCTTGGTAGCTAAATGCTCGACCTCCTACTGTGCTTTTAGAGACTCTGGGGACTAACAATAGTCCAGCATTTTGAGAACGAAGAGCTCTGTTTGGATGGTACGCTACTATTGCATCTTTGAGGTAGGATGGGGCCATATTGTTTAAAGCTTTATAAGTCAGGAGGAGGATTTTAAATTTGATTCTAAACTCAACAGGAAGCCAGTGAAGAGACTCTAACACTGGTGAAATATGATCTCTTTTTCTAGTACCTGTTAATAATCTTGCTGCTGCATTTTGAACCAGTTGAAAGCTTCTTATAGAGCTTTTAGGACACGCTGTAAGCAGAGCGTTACAATAGTCTAATCTGGATGTGACAAATGCATGGATGAGTTTTTCGGCATCATCTCTGGGCAGGATTTTTCTAATTTTGGCTATGTTACGCAAATGAAAGTAGGCTGTTTTACAGGCTTGATTTATATGAGCTTTGAACGAGAGATCTTGGTCAAATAGGACCCCAAGGTTTCTTACAGTAGAGCTGGGGGCTACAGTGATATTGTCCAGAGAAACTATCTGGTCAGATAAGGAGTCTCGCAGGTGCTTAGGGCCCAGCAGAATGACCTCGGTTTTTTCAGGGTTAAGGAGCAGATAATTAAGAGTCATCCAAGTTTTTATGTCTTTCACGCAGGCACTAAGTCTGTCTACTTGATGCACCTGATCAGGTTTCATTGATAAATACAGCTGAGTTTCATCTGCATAGCAGTGGAAGTTAATGCCTTGATTTATGATGATCATAACTAAGGGAAGCATATAAAGAGTGAACAGAACTGGACCGAGTACTGAACACTGCGCACAATCGTAGGTTACTTTAGAACATGGGGAAGATCTCTGGTTTACATTAACAAACTGGTACCTATCAGATAGATAGGATTTAAACCAGCTAAGGGCGGTTCCACTGACACCTACATCACATTCTAACCTCTGCAGTAGAATGTTGTGGTCGATGGTGTCAAACGCTGCGCTGAGGTCCAACAGAACCAGAATTGAGACCTGTCCATCATCAGCAGCTAATAACAGATCATTTGTGACTTTAACTAGTGCAGTTTCAGTGCTGTGGTATGCACGGAACCCTGACTGAAAAACTTCAAATAAATTATTGTCCTGCAGGTGGCGACAAAGCTGTTTAATCACAATTCTTTCAAGGATTTTAGAGACAAAGGGCAGATTAGAAATAGGTCTATAGTTTGCCAGTATGACGGGTACTAGATTACGCTTTTTCAAAAGAGGTTTAACCACTGCATATTTTAAGGACTGAGGGACATAACCGCTTTCTAGTGAAGTATTTATTATATTAAGAATGGGATTTATAATTAGGGGAGAATTTCTTTGAGGAGTCTACTTGGGATTGGGTCTAAAATACAAGTTGATGTTTTGGAGGACATAATGACTGAAGTTATCTCTGCCTGATCAACAGCAGTGAACCTATCTAGTATTACTGAAGGATTTGTATGGGACACTAGCTTTGCAGTCTGGGCTTGCTCAGTACTGATAGTGGGAGTAATTGCATTTAGTTTATCTCTAATAGTTGTGATTTTGCTGTTAAAGAATAGAAGGAAGTCATTGCAGCTTAGAGTAACTGGTATTGAGGGTTCTACTGCGCCAGGTAGTTTGTCAGCCTGGCTACAGTGCTGAAGAGAAATCTAGAGTTATTTTTATTTACTTCTATTAAATTTGAATAATATCTGGTTTGAGCCTTACGCAGAGCCTGCTTATAAGACAGAAGGCAAGTTTTCCATTCTTTCAGGGATTCTTCTGTGTGGGAGCGCGTAAGGATCTCTCTAGTTTTCTTACCCTTTGTTTGTGAGAACGTAGTTCTTCATTGTACCAGGGGAGGCTCTTTTGGCCTGATTACTTTCTGTTTAAGTGGAGCTGCAACATCAAGAGCAGATTTTAGAGAGTTGACCATTGAGTCAACAGAGTTATCAATAGCACTGGGACTGGCGCTGTTAACGACAGGATCACATGACATAATATTAAATATTGGTTCTATTATTTCTCTGAACTTTAAAATAGATTTTTCAGATATTGTCCTTTTCATTATAGTTTTAGTCTGAGGAGCTGGATAGTCCTTAAGAATAAACTGAAAGGTAATTAGGAAGTGATCTGACATTATTGGGTTTTGGGGGAAGACATTAAGGTCACTAATCTCTATTCCATAAGTTAGAACCAGGTCCAGAGTGTGCTGGTGACTGTGGGTTGGTTCATTTACATTTTGAGTGAAACCAATGCTGTCTAATAAAGCGCTAAAGGCATTACTGAGGCAATTATTTTCATTCACATGAATGTTGAAATCCCCAACCACCACGATATTTTCCCAGTCTAATACTAAATTTGATAGGAAGTCAAAGAATTCTGTTAAGAACAATGAATAAGGACCAGGAGGTCGATAGATTATTATGAACAGAACAGCTTTTTGGTTTCTCCAGTTTGGGCAGGTGATTGATAGGATAAGGCTTTCAAATGAGGAAGACTCATTATTAGTTTTGTTAATTTTAGGACTCAGGAGTAAACTAGAATGTGAAATTACTGCCACCCCACCTCCCCGGCCTGAGCTCCTGGCAGCTTGAAAGTTAACATGACTCTGTGGGGTGGCCTCATTTAATCTGACATAATCATCTTGTTGAAGCCAAGTTTCAGTTAAAGCTAAAAGATCAATATTATAATCGTTAATTAATTCATTAACTAAAAGTGATTTGGAGGAAATTGACCTAATGTTTAGCAATCCACATTTTACATGCTTATTTATTAGTTTATTTGTATCATGTGTAGGGATTATTTGTATTAAGTTATTTGGTCTGACACCTAAATTATCTGTATTTGGATCTGACTTATTGGCGTTATTTACACGAGGGACACGCACAGTCTCTATTTGCTTTGACTCTGAACACTTGATCTTGTTCAGTGTTGTGCTTGTTCTTGTGTTACCAAAAAGTTCCTGGTCTGACTGGAAAGATAAACAGCCCCAAATTAGGCGTTTTCACATGTGTTTTTCACGAGTGTGACAAATGTGCTTTCACATTAGCATCTGTATAGTGTGGAACATTTACATATTTCATTTTTTTCTTTATGCGTCCAATTAATTTCTTTTCTGGATCAGTTAATTTGTGTAAGTGTAAGCATTAAGAAGTAATTTTGTGCATGTGTTACCAAAAGGCTCCTGCTGACTGGAAAGGACTTATCTCAGACAGCGACAGACCAAGGAATTTGGGGGCCCAAGGAAAAAATGGGCAGAATTAATACATTTGACAATCCCAGACTATTTTGGCTATGTGTATATGTTATTTGTTTCTTATTGAGGCCACTTCAGGTCAGAGGCCCATAGCAATTGTGGTATGTTAAATGTTGAGTCCACCTCTGATCCCAGAGCAGGAGGGCCCAGACCCTATAGTCCTGTACTCTGTGTAAGAGCATAAAAATGGGTACTGGTCCTAAAAAACCAGGAACCATAAAACGTTCTCGTAATATGAGAATCCCTTGCACAGTAAAGTGTTCTCCATGAGCTGATGCATACAGGCTGAAGACAGAACCAAGGCATCTAGAGGAAAACCATGTGGAGAACACTCTAACTCTATACAGACATATCCTGCATCATCCTGGAATCCAACAATACTGTGAGACGAGAGGCTTAACTGCTTCATCATTCTGCCGCCAATAAAAAAAGCCCTGAAGTATCACATGCTGCGGTTGCCTCTGCCATATATCCGCACATAAATGCGCTGTAATGGAGGTCGTCACTCCTCTGCCTGACTTCTATATAGACCCTTATTTACTGCGCAGTGACAGGACTTGTCCTCTGGCTGCAGCGCTGGGTGAGAAGGAGGCTCGTGTTTTTTGTCATACTCAGTGAAGGGGAGTGTCATGTAGCATCAAAGATGAGATATTTTCCCTTGCAGATTTTTCAACAAGTAAATGCCAAGTTGATCACGAGCTGAGGCAGCGAACATGCTTCAAATAGACAGGCCAGCCGCGTGTGTGTCATATCGCCGCTGGGGGTGACTGCTGCGAAAGAACCAAAATATCACATGCTGGTTATGCTAATATATGGTTCTTTTATTTTGGAGAGCGGGTTTGGAGCAAGAAGTTTTGGCACAGCAGGGATTGTGTCGTTCTCTAAATTCTTCTCTGACGTCTTGATACAGGAAAAGGTTTGTGGTATCTTGCCTAAGGATACAATGGCAGCAGGCATTTCTGGTAGCAGGGAAACGTCTGTCAGTGGAGGAGGAAAATCTCTACACACAATAGGCACCTCCTGTTTTATTAAAATCAATATGTCAGAAGAAGAGTTACAATAAAATATTGAAGGCTGTTGTGTTATTCCCTATAACAAAGATGTACTGGGGCTGTATTTTGTTTCATTCACACATTTCAGTATTCCTGGCGGGACCTTCTTACTCCACGAAAAGCTGTTTTTGTTGTTTGTTTGTTTGTTTGTTTTTAAAGTCCATAAACCTATACTACATAATTGAGATAAGATAAAATAAGATTTATTTGATTTACCCAACCATTAGGATATTCCAGCGTTGCAGTTCAATGGCCTCACATTTTATCAAGATATAAATAAGACAATCTGCGAAACAATTAACAAAATCATTGACAAAATGAATCACGTAATGTGGAATCTATAATAAGTTGTTTAAAGGGGCACTATATAGTTTGTTGGTGGAGGATATGAAACATTGGAGATGGAATTAAGGCAAGCATTCTGGAGATAAGCAGAAAACCCAGTACTTTTTGAGAAAGAAAAACTTCTTTAACTGGATAAATGAAAGATGGATTAGTGTCACAATGTCGAACCTTCCAGGCAAAGCAAAAATAATTTTATGAGAATATCAGGTGACGGACCCTGATCAAGAAAACTTACATAGTGATTTATTGTTTGTATTATTGCTCACGATTAGTTGCAATCTCTGTCTGTCTTACTTTGCAACTACAAGCAAAATATGCTACAGTGTACGTCATGGAATTATATCGCAATTGCGGTCTAGTCACTAAGGCTTGGCTTACACTGTGCAATTCTGTACAGTTACAGTCGTTCCAAATTACTGCCAAACTCGACTAAACTAAAGTACAAGTTAAAGCCCAGTTTTAGAGAAATCATCAGGTTCAACATTTGTGAATGTTATTAGATATTTCATGGCAAAGTCCAATACAATTCCAAATTCCTTATAATAGCAAATGACGTGTGATACATCATGATCAATATGATATGGCCGTCTAGTTACAACAAATCATTCAAGAACGGCAAGTGAGTAGAAACATACCATCAGAAATCAAGATAAATATAACACAAACTGGTTCTGAACATTACAGAGCCTAAATCGCCTTCATTAAAAGCCTGTTTGTTTGTTTGTTTTTTGGCCCTTTCTTAACTGCTTTGAACTCTTTCTTGCTACACAGGCATTTTGAACCTCAAAAGCAAATCTTCCATCCAAGATTTGCTGCAGCTCAAATTACCGAAGAAGATAATGATGCTACTGAAAAATTGGTCAGAATACATGTTAGTTCAGTGCACAAAAATGGAGAATTAGCCACCAATTCTACGCCAATCTTAAAGTGCCTGTATTTGAAAACCCACAAGAGCAAATTTGCAAGTTTTCTTAATTGCCCATCTGAGTGATCCGATCCTATATCATTAATTCCTACTTTGGGGACAGACAATAGCCCCTTTCAAAGGAAGTGAAGTTGTTTCCAAACTGTGCCTTTGAACAATAAACTATGTTAATGTATTGTGACAAGCTCCATTACTCTTTTTTCTCCAACAATAGCTGCCACACACAGCAAAGCCCCAGTAAAAAGAAAGATCTGATGAATAATACATGGGCGCGATATCGTCTCCTCTCCCTCTCCCTCTCTCTCTGGCTGACAGTCAGAGCATGCAGCCGGGAGAATATTGTATCAGAAGTGCGAGCCAGTTTGCCCCCCACACACACCTCCTCTATCCCCCACCCAAGGGACAGTCGAGGCCAGAGCACGTCAGTCAAGTTCCCCCCACTTGCTTTTTAAACTGCAATCTGGGGAGCGGGTTGAGATAAAAAAAAAAAAAAAAAAAAGAATGCCCGAGAAACCAATTGGTGGCGCCCTCAGCTCCTGTCAAGGCTGAAGAAGACACTCCGAAATGAGGCTAAATTGCCCACAGGAACCCCCCTCACAACCATTGCCGTTGGCCTTGAGCGTTTCACTTGGGGCAGTTGGATTGGGGGCCAAAACCATTTTTCTACATCAAGTGCAAGTTTTCATGAGACAGCTTTTAATTCTTTTAATTAATATGGCCGGATCAATGTTTTGTAACAGTTGAAATGCGCTTGTTTCTGGCACTGGTGGGATTCTGCATGTAAAGTGGGAAGTGTCTTGCTGTAATCTTCAACTTATTGGACAAAAGTCTTTAGCAACTGTTCTCCAGTATATTTCATTGATTTTGTGGGTGCGAGCTCACATTGAAATGACAATAATATCCATTCATGCTGTTGTAAGAGCAGATGAGGAACTCAAATGCAGAACCAGACGCTGTTAAAAGATTTATTTTGCAGAGTGTTTGGGGTCAACAGGAGCAGAGAAGAGCAGGAACCATGTCGAGTGCAGTGAGGTCTGTAGATGTAGCAAATAATGGCTGAGCTGCAACAAAAACACTCAAATTAAAGTCCATAAAGTCAAAAGAGTTTCACAAAAAACCTACAATATTAGCAAAGAGCCAGGGAGAGTTACTTCTGGAGAGAAATTGATGAACTGACAATGCATATCAGTTCAACCAAAATCCTGGTTTAACATCTGTAAATGGTTTCCAGACGTAGCCAGTAATATAAAGCAAACTAATCAGAAATATAGATCTATTTAAGAAACGTCTTGTCCATAAGTCATGAAACTACCATCTTATAATAGTAATGATCTGTGAATATGGAACTCAAGTTAAGTAAAAACATAATCCACTTTAAAAGACAGTGATATGGGTGAAATGATGTGTTGTTGGAAATGTTTGTATTTGATAGATACCATGAATAATATTAAAGGACACATATTCTGCTACAGTGACTTTTGCAGCTTTTAATCATGTTCTAACGATGTCAATCATCAAAAAAACACACCTAGAGTAGCATTTAGCTTCATTCACGCTATTTTGAGGAATGTTCATTATAAAATCCTCCCTCCTCCGAGCGTTAAAAACACTTCCTGCTGAATTCCCTTGATTAGTGAGGATTTTCAGATTTCATGTCACTTATCCAAGACTCGATCTGAGCATTTCTTCCGTCTTAACAGGATAACTGCCACTGCTAACCGCACCATAGCATCTATTAAAGGGCTAACATAACTAAATAGTGTATAGCGCTAGGCGCCATCTGCTGGCTGTATACACTTGGTAAGTGACATTTCACAGAGCAGAGAAATTCTTTTATATAGTCCAAAAGAACCATTTTTCTTTTGTTTTAAAACATGAAATGACAAATTAAAGGTACTCAAGAGCATGCTTAGCTTCAGCTAATAACAATATGAAAATGTGTTATATTTTTCCTTTAATATAAAATGAATGAAAATGTAATGACAGAACACAACAAATTTTATTACATTGTTGGACATTGGGGTAATGTATTTTAGAAAAGAGGGAGTAACATCCTCAAAGCTGCACCATTTTGTATGTTTGTTAGTTTTTTGTTTTTTTTTTCATTTTGCTTAGATCATATTAATTTAATGCATCTTTTGTTTATTAATATTCAGATTAGTTTTCACCCAATTCAATGCCAATTTTTTACTGATGCTCGAATAAATAAATAGAAAATGTTTTCTACTCTCTCCCCAAATTTCTCTTCATCACTCTTTACATTCTATTGGATGGTTCGATGTGGATATTTGTAACCAATAATAAATAAAATAGTTGCTGATGCCAATATTAAGATTTTGAAATCCAAAGCAATGTTATTGTGAAGTAAATTAAAAGTGCTGTACCTGATTTTTACTGTTTTGAAACGTGGAAAACAGAACTAGTTTATTTTAAAGTCTTTACATCAGTCTCATGTATCTCTCACTTTCCTGATGCAGTCCCAGCATCCTAAATATTCACCGCTATGAGTCTATAAACACTTTTCACGAGACTCTGGCCTCAGAGTAAAGCTAACAAACAATAGCATGCTAACAGCACACTTCCTGCTTCTCGTAGAATAAAACGTTGTATAATTAGATGCTGAAAAAGTGCTGTCTCATTTTCACCTAAATAGATGCTTTTACAAAACAGATTTTACTTGATTACATGCAAATCCGGTACAAAAATTAGTTTTGTTTTTCACATTTCAAATCAGAAAAAAATCAGGTACAGCCCCTTTAACAATGACACTCGGACCAATGTGTTTATCATGGGAGGTAAAATAATTTGTTGCATGATTGTGTTTTTTTTTTTTATTATTTTTTTTTTTTTTTGGCTTAATTGCTCTTCTATTTCCATTTTGAAACAAATCTGAGCATGATACAAATAAACAAACAAACAAACAAACAAACAAACAAACAAAAAGATATCGGCGCCACCATTTTCAACACTGGACCGATACCGATACTTGCACCGATATCGCCATTAACCCGTCGTTATTTCTCCACCAATCATCCACTGACCTGCGCGCGACGAGGTGAGCGCACAATTATCCCTGCGCCTGACCTGTGGCTTGTTAGTGCATCTTGTGAGTGAAATGTCCTTTTTATTTTAATGAAACGCCCCTTCGTCCCCCTCCCTCCCCCGCCGGCACCTCCATAATGAGAGGGCGCGCGGTTCAGGTGGCTTCAGTCCGCGCCACATCCGACAGACTTAATACAGACGTGATCTAACCCGCCCCGGAGGAGACGGTGGCGAGCGCGCTTGAATATTCATGCGCCAGTGATGAATTGTGTTGCCTACAGCCTCGTGTCACTTGGAGAGCACTCGGGGGCTGCTCGTTTCCCATGGCGGGGAAGTCTCTCTCGGTTTCAGCCTCCTTTCTCCCGCATCCAGCCGGCAATTATCATCCGAGATCATTAACGTGTTATGTGTTGACACAAACACCGCAATTTGGCATGGCCTCTTTTTTTTTTTCTTCTGACGACCCGGCTGGTGGGAGAGTTGATTGGATTTTTCACTCTCACTCATGCATGGCAATCACTCAACAAGTGCTGTTTAGACGCGCAATTAATGGCCGGAGAGCAGCGATGATGATGAAGATGCAGAGGTTTGAGATGGTCGTAATAAACAAGACACAGTCAGTGTGTACATTGGAAGACATTATGGAAGACTGTGTTGAAGTCCGCCCCATGTATTGCTAAATATTTGTTGTTGTTTTTCTTTTTTTGAGTGAGTTTTTTAAGTTTTTTTTACATAAACCTCAGAAATATAAGTGCTCTTCTAGTGCACACACAAATGCCATTGATTAATATTTTATGTTATTTTTTTCTTATTTAAGTTGATCCAAACAAATTTTAATAAAAAAAAATAAGAAAAAAAAGATTGTATCGTAAGGCTTTATGCTGGATTTACACAGTACCAGGCAGTGTGTGTTTTTGAGCAGGTTACTTGCTGAGGACTATCTAGATCTATAACTTATAACTCTATAACTTTTCAAAGAGAGAGTCATTGGCCATCTATCATTTAGAACAAAGTCAAACTTCTTTCACCTCACAGAGTTTTGTGCTTTGCTCTTTCTGCTGAAATCCATGATGTTTTTCGGTTCCAGTGATATTTTTTTGGTAAAAATGTTTGATATCCCCTTTCCCTTGTAAGCAGCCGTGTTTGTTTTGATAGGGACATGCTTAACCCACCTGTCAATCATGCCCAAGGATGGATCTGTAGAAAACACTTCATTCTGGCTTTTCCAGGTAAGTTACAGTTGCCTCAAACACAGACTACTGTGCTCTGTGACGCATAAGCTATTACTGCGGGTTCACCTAGGTTCACGCAGCAGTGTCCAGGAAAAATATTCACCTTGTGGATTCTTTCCGCAGACCCGTACCTCCCCTGGACCCACACCTGCAGAGCCTCGAGGTCACTGTAACAGGATGCATTGATTTTAATAACTTTGGAAATCTTGCACAACCCACACAGTATCAGAACAGCACCCAACTCACACTTAGTATTAACCTGGCAGCTGAAGTGTGAAACGGAGAGAGAGAGAGAGACGTTTGGTAAAAAGTTAGGGCTGGGAAGCGAACCCATGACACCACTGACCAGCAAAATGTTTAGATTTAAAGTTATTTTAAATGTATACACTCTATTGACGTAAAAAAGCACTTTGTGACAAAAATTAGACCACTGTGTGCTGTCTGTATCTAATAATAAAGTGATTTGTGTCTTGGCAACTCCAGAAACAAAGGCCAAATATAATGCTTTGATTGACTGATTGACTCTGAGTGCTTTGGGTGGTATGTACAAGTTTGCCATCTGAAAAAGCTGTTCTAAAGCCGTGTTTGGGTCTAACAATGAATGCTTGCTTATTCACCTTATTCTGCCCCGCCCACTTTTGTCGTTTTTTGCCACAGATACGCACTTTTGTTGTAAACGCACTTCCGTTTGACGAGAACTCCGTTAAAGCTAATGACGAACAAGGGAAAAGTCTTGCCGCTAAAATGTTACATAAAGTAGATTGATTTGTGTAAAATGTTTAATCAACACGAACAACAGCACGTCAACAACGCACAGATTTCCTGGGCACTCAGAAAACTGCTTTTTAGTCCGTGTAGAACTTATTTTCTGTTGAGCTCGTCTGCTCCATGTAAACTAATACAACAGAAAAAAGATGGCAGCGTGTATGGCAACTTCCGGAATAAGGTGAATATATGGATAAATAAGGGTTTGTGAGAGCGAGGTATTCAAAGTCCGGAAGTAGTCATCTTTGAATACTTCTGGTTTTGTTGTGTGACAATTAAGTTCCCCAGCTTCAATTCCTCTTAGTGTTACAAAGAAATATAACATAGCTGGTAATACTAAATGAAAAATGTATTCTGAAATGTGTATTCTGATTCAGCAGCATTGCATATTATCATCGTGTCGTTTCACCTCCCCGTCTTCCTAGAGTGAATGTGTTTCCAGAGTGAGAATGTGATTGGTGGTGGTTGTAGAGACCGTTGGGGCAGTATGCGAGCCGTCATGTTTCTGTCCGTCTGCCCCAGGCTTGTGTGAATAATAGACTAATGTAAATCGAAGTTTACAGGCTTAAACCACAACAATAGCCTTATCATACCAAATTTTGCGCGTGAAATACCCTTAAGTAGTTTTCTGTGAGAGTGAGAGAACACACACTGTCTCCGTGCAACCTTGGAAGTGTGTTGTTGCGCCGGCGTTACAAGTGGACAGGGCAGCGTCGTGTGAATCGCTCCCAGACGCCTCATTCATACAGGCCCCATCACCAGCAACAGGGCATCCACGCCTTTATTACCTCTATCCATCAGCATCTCCTCCATCAATCTGAACTACTCCCCAAACAGCCATCCTCCGACCGGCCAACGGACACAGATTTACGCCTGCCTTCCCCACAAACGGAGAGCGAGCAGGCCGGTGCAGCAGGCGAGGCAGCGGCGTGTTCCCCCCTAAGGCCCCGGATGACAGGCGATCGTGCATTTTGAGAGCCACTTACACTCTCAGCCATCACGCCACCTGCCGCACGCTGACCTGAGTGTCTGCGGGCGTTACACTGATGGATACACTATGCACTGATAGGAGTGCTTAAATATTCCCTTTGCTCGCCGCCATGACAGACACCCGGTCAAGTCTATTACGCATGTATTTTTCATCATTGTCAGCTCATCAGTAAGCAAATGTTATGGATGTGGTGCTGGTTTGGAATTGTGTCGAGGTAAGTTTGTGATTATTGTCTAATTGTGGGTGTATTCTACGGTTCATGCAGGGAAATTTTGTCCTCTTCAATTCACCCGTCCTTCAAATGCCGCTGGGGAAAACTGTCAGGAGTGGAGGGCAATCGCGGTGTAACCCCTGGAGACTGCTGTGTAGGTTTGTAAAGTAGCAAGAGAAGCCTGAAGATTGACGGATCGTGCATGTTATACTGTAGGCCTGTAGATGGGGGACTTGAAGGACATGGATGACGGGGAACATGTGAAATAGAAAGGCTCAACTCTGTCCAGGAATTGCCTGTGGTTCCTTGGCAATACACACAAGTTTAGTGGAAAAACTGTAATGTATGTATGGAAATCCCAGTCCATGATTTTAAAACATCCATCAAAGCTTATTTAAAGTCTCTATATGACAGGTTCTCATGTTTTTCTAATTCTGCCTTAAATTTGTGGCATAGACTTGTTGTAGATATTCATCATAGTAGCAGTTTGTGAGGACATTTTGAAAAATAAAAGTTTAAAATTACAAGAAGTAGAGCTGAGTGCTAAAATGAAATCCCTCTGTGATGTCATCAAAAAGCGACGTACAGATGAAAATAAAGAGACAGTTAACACTCAACCGAGGCATTTTTCTGACAGTTTAAACAGTCATTCAACAAAATAACATTGATATCAGGTTTTATTGTTTGTCAAATCATGACTATTGTGTAATTTAAATGGATTTTGACCTTTGTTTTCAAAATGGTTGCTAGGTAACAGTTGTAGAATTACCTCTGTCATATGTGCTGCCCATGACCAACCAGGAAGTAACATTATAAACATCACAAAAACGGTCAAACTAGGGATAAATAAGCAAAATGTTTAATAAAATCTTAAATATAATCATGTTTTAGTGAAATGTGTTGTCTAACCTGTCATACAGACTGTAAAAGGTTTGTTTTTCATATATCATCGGGAGAGAGAACAACAAACATCATTGCTGGATTAAGGAGGCAATGGAAATACAGAATCGTGTCCACGAGGCTTTAAACTGGGATTAGGGGGCTTTTTTTACTCTACACACTCAGGATATTGTCCTCTACCAGTAAGAAAACAGCACTAAAACTTGTGTAAATCAGCGTTCAAGACATGACAGCAACATCACGGACAACTCTGAAGAAAACAGCGAGTCGTTGAAACTGTCAGCTGTGAAAAACAACCAAACTCTGATTTGAATGAAGAGCCTTTTGAATAGATTATCAGAAGACCAAGTAGACCCCATTGGACTATTTATCAAAGTGTGTTTATTATTTGACCCAAAAAGATTCATTTGGCGTTGAAGGAAGACAAAGCCATCTTCAGTTCGATTTCTTAAGAACCAAGTATGAGAAGCAAAAACGCCCCCCATTTCTATTGAAACATACTTGTCCTTAATGTTTTTGTATTGATCGAAAAACCTTTCATTTGATCTTCTTTAACTCTTGATCATTTTATTCATGACTCGACAACAAACAAACGCTGCTCCGATGAAGAAAATTATGGTTATTTGACGTCGAGACTTGTACATTTGTAGCATTTCTTTACAATGTATAGATTAACAGCAGTTTTATTCCTGTGATTTGATGCTGTCTTCTCTGTCATTAGTATTTCTTGAATAATTTGTGCGACAGAAGACTTTAAACGCTGCACAAACCTGCGCAAAACAAATCTTCGGCCGTAGTAGCATACCATATGGAATTCTCTCTCCATTTTAACAGTCCCAAAACAGTAAAACTAATCATGTTATATTATGTATCCTCAATCAATTACACTCGATTATACTATGCAGATAAGTCTCATCAAATATACATGGTCCCTTGTTATATGAATATTATGGCAAATGATGAATGCCTTTTACTCATATGAGCTTTATATTAATAATTCTTCCCCATCTGCCGCTCTCCATACTTTCTCACATTAATAAATCAGAGGGTTCTTCGGGGAGGCCAATACCTGCAAAATGACGCAATGTTTGGGAAGTGAAGGGGACTTAAAGGACATGGAAACTAACAATCACTTTTGGAAACCGTGTCATATTGATATATCGCAGCCATTATGATGTTTCCAGCCTCTTGTGCAGCCGTGTTCAGGGGTTTGTACTTGTGTGATGATGTGGCGCTGTGTGTGTCATGGTTATGAATCTGAGCCTAAAATTAAGGATTTATGGATCATGTTATGTTCCAGTTGTCAGTTAGAACCAAAACAAGCAGCGAAAACAGCAAAAAAAAAAAAAGTAAATCTAGTCTATTAAAATGACTTGCATTTTAAATTTTTATCTGGGTTTAAGTAGTTTGGTCTCGATTAGGTTTAATTGTATATGTTGTTGTTTCTGACTGAAAGTTGCCAGTGGGGTTAGTTCAGTTCAGTTCAATTTATTTTTGTAGCGCTCAAAATCACAACAGTTGCCTCGATGGACCACAGGCAGAAAACAGATTAAATAAACTGTGTTCAAGAGAATTTAGCAAATTAATAACTTGTCCTCCTTCTTGGCAAAGAAAACTACAAAAAACCCTGTGGGGAAAAAGTAGAAACCTCGAGGAGAACCACAGTGAAGGAGAGATCCCACTCCCACAGACGGACAGACTGCAGATGGTCCAGGACTGACGCATCCATTTGGAGCCAGAAGAAGGAAGGTGGATCATCTGGTAAGAGGGAGTTCCTCCAGGCAGATGAGGAACCATTCATCTAGTGTAGACAGAGTTCCTCCAGGCAGACAAGGACATCCGTGAGATGGGGGTCGACATTGGCCGCAGTATCTGAAATAGTGAGGGAAAACAAAGACAAAAAACATGTGAACAGCAATGAACAGACTACATTCATTTTTTCATTCATTTTCTACCGCTTACAGTTGAACTAAAATATTAAATAATGTTGATGAAAAAGTAGAACCAGAGGATAGTGTTCAGGTGCCATACTTCCTCCAGCAGAGTTCCTCCTGCGGCAGTGTAGCTTAAACTGTAGATTTTTATTTCTGTTCCAAACTGGGCTGACCATAAACTATTTCAAAGAGGAAAGTTTTGAGTCTGATCTTAAATGTAGAGACTGTGTGGGCCTCTTTAACATGAACAGGAGCTGGTTCCAGAGCACAGGAGCTTAAACGTTCCCTCCCACAGTGCTTTTACAGACTCTAGGGACCAACAATAGTCCAGCATTTTGAGAGTGCCCTGTTTGCATGGTTTGCTACTAGGACTCTGTAGGTCAGGAGGAGGATTTTAAATTTGACTCAAAACGCAACGGGAAGCCAGTGAAGAGACTCTAACGCCGACAAAATATGATTGATCTTCTTCTAGTACCTGCTAGTGCTGCTGCATTTTGAACCAGTTGGAAGATTTATTTAGCGCATTTACCAGAGTGTTACATTAGTTAGTAAAATGATATTAACCCATTAGCAGATAATTTGTCATAAAAGTAAGAAGTACTGGATTGAAACAAGGTCATAACGCAAGTAAAATAATCCAGTTCCATCAAATAAATAGTCTTAACTAATCTTAACTTGTCAAAACGTCTGAAATTTAAGATACATGTCCTGAAATCAAGACTTTTTAACTTTTTTTGCTGTGAAAACAAAATCTTTTCTTTCTGTATGGAGTTTGCATGTTCTCCGTGTGTCTATAGATTTCCCCCGAGTTTCCCTCATCAATTTAAAACGTGTATAGAAGATTTATCCAACATTCAGCTATTCTCAGCCTCCATCCTGACAAAAGATGTAGTACAGAAATGTTACTGACACTAGGTACATTTACGAGGCAAGGCAATAACTAGAGTAATCAGATAACCCAATAATTGGATCTGGTTGTTGGTGTGTGTTTACAGCACAAGAAACATCTGATAATCAAAAATACCTGGAGACATGTGTCAGTTAATTGGTGGATTTTTAGATTTAGATTTGTTAAAGATTGACTTGGCAGGAGAAAACATTACATGCTAATCCTGAAAGGCACTAATCACAACATCAGAGAAATTACATAAAACGCTCCCATAAAAGTTTGCATTTTAAATAGGCCTTTAATTAAAGCTGACATTTAAATATAAGAGACACTAAGAATAAAACAATCGAAAAGACAGTTTGTGTTTTTAATTAAGTACAATGACTTAAAATAACTTTCAATTTTTAAACAGTTTTTGCCACATTAATACTTTCCGCTCTCTTTTGCAAAATGTTCCTTGTCGAAACCTTCACAACCAGAACAAAATACGACTGCTCACATCAGATGTCACTGGTGCTGCAGCTAACGATTATTTTGGTAATCGATTAGTCTATTAATCAATTAGTTGTTCAGAACTCGAAAGCCATGAGCTTTCTACTCAATTATAAAGCTTCTATTTAGCCTTTTGATGACATCCTGGCAGAGAATATTTTTAGATGAATAAGTATTTTAATCAATTTACAAGTTTCATGTGTCATTTTTGCATGATTCCTGCTCTGTCTGAGTCATAAAACCTCTTCTTTCAGCACAGAGGATGTTTTGGAGTCTGTGCACGGAGCAGTTGATGATTATTCGATTATTTAATCACTTGACACCTATTTCTACAATCGATTAGTTGCGATTAATTGATTACGTAAACATATATTGCCAGTGGAATTGGAAGAAGGATCAGGGGTTATACTAAGAACTTTTGATTAGATTTGCGAAGTATATTTTATAAAAGGTGTCCCAAATCGTCCAAACTACCAAAATATACCACGTAGTCTATGAAAAGTGAAAAAACAGAGAAGGATTATTGATGTTTAGTTGTTTCTTCATGAGATTCATCTGTTACGCTGTACTAGGTAGCTTGTCAAACTTAATTGTCTCCACGGGGAAATCTGTGCTCTGTGTTTGACCTGTTCTTCAACCCTCTGCAACAAGGCACCCAGGGAGCCTTCTCCAGAGCCGCCAGAGTCTATGGACTGGAGTGCCTATAGCAGAGGATTAGCCGACTGTTTCTGTTTGTGCTTGTAAATAAATCTGTTTTTCTTAACCTTTTGCGAGAATAAAGTGAAAGAGAGCCCCGCGTTTGTTCGTTAGATGTTTACTCACCGTTAATGTGGGGAAGATGAGGCTTAAACGCTGACTAGAGAAGAAGCAGAAGACTTTTAATGTAAGCGTCAATCTACGTGAGGAGTATGTTTGGTTAATGACAGTTTCCATGGTGACACGGCAAACTGCACACAGTCTAAAGAGATAGACATTTTGTGCCTTCGACAAATACCTCCTCGAGTGTATGCTGGTGATGTTTTGTTCGGTAGCATGTGCTGGCTGCTTGTGCACGGAGACTGAGAATATTGCGCTCGCACAGAGATATAAATAGCCGGAATATGGAGAAAGTGAATCACAATTTGTTGCATTGGCCGCCGTTCAAATGTACAGTCTGCCAAAGGTAACGCAGAGCAAGCAGAACACACCACCAGACTGCAAATATTTGGACTGCGATATCGAAAACTAATTTATGAAAAGTGTACACATGGGGTTTATTGTGGAGCGTGAGAGATTATCAAAGACATGTTGACACGCCGCAGTAGTGAAGTAAAGATGGTACTCGATTTGGGCTCTTAAAAGAAACTGTCTGATGTGTTTTTGATTGGAGGAAACGGGGGGATTTCCAGAGACGAGCAATTTTCCAACCTGTTTCTTTTGTTTACAAGACAAGTCCCCTGAGCTTACACAAAGTGAATTAGCCGAATGGTTAGTTTCAAGTATTTATTTGTTAAATGTTTGTATTGCTTTTGTTCCACGTGGTTATTGTTAATTCCTTTGAGTCCTTCATTGTCACATAGTGCTAAAAACCCCCGTCATTTAACAGAGTATAATGTGATTTGAACTCTTCGGGGCTTTCAAAAATGATACCCAGAAATGAATTAATACTAAAACGACTATTTATTTAAAGAGTACAGCACTCTTTCGAACTATATTAAAACCTTTTCTGAACAGTGTTATAATGGCCTTGAAGGACAACACCACATGACGAAATTATTATCATTTCGTGTTAAAAATGACTTTCTGTTCTCTAAAACGTGTTAACACTTTAAAATAAGGTATAGAAACATAGTAAATACTCAATTAAGATTATGGTTGGGAATTGGAGTTAGAGTATTAGTTAAGTAATTACTGAACCTCAATCATTCTTAATAAACTATGTTTTCATTATAAATTAAGTGTTTGTTCATGTTTTATTAAGGCAAGTAAAGTGTTACTGAAATCACATTTGGACTCATTTTGAAAATGGATAAATTCGAAAGACTTTGGGCTAATTGGGAAAGAGTTGCCAGACTAAATATTCAATTAAATTTATTTTTGTAACTCACAGCAGCAACAAGAAGAAATGCAATTAAATAAACAACGTTCAAAGGAATTTAGCAAATTGATAAGTATATATGACTTTTATAATTTACATGTTCCCTCTCTGCGTTGTTTTGTTTTGTTTATATATATATATATATATATTTTTTTTAAAGACGGTAAATTATTTTCTATTTTTACTTTTTGTTGTTTTGGTTACATGCTGTGACATGAGTTTAAATGCACTTATTGGTTAATAAACATGTGCACAGGAGCTGAGTGGCCAGAAGCTCAGTGCCAGAGCATCACTCTCATTATTGTCAACCAAAACCCAGAACATTTCGACACAACATAATAACATGTTCGAAATCTCTGTTGTATTTGCATAATATATGCCATTCAAATAAAATAACTTTGAGACATTCCTCTACATCTTTATCTCCTTTTTTGGTACAAATGAATATCTTTTTGCTTATACTCCGTCTTTGGCACCTACAGTACATCTCGCTGTGGCACCCCCTATCTTCCTCATTCAAGTCATGTCACAGGCCAGACACCCTATTGTCAGGAGCCGCTTTCATCCCCTGCCTTCAGATGTGCCTGTCATCCGTCCAATTATACACTGAGAAATAGGTATTGGTACACCTGGGAGATTGATTCAAGACAAAATAGAAAAAAGAATCCTTGCTGGTTGTCTATGGCCATGCTTTACCCACACAGCGACTCCAAATCACACACAAGACTGACTCCGAAAACCGAATTTTGTTGCAGAAGGGAACCCGCTGCAGGCTGGAGTTAACAGGTGATGAGTTCTAATCATTTAGAAGAAGCGAAAAGGTTCACTGCTTCTTGTCACGGTACGTTTTTTTCTTTGTTATGGAGATGGTGGAGCGTAGGAGTTCTGGAGCATCAGTCAGTGTATAGTTGGCAGGAACAGTCTGCTCTCTGTACCTGGCTCCCCCTTTGCTCCCTGGACACCTGCTGGAGGAGAACCACCACTTACCTCCGAGCACTCAAGAGGAACAGCTCCAATTTATTTAATACCAACTTGCCATTCCACTGAGATCATGGAGCGGAGAAGGACTGAGCTACAAGTCCAGGGATATACTGTGTGTTTGAAATGAATGGAGATTTCTGCTCTGGGTTTGTGGCTGGAGGCGCAGGGATCGTGTTCATCAGAAATGTTTGGGGGAAATAACTGTAGCTCGTCTGATATCACACTCCAACTGGAAACCTGAAATTAACTTGCAGTAATAGACCCTTTAACAGTTTGTAAACAAAGACAGTCTAAATTCTGGAATGGAGGCAAAAGTGAAGTGGAACATAATGTCATTCACTGGAGAAACTGGAATACACCCCAGAATATCACAAAATATGAAAAAATTGGATGATTTTGGAGAATTAAAACCAGTCAGAACTGCTTTAAAAACGTTTACCATTGTATTTTACATGATTTGTTTAGGAGATTATGATAAACTCTGCGCATTTTTGATGAAAGAAAATCCACTTTTTTAGGTTCAACTGGACAAATACTGACAGAAATGATGAACTCGCAATAATTATTCATTGTATTATCAAATATATCACATACTCACACCATAAATTATACTTTTTCTCAAAACTAGAAAATAGTATATTGTCCATCTTTTGTGATGGAAGAGCAGACTAGCTGACGTTTCTACCCTGGAAATTCTAATTTGTTGTTTTTTCCTTCACATAACAACTTAAAACTTATTAGTATTTATATCTGATTTGATCGAATTATTGAAAATGAATTATAGTCTGCTTCATTTTACCTCCATTCTGGAATTTTTCAGAAGTAGGAGAAGTATAAGCACTACTTGTAGTCATAGTAAGTTATTTCTTTATCCAGGAATACTGTGATTCAGATCTGATTCTCATTTACAACAAGGACCTTGTCAGGAGGTAGCAGTAGCAGTAATGTTAGTAGTACAGGTAAAAGTGGTAAAATAACTAGTACTAGTATGTAACAATATCTCATGCCAAGAGATCTCACAAGTGAAAAATAATGTTGTGATATTTTTGTGTGTGTGTTTACGTCTGGCAAGGACACAAGAATAGGTGAGGAACGTTTTAAGAAGTTGCAGTTTAAAAATGTGGTTCTAAAATGAGAGCAGAAACAAGTTGTGTTCACGTGACATCACAACATTCCATCAGCCAGTGATACTGAATACAGATGATGACGGCTAATAGAACTTGTTAAAATGCATATTTATGTTGTAATTCAATGAGTTCTTAGGTCTAGTCACTAAGACAAATCATCAGGTTCAACATTTGTGAATTTACCTTTGACGTATTTCAAGGCAACGTCCAATGTTATCATCAGTGAGTGTCCCCTGCTCCATCTGAGGTGAGGACATCATCACATTCTGACACCATGAAAAAAATAAAATAATTGGCCGAAATTTGTCAACTGAAGTGATTATGTCAAAATATCATCTTGTCTTGAAAATGTTGTGTCGTTATAGTTGTAGTAGTTGTAGTAGCTGTTGTAGTAGTAGTTGTTGTAGTAGTTGTAGTAGTTGTAGTAGTTGTTGTAGTTATTGTAGTAGCTGTTGAAGTTATTGTAGTAGTTGTAGTGGATCATTAAGAAAGAAAGAAAGCTGAGACTGGAAGCACTTCAAAACAGGGTGAGCTGAAAAAGTAAATGGAGCTCCCTCAAGGGCTCATGTGAAGAATTAAGAAAAAGATGCAAGTGCCCAGGAATTCTGAGCACCATCGCAAGAAGAAGAATGAAGTATTGGCGAAGAATAAATGACATGGAAGATTCATATATTCAAAAAGTCATAGTTGACTGGAAACCAAAAGGCAAGAAACAGGAAAGTGGGTAACGGATGCAAGCGATAAAACAACTGGAGAGAGACGCCAAAGCCCAAAATGTGTCGCTAAAAACTCGAAAATCAAAATCCTCAGTGGTTGTAGTAATAGGTGTATCTGCTAATTGGAGTAGTAGTAAAAGTATAGCATTTGTTGGGGTACTAGTAGTTGTAGTTATTGTTGTTGACTGTTATTAGCAGGGCTGTCAACTGCATTTTATAACCAGGAGCAAGAAGCCTCACATGGGCCCCCCTCTCGTACATTTCAGAGCCCCTAAGACCTTGGGGCCCGGGACAATTGACCCCCTCTGTCTACTCCTCTGGGTATTAGTAGAAGTATCTCTTTTTATGAATATATTATCCATATTATTCAGACACATAGATGGTCTATATTGTAAAGCCACAACTGAATACGGCCAAATTAATGGGAGTGGCTGCTGTTGTGACCACCACCATTAACTTTGCAGGTGAAATGGGTGAAGTGTCTTGCCCAAGAGCACAGGACTCAAACCACCACTACTCTTGGCCCTTTTCCAGTAAAACGTTTGTATCGTCTTTCTAGTAAGATTTTATCAAAGGTTAATGCCAGTACGAAGCCTGACTTACATCCGAAAAGCTTTCCAGAACGGTACCCTGGCTCTGTGCTGCCTGCGCGTTGCATTGTGGGAATTGGGGGATGATTAAGAGGGGAAACACAAAAGTTCAGCCTTGCTTACAGGACCATTTACCTCATCCATCATTCCATTAGCTCTGTCAGGTGTATCCTTGTTTAGAGAGTGCAGTTGTGACAGCTCAAGATGGCCGCTGTCTCCTTGAGGAAAATCCCCTTATGCTCCGCGTCGGCCCTGAGTCTCGGAGCCCGCGTCCCTGCAGCGACCCAGCCATGCGGAACCATCCAGGCTCACGCGGGCGGATTTGGAGACCCACTAAGCCACATTCTAGCGCTATCTTCTCCTCTGCTCTGTATCGGTTCATCTCCGCGCGCACACACAACGCACTGCTGCACACACGCTCACCCCGGCGCCATCAATCTCCCGCAACCCACCTGCTTGTTTTGAAAGTGATGAATTCAGTCATTTAATATCCATAATTAATAATTTATTACGCACGGCACACCACTGATTTCGATTAGCCGCTGTTTTCATCCAGGTTACAGTGCTGTGGCTTGAAGGTCGTTGTAAAAGTTTTGCATTATGTATAGTCCGTGTAGAGCAGACAGTGGCAATGTTTTAATTAGTGTCATTGGAGGGCTAGCGAGCTGATAGAAGTTTATTTTTTGGAAGAATTACAGGGAATTTGTTGTCCATTTGGTACCTCCAACTAATTCTACTAATACGACTGAAACGGAAACGACTAAAACTGAAAAAGTATGTATGTATTTTTCTAGTAATTATTATTGAACTGTTCATTGTAAACTGTATTATGGATCCAAAATGGCTCATAGAAATAGGTCAATAAGTCCTTTTCACGATAGCACTCGGCTATTTCCTGTTGCCATAATAGTGCAAATCTCATTCTCGTTCTGTTTATGTAAGCAGTAAGTAAAAAAGATCTCCCAGCAGAGAGCGAGTTACAGATGGATAATCACTGGCAGCATTTTAAGATCTTTACATTGAAGTAAATATGTCAAACTGCGTGTTTATAAAAGTAATATAAAGCAGACAGCTTGATAAAAGTACATAGAATACCATTCAGTTCAGCTTGAAGTGTTATTTTAACATTAATGATTCCATTTAATTAAGGTTAGCATTAGGTTAGAGACAGACATACCACCTTTTATAAAACACTGTATATATACTCTTACACTTACGTTTACACACATCCCTGTTAACACGACTCTGCTAATTCCCCACAGAGAATGAATGGAGCGGCCTATTGACTGCTAAGCTCTGCCTCTTCATGATGACATTTTATTCACCTTATCCCGCCCCGCCCACTTTTGCCTCTTTTTGCCACAGATACGCACTTCTGGTGTAAACGCACTTCAGTTTGACGAGAACTCCGTTAAAGCTAATGACGAATGAAGGAAAAGTCTTGACGCTAAAATATTATATAAAGTAGCATGATTTGAGTAAAATGTTTAATGAACACGAGCAACAACAAGTCAACAATGCACCGATTTCCTGGGCAGACTGAAAACGGCTTTTAGGCCAAGTAGAACTTATTTTCTGTTGCGCTCATCTGCCCCATGTAAACGAATACAACGGAAACAAGATGGCGGCGCCCACGACAACATCCAGAATAAGGTGAATAACTCCACATGTATCACTTCGAGTCTTTTATTTTTCAAACAATCACAACTAAGTGCAGGGATGCGGGCGGAAATAGGTGGTCAGTGAAAATTTTCGGAACACTTGAGCCTCGGTTGCAGGACAATACAGGATTATTTAAACATACATGAATCAATCAATTACATCTTAAACTAATGATAGAGAAACACTGTTATAGCATAATATATGTCCCCTTTAAAAATATTTCAAAAGAAGGGTGAATTAAATAGCATCTGAATATAAAATGCTCTTTTTGTATTTCACAGCCATAAGAATCTTTTGGAGGACATCAACAAAATGAAGATGAAGAGAATAAAACAACAGAACTTATTGACAGCGGACTATAATAAAGTGCTTTATTTACTCAGTACCTGAATTAGGAGGTGTTCAGAGCGTGAGACAAAGCTCAGGGAGAACTCGACGCAAAAAGGTCTGGAATCACTGAAGCTACAGCACAATAAATTGATTCAGTGAATAAAAGCCTTGGCTCTCAGGGTTTTTAACAACATTTGGACATCCCAGCCTTTGAAGTTGCATAATAGCACATACGAAAAACCAATTACTGATCAGAGGCCGTTTTAATCAGCCTCAAAATAGTCGCGACTAAGGTCAAAGTGGGTTTCTCAGTGAAGGACATCTGAGCAACGGAATGATCAGAATGAGCGCACGAGGAAGGCCAACAGAAAGATGGGGAAAATACTTCGGGATTACCAACTGATTATGTCAAGAGATTGGATAAGGACGATTTGAGCGCTAAAGAGGGGAACTAAATATGCAGGGATTTGACAAGCACAGAGGAAACACAACTCCAGGTATGTTTTTAATGAGAAAATACAATTAAAAACATGATTAAAAGGACAACAAGGCAAGTATTTATAAGAAACTAAGTCTAAATAAATGTTTACTGGCAAATAACATGTGAACAAGACATCTACACAACAATTCTTCTCAGATGATGGTAATTATTTAGTCCCTAGAGGCGTTTGAGGCGCCATACACGGGTACAATAGAAACTGCCTCTTGTTGCTGTCAAAATACCGAAACCTTTCTTTGCTGGTTCGTTACTTCTCCAACCAATTCAATTATCAACAACACTGTACAGAAAAAGACTTGTTTACAGTTTGTTTTTCATTGAGTCCAGTGAGGATTTTTCGATAATTTGTACAAGTTTACGTCTTCAAAAAGTGCAGTCAAGTTTTTATCCCAGAAAGAACAGTTATTGATCGGTGCAGCAGCTGATGCGGATCTCGGTTAAGGCACGGTAACTTCAATCCCCTCCTCTCCACCAGCTTCCTCCAGATTTAAAGATTTTTTGGGAAGAAGTTTGTTTTCAAATCAATTTCTAGTGGTATCTAGTCTTTATGTTCATCTGTGTCTTGTATTTACGCCGACTTTTAGAGCTAAATGTTTGTTTTATAATGCTTTCATGTGCGGCACTTTGGAATCTTGTTTATAAAATGTAGCACAGAAATAAAGATGGATTGGATCTGCAGATAGTCTGGAAGAGAAAGAGAAAATTCAAGTTCAAATTTCAATTGTTTGTTCGGTCGCAGAGAAGACAACAAACAGGACTTTAAAGCTTTCTAGTGGAAGGATGTCACCTGCTTGTTTCCATAGACATGTTATTACTTTGTCTGGTTTGATGCCATACTGTGGAACATTCAGGGACAATATCTCCATGGAAACAAGCTGGTGGAAAAGTTATATTACTGCTCTTTTAACCGTATACAACTCTGAGTACGTATACAAGTTCATTTTTTCGATTTTGCATATTTAAATTCACTTCAGTGTCTTGAATTAAGCCGTGCTAATGCGCAACATAATACGACACATTCCATCATTTGTTAAACTCAATCACACTATGCAGATCATTAATTATGCATGTGTAGACTCTTGTTACATGATTATGGAGCTGATGGATTTCGTTCGTGCATTTACATAAAAGGCTATAAAAGGTGATACATGGAGATTATGGTGGCTTTAGTTGGTTCTTCAGTGTCCCTGCTGGATAGCCGCATCCCATTTTACACTTCAAACTATATTTATATTCCAGAGCTTTGTGTTTGGGCCTCAAAACTCTGACACGGACATGATAAATTGATACGTTGGGAGCACACTCTTGGCGGCAAGGAAGAAGGCTACCACCTAATATGAAGGATGCAAACTGAGCCGTCGATCAAGGACTGGACCAACATTTTTTATTTATTAAACCTTTATTTAACCAAGAAAGTCCCACTAAAAATTTGGAGATCTCTTTTACAAGGGAGTCCTGGCCAAGAGGCATCAACAACACAACAGAACATCTAATAAAAAACAGACTAAATCAAATTGTTTGAGACACAACAGCTGCAGGTCAGTGATTGTATTTCCAGGTCATTAAGAAGGCTGTCAAAATGAGCAATAGGTACAAGATGTTGGAGTTTAAAAGTTACCATTATATCATTGATAATGTATTTGCAAAAGTAAAAAAGTTACATTCAAACTTAATTTAATCGACTTTTGACAAAATGGGACAATTACACGGGACTACATAGGTATGTTCTGTCTCTGTGTCTTGTTTGTTCTGTGTTATTTCTAAAAACTGATGAATACGCAACATTTTCACTACCGTTTGATTGATTTACTGTTATGAATCCAATCTTGTTCCTGTACGTCACCTGTTTGTTAGTGTCTGCCAATCACAACCTTCTTCAGCACTCTCGCTCACCATAAATGTCGTTTCCTTCACCTTATCCCCACCGCAGCAGCACAAATATCAGCCTCCTCGACCTCTCCATCTCCCCCTCTTCACCGCAAAGGCCTGGATACTTTCCCCCCACTGATCTTCGTTTATCACATCACTTATTCCTGGTTGAATTGCTAATAGTGTGTCTGCCAACTTTTTTTCCCCTCCAAATCTATTTTCAGTTTCTGCCACAGACTGATGACATAACACTTTATACAGCGACACAATTTGGATAACGCATATACCTTAAATAATTTATGTTCTCAAACTTCTCGTATTCCAGTCTACTGTATATCTCATTTCGAATAAAGAAGGAAGATATTTTTATTGCCGGCTGCATTATTTGCTTCAGCAGCGTTAACTCAATTAGGGCTGTTTCTCGCTTCTGTGTGTAATAATAAATATGTTGACAGCGCAGATAGCTTAAGCCTTTTTAAAATAGGTTTACTCCAGGTGAAGCTGTCAAGCAACCATTAGTCAAAAGTTGAAGAACCCCACAGCTGACGACCAACGCAAAAGGAAAGGAGGACTCGGAACGTCAAATGTCTTTTAATGTATTCCTTTTGTGTTGAATAAATGTAAGTGAACCAAGTTATCTGGCTGTCATCCCCACTCTCCCTTCCTCCCCCCTCCCCTCATCGCACACGCCTGTCTTTCTCCTCCCCGCACAAAGGAGGGAAAAAAGTGTCACTATGGAAACAAGGAGGCGAGATTCTAAAAGCTACCTCTTGAGACGGCGAGTTAAGACAACAAAAAGCGGTCCACGGATGCAGCTTTATATAGGTTTTGAACGTTAACCCCTCCCTGTTCTGTTGCGCCCGCCTGCTGTGCATTTTTCGCTTCAACCTGCCGGAGTTCACTGTCAGTGTTTTTTGTTTTTTTGTATTAGAAGAGGCTGTGCAACATAAACCATTCTTTAATAGGGCTAATCCATTTTAATCCCACCTGCCAGTGTTCGCGAGCCGTGATGAATGTAAGCTGAAATGAGTTGTGACGCTGAGATATGCCCCTTGGGAAACATGTCTGCGTCTATGTGTTTGTGTGTGTGTGCATATGGTGCTTGGTTACTACCGGCAGCGGCCCCCAGAACAGCTTCTCCGGGGCGATTCCACACGGGTCTCCACCGGGTCAGACGCGCCCTCGCTGATGTCTCCGTTAGTTGTAATCAGCACCATGGATAGCGCCAGCCCCAACCGCAGGCATCCATCTCAACTGACTCCCGGTTTCTCTCCTCTTTCTTTCTCTCTCCGCGCGCAATTCCCGCTGATGTGGAAGAATGGGCCACATGAAAGCGCCCGCTGCCCATTAGGTGTCCAAGGTTTGACGCGCCCCTCCAAAACGCTTGATCTTCGGCAATTAACGGAGGAGAAGAAAGGGAGAGGGAGAGCGAGTCAGAGGGAGGCAGAGAGAGGAAAAAAGGAGGAGGAAGAGATGTGCCAGCAGTTAACAGGACTCTTTGTTGGAAGTTAAACTCGGTGAGGAGATTGCAGGCTTCAGACTGAGAAAAAAGAGCTCTTAACATCAAGCACTTTGTTATCTGAGACAGAGGAGTTGTGCAATAAGAGCAGCAGGTGGACGAGCAGACTTCTAAAAATACCTTCTGTATGAATCATAGCATTTCATAACTTTATTAAATTTGTTAAATTTTATGCTACCGGAAAGTCTGAAAATATGCAAAGAGGGCAAATAGAAAGAAGGTAGTTATGGAAAATATTTAAATGTTGTTTTTTTTTTTTTTTTTTGCACATTTCAAATTTGCCTTTAAACAGACTCATCTTGCTTTTACTTCATTACAGATGTTTTTATTGCGCAAAAACATCTCGAAAAGCTTCTTTATTTTTTTCGCCTCTCCACAGATCTGACTTGTAATTCTGACCTGAATTTCTGCTGGAGAGTTAGGTGAGTCTTGACGTCAGAAAGTACCAGACGAAGATATTTGCAGAGCTGATTTGTGAGGTGAGGTGGTTGCCAGGTGGCCACAGGTTATCAAGTGTTTTAGGATTGAAACATTAGACTGAGATCAACAGGGCACTGCAAATACTTGTCAGCATCAGCATCCCACTGGACTTCAGAACACTGTATTTGGGCCTCAACACTCCTGCCACACAGTAAATGGATACCTTTGGAGGGAAAAGGCCATCACAAAGAAATGGACGACACAAACTGCACCAACAATAAAGGACTGGACCGACATTATAATTGCCATTCGAAAAATTGAGAAAATTGACACATTTTAGGACCATTTACATCGGACTACGTGTTTGTATGTTATTTCTCTGTGTTTTGTATGTTTCTTTTATGTTGTTTTTTTGTAAATATAATAAAACACACACAAACTGAGAAAAAAATGTTTCTCCTCTTCTCATGTTTTACGTCATCTGCTGTTAAAGCTGCACTGTGTAACCTTTCCGGTGATTTGTCCACCTCCTGCTTGCGTCCATGGAGGTAATATTGCTTTGCCTTGAATGTTCAAAAGTATGCCACTGAACATACTGATCTCCATTGAGATGCTTGGTGACGCCACCAGATGAAGTTATTGGTCAGCTCTGTGGAGAGGCGACCATGCTCTCGGTCAGAAAATGAATTTCTAATAGATTTTTGGCAATAAAAGCACCTGCCATTTGGGGATTGAGTGGATAGCACCTATACCAAGCTCCATGTGCAACCGGACACAACGTCATGACTTCAGTTTGGACGCTGACAATTTGCTGAATGTCCTTTCTTCCTCTGTCATTCCCATGCCATGCTATTGTATAACAAAGCCAATGGGCCATAACATCCCAGGAAAAAAGGGAAAAAATGCACCTGTAATTGAATGAATGGAAGATAGATCATGTAATGCCACAATGTTTGAACATTCAAGGCACTTCCATGGAGACAAGCAGGTGACAGACCAACCAAAAAGGTGCGTAGTACATTTCAATCCTAAATCTGTGTATTCGTTGCCATTCATAGTATAAATCCACTCTTTCTCTTCTGCTTCTTCTAGCCATTTTACATGAGCCACAACCCATACATAGCAGTGGAACAATGAGCCACATCAGCCTTTCCATATTCCCCTAGAATTCCCTGATTGAAACATTTTTCTTCAACTTATCTCCCTCTCTTTTCATCACCTCTGCGGCAGTCAAAGCACCAACGTTATCTATTCAACAAACTATTCAATATTCTACACCGACAGTCACCAATGATCTGTTTAGAATGAAGTTGTCTCTGTGATCTCCTTGATGGTTCTGTCTGTTGCCAATAACTAGACAGTTTCGGATTAAATATGAACAACGCAGGGAAGGAAGACAGCAAAAATCAATATAAATAATCCGAAGGAAATAGTATTGGAGGAGAGCACAACTGTAACAAGCTGCGAGAGAGAGAGAAAGAGAGAGGGAGAGATGGGGCAATCGAGAGAAGAGGGGAGAGAGAAAGGAGAGAGAGGGGGTGCAAAATAGCGGAGGGAAAACCTCGTCTCTGTAAAGGGATGATGTCAGTCTCTGCAGCTGAGCCCCGATGCCCAAGTCACACACGAACACGCTTTTTACGCACACACACACGCAGGCACGCACGCAAACGCACGCACACTCCGATAGGCTGACCGCCACCAGACCTCGCACAAGCCACTGGGAGAGTCCGCGCGCCGGCATCCGAGCAGCAGGTAGGTCCCCGTGCATCCCCTCGTGCCAGACTGCTAAGTGTTGCTCGTCATTTCTTCGAATCTATCCGGTCAAGTGTTGTAAATGTTTGTGACGAAAAGTGCTACTGCGGTAAGAAGTAAAAGTTTTTCATCCTTGGACAAACTGCTGATTCCATTCCAGATTTGGAGAAAGGCAAGCTGTGTTTAGTATTCAAATCTTCAAATCGGCTCAGAGCGGCGTTAGAGCGTGACTTGGTTTCAGACTGTGCGTAAAAAGGAGATACGCCGCCGAGATAACCTCCAGACACCCTGATCCAATTTGCGTCACCGCTCCCCACGGCTTTCCCTTGTCTTGTGCGTAAAGTGTTAAACGCTTGTGGTCAGACAGGTGACATAGCTGTGGTGAGTCATCGCGCAACATCTGTAAAACCAGAGCCACCTATAATCCACGTTCGATTTCATCATGTGCAAAAAAAAAAAAAAAAGTGCGAATTTCAATGTGTGGCATAGGCGCTAATTGATGTTTTCTATGCGTAAAAGTTCACGCATCCGCAGGACGCACTCTGTGGCACAAAGCGGGGAATTGATTTTGGTGCGTTGCCTGGATTAGATACGAATGTCACAGACTCTGGCCAGACAAAAGCGCACGCAGGGTCACTTTCAATACAGCGAGAGGACGACAATGACAAAGAAGGGGGGATTTGTGTTGTGTGAAAATCTGCTATTACACTATGTGCCGGGCTAATGGATAAAAAAGGAAAGGAAAAAACAGGACAGGTTACCGGCATCAAATCAGCAGGCTATCCATTAGGACACTGGGGCTGTTGTTGGCAAGCCACTCAATTTATTCCAGCGTGGATTACTCTCACTGAGGCGCCAGGGGAGAGCCGATTCACACTGGAAATCCAATTTGGTGCCACATCAAATGTCCGGGAATATCCTTCAGATGCACCGTGATAAAGCCAGGGAGCAGAGGGGAGTAAAGGGGAGAAAAGGGGGGTAAAGGGGGAGGTGAGAGCCGCGGGAGGGGGCAGTGCAGGAGCGATAAGAGGTGAGCTGGGGTCTGGAGATATCAACCAGGCGGACAAGGCAACAGTAAGTGAGGAAAGGTTCAATTTGTGGAGGGAAGATGTGAGAATTTACCGCCTCATGATTCCCATTTGTTAGTTTTAAATTGAATAGCATTGATCAGTGGAGAAAATGATTGATTCCATTTGTTTAACTGATGGACACCCTTGTGCAGAATGTGCTGTTTGAAATTCCTCTCTTTGTTTGGTTCTCCCTTTGAATTTAAAATGTAGATACTCCTGACATTCAGAGTATGCTGTGCTCCACTTGAAGGATGCTTTTTCCGCGCTCTGTGGTTTATAAAGTCTATACCGACCTTCTCACAGTAGCACAAAAGATTATTAATGTATAGTGATTCAAAGAGCTAGTGATTTTAATCCCTTTCAGTAGAAGCTGTCAGTATATACTTCAATTAGATTAGCAGAGAACAATGATTACATGTGAGCAGCTTGTTAATGTTCTGGTATCAAATAATGGACAGTCATTTTTGGCCAAGGGCGGAGTACTCTATATGTAGTAGTCATTAATGTTTGCAGGCCTGACCATTCACGTTCACATTCTTTAATTAATTCAGACGCATGTCATTAAGGGCTGTACGAGGAATCCACTTGAATGCTTACAATTAGCAAATCGCAAAGGATGCAATTTTAAGTGTGCAATAATTTCCTCCACAAACAAAACAATATCCTGTTTTATTCTGTATAAAAGACTGCAGTTTAGATTTGTTACAACAAGCTCGTGAAGAAATCGCGATAAAATCATGATGAAAACACGGCTAAAAGCGAGAAACAAAACTAGTAAACTACAAAACAATTAAAAGCGACTAAAAGAGACACAAATGCGACAAAGTGAAAAAAATGTGACTTAGAGTGACCGAAATGCGACTAAATGTGACTAAAACGTGACGTAACGCGTAAAAAAGCGCGACAAAAAATTACTAAAAGCGTTAAAAAGTGAGAAAAAAATGCAACTAAGTGACAAAAATCCAACAAAGTTACAAAAAATACTATTAAAAGCGACAATTCTCCAGGTTGTGCGTAGGATTGCAAATCGCAAATCTGATCGCAATCACAATACTGGACAGAAAAATCGCAATTCGATATTTTTCGTGCAGCTCTAATGTCGTTGGTGACAGTGAACCCAAAGAGGAACCCTAACCTTTTAAGATATCACATGAATTTGTTCATTTTTGATATGATGACTGGCTCTAAAGAGAAGCATGAAAATGGTGGCCTCAGCACTGTCCAGAGCCCATTATCATACTCATCTATTAACGGTAATTGAATCATTTGCATTTTTATCAGTATTCTACACCAATGAAACCTCACAATATGAAACACTGACAATATTTTCAGACCAATTAAATGAACAATTTGTGTTTAGTTGCACTGAAATAAAAACAAAGAAGTCATGACCTTACACAAAAATATGACCATGACGCCGTCTGAGATATGAAGGAGATCAATCATATAATACTCTTAATATTCAAACAGAAAACTCTCCTCATTATTTGTGACTAGTTCCCTCCAATAATTCAGCAGCCACACAAAATGTATTATCAACACGAGACACAGCAGGCATATAGGATGCAGCAGGGGCGCCGGACTGGGCAGGGGGTAAGGGCACTGTTTTCCCGGGGCCCACAGCAGAGAAGGGCCCTCAAAAGTACGTGAAGGCTTATTCCTTTGTCGCTTTAATGTATTTTTGTGGTTGAGTGACGTGTTTGAGAGACTAAATACAATTGTGCATGAGATCTGAGGGCCCCCATCAGCCATTGCTCATATATAAGCCAAGTTGTTGACAAATAAAACTACTCATTACAATTTAAAGATAGTGTATTTTCTACGTTTCGAGATCTCTGCTTTCGAAATTGCTCTGGTATCGCAAAAACAGTACAGTACTGTGTCATAATATAAGCCGGCAGCTACACAAGATGTCAACAAATTAGCGAGTTATTGTTACGTGTGTGTAGAAACAACAAGGTGTATATTCTAACAATAGTGAAAAGTGAAAAAATAACAATTAAAAACAAATGTACCTGCATAAATACGTCATGTACAAAACTACGTATGAGGGGCCCACTGCGAACCTTTGTACACGGGGCCCAGAATTTGGTGCTACGCCCCTGGGATGCGGCGATGTCGTCTGAAACTTAAGCTTTAGCCTGCTAATTGACAAAACCACAGTACAAACCCGGAACATCGATGCGTATAGATTGTGCTCCTTGCGTTTTGTCATTCCTCCACACTGCCCTGCTTGTGTGACTCGCATTACAGGTGGCTGCTCTCCCCGAGGACCGAGCAGGCTTTCCTCCCTTCTGAAGATTTGAGCACAGAGCCGTATTTCATCTTTTTTTAACAGTTGTCAGGCAAAATTTGGTTTGATCTCATCATTTCAAAGATTTCTGCGTCCTCTTTGTTCACACAGGGGGGCATGTTTATGTTGAATTATTCATCCTCGCTGCGGAAAACAAATGATTTAATCCCACTAGTGCGATTCATCACGACTCGGAGCTTGCTGTGCGACCGAGCCCTCCCCGTTTATTGCCTGTATCTGCTGAACTGAGGAGCGAGCAGGCTCTTAGTCTCCGTAGAGCTGACCTCACGACCTCTAACAGCCTTCCTGCCTTTACAAGGGGCTTCTAGAACATCTCTATTATGGGGATGGCAGCAAAACATGTTTACCCACTGACCCAAAGGTTTGTGGTTTGGTCACATCTGCGTCTATCAGTGCATGCAGCCCTTATATCACTGGACAAAACATTTAATTAGAATGCACTGTGTGTCCAAGTTACCCTTTTGCTTACTGTCCACTGTTTTAATGCTAGCTTCGCATTTCGTATTTGAATTAGTGTCGTAAATGTTGCACTATATTAGGAGCAGTAACCTTTTAAAAATTCCACTGATCGTGTCCAGACTTTTTTCATTCATTTCATTTCAAACGATGCATTTTGAAACACACCAAAATGAGCCAACACAGCTTTAATAAGACTTGGAGCATTCATTTTATCTCTGTATAATATAAAAATGTTTGTTATTTTGGTTATGATAGCAAAGGTTTTCCAAGTACTACATTTGGTCCCTTGCGCCAATTTAGCAGAAAGCCTTTGAAGGTTGACAAAAATTAGTCTGAGGGCTACATTTTGTCCCTGGGCCATAGTTTGGACATCAGAGGCAGAGATTTACCTTATTTTTACACACTTAAAAACACGTAACTGATTCCTTACGCATTCCTTGCATCGTTTAAGTATTCACAGCCAGGGGAGTAGACAAAATGGTCAATTGTCGTGGGACCCAGTGTCTTAGGGGCCCAGATTTAGACATTCTTCCTATTAATTTGCATTAGATGGGGGGCCTATGTGAAGCTTCTTTCACCAGTCCACTAAATTTCTGCTGATGGCCCTGTTCACTGTGATGAGTTTATAAACATATGCTAACGGCGCAATAAAAACGCTTCATTTTGATCCGAAGAACTCCTTTTAGTGATATCTTTTCTGAGGTAAAGCAAATTTAACTTTATGCTAGAAAAACAAATCATGTACTGAGACCCTTTAATATAATAGTGTTGTTATGTCCCTTCAAGACGCTTCACTGGTTGCGAAAAGGAGGGCATCTGGGTCAAAAACACGCTTTTACTATAGTTTTTAAATGCATATTGAGTGGAATGTCTCCAACTAAACTCGAACCGAAATAGAAATCTAGCCGCATTTGGCCCATCGGCGAGTGTTAATGTCAGGGGGGAGGAGATGAAGGAGGAGCAGGATATAACAGAGGAAGTCAGGCGGATGAAGAGATGGGAAATACAGGATCAGGAAATGAGGACGAGGGACCAGAGGTGCAGGATGTAGTGAGGTCAGAGAGATCGAACTGTAAGCCCAGAGTATACAGGCACTATTTTAAGAACAAGCCAAAAGGTTGTGTTCACGTGACGTCAATTCTGTGGCGGAATTTTTATCGTCGTTGTTTGTGGTTAATATCTCTGCAATTACCGGGCTTGTCTGCATAAAACAAAAACTGGCGCAAAGTTAAATGTCTTTTCAATCAGTGTAAATAAACAAAGGTGAAGTCATTCTTTCGCAATTGCTTCGGAATTGCTTTGGCGCTATTAATCAACACGACCGGCGTGATTGTTTTCAGTTGAAACAAATAATGACAAGGTTTGTAGATCAAAAACAGTGAAAGAGTTAAATAGGCTCATTCCTTCCATCTGAAATTCTGACATGAACGGAAATGATTGAAAATGCTACGTCAATGTGAACAAGATTTAGGGAAATGAAAAAATGAGTGAGGATTGGCAGACTTTGGTGCTTGGACTCTGGAAGGTTGGCAGAGTGAGAGGTCTATTTATGGGTTATAAATCAACAATTTAAAATAAAGTATGATATCTTTCCAATGGTCTGAAGTCCTCAAAATGCCTCCAGGAAGCAACAATAGGAGGATAAAGAGTGGCTCATGGTTCTGCAGCTGCGATGGTGTTGGGTCTAAGGAGGAAAGACAGGGTATAAGAGTGGAGAACAGTTTAACAGATGATTGTGTGAAAATATTGTTAAATTGAATTGATTGAATGCTTAAAAACATTTAGCGAATCTCTCATTTCACTCAAGTGCAGTGTTGTTTTTGTGTCCCTGGGCAAGACTCCTGCATTGATTGCTCCAATATCATGGGGAGGCTGTAGAAGAGCTCTCCAGCAGTTGTCCATGTGGATCAATAAAATGAATGAAATGTCGTGAGGTGTAAAAAAAAAATTGATTGAGATGTATTTTTTTGACACATTTCAAGATTTTTGACTGGTTCTGTCAAGTTAGACTGGATTATATTCTACTATATTATATTATATATTTTAAGTGTGGATAAATTTAACTTAAAACCTTAAAACCTAAATAAAATCACCCTAGATGTATTAAAGAGCTTTTACGGTTTTGAAACATGCAAAACAGAAGTAGTTTTTTTTATTTTTATTTTAAAAACATCAGTCACATGTATCTCTCACTTTCCTAATGCAGTCCCAGCATCCTGAACATTCAGCGCCCTGAGTTTATAAGCACTTTTCACAAGTCTCAAAGCGAGTTTTGCCTTCCCAGGTAAAGCTAACAAACATTAGAATGCTAACAGTGCACTTCCTGTTTCTCGTTGAACAAAACGCTCTGTAATTAGACGCAGAGAAAGCGCAGTGGTTTCATTTTCACCTGTATATCTGTACTAAGCCAAAACAGATTTTACTTTATTATGCGAAAAAAAATCGGGCACATGAACTAGTACTGTATGAGTAAAATCCATTTAAATATTTTACGTTAAATTAATGGTATTCTTTTAAATATATCAGCTTGAAATGTAAAAAAATGCAACATAAAATAATTGGACAAAGGTGACTTCTGGGCTCAACAGTTCATTATTTTAAGTGTAGAAAACATGCCTTGAAATCAGTTAAAAATACCTAAGAGTAGTCAACCCTAAATTGCAAGTGAATTCAAATAACTGTTTCCAATTGAGTTATTCCTTTTGCAGCGCGAGGACTTGCCAGATGCAGAGAAAAAACAGATTTGAAAATGAGATGAATCGGGGAGCTCAGAGAAGCCTAGACTCTGATGCTATTTCGAGACCACACTTACTGATAATGTCACTCTACTTCAAAGTGCTGTGCCTCTGCTCCGGTGCCGCCTTGTGCCAGATCTGTGGAGGATAAAAAGATGGTGGGCTGACGGCGGGGAGGGTCTGTGCTATTGCCTCTGCTCCCCAACTGTGACTAAATTTACTTTTGTTTTAATCAGTGCATCACCCGGAAGACCTGGGAACAGCGGAGGAAGGTGGAAGCCCCAGAGACAAGACAATCCACGCGCAGGATTCAGGTAAATACAGGAATACAATTAGATAATAAGGAGAATAAATATGGAGCTACAAGTTTTAGGAGTACGAGTGAGATGGAAAACTATTTGGTGGTCAAGTACAATACGTGTTTGGACTCAAATAACCTAAAAGATACAGGTTTTACTCATCAATCAATCAAGCTTTGTTTATAGAGCGCTTTACAAAACTCAAGGTGATCGAAGTGCTTTCCAAAAACGTCAAATATAAAAGCCTAAAACCACATTACAATAAATTCAGCAGCGAAACGGTAAAACAAACTGCACAAAATAAAGCGCTACTGCATTCGGGAGTGTTAAAAGCCAGTATGAATAAATACGTTTTGAGACTACGTTTGAAAAGGCCAAATTTGTGATGGAAAAGCAACATAAAAAGCTCAATGACTCCACTGTTTTAATCTGGCTCTGGGGACTTTCAGCAGAAATTGGTTTGCTGACTTACTCAATCAGAAGATAAAAGGTTGTACGAATGTCTAAAGAACAAAACATTCATTTTGGAAAAGGCATATATGCCTTTAAACAAGAGAATCCTACAGTACTACAAGTATAAAATGACATCAAAGTGCAAGAGGTACGCTCCAAAAAGGACTAGCTGCATGTGTTGAAATGAGTAGGATGTAATATTAATATTGATTTGACTGGAATAGATTTATAGGTCTGAATTATTTTAGTTGTTTGACGGTAATTCTAACTTTCAAACTCTGCCAGTGCCAAAAGAAAATTGGACTTAGACTAAACTAGCCAACACTGAATGACTAATCTGAATTCAGGTCGTTTTAACCCAAGCAGATATTCTTTTTTGCATTGCTCCCCCCAAAATCCTCAAATAACTGACAGCGGCCGCTTCTAGAGCTGTTTCTATCAAAGACATACACCTACTTCAGGACATGCACTTTCAAATGACATTACCTAAGTGCAATAATAGAAAAAAAGTGTGCAAAAAAGATAATCTGCATGTACTGGTGTAATTGTTAGCGTTGCAGGTCTAAATTGTTCTACTTAATTGTTTTAAAAATATTTCTTACTTTCAAACGAATATAAATAAAATGATCTGCCAGTGCCATGACTAAACTGAACAAAACTAGTCAAACCACAAAGATTATACTGAAATTCAGGTCATTTTAACACAAAAATCCTCTTCTTCTCCTTCTTCTTCTTCTTCTTCTCCTTCTTCTTCCTCTTCTTCTTGTACTTTTCTACTGAGCATAAGATAGTGGCCACCTCTGGAGCTGTCTCTGTCAAAGGCATAGATCTGGTTAAACGTGCAGTCGGACATATTAATTACTGCTCATTTCTTGCCGTGATGGCGCTCCGGAATCATCCATCATCAGGAGCTGAAACGTGGCCAGGAGCCAGGACCCCGACGGCGTGATGAATCTGCTCACAGCAGCAGAGTGAGGCGTGCGTTTATATCCACAGTAAATATGGGAGAAAATGAAATTGCGTAAACATGTATTAACATTTGAACTGTCAGAAATGTAGAGCATTTTGGTGATTTAGAATTAATGAACGCAGCTGTTGTTTGGAGAATGACTTGACTGTATCTTTACGGGGTTCTGATAACTTAATATTATAATGTTTAATAGAGGCTGGGGCAGAACAAATAACTTTAGATGTGCAGTAAGACGACTAATATAAATTAACTTACACACCACATCATGGACTAAACTGGGACCAAACTGGGACTAATGGCATGTTCCAGACAACTAGGAACAGGGACTTTAAAAAAATGTTGTGGAACACATGTTTAAATGCCTTCCTGTGAACTGGGAGCTGGTCGAGAGACTCCCAGCTCTCAGACGAGGTCAGCTGTAAAGTGCTGCCTCAATGACAATCATCACAAAAAGTGAATCTGACACCGATCTGTTATTTAACATGTTTGACTCCCTTGATATTCGACCAGTGTGTCGGGGAACAATAGTGTGCCTTAAGGTATTGCCAGGTGTGTCATGAAAAAAGTCTGATTCATTTAATTTTACATTTTAGAGTGTTTTGTGCAGCTTAACCAAAAAAAGAAAGCAAAACGATCAACATTGCCAAATCTAAAGCTCCAGAAACAGTGGTACAGGCATGGACAATATTTAAATACCACTTTTTCCCTTCAATGGTGTGATTTGGTAATATTTCAGTGGTGAAAGTTTTCACACCAAAAAAGTGAACCATGACTGAAAAAATGTTGAAAAACACTGCTTTAGCCTACAGTTTAGCATAAGCCATCTTGTTTACTTTTGAGTTAATTCAACTGGAATGATCTGAAGTCAGAACTCGTAACATTCAACTGGGAAATAACTGACCTCCCAGTTTCCTGGAACACACCGTAAACCTGGACAAGGCCAGGACTAAACCAGGACCTTGGACCTTGGATATTTCTTACAAAAACAGCATGAAATGAACTCAGACACTGGCTCCGGCTCCCATCTGATATCACTGCATTCTATTAAAAAACAACAACTAATTCCTCCATCAAATGTGTGTTTTTTCATAAGAACTGAACTGCCATTTACAAACCAAATTGGCTTTTGTCAGATTCACTCAATTTCATACATTTCAACATTTGCTGAATTTTATAATGTTTTCCAGAATGACAACAATTGCTACATTTTCACATCGTTCTTTATAAGAGATATTTTAAAAGTGTCTTCTTCAATATGTACAATTATTATTTTGGTTATTCATTTTTATTTTGAGCGCTTAAAGCTGGAGTATTTTCACACTGTGGACCCGATAGTAGGTTATTAACTCTATCTAAATCATCCTTCACTCTCACAAACCCTTTGGCATGTCGTTAAAATTCACATGCATTCATTTTTGGTCCCGTGCACAGCTTTAAAACTATTTTTGTCAAAGTCAAACTGGGGAGGACCACCCAAGTGCAGCCAATCAGAGCGCTGCTTTTAGCTCTTACTTTGAGACAAAATACTTTAATATTAGACGCAGACAGCATGCAGAGGTCTCATTTTTGTCACAAAGTGCTGCTTTTACAGGATTCTCTTTTATGGAAAACACAGAATTCACTAATTTACACCCAAAAAAGTCAGGTACCCCTGCTTTAAATAAATCTTCATCTGAACATACTTTCATCACATTTGCTTTCATAACTAGCTGTCACCTTGTAGACAACGATATCTTCCCTCGACATTTCTGCTCACAAATAAAGCACTACGTTGCGGTCGGGGAGCGCAAAGGACCCTGGGAGGTTCTGGTGTTAAGCATAAGATCAAATAATATCGTGCAGTCCATCAATCAGGCTCCATTAGCCGGGGCAAATGTGCGCTGGGGGAGTTGAGTCCTCGTGTCGGAGCAAATCAATGTTGATACTTGTGCCCCTGCGATCAATGGCATCTATTTACATCTGGGACACACAAGGCATATGGTCCACCCCCCGCCCGGCCCCAGTGTGATTCTGTTGTGTGTCAAGTGAGGGAACTCAAGAGCCCACTCCATACGCTGTTTCCCAACCGGCGGTGCACGGACCCCCACTCGTGCGCACTCGAGAAACCTTCAGGGGATTTGGAGCAGTCGGTGTGAGGTTCTGAAGTGATTGAGGGGCTTTTTAGACTGAGCCGGTAGCAATTTAGGGCTTGATGATAGGAATATTGCAATCACCATTATTATTGAGTGACTGCCTATGCATAGGCAGTCACTATTTGTTCTTGTATTTTCCGGTTTTTCGGCACGTTTCACAGGCCACAGTTTTTAAATTCTTTTAATTTTTTTTAGCATTTTTCAATAGTTCCTAGTCTTCTAATGTCTGCTATTACTTTTGGTACATGTACCTTTTGTAGTTTTTTCATAATTTGCCGAGCAATTTTTCCCTATCTTTTACAGTGGGAGCCTTTCTGTTGGTCCTCTACAGGAAATGTTGCTGTTTGAACTGATTTAGGCAGGTGCACGGTGGCAGAGCGGCTAGAGCAAGTGCCTCCCAATAAGGAGATCGTGGGTTCGAATCCCGGACCAGACCAACATCACACGAATTCAATTGCGCAGTCACTCGCAATAGCTTCAGCTATTGCAACAGCATCTAGTTATCATTTTCCTTGAATCACGATTTTATATTCTGTTTTGTTTGTCTTATCACAGCTTTCTTATCATTAATTTCTTTGAAGTAAATAACACATACTTTTAATCATATCCATTTAACATAAAAAAAGTAAAATTTCTTTAACTGAAGATTGGCTGTGGGCCTCTCCATTAAAGACCCAAGTACTGGCGATTAGAAATGGATTGGAAATTGCTGAATGTCGATCTTGTTCAAAATGTGATTATTTGCACAGCCCTTGAACACAGTCGTATCACAATATCAATAGTGTCATTGTTTGGTTGGAGTTGTAGAAAACAAGTGTGAACTATGGATCACAATCCTTTGCTCTGTTTCAGTGCGGCGAGCATGAAAAAGTAAGATTTATAAAACAGGTATTTAGATATAATCATATGAAATGATTATGATGATAGCATAAAATCTGATCACGGCAATTAAATGCTGTTTCTACATTTCAACTTTGAAATTATAACATCCCTCCAGTACAATTGTTTAACTAATCAACAAATTGGAAAACATGAATTGCAGAATAGTCAACAATAAAATAATTGTTACAGCCCTATCTGTATTTGCACTGATATTATGATTCATTTTACATTTTAAAGCTGGACAATTTTAAATTTTTAATTGAGTAACATTTTGAGTTTTCCACCAGTGTATTTGTGACAAAATGAGATCTCTGTGCAATGTCTGCATCTATTAATAAAGTACTTTATCTTGTTAAACCGTAAGTAAATGTTAGAAGCAACACTCTGAGCCAAGCTTGGGTGGTCCACCTCAGTCTCACTACACCGTCTAAAAAAGCTGCTTTAAAGCTGTGCCTGTCCAAAATGAATGCATGTGAATATTAATGATGCGCCAAAGGGTTTGAGAGAACCAAGGATAAGTTACCGACATTTGGTTTTGTGGTTTTAAAATCAGGCACCCCAGCTTTAACATCTGTAGCATTCTAACATGATACGAGACCAAGAGGCCTGGGAATCACACCAGCAGGATTTGAATGCCTGATTTTCTTAATCTGAATGATAATTTGTCTGTACGTTTCCCTCTGTGAATGGCACATCCATATTCAGCAGCTCGTGGCAGAGTCGTAGTAGGTGTTGTGAGCGATTAGGTGATGTTTGACTAATTACGAGGTGAAGAGTGGAATGACTAATTACTACATGCACCTGCAGCTAACATTATTCTGTGTTGTCTGTGCCAGCAGATTGATGGCTCAGCTCACTGTAAACAGGAGAAATTCTAATTAATCTTGCCAAAGCTTGCTCTACAGCAGGTTATGTCGGAGTTTGTGTTTGTCAATATGTCTAAAATCAATATTACTCAAAACTAAACTTTATCAAATCCACGATCTTGCTGTGTTACAGTCTCAGCTGTTGACAATAATGAAGCCTATTGATTTAGATTGCAACTTTAATAATAATTCCATCTTTATTTATTCCAGTAGCAAAAACACTGAACTTTGCCCAATTTCTTTTTCTCTCGCCAGCAGACACATGAAATTATAAAAAATATTAAACAAAAAACAGGTCAAAATTTGCATAATCCAATTTTTACCTAAAACTATTGAACTCTCAAAACGCTGTGGCATGTAATCCTTTTTAACTTAGTGATAAATCCCATATAATACATTTTATTTGCATTAAAATGAGCTTATAGAAAGGTGACATCACTTTGTAGACGTGTTATGCCATGCGCTCTATCAGACGAGCTTGTTAAGAAATGAAATCTGACCAACAAAGTCTTCATTTTTTTGTTTCTTCCTCTTCGTTTGTTGCTATAGCTGCGACAAGATAATTAACCACGTATAAAAAAACCTAAAACACAACAAAAATCGACTGAAACCAACAATTAGACTCACATCGATCAATTCTGTCTCTTTTCAGCAGAGATGAAACGACTTGAATCTTAACAACCTTTTGAAAGTTTGGAGACACTTCAGATAATTTGTCTGTCGCATACAAATTAAAAGTAAACTTGAAGTGTTTTTGATTTCCATACAAAACATTTCAAGGTGATTCTATTAAGTTATTAAAAAGCCACTGTGTTATTTGGAGGTGAGGGAGGTCACAATATTCACGGTTTGTAGAGAAATGCACTTTTTAACCAAGTCCATCGTCTCTCGCGCCAATAAAGTGGTATGTTTATGTTTGTGCTCTGCTTGTGCCAAACCGCCATTCCCACTAAGTCTATAATAGCTAAGCTGCTAATTAGCACAGCCTTTGTTTCCTTCACACATCGCTCTCAATGGCTGCCAGGCTCTTTGAAGCTTTCAAACACAAATCTGGTGTCAAAACTAGTCAATAAATAGCTTCATAATTAATTTGTGTGTTTATGCAAAACATTCAAATGAGCAGCGAGCATGCGTAAGCTTTATTTTATGATAATCTCCTGTATTAGTCTTAAAAGAGGAATCAAAAACAGTATATAAAATAGTTATTCATATGATTAAATATAATCTGAACTGAAGAAGCTGCTCGGATGAGTGGCAAAATGTCTTCATTCCAAAAACATTAGGCCAGTTGACAGAATTCAAACTCGAATAATTATTTGAATAATACAAATTAAAACTGCTGCTGTTACTAATTATTACAATACAATAGGGCTGCAACTAATTGATTAGTCTGGTGATTATTCTTCTGATTAATCGATTATTGTTTTGATTGTGAAAGGCCAGTGAATGTGAGATTTTAACAATATTTAACCGAGAAGAAGCTAAAGAAAATGCAGCTTTACATCATCCTCAAAGAGTACACTTACAACAAATAGTTTAGTTTTTTTTTTTTTCCAAATAAAAACACTTAACTTTACATGTTTCTTGTGTAATTTTGGGTGAATTTCTACGTCATCTGAGAGATTCTTTCTCAGCATATGACACGTTTTAGAGGTTGTGTATAGTTAAAAAAAATAAAATAAAAAGATTATCCAATTATCAAATTAGTTGACAATTATTGAAATAATTGATTAGTTGTGATGAATCGATTAACTTGTTTCAACCCTACAATACATCCGCTTATTAAATGTGTATTTCTGGCTTTTGTAATTCTTACAACCTAACAAATTGTCCCAGGTTAAATGAAATGTGTTATAAATGTTTGTTGAAAGAAGTAACAACTCATTCTACTGATACATTTAGCATATAGTTAAATACATAATATTTGGTATAAAACTGCTTATCAAGATTATCAATTTAGACCAAATCCACAAAATAATAAAGTTGAATTTATAAATTGACATAAACTGGCTCCATAACAGTTATTCTGTTTATTGTGTTGTATCTCCTGTGAAAACAAGTGTAGTATTTATAGAAATAATGACTTAGTTGTATTTATAGTTCTAGACAAGAGCCATGACAACAATTATGCACCGTTTATAGCATTGCCTTAATCCATTAAATTAGTCTAATTTTACCCTAAAATTTAGCAGTGACACGTGTCGTTTTTAACGCTTCTCATTACAAAGTCGTTAAATTCAGTCTGACCTACTTTCGTCACCCCGCCCACCGTTTGGATCTCACTGCTGTAACATGTTGAATAATAACACTCCATTATCTACCTCAGCATGATAATAATAAACCGACTTTTTAAAACGGCTGCAACATTCACTTTACTTCATTTCACAGTCGTTGATGTTGATGCCGCGGGCCACAGCAAAACAAAATAACCAGTTTTGTTCCTCTTCTGTCTCCCTCTTCTCTCAGGTTCCATCCGTCAGACAGGTGCAAGTCCCGCCCCTCCGTCAACTGTTTCCTGAACGTGCCGCTGTGTACTATGGCTTTTTATTCCTATGTGATGGTGACATATGTTCATGTAGGGATACAAGCCATGCTATACGCGGTGAGACAGCGGCAAATGGAAGACCCAGAACTACATGGATTTATACAATGCAAAAAAAGTACAGTCTAGAATGGGTTTTAAGTTTCAAAACGTAGATTTTTTTTGCCATTTCTGAGCAGTTTCATGTTAATTTATCTTGAAATATGAAAGTTAAGCTCCCCATTGGCAAATAAACCCGCTTGCTTTGGCATTAAACTTATATGTATAGATGTACAGAAACACAAGATTTCATTTGCAAAAACAGATAAGTGCCATTTGAAAAATGTAGGATTACTAAGGATTACAATTTAGTCTTTGTCTAGCGGCGTTTTCAAAAGCCAGATCCATTTTAGTGTAATGAAAATCTAACTAGAAGATGGCATTAAAAAGAAAGAAAAAACATTGTGAAACAATAAAAAATAGATATCTGTTTTGCAAATTAACTCTTCTTAATATAAAGTCTATCATGTAAAAAAGTCTAAATGATAATGACGACGGTTAAAATTCTAATTTGAATTACTTGGCCCAGTGTATGTGGAGTGGCAGTTGCAGATCTGAAGATGCTAAACTAAAGTGAGACTTGGATTGTGAGCGCGCCTGTTTTTGCCTCTAGGCACGAGCTTTCTCACAGTTTGAAGTGTATAGTGACAGCAAAGGGACTCACAGCATTTGAAAAAAGAAACAACAACTCCAAAACAGACATAGATTGCAATACAGATCTTTAATAACAACAATAAAGGCACTTAGTGGACCACTTAACAATTCGCAAGGGGCACCTCACTTTCCCTTTTCTTCTTACTCTTTTGCACATTATTAAAATAAAACTTTGTCACGAAGCATTACACCAACAATTCTCTATACCTACAATATAATACAAAAAGGTATAAACAAGTATGAACAAAATAAAGCACCTTTTGCTGTTCTAAATACTATTTATAATAAACACTTGGGTTTTACAGACACAGATTTGAGTTTGTCTTTGATTGCTGTGTGGTGGTTTCAGTGCACGAATACAGGTCTTTGGAACGGTTGTGTCCTTGTATGCGCCTGAGATTACATTATAGGACACTTGGTGAGATGTACCAGCCTACATACGGAGGAGTGTTGTTTGCACAGTATTTTGAATGTATTACAGAAAACCAGTATAAAAAAACAAAATGTGTAGTACTGTAATTGCTACAGAACGTCTTCCCTTCCGAGAACATTGGCATTCACATTACAATAAAACACATAGCACCAAGTAATTGATGATAATATGATGAATGTCAATGCAATACAGTAAAATTGGACAGTATACACAACCAGGATTATGCATGTATGAAAAGGTGCGCAGACAAGAGCCCAAGTCAGCCATGATCTTTGGTCCATTCTGACACTTATAAAACACATATTGGCAATGCAAAATGAACATGCATCTTTTAAGGACAGACAATATTTTACTTTTCTTTTCAAGTATTACTTTTTTAACTTCCCTTTATGAAATATAATCTCTATAAGCGATACTATTGACAATGAAAAAGCAGTAATGGTTTTCCCACTCGCATATTCATTTCATCTATTAGTCCTCACATTTGTTTAATGGAAAACATAAAGAAGACATAAAGTGACTACGTTAAGTGTTTAAAGATAGCATTTCACAGAATACGCTGTGCAATCTCTTTCACCATGATCCATTATACAGTCCTTTTTCCACACATTGCCCATAATTACATTAGTTTATGGATTCAGATGTGTCCTTTCTTAGCGGGATCTTGAAGCTGGTGAGTTTTTGGCCAAACAGTTGGCTCAGGAGGTGATTCTGCGACTCAGCTGTCCGATACGAATGACTGTCCATCGCCCTCACACCCATCTTCGTCTTGGATTTGTTGAGAGAATTGTTCATCGGAACTTTGGAAATGGGCGAGTGCAAAGTCCGCCCAATAGTTCCTTTTTTGGCTTTGTAATCCCCGTTTAGCGAGCTCACGACGTCGCTCTTCTTTGGTGTGCAGCTTTCAAGTAAACTTTTCTTGGACTGCATGTTGGAAGTCTTGCATTTGGCTATCATCTTGTTGCTCCCGATGTCGCCGTGCACAGAGGAGAGCACGGGATAGTCGTTTGGTCCATCCGACTTCCTTTGCAACGTCACAGATTTGCTGGGTCGGAATTTCTTTTTGGCCTGCGCCTCGATGTTGAAGTTTTCCTGCGTGGCTGGGGAGGACACTCTTTGCGAGCTGTGAGAGGTTTTGATGTCTTTCCTCTTTTTCTGCAGTTTCGGTGGTTCTTTGTCTTCATTTTGCAGCCCAGTAGAGACTCTTGGTTGCGTAACAGAGGTTGATTTGGAATTATCTGATGCTTTGACTTTCTCTTTTATCTGGCTGCTGTTGTTCGACTCTGTAGTTTGTTTTTTAGTTTCGCTGTTGGAGGTTTTTGATGCTTGTGGCCTCTGCTCTTCGTCTCTTTGTTTCTCAGAGATGTTGGTAGTTAATTGATGTACCACTGGTTCATATGAATTTGAATTTGTAATATTTTCTTTAACATAAGAAAGAATGGGTGGGATATCTTCTTTTTCTCCCTCAATGTTGCCAAATAATTCTTCTTTTGCGTTAACAATCTCCTCCACTTCCCCATCGCCTTCTTTGGACGCTGCTCGAATGCATACTGACTCATTCTCCTCTTTCACATCACATGCTTCGCTAATCAATTTTCCATTACCCTCTTCATCAGGATTAGGTGAAAGCACTGTCTCGATTTCCTCTTTGGGCACGTCTGCGCTGCTCATGTGAATGCATTTCTCCAGCTCAATAAGAAGCTCCGAGTAGTCCTCAGCCACATCTTCTGTCTTTACATTGTTGCTCGCATCATCGTGGTACTCATTCGCAATGGTCTGAGTGGAGTCGTCGGCCATGGATACGCATGACTTGGAAGGCTGAGTTTCAGAGTTTTGGTGCAGCGGGCTGACACTGGCAATCCCGCTGTCGGAGCTGTTTTCAGCCAGGCTGTCAGAGAGAAGTCTCCTCTTTTTACTTGCAGGAGAGTCACATTCATTGTCTGTTGTGATGGATGCTTTGACAGGCCTAAGAACGCCTCGGAATTTAAAGATTTTGTTTCCCCCCAGCAGGTGCTTTTCCATGTGTCGGTCGAATTGCTCTTTCTTGGAGAATGTGTAGTTACAAGCGCTGCAGATGAACGACTTTTTGATGACATGCATTACATCGGCGCAGAGCTCACACGTGTAGAGGGTGGTGTGCTTTGAATCCAGCTCATCTGCCTCCTCGTGCTCTCGTTTCAAATGCTCTTTCAGCTCCTGGGCTTCCTGATAGGAAACAGGGCACTTGTGACAAAGAAAGATTTTCTCCAAGTTGTGCACTACTAAATGCCTCTGCAGTTTGAAGGGCTTGGGGAATTGTTTCCCGCAGTGGTGGCAGTCTCTCGAGGGATCTTTACAGTTGGGATGGATCTCCACATTTTTAGGCGTGTCGACTTTATGGAGGACCTCAAGCGGAGTCAAAATGCTCGGCCTCCCACTGGATCCACTACTACTTTTAACTTTATGAACCCTTGACTCCTCAGTCGCGCTCTCTGAAGCACAGTTTTTTTCTTGTTCTTTCTGTGCTTTGCTGGATTCTCTGCTGGCTTTGCTGGGCCGATGCTGCATGATAGAGGTAATAAAATTCTTCACAGCTGTCTCTTGCATGATGCCAGAAATACCCAGCATGGAGCCTTGCGTTTGACCTCTGCGGGCAAACTGAGTGGCATGCTCTCGTAAGTGCTCGTTGTACATCCACACGTCCGAAATCTCCTTCAGGCACATGCCGCAAGTCCATATTCCGCTCTTGTTCTTGGCGTGTTTCTCCCATAGATGGTCTCGGAGCTGCTCTCTGGAACTGAACTTGCGTTGGACACACATGTAGCAGGTGGGGGGTGGGGAAGGGTTGTGAGAGAGCTTGTGGAAATTCAGCTCGCCCAGTGTGAGAAACCAATTGAAGCACACTTTGCACTTGTACTGCTTGTCTTTGACCTTCATGCCGCCCTCTTGCCGCTTGCGACCCCGACGTTCTTGGTGCTTTATGGTCTTGTCATCTTCCTTTTTCTCAACTTCTGTGGCTTCGACGGGAGGAGCAAGTGTTATGTCCTTACCAGAATCGAAAAACTGGATGTCGGGCAGCTGAAATGTTGTATTGATATTTTGAATATCAATGCTGTGGAGGTTTTGCATGCTCTCAGTCACTCTCTCAGTCACTTTCGCTTCTGTGGGTTCAGTAGGGAGAGGTGGAGGACATGGCCCTATTAGTTCTTCTTCTGTTTTACAAGTGCTGGGGTCAGAGCTCAAGGCAGACTTTGCATTTAACTCACTGAAATTTAATAAGGACTTATCGTTTGTGCTCTCGAGGCCATTCACAAGACTGCTTCCAATCTCTTCAACATTGTCCTCTTGATTTAGTTTACTTTCTGTCTGCGGTAGTGCATCGGCCTTGAGAGCGCTGTTGTGGCACATATTTAGCATAATGGCATCGTCAATAGAGATTGTCTCATATTGACAGTGCGTGGCTGGATTGTCGGTGAAGGCCGCTGCTGTCTGCTCTGTTTGGCCTTCGACAAACTGTTCCGCGCTGCTTATGGGGAGATTCTGGTCCGTTTTTTGCTTTTTGTTTCGTTTGGTATAAACCCGCGGACACTTTTTTCTCTTCGCCTCTTCGTCTCTGGGAAAAAGTTGTGAAAATGTATTGTCGTCATCAAATATCGCTTTCAGATCGGAGGTCATGTCAGGACAGTCCAGAGGTGGGTTGCCGGATTGAGCACAGTTGTCATTTGGGTCACTATTGTTCTCACTTTTTATTTCCATTGCCACATTTTCGCAAATCTCTTGTGTTAGCTTCTCTCCTCCATTCGAGTTATTCTCTACACTTTCTCCATCACATTGTCCTACTAAATTACTGTTCACACATGTAGGATCATCCATGTCTTTATCTGTACATATTTCACTACTTGCCATCACATTCTCGTTTTCACTGTATTCTGTGGTTTGGTTAAGCAATTCCGCCTCTTTTGTAACCGACTGAGCTGAACTCTTAAAATCGACTGGAACAGATCCAAGAAAATCTTCCATTTCACTTGCTGCTTGCTTGGTTATGTGCACTTGATTCTCTGGTGATTTAGACCGTGCTTGTAATGCATTGTTTTGAAATTCAGGAGTGATAGCTTGCAGTATGTTTGTCTTTAATATATTTAGAAGCTGATCGGAGAAGGGCTCAGCTGTGATGTTTACCTCTGAGTTTTTGCTCCTTTTAGCTTTGCTGCTTTTCTTTACTTTGGGGGTTTGCGAGTCTATTTCATCCACTGTAATAGCGCTCGTCTCATTTTGCAGTTCCTCCAAGATGCAGCTAGACTCTTCGGCTTTAGACATGACAATGGTCTCTGAAATTGCATCCAAGCTAGCATGTGAATCATCTTTATGTATCTTCTCTATAGGGTCATAAATAAAAAGAGTTCTTTGCTGGGCTGATACTAAGTTTTGAATCCCAGCATGTTTCTCAGCTCGCAATGAATGCTTCATAGCCTTATGCCTTTTTAACCCTGGTACAGTTCGAAAGCACATGAAGCAGATTTCACACACAACTTTCCCCTGCTGAGCTTGCTGCGCCTTCTTTGCCATTTCTTGTTTGTGAGTTGTTGAACCTTGGCCAGTCTCTATTGTTGGTTGCTTGTCGGACGGTTCTGAGAGAGGCAGAATTTCATTTTCACAGATGCTCTTTGGAGTGGGCGGACCATCTGAAATGTTTTGCAAAAGTGTGCTGTCTTCAGTAGATACCTCATTGGAGTTAGCTTTCTCTGATTCAGTCATTATACTTTCAGCTGAATCGTGGCAATCCTCCATGTGACTTTTTAGTTCAGAAGCCAAAGAAATGCTTTCATTGGGGACATCCAATGAAAAACATGTGAGCTGTTCGGTTTCATTAATTGGCACAGGGTTGTGGGATGAAGTCAGCTCAGGGGTCAGGTCTGGTTTGTTATTGAAAATCTGTGCAGAATTATTGTTAAGCTCTATGTCCTCCCTTTGGTCGGTGTTATCAACAGACGGCTGTGCTGGTGAAATTGGAATATAATCGTACTGATGTAGTTTTGGAGGGTCATCTGATATGCTGCTGTAGTTTAGTGGGCTCAGCTTCAAATCATACATTGGATTTGTCTTCTCCAGACTTTCTGATTCTTCCGATACCTCTGGGCCAGTTATAGATAGAGGAGAGGGGACGTTGGCTTTAGAGATTTTGCACTCGATAATTTCACCCAAGTCAGGGTGAGGTGGGCTTATCTTAGAATACTCAATCTCAGCTGCTGCTAACAGCTCATTGTGATTGTCATCTTTGTCCAGGGGTGATTTCATCTCTACAGGCTGATTACTGCTCGTGCTGGCCTGTGAATCCTCCTCATTGTCACATTGTGTTTTGTGTGCTTGGTTTGAGGTGGACAGAAGTGAAATGCTCGGCTGGGTAACATGCATAAAGAGACAGTGACTGTCTTCTATCTCTCTGCATGGGGAATTTTGTCGGCTGGCCATGAAATCAACAGGAAGTTGCTCTTTGATGTCTTGGACATTTAGAATCTCCTGTTTCTGAATGCTGTCAAACTGTAGTTGTGTGTCATGTTGTAATGGGTCATTAAATGGATTCACTTTGCCGCAGTCTGTGTCCATCAGACTTTCTGTGGAGGAGAGGATTAAAAGATTGCCTGTTGCTGTTTTTGTCTGAGCACTGGGGAAAGGTGAGCACTGATCAATGTTTTCTTCATTTGTTTCAGCAAGTATTGGACTGCAGGGTTTATATGTTGTGATTAGCTCTAATGACATGTCACTTCCCAGATTAGAAAAGTTATCTTGTGAATATTCATTATTAGTTGCTTCAATATGTGTTGAAATTGTATCTTCAACATTGGATTGTTCAATCATTATTTGTGTGACACCTTCTTCTTTGTCGTCAGTGTCCACTGAGACGTCCAGTAGAGCTGGGGTGAGAGGACTGTCATCACACTGACCAATGATTCCTTTCACAGCCTCTGCGTCCTCATGTCTCATGCTTAAATGTTCTGGGCTGACAGAAGTGTTTTTTAATAACTGTCCATTTTCCTCTGTACTGCCTGTACTGCTGCTCCCATGGGCCTCCTCCACCACAAAAGGGTCAAGTGTCACCTCTCTGGGGCAATCATCAGGCTTGATAGAATCACTATTTTCACTGATACAATCCTTCGATAGCACTTTATCTTCCGCCTCCTGCCTACTATTGTTTTCTGTGGGCATGTCTGCTTCAGATGAAATTGGCTCGATTCCACAGACGACGGGGTCATTGCTTTCAGAGAGAGATGAGTGTGACTCATTCAAAATGAATTCAATCTCATCCTTCCGCTCATTGATATTTGGAGGTGATAATATATTCTCCTGCCTGGTAATTGCTTCCTTTTCACTCTGATCTTCTGTCTCAAACGCATCGGTTGTCTGACATTCAATTTCTTGATGTTGTTGACTCATGAGAGGAGTGACACTGGGCTCTTTCTGTTCTGTGATAATAGCTTCTTCTTTGAATATAGAATCAGAAATTACCTCCAGGCTTTTCATGAGGTTTTCTGCGTATCTCCTCTGTTCCAAAGTCTCCTCTTTTGTTTCAGCGGGCACGTCTCTCTCCACCTTTTCCTCCGCCGTGACTGTGGTAATTAAACTCAATCTATTGTTCTCTTTCTCTGTCAGGGGTTCAAGGACCACTGCTTCACTTGGGAGTGGAGTGTGGGGGCTAGTGTGTCCACCTATGAGCTCAAATTGGAAGGGACTGGACCAAGGGAGTGCTGACTCAGTGTAGTGCTCGCTGGGCAAGTTGGCTACGGGTGCATTTATAGCCTCCACTGGGCAGCTCATGTCCAAACTGGAACTGTCATTTTCACTCTCATCACTTAGACGCAGTGGTGAGAATTTGCTCATCTGCAGAGGCTTGGGGGAGTTTTGCACTAGCAGTGGCGGGCTCTCCAACTTTGTCGTCTGCAGCTGATTTTCAAGCTCGTTTACTATTCTCTTTATCTCCAGCTCATCGTCGGAAACGCAGTTGTTCAGGTTGCCGCTGTAGTCAATAATCTTCTCTGGTAGAGACAGGGAAACGTGATTGTAATCTGCTTTCTTTTCGCCCGATTTTTCCACTCTGTAATGCGATATCTCAACCGGTAGCACAGGGCTAACAATCATGTGCCAGTCTCTTTGTTCCAGAAATGGGGAGAAGGTCGAGACAAACTCCTCCTTTTTGTCTGCAGTGTTTTCTATGGTGTGGAAGGCCTCTTTCTGCATGGGCATATCCGAGTAAATCCCGCTGTCAAATCCTGCCAGTTCTCCAAACATTGATGAGGTGTCGAAGGAGAGAGGGGATTTGATGAGACCCTGCTCTTGCTCCAGACTGTAGGGCATAAGGTGAAGCGTGTCTTTTTGAATCAGTGTGTCCTGGGGTTCTGCTGGGGACAGACAGACACTATCCATCAGCGAACCACAAAGGGACGAGGCCTTGTGTGTGTCTAGGTCATTGACTAAAGTAATAGGTTCTTTCAGTGGACTGTCATTCTGTTTTTCAAATGCCCCAGACGTGGATAAATCGGACTGTGTGACAACGGGCTCCCCTCCCTTTTTGCTCTTTCTGCTTCTCTCTGTGTTCAAATCAGACTTCTTGTGGATGCTCAGAGAATGGGTATCGCTGTGTAGTGGCTTGTTATATTGTTTGTCCTCTTGCGCAGCGCACACATTGACTGTTTCATTTTGGCTATTTTTATCCACACTGCTTTGTGATTCTTTGCTGGGGAACACAAGCTTCTCTTTTGTTTTTGACGGAGAGCTTTTCCGCTTTTCCACACTTTTTGGTGTGTCTGCTGCTTTCGATGTATCAGAAACTTGTGATTGACATTTCTTTGGACTCTCTGTCGCCTCTTTCTTCTCCGAAACAATAGCTTTCTCAGAGTTGTATTTTTTGACAGACTTGGTGAACGTCAGTGCTAGTTTGCTTGACTCTTTACATAACTTGTACGGGGACGACCTCTCATATGTTCGGTGCTCCTGTGGCTCTTTCTTTTTCACGTCGGTCTTCCTCTCACAGTCCGAGTCAGTGCGGTCAGTGCTTTTTGGACTGTTGGTGCTGTCGCTCACAGATGTGCTGAGGTCGCTGCTTGTGGACGACCTGCTGCTTCTTCTCTTTAGTTTGGGCTTTTCCGGAAACAAGGAGAGCTCTTCACTTTTCTTCACCTCAAAACATTCTTTAGACTCGTGCCTCCATGCGGCCTGGTCTCTGTCGCTCCTCGCTCGCCATTTGCACTCTTTTGTATAAGTATATTTGCACCGGCTACTTTGGTTCAGCCTGCCTTGGCTTGCGATTTTCACCGGTTCACATTCATCGTCAGAGTCGGATACATAGTCATACTCCCCGAATGCGGGATTCTGTACAGTAGGCGTAAGTCTCTCCATTACTAAGGAAAACTGAAGATTTTTAGTACCTTTGACATGAAGCTTGTGGAGTTTATTTTTCTGTTGCACTATTTTATGAATAAGTTCTTTGCTCCAGGATCCCCCAGCAGTGTTTTTCCGTTTGCTCTCCTTCACGGTGGTTTTGGAGGTCGGTGATAGAGAGGCCTGCGAAGAAGGCACAGACCCATTTTCTTGGAAACCCTTTACCTCGCAGCGCTCGGAGAACTTACTGGATAGCACAAGTCGCTGAGTGTTTTTGTCCTCACTTTTGCACAGTTTTCGTGTCTCTTTCGCTTTGCCATCCTGTTCCCGTGCCTTCTCCCTCGAGGCGCCTCTTGAATTTTTATGAGAAACTTCTTTTTTAATGTTAATTTTCTCATCTTGTTCTAAATTCAAAGAGATTTTCTCCACTTTGCATTCTGTGTACTGTTTCTCACTGTCAGGGCTTTCCTCGTCTGAGTCGTAAAAATACTTTCCTTGTGTAAAAGATCTGTCGGATTCTTCTTTTGGTTTACTTTTCTTCTCACATTCTTTTGTTTTCAAAGATTGTTTAGTCGATGTTGTTTTGACGTTGTTTAGCTCATCATCACCAAATGCATCAATAAAGCTACTGTCTATTTCAGCATTGTCAGATTGATAACCCATTCCGTTCAAAGTCTCTGTAATTAAGCTGTCTAATTTGGCGTCCTCCAGCTCCAGCTCAGGCAGAGGAACAGGGAGATTCCCAGAGCCAGTAAACAGATTGAGTTTCATGGAATCATCTTTGTTTTCTCCTTTTGCCTCACTGTCAGGGATAAGCTCTCCGTTTTTATTCAGTCCCAGCAGTGAGAGGTGGAGATCAGATGGACAGCGAGACAAAGACACATTTGAACACGCAGAAATAGTTTTCACTGGTTCAGTATTAAACTTTTTATTATCATCCATTTTTGATATTTCCTTTAGCTCGTTCTGTGCAAATGCATGCTGGGAGCAATATTGCTTGTGGCCCAGAAAAGAAGCCAAGTTGTTGAAATTCTGATCACATTGCTTGCATGTGAGGAGCACATCTAACTGGTCAAGATTAGCTGTGGCTAGTGAAGTGGCTAACTGGTGTGCGGAGTACGGAGGGGGAGGCTGGTGATGCTCCACTCCAAAACTGTCAATGTAGGTTTTGTTTACATCCATAGAACTCTTAGTGTGCACATTATTTTGTAAGTAGCTCATCATGTTGTCTTTGTTTCGGTCTGCTGTATACGGTAGAACTCTGTCGGAGGGGAACTGGTGTGGGTGGGTGCTCAGGTGATCAGAGGAGCTTTTGGTTTGAGCCGGATGGTAATAGGGGTGAGGGGGCGCTGGCTTGGACATCTGACTGTCCTCTGAACTGAAGTTTACTGGGCTGGTGGAGGCGGGGGACAGAGAGGAGCAGGTGCTGCTGGAGGCAGGGTTATGGACAGGGGATGGCAATGGAGACTCATAAGGAGACACCATCATGAGTCCCATAGGTGGCACTTGCAATGGTGGGTAGTTGAAGTTTCTCGACGATGCTGTTGTTAGAGGCTGATTGAGGCCGAAGTACACAGTCTTGTTTTTAGACTCACACACTTGTGTATGGCTCATTTCTACTTTAAATGTAGAGACAGCACTAGTGCCATGTTTTATGGGTTCTTGTCTGCTGTTGTGAAATGTGTTGGAGTTTTTTATTGAGCCCTGTTTATGTGACTTATTGTTTTCTTGCCAGTCTGTGGGAGACACCATGTAAGCCAGTTTTTCAATTCGGTTTTGGTTGTGCATGGCAGTGTTTGGCCGTATCTGCTGCCAGGGCATCCGGTTGTTTTTAGAAGAGTTGGATCTTTGGTCATGAACTGGCTGATTCTGGAACTGAAACTTGTCATTCATTTCATTGAACTGTGTATTTTGATCGTTAGATTGATATGTTTTGTTGCTGCCATCCCAGCTGTGTGGTAATCTGTTTACAACCTTATTATTCATAGAACCCCTGTGTACATTATTGATTGTAGGGTTTGTGTTAAATTTTTTGTTCGGAAAGTGCATTTGAGTCCCTGGCCCTTGTGTAAGGCTTCTTGCGTAGTGCACACTTCCCTGTAGGAGCGTTCTCTGGTTGGCGGTGGTGTCTTTAGAGTGACAGTTCCTCTTACTCCCTGACGCGTCTGTCTGTCCAACAGCATCTTTGCACTCGGGCATCCCAGCCTTGCCCTGCTCTGACTGCTGAGAGCTAGAGCCAGAGCTGTCACTGCTGGCAGAGTCCTCACTCAGACTGGGGCACTGTGTGGAGGAGCCCACTGCAGGAACAAACGGAGGCTCATTACTGAACTGTGTGCTGCTCTGACCAACACTCTGTCCTCCTGGTCCAGAGCCAAAGGGGTAAGAATGAGAGACATGGGCTGTGCTCAGAGAGTCTGTGAAGTCCTGGGAAGGTGCATTTTGTTCACAGGAAAACGCATCTGAGGCAGACTCCTCCAGCATATGATAACCATATTGAAACGGACCAGACACAAAGGCATTGGATTTATTGTTGTCTGTGAGGGCAGAGGACTTTTGTCCAAAGTTAGCACCAGAGAAAGTTCTGTCCGAAGACTGCCATGTATTAGATCCGCTTATCTGAAAGTCAGTCAATAGGAGCTGGTTGCCAGCTGTTCCACTGTTGTTTTCCATAGAGGCAGGCTGCTGCTGGTGGGCTGGGGGCTGTGAGGTATAGTTTTGGGAGGTGGGACCCTGGGAGCTGTCTGGGAAGCAGCGGCTGTAGCTGAGCTCGTCCTGCTGCAGCTCAGTCTCTCGTTCAGGTAAACCGGGGACGTGGAACCGGAAGCTTCCCGATACGGGGCCACGACTGGGCTCCAGCTTCTTGGGTGGGGAAACCTTCTGCTGCGGGTAGGCAATCCCAATGGTAGGGTTGGATCGTGGTGGGTGTGTAATGCTGAGTCTGTACAGCTGCTGTGGGCTGCCGCGCTCAGACTTTCCAGCGCGCCTGCCCTTCTCTCGGCTGCGTCCCTTTCCACTGGGAGACTGGGGACTGGCTTTGCCGCTGGGCCAGGTCCTGTCAGAAGCAAACTTGGTCCTGTGTTGCAGAGAGCTAAAGTCGATCTTTCCCGCTTGCTGTGGCCGGATCACAGCCTCGCGCTGCTGCGTAACGTCCCGCTCCTTCTCTACTTTGTCAGCCGTGAGCCCTCGACTGGCTCTGGCTTCAGTGCTGCTGTTTGAAAAGTGCTCGGAAAACTCCTTTGTGGTTTTGTCTTTGTGCTGATCCAGCGCTGGCCTCTCATCCCGCAGTGTGGACTCCACGTCCAGTTGTTTGACAGCGTGCTTGTGCTGGCTCTCTCCTGCCATGGTGCAGAGTACGTGTGGTGAAGGCCTGGTCCTCAGAGGGGGTGTCTGGGAGACAAGGGCATCGTCATCTGCATCAATCAGAACATTCCAGTGGCAGGGACTGCAGGGACAGGGCTGCTCGCTGCAAGCTCATCTCTTCACTCCCATTGTGGACTATCTGGCAGCACCGTACAGGGACCTACAAACAAACACAGAAAACAGTATTAAATAAACAGGTAATAGCATTAACAAATGAATACAAAGTTAAATATAATTAAATGTCTTAATAAGGTATATATTTCAATAAAAAAGTAGAAAAAAGAAGAAAAGCAGCAGCATCTCTCAGTGGAGTCAGATGTAAATGAAATAAATGAAATGACAGTTGCTGCTAATTGCCAGCAGAGCGCACTATTGCCATATCATACAGAGAAACTCCCTCAGCACAAAGAGCCTGTGTAATCATCAGGAAATCTTCCACTCTGCCAAAACTCATATTCCACTTGGAGATTCAACTGACACTGAAATAAGACGACATTTGTTAAAATAAGCAGAGTTACGTATGTGAGTGAAACAATGGCTGTGGCTGTATTGTGGACAATATTATGCTACAAACAACCCAATAAAGTGTGGGCTTAGAATGTGAAAAGCACAGAGGACAGGCAAAACTACAGCAAAAGGGTCCAATACACAGGCCCAGTAAATGAATCACAGGCTACTTATGTGAGCAGGGACAATGCCACACTGTTCTAAAGTGAGTGTCCAGGACGTTTTAGGGGAATATCGAGGATTAGCCAGTCACCATTGAACTGTTGTGGATCCCAGACAGTTTACTTTGGCCCTTAGACTCTGCTGCTTTGTCTTGTGAGACCAGACATGTAATGGAGACACATCTTGCACCAAAATGCCACTTCTAGAGATGCAAACCAAACTAGTGCTTTCTGCTTTGGTTTACTGGCAAAAAAGAGAGAAACATGTGATTTGGAGAGCATCCAAACCACTCAAAGGCCCTTCAGCAGAATGCAAAATTCCAGCCAGCTTTACAAGGTAACTTATGAATTAGAGAGGTCTCAACCTGGAAGTCAGATCAGCAGGTTGGCTGACTGCAAACGTGACTGTGAAAAATGTAGCATGCAATAAGGATGACTCCAGACCTGTTTTGTTGCTCCTTTTCTCACAGAAGGTCAAATTATAGAAGCACAAGTATTTCTTTAATTTTGAAGATATACAACTTTAGATTATGGTAATGATGGGTAGAGAAGCTGAAATTGTTGTAAAAAATGACTGTTACTTAAAAATAAGATTAGAGTATAGTCACTTTGCATTGGTGTTAAATTGAAAAGCAGTGTACAAATCAAAAATAATACTAAAAGTAAAAATAACGGTGCAATACAACTACACTGAGAAAAAAGTCAACATGTTTTTCAAGTGAATGTAATTGAGCAAATGCAATTAATTGCTACCCATCTATTCATGTGACACTTACTAACTATAGTGTTGTTTATAATAAAAGTCCAGAAGCAAGAGCTACTTCATTAGCCAGTGTTACTACAATAATATGGCTCTCATGCTGCACACTGTGCTGAGTGCTTTACATTGTAAATAACAGCACAGAGACGCAGACAGTTGGAGTGAGTAGCCTCCAGGGTCCCCTTCTCCAGACAGGTGCTCATACACGGAATTTATTAAGTGCTGATAAATCACGACCATTTAAACCATGAAGGGGTTGGAATAGCCTGGAAGACTGGTGGGCAAACGGACTTTAAATGTGCTCTTGTCAAGTTTCATGTCACAGTATAATCATAACACCTTAAAAGCAGCAATAACGGATTTATAAGTAGATTGTTTTCATATTAAGGGGGTAGTATCAATCAACTAAGTGATCGAAACAGTAAAAAACATGCCATAGGCTAAACTTGACTGTGAAGCGAGCAGAAAATTGCCCACTGCTCTTGACAAGTTGCCCATGCTGTCAATAAAAAGGAACTACCATAAAATATTAATATTTCCTGTCTCAAGTTTGACATAAATGACAGCTATACCATGCACTTTGTCTGGCTTGTGTTTCCCTATCTCATCATCTGGTCGGGGTCCCAGAGATGCGCACAGTGAGGCCTGGTTGCGAAAATTCGCATGCCCCCTTCAGCTCTCTCACCCCTCCACCCCCCGGCTGTCAGATGGGCTCTCCTCGCTGGGCACGGCTTGATCAAGAGCGGCTCAGTCAACAGTCACACTCATACATCATCGGAGCAAGTGTATCTGGGATGAGGCGTGGGGCGCAGGGTGGATTTGTCAAACAAAAGCAGCAGTATGAAGATCACAGTCCTGTACAGAAGTAGCAGCAGAGTTCCACAGTTTATAAAGACTGGACTGTCATTCATTATGACAAATGTATTCAGTGCTGTTTTTCAATTGGACACATTTAAAGCTCAATCCCACAGTCAGGTATTCCTCATCAAGATATTTGAGACCTGCTCAAGTTTAATGCTGCAGGAGTAGGGGACGACTGTGAGTGCCATTTCAGCCGATTTTGACCCAGAATTGTGGTCCTTTACCCTGTTAAGATGTAAAGGAGCAGGAGCACGCAGGGGACACCCACCAGACACAGGGAGAACATGCAAACTCCAGCAGGGCAGCAAAATGATATTGGACAAAAAGTATAGCTAGTATGTTTTGACCTTTCAGCAAAGAACAAATTATGAAATATTTCTAAACTGAATTTCCCTTGTGGGCATCAAGACAGTGTCTGCCTCTGCATGAAAACACATCTCCATGAACACTACTGCGATACGGCTGCAACAAATCGCATGGCAGATCCAGCAGAGACAGGACCACTGGGCATTACCTGCCGCTGTGCTTCAGGCTATAACGGACATCAAAGCAGCTGGAAATGACAAATGCTCAACAAATAAATAATTTAGCAAAAATTAAAAGTGAAGGCGTATTTCAAGAGAGCAAAAGAACCATGTGCTCTTTGAAAACTATAGCTTACATATAATAACTAGACTACAATTATTCTTCAGAAATAATTGAATAATCTATAAAATATATTTTCAAAGGTTTTGTGTCAACTGTTTTTATTAACTTAAAATATATTTCCTATCCTTTGACTTCTGTGTGTAGCTGCAAGACTAGTTCACACGCTCCTCGCCTGTGAACACACGCAGTTTAGTATTATTTTGGTGCTTGGTGGTACTTTCCAGTTTTATCTTGCAAACTTGGATTGAGCTTAAAAGAATTTTCAGTGGTGGCAGAATTGCAAGTTGGGCACAACTTATCAAATCCTGTACACACTGGTCTCAAATTTGTTCCATAAAGTGTGTTTTAGAGAGATTTTACAAGTCAATTAAGGCTGTGTGTGTGTGAGGGGAGTCAGTGAGCTTCGGGGCTGTGGCGCCCCACACGGCTTTACCACAACGCCTCGACTCGGAGAGTGCTGAGTCGTGAAGAACAGGACGATTGTGGTGAAGGTGCATGTCTGTGCATACATTTTACTGTATAGGAACAAGCAGAGGTGGGTCATGGGCAAAAAAGAGTAGTTGTTTAAAATTATATTACTGTAGAAGAAGTAAAAAGTAGTTATCTAAATTATTACTCAAGTTAAAGCATGGACGCGGAGTCCACACTGCGGGATGAGAGGCCAGCGCTGTATCAGCACAAAGACAAAACCACAAAGCATTGCATGGTCCTTTGCAAATCAATTAACAGTGTGTCTTGACGAGTGATTTCTGCATCTTTAAAGAATTTTTTTATATAGACGTGATTGTATAAGAAACACAAACTTTCAATGTCAGTGTGTTTTTCACTTCAGTTTTACTTTTACGTGGAAATGTATTGATGCAGACCAAACATGTAGACATTCTGGAGTTTCCAAAGACAAAAAATACGAAGAATCTTCTTAAGTCGAGTACAACAAGAAACAGAAACTTTCAAATCTTTCGTCAACATGATTCTTTGTCACTCCCCTACTTACAAGTGTGATGTGTAGCCAAAGGTTTTCTTACTTCAAAATACCATTATGATGTGCAAAAACTAGTACAACTTATTCGGAAAATTGAGTGAATGCATCTCAGTGCAAATGGTAAGAATTGTGTGTGATTTATTGTATATCGCAGCTATACACTGTTGGTAAAAGGTTTCATGACGAAGAACTCAATTTCCGGAATGCTCTTTCCATGGCCTTCTCATATTGATAGATGTGGTGCTGGCTTCTGTTAAAATAACTGGTTGCATTGCGAAAATCTCTGTCGAATCATTCCTTAAAGCCCATAATTGCTTTTGCAGTTTCACATTTTCCAAGATGGCCAAAGCCCCCTCATAAGCCCGCATATCATTCAAAGTCAGTTAACTTTAAACCATGCCAGGCTCTACAACTCTTTCTATTGGACGATCGTGTTGATGTCTGTCTTGTAATCGAAGTTCGGCCAAGATTAATGGCTGAAACAGAGTAACTTAACAGGTGAGTGCAAGATTGTAACGTGACATGAGTCTGACAACTCCCCTGGGGCCAGTGGAAGACTTCACAAACAATAGCCCTCTTTATAAAAATGGAAAGCAATAACACGGCATTAACAGGTATTAGAAGTTTTCCAGATGTTTCGGCACTGATTTGGTTCTTCGCTGTGGGTTTTTTTTGTTTTGTTTTGGAGAGGAGGATGAGCTATGATCAGACGGAGTGTGTAGGAGAGGAGGTTTTGACAGGAGCAGGGGTGGCCAGTGAGGAGGCCTGTCTGAGTGCTGTGAGGTGGTTCAAAGTGAGTGATAGAATAATGCTGAGTGAGCTTTTCCTGGAGGACAGATACATTTGCTAAACAAGTTGGCAGAGGAAAAAAAGAAAGAGTCTGGAATATCTTTTTTTTGACAGCGCTTACATTGTGAACATTGAATTGGTGTATGGAATGGAGTGAATTTATGACAGAGTTGGGCTATGTTCAATGTTATGTTCCAGTTTTCCAGTTTATGTTCCAGTTTTACGCGGAAAAAAAAGAAATAGACTATAAATATAATTTTTTTATTTTTCTGGCAGCACGGTGGCAAACTGGTTAGCACTGTCGCCCCTTAACAAGCGTTTAGACATTCCTATTGGTGCAGTGTCACTTGCGCACAAACAAAATTAATACTGGGATGAAACTGGAATTCAACCAGGAACTAAACCAGGCCAGGAATAAACCGGTTCTAGACCAGGAGTAAACCAAGTCAAGTGTGAACACACTCTTAAATCTGGGTTCTGCATTCCCAAAACATTTACCTCCTGACCATAAACCTCGGTCAGGTCTGGAAGAAGGTTCTTGTATGGGTGTTAATCTGCTCTTGACAGTTTGCCACAATAGCATTAACTTTAAACAAAGAAAATTATGATGACTACAATTTGACTGTGTTGCTGTTTCTAAAGTTAAATGCTCATCAACTGCACAGACTTTGGACACACCCAAGCCACAAGTGTATTTCAGAAAATAAAAAAATATATCAAATAATGAGAACAAAATCCATTTATGATGAAAACAAAAGTACATACGTACATATAAGCCAAAACATAGAAAGTTTGTTTAAATTTGGATTGTTTTTCTTGCACCTCAAAATGTATAAAAACTTTACTGTGAGTGGGCTTGCATCTCCACAAATTTGACTCTTTTATGGCCTGGTGGAGCTTCCTTCTGCTTGTTTCAATAGAAATGTTGTTCCTTTAGATATACAGCTTCACAGGATGCCATAAAATGTATTTATTTGCAAGGAGAATGTAGTGAAGTATGGCTTTAGCTTTCTGTTTCCATGGAATTGTGTAGGTCCAATTCACAACCTGAAGATACATAGACAACCAGAGGATCTTCCAAAACAAATATTCTAAAATAAACAAATAAATAAAAATGAATAAATCAAATGTTTCAGATTGTAAGAGAACATTTCGGACTAGTTTCTTTAATCAGCGTCCACAGAAAAGCCCCACAGTGAGCCGTCTAACTCTGTCCACATGAGCAGCAGCATTAGGATGTGTGCGCAGACTGCTGTGTGTGTAATCAGGCCGCAGTGGCAGAATAATGGACTGTCATGGCGGCTCAGCTCACACCTCGGCTGCAGTGAGGCAGGCTGGCCCGGAGCCCTGCACTCTGGGGCACTCCGCCAAGCCTCGGTCAGCCAGCATATATTCCTCTGTATTTTTGGAAACAGCCATTATGCAAGCCATCGAAGTCCAAGATCTGTGCCGTTTCTCTGTTTACATGTGGACGGATGCAGCTCGGTAGGTGTCACATCACGGGAATGTGATTTTTGTGATGCCAAGTTGATGGTGAAGTATTTAAGGATCGTTTTGAACACTGAATATAGAAACAATATAAGTTAATGTGGCTTCAACTAAGGATATTCATCTTTGAGTAGTTGTGACTAGATGCTTTTTTATTTGAATTGATTAAAACCATTGTAAATTTGCTATAACATCATTTTCATTCTAGATTCAAGATTCCCATTTAAGTCATCCTGAAATACCTCCAAAAAGTCAAGTAATATAGACTTACAAAGATTCTAGTGAAAATTACTTACATTTTGAATTCAAGTTGAATTCAAATAGTATTTAACTAATGTAAAACTGTCATATATTGCATGTAGCTAAGAGATAGTAGTACAACAATTAATCAACTAATCGTGACCAGTTGACTCTAAAAAAATAATTGTTATTGTATTTTGATGACTGTATTAGTTATATGGAATCTACAGGCTCTAAAACACACAGAAAGAGCCCATTTATAAGAAAGACAAAAAAGACAAAAAAAAAGTACAATGCTTAATTTCCATCAACAATTAACACATATATAAATATCCTTTATCTAGACGCCTTCAGTCATCACATTTAAGCCTTTATTTGGTTGATAATGCATTTAAAAAGTCTGTGTACAATAGAAATGATCATTTAACACCCCTACCCTAGGATGAAAAATAACTGGCTATACTTGATCAAAATCTGATTTTAACCAGGAGAAGGACTTCACAGGACTAGGTCTAAACCATTGGTACCCACACCTCAGTTTGAGAAGTGTGTGGGTCGTGTTGTGCTGGAGCCTCCATACCTCGGTGTGGTTAGCCGGCTGCGCTGTGGGGAGCTCGGAGGGACGTCTGCCTGTCTCACTGCCTGTGCATGTGTGAGGCAAAACCAACCCCCACTACTTTTTCCTCTTTCTCAGACAGTTTTTTTTTCTCCTATTTATTTTTTTTCTAACCACATGGTCCTGGACACAGTCAGTTTCCATATTGCTCACCACAGCATTCCACAAACATGATGGAATCTTTGTTTTAGAGCATTTAAAGGTTATTTGTTCCTCTTTTTGACCTGGTTTCCCAAAATATATGTTGTACCTGTGTGGCGGGACTGAAAATCTACTTATTAAGCTACTGTAACAGTTGCTAAGGCGAACAGGAAGTTGGTGTGGAGCCAGAGGAGAGCGAATCTCCTGACTCATAACCATGATAACCCTAATGAACCTAAATGAACTAAATCCCACTCTAGGTTTTAATTCTCCCACATTCCTCCCTCAGCATATAAATATTTGCGTGTCCCTTCTCCTGAAAGGCCAAAGTATTTAGTTGCTCCACAGAAGCACCAAATGCTTGATTAAATGTAAAAGAGACGTTTGTGATGGAAGCAGATTAAAATCCATTCTGTCAGTCCAGTGTGACCCGCTGTATTATTTTGCAGTAACTCAACACTTGACTGTTTGTCAGGTAAGAGCCGGCAGTCTGCCCTGTGGAGGTGCTCACTGAAGAACGTGGTTATGGCGACTGAATCCAAAACACAAATAAACAAATGGCACAGAAGAACCACAGTGGTCCGGACTCAGAGCAGAGAGGAAATCATAAATCTCTCATTCAACTGTGCTTCAAATCGCTCAGGAGAGTTCAAGCAGCAAAAACAACATTATCCTTAAACACAAGCCGTATAAACATCCACAGAAGCTCTCAGCAGATCACACAGTCATTGTCTCATACACAGATCCATGCAGTCGTGTGAACTTGTAATGCTACAAAGGAGGAACTGCATGCTCTGATCCAGTGGCATGTACAGATGCACATACCTGAGTGTGAGTCCAGAGCATGTCTGAACACCAGGGGCCCGGGGCCCAGCCTCACACTGCTGACCCTCACCTCACAGCCATCTTTCAATGGAGCAAGTCCTCATTACTGTAAGAGCAGCGTGCATGGGCAGGCTGCCCTGTGCTCCCTGCTTATGTCACTAATCCCACATACTTCTCATCAGGGCTCCTCTGGCTTATACTCACTCTAATGTTATTAGGCACAAGCGTTTACTCCCCATCAGACATGCTTCCTTCTGACAGCACAAAAGTTCACTGATTACTTTAGCAGACAGCTCTCAGTAAAAGGCTAATGTTTTAAGCAGCCTGGAAATTCTATATTCCACTGAAAGAACTAAATGCAAGCTCACTAACATCTGTGGCATTTGATGTGTTATAAATAAGTGGCACAAGCGCAGTACAAAGTGTATCAGGTTTAGTCCTGGGCACTTGAGTCCTGCTGCAGTGTGGACGGAGCAGCGGTGCAGATACAGAGTCTGTCAATGTCAGGAGCTGTGGTCTGGGCGTGGCAGACATGAGGTGTTTGGAGAAGCTTGTGCAGTGAGTTTAGCTGCAGGCCAGGTCTTCACCTTTGACCTCTGCTGAGACACTTGGTTGTAGGGCCTGGAGGAGCTGTCCTCACGTATATACATCTCTTGCAGACTTCTGACACAGCCAAGTTCCAACACGTGAGTGCGAGCGGGGCTTTCCTCAGGCCTGGGCAAAGTGTGCTCATTAAATGAACCACATCTGAATGCCAAATGAAACAAGCTCATTTTCATCAAATACATTCTGCCGGCGGATACACAAAAGCGCTATTTATGAATGAACCTGCATCTTGGTTCATACCGGCAATTCAGAGAGACACCGGGCTGACAGACATCTACCCAGGGAGTACTATTTTTTGTTTTATAGATCAACATACAAAGATTTCATATTCCTTCCTATCAATAATACATTGATAAGTTGACATCTTAAAAGCTACCGAGAACAAAATGGAAAAACAATCTTGGCACTATTACTTCCTCTTCAGCTTTATTGTCCTGAGTGTCTTGGCCCACACTGACCCCTGACCCCAGACGACTTTCCTTACTGGATGAACAGATCATATTTCTTTGAGCAGACACAAACTTGCCCGTAGGCTTCTCAAATTTGTCCAGTTGCATGTCCCTCTTGGGCTACCTTAGTTCACCTTCAACCCTTAAATTGCCTCCAGTGTGGTCCATAAATTATAAACACGGTAAATACGTGTGGTTTAGATAAGCAAGTTACACCAGTCCAGACACCTCTATTCGATATAAATAACCCTGATTGCAAAGCATCTAGCTCCGTGCTTATCATTTTTTATTTGAAAAGACGCCCCACTGCTGCTTGCAGAGGCCATGAGACACTTAATCCAATTATTCTCGGTGAAAACTTCCAGGTAATGACATAACAAAGATCTGTGCCATACAGAAAAAAAATATTATTGTTTTCTTTCTTTCCCTGCGTTGATTGAAGTTTGCATTGAATATTAGATTTTTTTTTTTAATCAAATGGAAATGGTATTCAGTCATAAGGTTTGTGAACATAAAAAAGCAACAAATGAACGTTTTCCACTTCATAGATTTGATACACAAAAGAAAAATCTAATTCATACCTCTTAAAGTGCATATGACAGGTCAAAGGTTATGCATAATTTACACAAAATACACTACTTTTTTGACCCTTTAAACATTAATTCAACAAAATAAAGGTGATATTTAAAACATATGTGACACTGGATGAGTTTTGGCCCTGTGTACAGTATTGTTGCTATGGTAATTTCCAGGTGTAACGTCATCATTTACAACAAGGAAGTAAAACAAAACAAAACAAAACAAGACAAAAAAAAAATGCTAAACTGGGATAACATTTGTGAAGTATTTTAGCTAAATTTGAAATATATTTATCTTGATTGCATTTTAGTGAATTGAGTAGGTCAACCTGTCAGAGGCACTTTAAGTCTTAATTCTACTCCAATCAACTTACTTTTGACAATTTGAAACGATTAGATCACACTTAGATCACATTTTGACTGATTGCACGACTCTACATTTAAAAATAACAAAACTACCCCAAAGTATTTAAATAAGTTATTATACATCCCAGTCTGCACCAGGATGTGACGCATTCACACGCCTCTTTACCCCTGAGTAATAGACAACTTCAAAACCTAAGTATATACAGAGAAAAGAATAGGCCAACAGATGTAAACTACCACCTCTGTCCTCAACCGCCGCAGTGCCACATGGTCTAAGTCGCTCCTGATTCGCGTTGAATCCTTCTCAAAATTACCAAAACACATGTAAGTCAATACCAGCCATGACTTTTGCCATTACATCATCACAGGAAGTCCGGATGGGGCTGGGGGGGCGGGTCACGACCAGAAGAACGAGCAGATGATGGACAGCAGTAGCTACAATAACAAAATTTTTGAGATGCGCTTTTTGAACTTGAAGTAACTTAGGTCTTTCCAGGGGTTAAAACCATATTTCTTCAAGTCTCACTTTGCCAAAATCAGTCTATCCTCAACCTGTGACCAAAAAAAAAAGGGAATTCCAATCCGCCGACTGAATGAATGCATTTTCCGACTTCAACCTTCAACTTGCTTCCCTTTGAATAGTCAGAGGAAACGTCCAAATGACCTAATTACGAGTCAGCCTTTCCTAGAGGCTGAGGGGATGCGTGAGCCACACTTAAAAAATATACAGTCGGCAGAAAGGAGCAGGCTGCGGTGGCACCCAGGCACACATGAGCACTGTTTAGCTCCACGACAATAACACTGGCCAGTCTGTCTGTCTCGACGCTCCCAGTGTGAAGAAGGCTATTGTGCCCGAGACTGAAGGTATAGGTTTGAAGAAATGTCCAAAAGTAAGCAGTTTAGACATATGACTAATTGGTTCCAAGCTCTTACAAACTCTTTGGCAAATTGCTGGAATTTACATATATTTTTGGAGGTCTGAACAGCTTTTTTGAGACGGCGAAATGGGTGGAACTGCAATCTCAATCTCGCTCATGGCTCTTTTATCCGTTTATCTCTCGGACCTCCATGGGGAAAACAATTAGTTCATTTTAATGTGTTAGAGCTGCAGCGAGTTTATGAGTTACATTGTGCCAAATACAAATACAAAGACAGAGAAGAGGTTGAATGTCCCAGGTTTGTCTAGTTATCCAAGAACGCTAGCAGAAGATGCGTGCTGAATACTACCACGATGCTAGCGCCGCCTGCTATATTCAGCATATATATATATATATCAACAGAACAATCCATTTACTTTTATGAGTATGATCTGGTGTATCAGGGAAAAACAAAAGTTACAAAGTTACACGAATAAAGAGAGGTACCCCACATTTAATCTTAACTTTAGTGTCAATTTGTCCTCTGAATTTGACTCAAACCCCTCAACGCCATCGGGACAAATCTGTCTGGAGCAGCTGGTGACGTCAGTAAAGGATCTCGGTCAGGCGTAAGCGAGAGTATTAGAATTAGGTATTTTTTATTCTAAACTTTTTGAGGTTTTAGTCATGTTATAAAACACACCAGCATGTGTTTTGTTACAGTATTGTATGCATATTTAAGGTCACCCTGGCAATTAATCAGCAGGTGGTAGCGCCCCTTCATGCTTTTTCACAGTTCATGCATTCATTCAGATCATTTTAGTCGTCACACTGTCGACACACTAAGATGCGACTCAACTCTGAAATTAGCAGCTACTGTTTTAGCCACATGCACCGGTCAATTGGTAACTCTAAATTGCCCAGAGTGAATGAATGTGAGACTGAATGGTTGTCTGTCCATGTCCATGTCTCTGTGTCAGCCCTACTACGAGTTGGCCCCTGTTCAGGGTGTTCCCCGCCAAAGGCACAAAGTCACTGTGATAGGCTCCAGTCACCTGTGACCTCTAACAGGAACAAGCAGTAGAAAATGAATGAATTAAAGTTTTAAATGGCCAGAAATCATACATTTACGCCTGCCATTTAAAACCCAAAACAAACTAAGCAGCACATTCTAGTCATATCCAAACAAAAAAACTAACAATGACTTTATTACACCATTTTCATTTGCGGAATAACCTCTTATTCTGGTATTTGTTTTACAATTAAAGCCGCATTAGAGGTGTATCATGAACCAGCCAAAGTTCCTGGCATTCCTGTTGGGTGTTTAAACCATTTCAGCTAACTGCTTGGTCAGTAGACAGCCTTTGTGAGCGGGGCCTATTTTTATTTGCAGCTGCGAACTATCTATAAATACCTCAGTTGGGAGAGTGGTGGGGGGCAGGGTGCTCTGGGCAGTCACCCACCTCAGCACTTCACCTACAACAATTATGTCATCGGGGGAGTTAAGGCCACAAGGTGAGGAAGAAGAGCACGGGGAAGAAGAAAGCAATAACACACCCTAATTTTACCATAAAGAGTATCAGCTGACCATCATTCAAAATAAAACTGTTTCTTCAAATTTCTTTCAAGACAAGCCCAATTTATTTTCAATAATACTTTTACTCCCAATGACGGTTGAAAATATAATGCAGTTGGATTTAGGGCTGCAACAATTCATCAACTAATAATGAAGTCCACTATAAAAAATAATCTCAGTTATATTTTGATAATCACAATTGTGATCTGGACTGCACAGACTCTAAAACACATATGAAAATACTTTTTTGTGACAAAGATAGTGGCATTATTAAGCCAAACGTTAAAAAAATAATACATTATTTCTGTTTTTCATCAATAATCCATTTAATTTGTAAATGTCCTTAATCTAGAAGCCTTCAGTCAGCACATTTGAACCTTTATTTGGTTGGTTATGAATTTAAAGGAGACATATTATGCATTTTTCAGGTACTTGGTATTGATCTATAACATAAGTAGATAATCATTTTACATTTTGTGTGTTTTAAACTGCAATATTGATCTAAAACGGCTTTGTATAGAAACAGGTCCAATGACTTCCTGTTCAAAAATGCAGAACTGATATAGGTCTTTGTGACATTTAAGTGTAACAAGTAGCAGATTGTTATTTACATGTTCTTATTTTAAAAAGTGGCTTAAGAGTCTTAATTTTTCAAATAATCGCAACTAACTACAGAGCAGTGGGAGGGAATAGGGGGTAGGTGAAAACAGGAATTTTCTGAGCACTTGAGACTCAGTTGCAGGATAAAACAGGATTACTCAAACATACAAATTTGAGTAAACTAATGATGAGGAAACACTGTTGTACCAAGGTTAAAAACTTTGCATACTTTTTTCCCTCAAAAATGCACAATAGAAATAGAAATGTACAATAGAAATAATTGTTTGACTAGTCGTGTACACACTGCCCATTTAAGATGTGACTATAGTTTCGCAGACAGCAGACAGAAGCGATGAAAACGGTGATAAACTTGTAATTTGTAGTCTAACGCAGTTCCTCCGTCGCCGCCATTATTGTTTGTGCTGTCACCATGGATACACACATGCTCATTACTCTAAACAATGAGCACATGTTCGTTAAAGTGAGACACATTAGTGAATCTGTAATTAAGGCGAAGCTATACATTTGCAGCATGTTTACCCACAGAGTTAAGAGTGGGATTACTGAAAGATAAATAATTGTGCCTGACATAAGTGTAAGGCGCAGAGGTGAACTTGTCAATAGACCATTACAGTGTTTGTAAGCAGAAAGTCAGCGTTCCGAAGAAAAATTGGCCAAATTATACAGATGATAATACTTTTCCAATCGAGGGATTAGCATAGCCACAAAACAAATTATGAATAATTCCGAAATTTTTGGCAGATGACAAACAACTGAGTCATGACCTTAACCACACGTCGGATCAGAGGATGGATAGACAACAACACAACAGCGTGATAGTTATTAGCAAATGTCACAAGCACGGAGATGATCTGTCTGGGTTTAGGACCAACTGTTTGTTCCAATAATGAGCTCAGAGAGAGAGGTTGAAACCAAATACTGTTTCAGGTATGTTTTGGAGTCCAATAAACATTATGACGTGATAAAAAGCTCCAAACCAATTTGCCAAATGCTTTACTCCACTCTTTCCACCATCACTTTTGTGCTGTCCAAGTTTTGTTTTTGTTTTTTTTAAAATCTAGATAATGTGTCATTTCTAGGGTTGTAGTCGACTAAAGAAATTCCTGGTTGGCTAAAGACCAGCCCTATCAACCGATTAGTCGCCTAAAAGAGGGTGTGGCAAAATATGTATCAAAACTATAAAGTATTTTCATGTATCTAAACCAAACTGCACTCAAAAGAACACAACTATAGAGGATTTCATGCAAAAAGAACAATTTGTACAGAAAAGTACAAGGAGACTGTGTATTTATATGTTAAGACTTCAAAATCTTCAGCAATCTCACTTCATACCTTCTTGTTTTTGTCATATACATGATTTTATAGTAATTTAATATAAATAAAATGCTTAGTCGACTAATAAAAATCTTGGTCGACTAAGATACCGACTAATCGACTAATCGACTAAAGGACTACAGCCCTAGTGAATTCATAAGTGAACTATCAGATGAGGATGTTCTACATTTTAAAGGGGACAATAGACCTTTAAGAGCTTTCAACCATGTTATAACGTTTCATCCTTACCTTACTCTGAGTTACATTTGATTGTTTGATTCGTGTTTTGAATAATCCTACATTTGAGGCATGAGTTCTCCGGAAATTCCAGTTTTCAGCTTCCCCTATCCCCGCTCACTGCTCTGTATTTGCAATTATTAAAAAATTCAGGTCAGAGGTTCAGAAATGTCACATAGCTATTTTTATACAATAAAAATAAGTAAATGATGGAAATCTGCCACTTGCTACGATGAAATTTCACAATGTTCTGCAGTTTTGAACAGGAAGTCAACGGACCGGTTTCAATTATCAAGCTGTTTTAGATCAATGTAGCTATTTACAAGAACCAAAATATAAAATAATGATTAAAGTATGCAATAGTTCAAAACTAAATAAGCATAATATGACTTCTAGCAAACATCAGTTTCATTCTGCTTTCAACAATGCACACATTCTGATGTTTTCTTATTCTCTCTTGTGAAAATGAACAAGGAACAGCAGCATATCTCCTTCTCAGAAGTGGGCCTTGTGCATTACTTATCTAAACCTGTCACAAAGCCCCACAGTGACCGTGTATCATAGACCCATTATATTCCCCACATTCCTATACAGCATCCTTTACACTTCCTCTCCTCCCTCTCTTCCTCCCATCTGTCTGTGCTGTCCGGTCCCGGCTGGGCGTGGCTTGTGACCTACTGCTACTCCTACCTGATGTGTCGCCGCATGCGCCCAAAGGGAACCCGGGGGTCTAGTCCGGGCTCTTGAAAAGGGTCTCTGTGCTACATGTGCAGATCGCCTTACACGACCACTTCCTGCTTCCGACCCCGCGCTCCTCACAGTCGGCCCAGTGTGCGTGGGACGAAAAAAGTGCCCAAACAGAGTGGTTCAGTCCAGCACAGGACCCCATTCATACTGACCCTCCATTGCTTATTTTAAAAAATCACAAATATTTTGCCTTTGAAGATTTGAGAAGACTGAAACCCCTTCCCAAGAACGTGAACTATGCAAGCTGTTGGACAGGAGCACCTTGCTGGAAGATTAGCCTAATGTGGGACAAGTTGTAGACAAATGCCAACTGGAAAACCCAGAGGAAACCCACCCAAACACGAGAAGAAAATGCAGAAAGGACCAACATGTTTCGAGCAGCGAACCATCAACTTTTGTACCGTTGGGAATGAGGGTTTGCTATTTGTTTGGTGGTTGAATTGGTTGTTTTGGACATACTAAAGCTCCCTGCATCTTCCATTTAAGTGTGAAAGAATAAGCATCAACAAATCATCTCATCTTAGCCAAATATCAAGCTTGCAATGGCTTTATTCCTCAAACGTAACAGTCTTTTAGTTTATTCCTGAGCTCTTTGCATCACACTGTGTTCATGGAGCTCAAGAGTCCTACCATGGTTCTGGAGGTAAATTCCCCATTCATTTCCCCATAGACTTTAAAAAACATACAATCCAGAGAAATGTTTAAATAACTTAATGGTTTTTAATGGGACAGATTACAGATAAAATGAAACTTTTAGTTTTCCCTTTTTTCTATAAAGTCTATGGGAAATTTGCTTCCAAAACCTTTTGATGGTCACTGTTGAGCTCCATGATATGGAAATCATCTGTCATCTCTGTAAGAATGAGCCTTGCCTTCTTTAAATCTATCAAAAACAAGAAACAAGAAAAACACACATAGGTTCTTCTTAAAGACAATACATTTGGAGATGTATTTACCTTGTTGACATGACATTTTAGTGTGGATATAACTAAAGAAGACATAATGAACGTTGTTGGAAGAAACAAGAAAAGTTGATGACCCTTGCTGTGGCGTTATGTGAATGTGGCTGCCCCAGACTCCACCGGTGAAGCAGCTTGGTGTAAACTATTTGTAAAATGCGAGTGTCTGTCTGTCACTTTGCTGGTATCTTTCAAGTTCTCTCTGCTATTTAAGAAAATAGCTGTTTAAGAAAATAGCAGGGAGAACGAGTTTAAAAGGACACCAGTGGGGTTAAAGGCAGTGCATGAGTGACCAAAACTCTTATGGCCATAGCTGCAGGGTTGTTAACAGAATCAATACCTAGATACTAATCGATATGAAAACAGTATCGAAACTAGATACTAATTGCGGGATCAATATTTTTAAAAAATCTTGACCTTTCTTGAATAGTTTTATGTCATCCTGATCTATTATTTTGGATTGAAACTAACACTCTATTGTTTTAATTAACAAATAATTGGTATGTACTGAGTCTTTTCTTTGTTTTCGAATTTTTACTATTTTGAAACATAAAAAACAGATAAGTGCATGTACCCATGTAATAAAGTAAAATCTGTTTTACCCCAGTACAGATCTATTGTATAAGCATCTTGTCACTTTTTCGGCATCTATTTATGGAGCGTTTCATTCTACGAGAAGCAGGAAGTGTGACATTAGCATGCTGATATTTGTTAGCTTTACCTGGGACTCGCGAAAATTGCTTATAAACTCATTGTGGTGAATATTTAGGATGCTGGGACTGTATTTGTAAGTAAGCGATACGAGCGACTGCTGTAAAGATTTTAAAACAAACTAGTTCTGCTTTTCACGTTTCAAAACAGTAAAAATCACGTACAATGTCTAAAGTTTGTAATTTCTAGTGAAAATCATGACAACACTAAACCAGAAGTAGTCAGGGTTTGAGGGAGGTTGCTATTCCTGGAATGCTAACGTTAACTAGCCGGAGTTGTTTTGTTTCACTCATGCATGGTAGAGTAATCCTACAGTCCAAAGTTTCTATAGTCCCTGATTCTCTGGACGTTTAAACTTCAAGAATCAATGCACACTAGGATGCTTATAATTTGCCTTGTGACCTATAGAGGAAAAAAAAATAACCAATGTGGATTCAGTCAGACTTCACAGGTAACTAAAGCCGCTGTTAAAAAACGTGGGTGCAGTGAAAGCTCTATAGGCGGTCAAGGTTGGGGTGTTGCTATTTCTGGAATGCTCACCCATCTCGAGGTACAGCTACATTTGCGAAGGCGGTGGGAGGGAGCGCAGGGTTTTTGGGATCGGGAGCGTGTGTGCGACTATTTATGCAGACAGCTACCGAGGGCCAAGAGGGCAGGGGTATTTAAGATTCTTGGGGAAATGGCAGAGTGGGCAAATAACTTTCAAGACAAACAAGGTATTAATGATGAGTCTGTCGCGGCGTCTCCCTGTGGATGTGGCGGTGGTGAGGAGGAGGCGTCGAACTTCACTACTATCCTTCAGCCGCCGGTCACTGCCTTGTTTTTTCTGTACATTAAAACAGCTCTCGATACTTGCAGTCGCTTTACCGAGGGGGGGCGTAGAAAAACATTTAGCTTGCCGGTTCCCTGGGCTTCCCTCGTGGATCGTGCCTCAGATGAAGAGGGAGAAGAATGACGCTCTGTACAACCTGCTGCAAGAAGGCATTCATAGGCGATCCATACCACGACACAGCACCGCTATTGATACAGGATGGCACTACAGCTATGACAGACTACAACGAAGGACATTAGTCAGATGACAACTTATAGGTACACTCCGTAACTTTTCTGAGGACAGGTACGGCACCTGCTCGTCTTCATGGAGATGTAGTGTTGTCATGATATACCACAGAACATATTTCTTTAAGACAAGAATGTGGTTTTAAAGGAGGACTAGAAGAAGTATCGAACCACAATATAATGTTCCCCCTTGTCATTAAACCACTTGAAGTTGTGTTTAGAGTGGTTCATCCATATTAGAGTAATGTTAATTCTCCTGTGGACAGGACACTATTGCTCCGTCTGTCCCGGTTTCACCACTCCCTGAACCACGCCATCTTATTTTTACTAACTTCGTTCAGCAACGGTGACATATGGAGGATTTGGCAGCACTTTTGCACAAATGCAATGTAATTTGCAACGGCAACGTAACGTATAGGGGCGACACAGAAGTCAACCCAGAACTAAGAGGAAATATAACATAATGATCCACAAGTGTCGTAGATTAGAACTACATGAAAGACAAAAGCACGATAGGTCTTCTTTAAACACAAAATGGCACTTTCTTTATTAGTATAATGAGGTTCAAATTAGTTCTGATAACGATCAAGACGATTCTAAACCTATTCGGGAAAGCTCCAGATGTGTTCTTTATATTCTCTTTATGCTTTTTTTCAGTATTGATACATGAAAGTAAATGAGTATCAAGTTTCAATATTAGTTTTAGTATCAATTAGTATCTGGGTTTTGAAGTATTTGCTGGAATGTTTCATAGTATGGAATAAAACTTCCCTATTGTGCATTTATTCAGTTACAGGTGTTTTCATTGCTAAACAGAGACAAGCATGCTGTCTTACTTCGAGTCTTTTATTTCTTCTTTTGATTTTAGATGCTCTGTTTGAAGAACAACAGTTAATTATGATACCATGGAACCAGCACAAATGTTTAACTGACTCTTAGGCTGTTTATATCCTGTATATAATATTGATGTTGGTGGTGAAGTACTTCGTTGGAGGATTAAGCTACTGTTTACGTTGGAGACTAAAGACCATATACCATATACAAGCAGAAAATACAAAATACACTCAAAAACCTTGGACCTTCTTGCAAACCACTCTGCCAGCGTAGCCTGTTTAACGCCTCACTGTCACTGTTCTGCTGCACACTCCAAGACGCTCCAAGGCCCCCAGAAAGTCTGTTGTCGTCCCTCACTGAGCTACAGTGTGGACCCAAACCACTGTTTACATACAAGACTAATCTGCTCTCGATCAACAAACTCTGACAACCTGGAATACTGTGCATTTTTTCCGCTCTTTGCCATGCGGAACAGGAGGGCTTATTATGGCTAGTGGTTGCAGTGGGGGCAAAACCGACCCGCTAGAGACCAGCTATGGAGGCACAGGCCAGAGAGAAAGTGGCTTCTGTGCATGCAGTGTGCCCAAAGTTAAGCCTGTGTGTGAGGAGGCAGAGAGGGCCAATCCAAAGAGAGAGTTGTGTACTTTGGAAGACTTTACTGAGCAATCTGTCCATTCAGGTGGAAGTGAAGTCGGTAAAACAGACAAACAAACTGCTCCTTAATTCACTCAGACTGTCTGACAGATTACTCTACCTTTATATATGTGGATGGCTTCATGAAATCAAACTTAATTTAAAATATGCAGCAATCAAGGCTTCATATTCTATTTGCTTGTTTTTGAGTGAGACAATGAGACCTGTCTATGGCTAAAGCTACTTGGCAAAGTGTTAATTAACGCAGATGGCAATTTGTTATGATCGGACCAGAACAAATTACACACAAGTTAGCCAGAAGCACATTTGCCTTAGTTTTGTTTATGTTCACCTAAAATGTTGCGCAGGTGTGGCGCTCCACCCTGGGTCAGATCTGGAGCATGTTTAGATGCACTTAGTTTGACCTTAACTAGGCTGTGGTGACGTTTGCAGGTTCTCCTTCTGTCTGGGTGGGTTTCCATTGACTGCCCAAGTTTCCTTGACCAAGTTAAAGAATGGATCCTTCAGCGATAGGTAATGCAGATCAAGACCCTTGCTCAATTCTAGACGCAAAAGCACACAATATTTTTTAATTGTATGTACATATATGAGTGGCAATGGCACAGTAGACGGAAAGTTAACAGATCAAATTTGTGCATAATATATCCTGTCTGTCCGCAACACTTTTCCTCCACTTGCTCTACAGAAAAGAATCCCTTGAAGTTAAAGACACCCACAAACAAAAATCATAACAGAGCTAATAAGTATAAGATTATATGACTTTGAAAGCCACTGTACATCTGTGGCTTTCAAAGTCATATATTGGTAAGTATGGGTATCTGACTTAGAAGCAGATAAATGACAAGAATCTAGATATTAAAGTGGACATATTATGCATTCTTTAATAGGCTTTTGGTCACTTTGAGATTGGTATTTCATATTTTCTAACTTAAAGTAATGTCTACATGGTTGGTTAGCACACTTTAAAACTACTCCTCTATTTCAAATGAGGTATTTAGGCATTGGAATTCTTTCTGCTCAATATAAATTGCACAAAATATAAAATATAAATAATAAATGAAGCCCTTTGGCAATGTGAATGCTAAGCTAATAGAGCCATTGGTTCGTTGTGAACACAATTTGACCGCAGAACAAATCCGGTAAGGTTTAAGGATTTAAAAACTGCAATGGAGAAGTCAAGATTTTTACCAACATGCAACAATCCAGGGGAATTTCAAACTATTTTCTGAGGCCCAGACAACATGACCTTGTAAATAGGATTGATGAAACAAGCCTAGATCAACTTGAGGTATGTTTTTGATGAGGGGACAGCAATGTAATATGGTTAAAAGTGCTCAAAAATATAAATTTAGCATAAAACTATATGAGCTTGATGTTGATCTTTCACTGTGGGATTTAGATATTTTATACGCATGTTCCTAACCCCAGACAGTCTCTTCCCATGATGTTCAGACAGTGGGAGCTGTCCGATAAGGCAGAGATGGCATCACTTTGTGAATTGTCTTCATGTGCAGAGTTTTATATCCAAAAAGCTTCACTGGCGCACTCCTCCATCACAAATGAATCATACTTTCCTTGGCCTTTCCCTATTTTTACAGCTGTTGAAAAGTCAGATCTGCTCAATCGCTTTTGCTCCCCGCGACCAAGACGGACAAGCACGCCGGAGTTTCTCACAGTCACTCCGCCACTCTCAACCTTTCTGCCTAATCAACAACCACTGACTCTGTGCTGACCCCGAAGCGCACCCAACCATTTGAGCATTATAAGTACACGTGGAAAACTGGCACACGGCAATCTTATCTAAACGTGAGTAATGACTTTCTGTTTTAATACTTGGGCTGCAACAATTGACACCCCACCGCAGAAGGTGGAGTTTCTTTTTAAAGGACTCACGAAAAACAGGAGTGGGAGAAAAGAATAAATAGAGAAGTTCAGAGCTGATACTGTCCAGAAGTTGCCTTCAAAGCCAAATTAAACATGGGGATTATTAAAGGCCATACAAAACTTTCTGGGGTGAATGGTGACATAGTGGTGTCGAGCCTCACATGAAGAAGGTCGTGGGATATACTAAAACTGTACAATTATTTATGGTGAAGATTTAAAAGGGCCATGAACTGCTATTCATTTGTCTATTCAAGCCAATTTAGAGAACTATGGGTCTGTGGTCGAGATTCTTGGTCGACTAAATGCCCCCTGCATCGATGAATCAACTAAAAGGGAGCGCCGCAATAGGCAAAAGCTTAAAATATTTTTGGGATTTCGCATAAAAACAACTACACATGCAAAGAGGTAATAGTAAACCACATCTTGATGAAGTGAAAAGGCAGAGTAAACTGTGTAGTCACTCCCAAAACTCCAGCTAACTCATTCCATGCTTTCTTATTTCTACTGTTTAATAACACCTTATAAATCTTAATAACATAATAAGTTGCCGTATAAAAAGAAATTGGTTGACTGATACCCATGTCCTACAGCTCTATTAAAACCACAAAAAACAGAATAAATTGCACATTACTACTTACTAATTAACTCCCAATACAGCACTGTAATCGTGTAACACATGTGAAGAAACCTGCAGAGGGCAGCAGAGAGCAGCTCAGTTAAGCTCTTAAGGAAACAAAACAGCGAGGAATTGGAGGTAACATCAGTACGAAGTATTGATGACTAGTCCTTGTTTTTTGCAGTGGGAGTGGCTTTCGTGAGAGAAGCAGCGCCAGAGAATACAATACATTTGTTTGTTTTGACAGGCAGTCAAAACTGTGGCAGTGTATTAGGGTTGGGTCAAATGAAATAATGAAGCAAAACATAACTCCAGACATGTTTTTGATGATACACAACAACAAAATGCACAATTTGATCTTTTTAATGTTTCCTTTTGGATATTGCTTGAATATATGTAAAGAGGAAATGTATGAATTTGTATAAACTTCCCATGTGCATGTTGTCGTGTGAGCAATGCCATTAAACCCAGAAGTCCAAGAATGTGTGTCCTCAAAACAATAAGTCTCTTATACTGAAAATATTGTAACTTGTGTACCCTAACCCAACTGCCAGCCATCTAGGACTGCACGATTATTCAAAACTGAAGCAAAATCGCAATTTGAATGGACACAATTAGCATATCGCAAAGGCTGCCATTTTTGAAGTGCAATAATTTCCTCCACAAACAACAAAATATTCTGTTTTATTCTGCATTCCTGTAATTTAGATTTGTTAAAACATTAAATAAATGTCAAAAACGTGACTAACAGCAACTAAACAGTGACAAAAATCTTAAAAACGAGTCTAAGAGCAACAAAAATTACTCTAAAAGTGCAGAAAACTTGACTAAAAGCAACAACAACATGACTCTAAGTAACAAAATGTGTCTGTAAGTGACAAAAATGATACTAAAAGTGACAAAAAACATTCCAAAACACGTGATTCTTTAAGCAGTTTCTCAGTTCATTTTTCATCCTTTTAGTCAGTTCTCCTGGTTGTGAACTTTGAACAGAATCCCATTATTAAAACAAATTGCAAATCTAATCGCAATCGCAAAACAGGTCAGAAAAATCACAATTAGACATTTTCCCCAAGTCGTGCAGCTCTAATGCCTAAAATCTATACAATGCACCAAACAGTAGTCATAACAAGCTCTCAAAAGTAACTACAACCAGCCTTTTGAGCAAATCTAGTGTTTCTGTGAGTAGGTGGCCCTCTGTCCTTTTGCTCCCACTTGAATTCATCGCAGCTGTAGCGTGTGCACCGGCATTTGAGTTGGCACACTTCAAAAGGAAAGCTATTAACACTGAGCTAAACATACCATAGACTTGAATAGAATAATTGTTAAGGGTGTTACAATATTGGCAAGATGGCGATGTACAAAAAGTCTCATAATATTATTTTGAACTTTTACTGTATCTCAAATTGTATAGCTTCTGATCTTATAAAATACACTGTTTAGTTGCAGCTGTACGGTTAAAAGCAGAGAATTACATGATCATTTGCGCCATTTCAGTGCTGCCAAAAGAAGAAATTACAGTTATTAAATAGATAATCTGAAATCGCGGGTGGTAGTGGTGAAGTGGGTTAAGTATTAGCCAAGGGACAACATAGTAGCTGGTTCAAATTCCACATAAGCACGAACTATTGCTAAACCCATCAAAGCGTCCGTTGTTTTCACCCCAGTATCTACCTCACAATAGTAGTTAAAATGATATATTCAGTCGTAAAAAACATAGAGAACATAAAATGGTAAAAACCCTGACCGATCTCGGCGGGCGAAAACCCCAAATGTCTGTTGTGGTGTTTTGAAGGATCAGTAAAAGCAAACCCAGAGAGAAGTGAATGGAAAAAACAGTTAATAAAGTCCTACTTGTATCTAACCAAAGTGTCTGGGGAAAGTGAGAGCCAATGGACTTTCACTCGTGGACTGCAGTGTGTCAACATGACCTTAAGTTTAACCGTCGCACGCAGCATTACTCGAGACTTGGCAAGAAGTTAAGAAAGAAAGTTATGAATGACGTTTGATTGGTCAGAGGCTGAACTGTCTGTGTTACTTTAGCCCCCAGTGATGCAATCTCCACTTGCGGTCTTCAATCTGTTGTTCCGTTGTAAAAAATAATATTAAAAGTCGGGACATGTGGAAGAGAATGACCTCAGCGCATTTGAAGCTGACTCAAAATGAACTCAATTCAACCACGGATACTGTTTTTCTTCCTGACACCTGTCTAATAAGCAATCACTTCTCGCTACATAACACCTCCAATCACAAAAGCAGAAACATCAGCCTCCTCAACCAAATTTCAATCTTCTTTACAACAATCAATGTCTATGTCTCGAGGCAGATATTAATCATTCTCTCCCTCCGATGTGTCACTGAAGTCTCGACCTGCCAGAGTCTAACCATCAAAGTTTTTCCACATTACTTTGGGAGCGCTATTGTTGGTAAATGTGCAGATGAGATTGTGCTTTTGGCAGCTTAACAGTTTTGCCGTATGTTGTCTGTGCCAGTTGGTGAACCGTTTATGGACTTGCTGACTTTCATGGCCGTGAGACAGATGACTAAGGCCTTTAGTTGCCACTGTTTGAGCTGGATCACTGACACTTGGCTCTGCTACTGTACACGCACCGATGTAAACACAAGGTTCTGTGTATGTCGAATGCTATCAAAGTGTGGTTCATTTCTCATTTGTGGTTACAAACATCTTCTGGTAGCCTTTTAATGGTGCATCATGTCACCTTTCTGCTTGAGAGACGCCACATGCTTGTCTCTGTGCCTGTCTCTGTGGAGAAAAGAAGGTGTTGCCAAGTTACAGGTTAGCTCTCTGGGGAGACTTTGCTCATAGAAATAACATGTTTTTTCAAGTTTAACAAAGAATACTCAATGTACTTTGTTGACGGAGGGTAGGAAACATTTTATTTTCCTGGAGACAGAGTGAAACCAAGCAAATCAAGTTTTTTTTTTGCCAATAAAAACTCCTTTAACTGAATAAATGAAAGCTGGACAAGGTCATATCATACTGTGGAACCTTTCAGGCAAAGCAAAAACAAACCTAGTGCATCTTTAATGAAGAAGCCTGCAATTAAATGAATGAAAGATAGATAGATAAATAGATAAAGATGGATAAGTTTAAAGTTATACTGAGGAACAGGCAAAGCAATAACATAAAGCAATGGGCTGACCAGAAAAAGTTGCAAAATGCACCTTTATGTCTACTTATATTAATTCCTCATTTTAACTACTGTATGGGAATTAGATATAAGTATAATACAAATATGCACATAGCCATGATTTAGGACAACAAACAAAAGTTAATAAAAAGAAGACATGATGAATTTCACTAACGGGAGTGGTGTCTGCATGTTCTCCTCATGTCTGGGTTTGTTTCTTCTAAGCGATCCTGCTGTACAATGGGATCCATAGAGAAGGATTGGTCAAATGCTTCTATGGTGACAAGAAAGCAAAAAAAGAAAAAGTCCAGGTTTAGATTTGGTTATGTATTTAACATCATTTGCTTTTGATTTAGTCCTTTCAGTCCTTTAAACACTTTGAAAACCAAATATTTTCTGTGGTGTTACTCTAAAAATATCTGTGCAGAGGTAACCATAGCAGCAGTTTCCAGTGAGGACATCCCCGTCTCGCCTTCAGCTTATTTTAGCCACCATTCCTTTTGTTACTCATACAACTCTGACCTAATTCCCCAGATCCCAGACGTCACTAAAAACAAACTGTTCACTTGCATTCATTTTCCTGTAAATCTGCAGGAAACAACCGGGCACCGGCAGCAGCTTTAGCGGAGGATGAGTCAAACCAACAGGAGGCATCTATGGAATGAGTGTCTATGTGGGGTGCATGATTCAACATCCCGCTACCACCAGGTCTCGTAAAGCCGCTTCTGTTATTCCGACTTTTCCGATTGTGGAGAGCTTTTTATGGCAGCCCCAAGACTTGCAAAAGCCAAATTGATGAGTAATGGCACTGCTTATGGGGAACAGTTGAACTCACTCTCCTCTGTAAAAAGCTACATGAGTTAACATATTTCAGACTCTTTGATTGGAATAATGGGCAACCCTGTCAAGTATTCACTAACATACAACAAGAAGCATTTTGTAGAGTTGAAAAAGGCTGTAGCAGAACTTTACTTTGTCTGGTTTACTTTGTTTGGAAACTTATACAGTAAAAGAAAATGAATAAAAAACACTCCAGAAATTAATAGTTTGCTAAATATTAAGACAAGATATATTTGGCTGCAGTCAAATTCCCTCAGGAGTACGAAAAATGCCTGTAAAAAGCAATAAAAAACACACTCTTCTTGTAATAAACTAGAGAATATAATTTGAAACAAGTTAAATCTACCACTACAATTTAATTTCCGTTTTAAAAAATCCAAAAGGCTTAATTAATAATGAATGAAAGCATGATTCAGGGTTAGAGTTAGGAATTAGGGTTAGAGAATTAGTTAAGTAGTTACTGAGTGCGAATCATTCTTAATAAACTATTTCTTCATGGATTAAGTCTTTGTTCATGCTTTTTTAAGGCAGGAATAGATGTAGTTAGTATAAAGTGTTACCTAATCTAATCCAAACAGATAAACTAATCACAACAATTCTGAATTCAAACTCACAGAGCTCTTATTTTTTGCAGTGTACAGAAGATTCGTCCACATTTTCCCAGCACTTATTTCTGAAGTTTTGACTTTTAGTTCACCAACCTCCCACTCGCTCTGACTGGAGACAGACACTTTAACAAGTCTGTCCCAGCGGGCAGCAGACAGACAGAGAAGACTATTTTTAGATGCTCACAGATTACATTATTTTCTCGCTCCTTTGGTAATGGACTTTTAACAGTTTGATGGGGGATCTCTTTTTCTCAAGCCTCCCCCACACTGACTCATCTGACCCCCTAAACCACAGAAGATCTTCTCCAAACGCTGACATCATTGGCTTTGCTGTGACAAGCTAAGAAAACTAAACTAAACTCAGACTATACAAGCACTACAGCAGGACTAATACAAGTTTAAACCAGGACTAAACAAACGGAGAAGATAAAGGTTAGGAGGGAAAGACATGTGAATAAATGCGCAAGGGCTAAACCGGGTTAGAACAAAGACTAAACCAGGACTAAATCTGGAAGTAAATCAGCTCAAAACAAAGACCAAAAAAAGACAGCATCACTTTATATTAACTACACTTATTCCTGCCTTAGTAAAGCATGAACATAGACTTAATCAATGGAGAATGAATCCTTTATTAAGAATGATTCAGGTTTAACTAATACTCTAATCCTAATTCCTAACCCTAACCCTAATTAAGTACTTACTAAGGCTGAATAATGCATAATAAACTATTTGTTCAATATGAATTAAGTCTTAGTTCATGCTTTATTAAGGCTAATTAAGGTGTAGTTGTTATAAAATCGTACTAAAAGGACTAAACTAAGACTAAACCAGGTCTACAGCGAAGTACATGTACTAAAAAAAGTCTGAACAAAGTCAAAAAACAAGTTACAACCACATTTGAACAAGAACTAAAGTTTGACTATTACATACTGTAAGTTCTGAACCAGAATTCAAACCTGATCAATCCATGTCTAAACCAGAACTAAACCTGGTCTAAGAGAAGGCGTAAACCAGTCCAGGGCTAAAGCAGAGGATAAACAGGACTAAAGCAGTTCTACCCAGATTCAGAACCACAAAAAACTCCACAGTACCGCTAACAAAACCCCTGCTTAAATCAAAACGGTCCGCAACTCAAAAACAGCAATTTGACTTGAAGAAAGCACAAGTAGTACACATCATTTTCTCCCCAGTCGCCTCGCCTGACCTGCTCCGAGAATGGTGCTGAAGCGTATGGTGCAGGCAAAGCAATTAGCATTTGGGCTGTTTTGGGAGGAGGACTGGGAACTTACTTCACCACTTTCCTGCCCTGGACCCACACCTAAGTCTCCAGTCCTGTATTGGAACTCCTTGTATAATCTATGATGATGTACAGTATGCCTTCTGGAGATTTTATGACACCAACACCCAACTAACTACTGCAGTTTTCCTCCAGTATCCATTTTTAGTCTGGCCTCCTAAAAAATGCAAGACGAAATAGGTTTAGGTTGACTCATCCAGTTCCAGTTCGGTCTTTATGTGTTTATTTGAGGAAACTGTATTCATTGTCTTTGAGTGATGTATTTATTCAAGGATTGGTTTTCTATATGAAAACATTTGGCCACTTTGAAACTTCCTTTGGGATTAACACAGTTTTATCTAGGTCCATCGAGATTTATCTATCTGACGTTGGAAAGTTTTGATTGATTTGTAGTCTTAAATCACTTATTTTTGAGTAAATTATCAACAGTTAAATGTGCAAAATGTAAATTTTCAGGTGGATAGTCTGCTACTTGCTTATATAGATGAAGATTTTATTAGTTTCCCTTGTATGTTTCACTCTATGGCATTAACATTATGCATAAATATCAATACAATTAAACAAAACAAAGAGCATGGCACAGAGAGAGAACATACAATCACATCGGTCAGAAGAATAAGCATAGTCATGAAGGTTTAGTCCGGCGTATTTGCCCAAATTCAAGACAAAGTCTGTTAAATATGTATCTTTTTTCCATTTTCAAAATTTCAGTCCAGTCCTTGATTATTGGTGCAGTTTGTTCTATCTATTTTTTCTTCACGTCCTCTTTCCTTGTTCTAAAGGTATCCATTTATTGTGTGAATGGCAGGAGTTTTGAGACTGTTTCTGGACAGACTGTGCACACCTGACTGGGCGACAGGTGTGTGGAAGGAACGATACCGATACCCACACACTGTCTCACTCTTCATGAATTTTGTAACATGACATTAGCTGGTTAATTTGAGGTTTAATTGTAAACGGGTCTCGTCTATGCATGTGATTGGCTCGTGATGGGGGCAGTTCCTTAAAGGGCCTGTACCTGATTTTTACTATTGTGAAAAACAGAACTAGACCATGTTTTTTGCATGTAATAAAGTAAAATCTGTGTTGCCCCTGTACAGATATACTGTAAAAGCATTTATTTGAGTGAAAATGAGACCATCTCTGCATCTATTTATACAGTTTTAGCTTTACCCGGGATGGCAAAACTCGCTCAGAAACGGGTGAAAAGTGCTTATAAACTGCTGCCGGTGAATATTTAGGAGTCTGGGACTGCATTAGAAAAGTGAGTTTAAAAGTTTAAGAGTTTAAAATGAACTAGTTCTGTTTTTCACGTTTCAAAACAGTAAAATCAGGTACAGGGCCTTTAACTTACAGTATATACAATAAGGGGAGTGGAAGGGGCTGTCCTCACACCTGATCGAAATTCATGACGAGTGAGACAGTGTGCAGGAGTTTTCTTACAAAAAGTTTTCAGGAGTTTTGAGACCCAAATACATAATTCTTAAATCAAGTAAAACACCAATACTGAACTTAATTTTGATCAATAAAAATCTGTTTTCATCATAATTACAGTAAGTTTAATGGCATATTGTGAAAATTTCCAGGCAAAACATAGGCTGTCCTCCACCAGAAAAGTTACATATCGCACCTTTAAATATTTCTATCAGTCGTGCCAGTCTGGTCAGTCGGGTGTGCACTGTTTATCCAGCTCCCAGTCGTGTGCCTGCTGTCTGGGCATCACCTCAACACTGGGGAAGCTGGAAGAAGTGCTTTGCCTCTGTGAGTTTTACTGGCCCCACACTAGCTGACCCATGCTACTATACAAGACACAAGATCCCATTGCGTTGCTGTGCCTTTCCCCTTTTAAAAATATTGTAGGGAGGCAGAGTTTTTTCCCCTCACACTTCATTTGAAGGAGTGACACGGTGTGGCAGACTCGACGGCTGCTACTGAGGCAGGAAATCTTTCATTAAACCCTGATGAACTATGAGTAAGACGCTGTGGTTCTGAAAGCACTTTTAATTGTGTTTGGTCGCCATGACATGTACACTTGAGAAATTTATGCATTTGACCTGATTGTAAATGTCAACTAAATATGTCTTGGCTGTCGCGAAAACCACACGTGTAATTCTGATGTGTCACCAAACCATAACAATAGTCTTATTCATTCTTCTCACAGATAGTTCCCAAAATATATAATGGGTAAAACAAATAAATAAACAGACTCAATTTGATTTTAAAAAGCACCAGAATTGCAAAATCTGTGTTTAGTGAAACTGCTCAGACAATGATTCTCAAAGGTTTTACGCCACCAAAGTATTCCCAAAATATTACATGGTTTTCTGAGTAAAAGTCAAAACTAAAGACTACAAGTGGAAAATAAGATTTTTAGACCCAATAAATTCATATTAAGTAATTGATTGTTGTGGTTCAGTACATTATATATGGATGTATTTAAATGTTGTATTCTTTTATATGTGAAAAATGGTGTATTTTCTATTTCTGAACTGTATTTTTATTTGATGTAATGTGTTTTTATGCTCTTGACCCAAGGAAGAATGGCTTATGTAATGGTGAATGGGATCTAAAACAAACAGCAAACAAACTTTCTGGAGTTGGAAAGTCCCCTGCATGAATCCATGGAAATACAAAGTTAAATCCACACTTAATGTTCTGACTTTATCCATGCAGATAGATATGTTTTATGCCATAGTGTAGAATATTATGGCTAAAAGAACCACATTTCCATGGAAACAAGCAGGACGAGGCTCCTCCAGCGCAAGTATGAGTCAAGTTTGTGGAGATGCAAGCCCGCTCACAGTAAGTACACAGTTTTTCATACATGTTAGTGCTGCTAAAACTATCCAAAATGAAAAAAAAATGCCCTTAGATAAAATGGTATGCAATTAAAGACAAGTAAACATAAATAAAACACTAAGTACCACCAATATCCATCGTGCTCCTGCATAACACTGCTTTAAAATAATCCTTTCTATTTAAAACTTGGAAAATTACGTACCGATTAATACATGACACAGTGCATTCTGGCGTCTCTTTGAAGGGTCCATAAAAAGCTGGCAGATCCATCCAGGGAGCACGAGGGTAGGTCTGTAAAAACGAGTGTAGCTGTTAGCACTCCACTGGCGGCCATATTTGAGGGCGCTTCTTCAAAGATGGCTGTGCCCCTGAACTTTGATATCCTCACAAACCCAGAACAAAGAGGGAGAGGGGGAGTCGTAAAGTACCAGAGTAAAGAAAGTGATAAAGGCAGAGCAAAGCCGCGCAATCACAGAGGAACATCAAGGCTCCTCAGATGCTTCATAAGCTCTGACTGTAACACGTTCTCTAATACCGTGATGACATTTAACACGGCTTTTAGGACGATCAAGGAGCTTCAATGTTACAGCAACAAGTGACTTACAAAAGTATTTATCAAAGAACATGAGGAGGATGAGAGAATAATTAGTTTAGTGACAGTTTGTCTGTTGCGTTCACTTGGAAAACGTTTTTGAACCACAAAACAGTACGACATTAAGCTTGTCGGTCTCCGTGGAGATAGACAGTAAGAATGCATGTTTTCCAATGTATTTTCAGCA